>CM066032.1:1679685255-1680285255 GCA_033557465.1 Ichthyophis bannanicus | reverse complement strand
CAAGCATCAAACATCCTTTCAGTGAAAAAATATTTCCTGATGTTGCCTTTCAGTTTACCCCCTTGCAGGTTCATATTATGTCCTCTAGTTTTGCAGCTTCCCTGTCTTTGAAAAGGTTTATTTGTTAATTAATTCTCTTTAAGTATTTAAAAGCCTGTCATATTTCCCCTGTCCCTCCTCTCCTCTGGTGTATACATATTTAGGTCTTCAAATCTCTTCTCATATGTCTTCTGGCACAAGCTCCAAATCATTTTGGTCACCTTCCTCTGAACCGTTTCCAGTCTTTTTATATTCTTTGCGAGATATGATCTCCAAACTGAACACAATATTCCAAGTGAGGCCTCACCAACGACTTGTATAGTGGCATTAGTACCACCTCCTTTCTGCTGGTAATTCCTCTGTATGCAACCCAGCATCCTTCTGGCTTTGCCCACCACCTTGTCACACTGTTTCGCCACCTTGAGATCCTCAGAAACAATCACTCCAAGGTTCTTCTCCTCAGGGACAGCCCAAAGGGGGTGCGGAACATCATTTACATAATGGACCTCATTTGCATAAATATTTGCATAATGTTATCATACACTAACTTTTAGTAAACATGCCTCTTAATGAATGTATGGATAAAGAAAGACTAAAAGATTTCTACATTACTATAATCCAGTGCCAACCGCCAGGCACATTAGCAACTACTAACAGCACTACCAGGACTCACAAAGCACCATACTCTACCTATCAAAAGGCAACACTGCAAATATTAAACCAATACATTTCAGAGAATAACAATACATGACCTAATGGAGAAAGAAAACAAGTGGCAATGTCAAATAGGAATTACATAAACAGAATATCTCAGCTCAGTTACACATGCAGAACATAGACTATCACCAAACAAGGAATCACAATTTAGAAACAGGAAGACAATATTAAACTAGGAACCCCAAAAGCCAAACTTGGAATGTACAACAACACTAGAAATAAAACTATAAATTAATTTTCTCTTGTACTAAACAAAGTGCAGACGTTAATGATGCACATTTCCCAGTTAATAAATTCAAAATAAAGAGATATTTTTCTAACTTTTGTGCATTTTTTTCAGTTGCAATTGCTCCAGCCACTTTCTTCTGGTTTCTTCGTGTCTTCTGCTAACTCTCCATCGTCTGCTGTCCATTTGTCCTTTCTTCTCTCTTCTAGTTTTCCATTCTCTTTCTACATCTGCTTTAACATACTAATCTTTCTCCTTTTGCTCTTTCCTCATTCCTATTTCATCCACTCAAATTTTACCCCTCCATCCTCAATCCCCACTTACTCTCCCAATATCCGGCCAATTGTAGATTTGTCTTCCCTCCCACACAACATTTTTTTTCCCTCTCCATTTCATTCTCCCAGCTCCATCCCATTCTAATCCTCCCCCAACATCGGCTCTCTTCTAGTTCCAGCCCCACCCAGCATCCGCTCCCTTCTAGTCCCCGCATCAGCCCATTTCCAGTCCTAGTCCCCCATAAGCCCATTTCCAATCCTATCCTAGCCCACCATCAGCCCCTTTCCAGTCCTAGCTCACCCATCCATTTCCAGCCCTATCCGAGTCCCTCCATCAGCTCATTTCCAATCCCAGCCCACCCATCAGCCCATTTCTAGTCCTTTCCTAGTCCCAACATCAGCCCATGTCAAATCCTAGCTCCCCTCCACTCAGCCCATTTCCAATCCAAGCCCCCCATGAGCCTACTTCCAGTTCTAGCCCCTCCATGAGTCCATTTCAATCCAAGCCCCCACCACAGCCCATTTCCAATCTTAGCACCCCCCAACAGCCCATTTGCAGTCCTATCCTAGCCCCTCCATCAGCCCATTTCCTGTCCTAGTCCCCCACCCCACTCAGCCCATTTCCATTCCAAGACCCCTCCCCATCAACTATTTGAAGTTCAAGCCCCCCTTCCACTCAGCGCATTTCCAGTCCTAGCAACCCCCCAAGCCCATTACCAGTCCTAGCCCCCCCATAGCCCATTACCAGTCCTAAGCCCCCCATAAGCCCACTTCCAGTCCTAACCCCCATCACTCCATTTTCAGTCTTAGCCCCCCCCCATAGCCCATTACCAGTCCTAACCCCCCATCAGCCCACTTCCAGTCCTATCCCCCCTCAGCCCATTTCCAGATTTAGCCCACCATAGCCCATTACCAGTACTAACCTCCCATCAGCCCATTTCCAGTCCTAGCCCCCCCATAGCCCATTACTAGTCCTAACCTCCCCCATCAGCCCATTTCCAGTTTTAGACCTCCATAGCCCATTACCAGTACTAACCCTCCCATCAGCCCATTTCCAGTCCTAGCCCCCCATAGCCCATTACTAGTTTTAAACTCCCCCATCAGCCCATTTCCAGTCTTAGCTCCCCATAGCCCATTACCAGTCCTAACCCCCCCATCAGCCCATTTCCAGTCCTAGCCCTCCCATAGCCCATTACTAGACCTACCCCCCATCAGCCCATTTCCATTCCAAGCCCCCCTCCCCATCAGCTATTTGCAGTTCAAGCCCCCCTTCCACTCAGCCCATTTCCATTTCAAGCCCCCATCCCCATAAGCTATTTGCAGTTCAAGCCCCCCTTCCACTCAGCCCATTTCCAGTCCTAGCAACCCCCCCAGCCCATTACCAGTCCTAACCCACCCCCCATCTGCCCATTTCCAGTCCTCGCTCATTGCCCATTTCAATTCAAAACCCCCTCCCCATAAGCTATTTGCAGTTCAAGCCCCCCTTCCACTCAGCCCATTTCCAGTCCTAGCAACCCCCCAGCCCATTACCAGTCCTAAGCCCCCCATAGCCCATTACCAGTCCTAAGCCTCCCCATCAGCCCACTTCCAGTCCTAACCCCCCATCAGCCCATTTCCAGTCCTAGTCCCCCCATAGCCCATTACTAGTCCTAACCCCCCCATCAGTCCATTTCCAGTCCTAGCTCCCTCCCCTCACAGCCCATTTCCATTCCAAGCCCCCTCCCCATCAACTATTTGTAGTTCAAGCCCCCCTTCCACTCAGCCCATTTCCATTCCAAGCCCCCGTCCCCATCAGCTATTTGCAGTTCAAGCCCCCTTCCACTCAGCCCATTTCCAGTCCTAGCACCCCCCCAGCCCAGTACCAGTCCTAACCCACCCCCATCTGCCCATTTCCAGTCCTAGCTCATAGCCCATTTCCATTCCAAACCCCCTCCCCATCAGCTATTTGAAGTTTAAGCCCCCTTCCACTCAGCCCATTTCCAGTCCTAGCACCCCCCCAGCCCATTACCAGTCCTAAGCCCCCCATAGCCCATTACCAGTCCGAAGCCCCCCCATCAGCCCACTTCCAGTCCTAACCCCCCCCATCAGCCCATTTCCAGTCCTAGTCCCCCCATAGCCCATTACTAGTCCTAACCCCCCCCCCATCAGCCCATTTCCAGTCCTAGCTCCCTCCCCTCACAGCCCATTTCCATTCCAAGCCACCCTCCCCATCAGCAATTTGCAGTTCAAGTCCCCCTTCCACTCAGCCCATTTCCATTCCAAGCCCCCGTCCCCATCAGCTATTTGCAGTTCAAGGGGCGGCCCCGCGGGACACTTGATTCTGCCACTGCTATGGCAGAATCAAGTGTCCCACTGCTATGGCGGCAGCGGCAGCCATTTTTTTTTTTTAATCTACCTGGGCTGATGCTGAATATTTTTTGCGTGGGGCCCCTGAAACGCGGGGCCCTTTGCAAAAAACATTCTTGCTCAATGGACGGGCCGGCCTTGCTTCTCCTGTTCCTTGCACACCAACTTCACACCCCCTTGTGCAAACAATTCCCTTGGATTTCTGCATCCCAAGTGCATGACACTGCACTTCTTCCAGCTTTTATAGATCTTTCCTCATGTTATCCACTCCCTCAGGGGAGTCCACTCTGTTGCAAATTTTCATGTCATCTGCAAAAAGACAGACTTTTCCATTCAGCCCTTCAGCAATATCACTCACAAATACATTGAACATTACCAATCCCAGGACTGATCCCTGGGGCGTGCCACTAATAACCTTCCTTTCATCGAAGTGAGTTCCGTTTACCATCACGTTTTGTCATCTGTCAGTTAACCAGACTGACAGAGTGGAGGAGTAGCCTAGTGGTTGGGGCAAGGTACTTCAGGCCGGAAGGTCGGGGGTTCAAATCCCACTAAGAGGACAGCAACCTTGGGCCGGAAGGACTGGGGTTTCTAGTCCCACAGGTGCTCCTTGTGGTCTTGGGCAAGCCACTTAACCCTCCATGGCCCATGTTCCCTGTAAAATAGTTATCTCCAAGTTATAATGCCCTGTTCAATGTAATTTCAGTTTGTTCAATGTAAACCGCACTGATGCAGAATAGTGCGGTATATAAGAGAATGCAAATAAATAAATATAAATAAAAACCAATTTCTGATCCATTTCACCATCTTGAGACCCATCCCCCAGGCTGTTCAGTTTATTGATAAGCTTCCTGTGAGGAACAGTATCAAAGGCTTTGCTAAAATCTAGGTAGATCACATGTTGATCTAGTCCTCTGGTCGCCCAGTCAAAGAATTCAATCAGATTTGTTTGGCAAGATCATTCTTTGGTAAAACCATGTTGCCTCGGATCATGCAACCTACCGATTTCAAGAAATTTCACTTTTCTCTTTTTCAGGAGCACCTCCATTACTTTTCCCACCACTGGCCTGTAGATTTTCATTTCTTCCCTATTGCCACTTTTGTGAAGAGGTACCCCATAAGCCCTTCTCCAGTCCAGTGGAACTTCTCCCCGTCTCCAAAAATCTATTAAAAACATATTTTAAAGGCCCTGCAAGAACCTCTCTGAGCACTTTCAGTATCCTGGGATGTATTTCATCCTGTCCCATAGCCTTGTCCTCTTTCACTTTTGCAAGTTGTTCAAACATATCATCTTTTGTGAGTGGTGTAGTATCTACTCCATTCCCCTTTGCATATTGTCAATCACAGGAGTTCCTTCTCCAGGATTTTGTTTAGTAAGATCAGAACAGAAGTATTTGTTTAGGATTTTTGCTTTTTCAATGTCATTTTCCACTAATCTGTTCTCAGCACTTTTGAGACTTGCGAGTCCACCTCTGATCTTCCTCTTCTCCCAAATATATCTGAAAATAGTTTTGTCTCCACACTTCATATCTTTAGCCATCATTCTTCTGCCTTTGATTCTGCTATCCTTATTTCTCTGTTTATCACTTTTAGTTTGATCCTATATTCTTTTCTGTGTTCCTGTTTGTGAACTTCTGAATTTTATGAAAGTTATGTTTTTTGTATTTGTGCAGCTATTTCTTTGGAGAACCAAATGGGTTTCCTTTTCTTCTTGTTTTTATTTACTTTCCTTACATATGTATGTTTTATTGAGTCCTTTAGTTTAGCCCACTCCAATTCCACTTCCCTTATCTCCTCCCACCCTGCTAACTCCTCATTCAGACACGTGGCCATTTTACTGAAATCAGCATTTTTGATTGCTTTGATTGGACTCTGCCTCTATTTTTATCTCAAACCACACCGTGTGATGATCATTGCTGCTCAAACGGGCACCCACCTGGATATTTGACACACTTTCACTGTTGGTGAGTACTAAATCCAGCATTTAACTTTCCCTGGTCGGTTCCATCTTCATTTGTCTTAGCAATGCATCTTGGAAGGCATTCACAATTTTTTTTACTTCTTTCCAGATTTACAGAAGGAATACTCCAAACTACATTGGGTAGATTAAAGTCACCCAATATGATCACTTCCCCTTTCACGGCTACCTTTGCAATATCAATAATCAAGTCTATATCCATTTCTTCGTTTTGAGTTAGAGGCCTATAGACCACACCAATATATTTATCTTTATTCCAAAACTTAATATACCGCATGAACCAAAGGCATAGAGGGATTTACAAAATTGGTAAAAACAGGGAGGTGCTGCTAAGGAAAAGGAAAAAGAACACCAAATATGGATAATAAAGAAATAACCAAGTAAAGAGGGGGCAGCCATAACAGTGAAGAGACAAAGACTGGACATCAGCAAGGGGGAGGAGACAGGGGGGAGGGTGGAGGGGGAGGTCAAAGGCTGAACAGAAGAGATGGGTTTTTAATCTGGCTTTGAAGGCAGGGAAGGAGGACTCTAAACAGAGTGCCGACAGGAGTGAATTTTATGTTTATGTTTTTTATGTTTATTGACTTTATATACCGCTAAACGAATAGACATCAAAGCGGTTTACATAACTCAAATTAGAGAACCATAAGGTAGAGAAGAGGAAACAAAATTACAATATTTGACAGGAAAGCAAACCTAGCAGATTCATTCCAAAGATAGGTTCCAAGAAAGAAGAAAGCGGAAGATCGAGTAGATTCTAAGTGAGCTTGGGACGGAGATGGGATAAACAGACGGTTAGAATGAACAGACCTGAGAATTCAAAGAGGACAAAGGAGACGGACCAAGTCAGAGAGATATAGCGGAGTGCCAGTATGAATTGATCTGTGAACAAAGATAAGGATTTTGTACTGAATTCTGAATGGAATGGGGAGCCAGTGCAAGCAGATGAGGAGGGGAGTGACATGATCAAACCGGGAGCTGTGGGTCAATATGCGGGCTGCTGTATTGTGGACCAGCTGAGGTCTACACAGTTAGGTTTGGGGAAGGCCGGCAATGGAAGCGTTACAGTAGTCTAAATGTGACACAACGAGGGACAGAAGCAGCGTGGTCAGAGAAGAAAAGAAGTGGAATGGGCGGACCGCACAAAGTTGCCTTAAAGTATAGAAAGAACACTGGACTACGGATGAAATGTGATCTTTAAAAGAAAGGGACGAGTCAAGGGTAACACTGAGATAACATAAGAACGTGATGATGGGAATGGGGGAGGCGGACAGAAGAGGAACAAGAGGGGAGGCAGGGTTGCCAGCAGTAAACCAGATGGCAGAAGTCTTAGACAGATTAACATGTAGGAAATTTGCGGATAACCAAGAAGCTACACAGGACAGGCAAGTACTGAGGGGGCCAATATCTGGAGCGGAGGAATCGGTGTGGTGGAGAAGAATGATATCATCTGTGTAGTAGTATCCAGAGATACCATATTGTTGAACTAGAAGAGGGAGAGGGGGCCAAGAAAATATTGAACAACAGTGGGGCCAGCACTGAACCCTGAGGGACGCCGAATTGGAGGGGGATTGGGAGTGAGGAATTGGACCCAGAGAGGACTGAGAAAGACCTGTTAGAAAGAAAAGAGCGAAACCAGAGAATAACTGTGCCAGAGAGACCAATGATGTGTAGACATGTATAAAGGTGGTCGACTATGGATGATAGTGCCATCTTTTCTCTCCAACACAATCCACAGAGCTTCTTCTTTCCCCACATCCCCTGCATTTCAGCAGCTTTAATACTACATTTGACATATAGGGCTACTCCTCCTTTTCAGCCCTCTCTATCTCTTCTAAATAAATCATAACCAGCTATGGCTATATCCCATTCATGCGAGTCATTAAGCCATGTTCCCGTAATGGCCACATGTCCATGTCTATTTCCACCATTAGTGCTTCCAGGTCAGGAACTTTGTTGGCTAAGCTGTGATCATTTGGGCTCATTGCTTTCCTGCATTTGTTGACTGGCTTGCCTGTATTTTGCATGAATTTTGTTCTGCATGACTCTTCCCACTTGCCATTTGTGTGTGGGTTAATAGTGTGGATGTCTTCAATGTTATGTTCTTGCTGGTAGTGACGTCCTGAACTTGTTTTTCTCCATTTGTCACTCCCTTTCACTAGTTTAAATGCTTGTCTACGTAATGCCTGAATTTTTCACTTAGGATTCTTTTCCCTGTGACAGAGAGATGTAGTCCATCCACACAGTATAGCCTTTAGTTGTTCCATCGATTTCCCCAGTCACCAATATATCTAAATCCTTCTTGTTTGCACCAGGTTTGGAGCTATGTTTTAAAGTTGATTATACGATACAGCCTTTCTGCCTACTTATCAAGGACAGGTAGAACTTCTAAGAATGCTACAGTGTTAACAAAGGGTTTGAGTTTCTACTAGAATCTGGAAGTCCTTTTGAATTGTAGAGGCACTGTAACTAGCCAGGTCATTTGTACCCAAGTAGATGATAACATCAGTTTTGGAGTGCTCACTTTCTGCACTTACTATACCAACAATTTGGTTTGTATTCGTGCTGGCTGAAGAGCCTGGGAGGAATTTGACCATCTTCTCTCCTTTGAACTGTGTTCCCAAGTTGGTGTCTCTAATGATGGAATCTCCAAGTAGTAGTAGTTTCCTGTTTTGTGATTTTTTTCTTCATGTTTGTTGTATTATCAGTAAATTGGGCATTAACCTCATTTAAGGGCACTTCAGTTTCCACTAATAGTGCATTCTCATTTTCCAAGGCACAGAAGGCATTATGCAGGGATATCTCTTGATGAAGAGGGCATCTCCGTGTTACAGGTCTACAGGTCACAGCCTACCAGAGCCCATTGTAATACATTTGTTCCTGGGCTGTTTGATTCTTTGTGGGAGCGGTGGTAGATAATTTTCAATCTGTACCTCTGAGGAGGTGTCTTTAATTGCAGCTAAATCTTTCCTTAATAGAATCAATTCTTTATACATAGCAGATAACCTGAGACATATAGGGAAAACTCTTAGGCTCCAAATGATTCTTTTTAGAATGAAGGCATCATAGCTATCATATTGAATACACAGCATGCTGATTAAGATGGTTATAAAGCAGTTCTAGGACAAAGAGAAAAGGTGGGTGATGACTATATATGCAATGCAACCCCAGGATGTGCAGGGTGAGGGGTAGGGTGGGTGGGAATGTAAGTGTCCCTGGCCAATAAACCTTATATGAACTGAGGGCACAGCTAACGTTTCCTAATCTTATAACCAAAATTTAGATTGTTTGCCACTAGACTGTAGATCAAGGTGGCTGTGAAAAGATAGAAATGTGATAGAGACAGAAAGAGAGGAGGAAGGGTTTTTTTCTGGTTCTTTTGTGTTCGTCCCCCTCCCTTGGTGCAGTTACCCTCACATACCACAGTGCCTAGGAAGTCTTGTAAGAGAATAAAACAGATAAGCGATAGGCAAGGAACATTTATGTAAAAAACAGCCAAATACTAAAGTTAGAAGTCTTAGCTTTGTAGAGTTTCTTGAAGTTGTGAGGGCAATTTCTAGATCAGATGTCTTGCTCAGGCACAGAGGCTTATTTAAATTAACCACACTCTTAGAGGCAGGCTTATAACAGAACAATGAAAACTTTAAAAGGTCAAACTGAAATCTTACTTCTATGTATCACCCTACTATGCTAAGGACCCTGGAACTTTAAAATGTATACTTTTACTACTGCCTAGGCAGCAGAGTCTGATTGAATTAACCACACTCTGCGAGGCAGACTTGTAATAAAACAATGAAAACTTTAAAAAAGTCAAACTGAAAAGCATAGTTACTCACCTGTAACAGGTGATCTCCAGGGACAGCAGGAATCAGCCGTCACATATGGGTGATGTCAACGCCGATGGAGCCCCGCACGGAGCATTTCCCCAGCTTTCAAAGAAAACCTTTGGGAAAGCTACCACACATACATGGTCCCCTTCCCGCCCAAGGGTGCCATCTTGTTCAGTCAGGTGACATAGCTTAGGTAGCAGTGAAAAGGTAAAGAAAGGTATAAGAGGCAGCTTATGTTCTTATGAGATCCAGATGCCACTTGTGTGGGTGAAGAACCCTGCTGAGCTTCTCTGCAAGGAGACTGTCCTGGCTCGGCACATATACTGCTCTGATGAGCATGCTGTTGCACACTGAAAAGGAGTGGAGGGCTACCGCCTCCTGAGAGAGGGAAAAGGAGCCCGTGCCTTCCTGCTTGTTCACATTGAACATGGTAATCTGATTGTCCATCTGTATGAGGACGGAGAAGTTGCTCAGGAGATAGTAGAAGGCCTGTAGGGCCAGGAAGATGGCTCTGAGCTCGAGGAGGTTGATTTGTAACTGAAACTCATCTGGGAACCAGTTTCCCTGAGTGCAATGGCCCTCACAATGTGCACCCCAGCCCATCAGGGAGGCATCTGTTGTCAGTATCTTCTATGGTGCTGGTGCTTGAAAAGGCATCCTCGCCCTGAGGTGTTGTGGGGGGCTGCCACCAGTCGAGGGAGGCCACCAGTCAGGGGTGACCCTTACCCTGTCTCTCAACTTGCCTATGGCCTGTGTCCATTGGGATCTGAGGCACCACTGGGCTGCTCGAATGTGCAGGTGAGTCCATGGCATGACATGAACTGTTGAGGCCATGTTTCCTAACAAGCGGAGGAGCAGGTGGGCTGGCACCGACCTGTAGCTTTGGACCTTCTCTGCTAACTTCATCAGGTGATGGGTCCTCTCTATCAGGAGGAAGGCCTTGACCTTCAGAGTGTACAGCTGGGCTCCTATGAGCTCCAGGTCTTGAACTGGGGAGAGGCTGGACTTGGGATAGTTGATGACAGAGCCTAACTTCTGCTGGGTGTGAATTGTAAGCCTTGCAGCTTGACTGGCCTCGAGGGCCATGCTGCCTCTGATGAGCCAGTTGTTCAGGTATGGGGAATATGTGGGCCCCTTGGAGGCGCACATGGGCGACCATGACTGCTAAGCACTTTGTGAAGACCCTTGGAGAGGAGATGAGGCCGAATGGCTGCCCCCCCCCCCACCACGAATCTTAGGTACTCTCTTTGGAAGGGATGGAACAGGATGTGAGTGTACGTGTCCCTGAGATCCAAGGAGCAAAGCCAGTCTCCCTGGTGGAGGTAGAGCATCTTCAACTTCTCCCTCACCAGGAACTTGTTCAGTTATGCAGGTCCAGGATGGGCCAAAGGTCCCCTGTTCTTTTTGGGACAAAGAAATACTTTGAGTAGAACCCCTTTCCCCAGACTCCACTCCCCTGTCCCTGAGTAAGCCTGGGAATTCTGTGACGAGCAAGGCCTGGTGGAGGAGAGGCCATTATGGTTTTCCTGGGAAGAAGTCTGGAGGGGTCTGCTGTAGATGGAGGTGGTAACCTTCCCTCACCACCTGCAGGACCCACTTGTCCATGGTGATGCTGGACTAGTTGTGGGCAAATGAGGCCAGCTGACCCCCTGTGGGCCAAGGTGGGAGTGGAGGTGGGAGTGGAGGGGGTAGTGGAGGCCCTGCTCAGGGAGTCAAATGCTTCCTCCCTGTTGGGTTGGGGCTGGTGTTTGGGGCTTGGGGGCCTTGGGCTTTCGGGGCCCATGCCCCTGGCTTTTAGGCTGTGAGGCTTGGTGCTGCTGCTCTGAATAAGGCTGGTAGGTCCCAATCTGGTAATAGCCCCTTTTTCTTGGGAAAAAGGGCTTTTTCCCCAAGGATTTTTTCTTGGGAAGGGTCAAGGTCTTTCTGGACAGCCTTTTCTAGGTCAATACCTCGGCCTCAATTTCAGTCGCCTTGTCGGACATTGGTTTCTCGAACAAATTCTCGTCATTGCAGGAGACATCCAGCAGCTTTTCTTGCATCCACTGCTCGAGGTCCGAGGTTTGTAACCATGCCTGGCTGCAGACTCAAAGTCGTCATAGGCGGTCTTAGAGAGGAATTTGGAACAGTCCCGGATGCCTGCTGCCAGGGACTGGAACCTCTGCAGGGGTTTTCCAGCAAGGCCTGCTGAGAACCCTGAGAGCTCCTGGATCAGGCCATTTAGGTATAGTCCCATGTACAGTTTGTATGCCTGGATACGCACCCGAGCATGGCACCCTGATAATACTTGCGGCCCAGGCATTGAGGGCCCGAGCCTTCTTGCCGGGGGAACCGAAGAGTACGTTTTTTGGCTCTTTAGTTTCTGCATGGAGGATTCAACCACCATGGAGTTGTGGGGGAGTTGCTGTTTAAGGAACCTGGGGCACTTCTGGACACGGTAGATAGCATCCAGGTGCCGACTGAACACCAATACTGAGGATGGGTTCTCCCACATCCTGAGGAGAAGCCTCTCAAGGATGGGCAGAAGCAGCACCATGAGAGTCTCCTTGGGAGGAGACTCATATTGCAGAATCTCGGTTCCTCGGTGCGTGGGTCCTCCTCTGACTCCGTCTAGACTGAAAGAGCCCAGGCCAGTTGCAGATGAAGTCATGAAAGGCTTCATACTCAGGTGGGGAGTGGCGCCAAGGCTCCAGGGGAGAGGGCTCGGAAGGAACATCCCTGTGTCGGGAAGTCTCCAGAGAGGCCTCATCCTCGTTCTCCCATTCGGATCCCGAGGGAGTTGAGGAATCAGCCTCGGGAGTAGCCTAGAGGAACCTGGGTCCCCCAGAGGATCTGGGGTCGGACTCCTGGAAATTTGCCAGGGAGGACCGAATCCCCAAGGAGCGTGACCAAGACATCAACGCCTGCTGCAAGGCTAGGATGGAGGATATGCTCTACTCCATGGCCGCCATTCGAGACTCAAGGCCCGATGGCTGTGCAGCCTTCTGTGTGGACACCGAGGGCCTCTGGTCTGATGCCGGCACTCCGAAGAGTGCGTCCTCAAGGAGGACTATCGGTTCACAGGTTCTGGCACAGTCTCCACTGGCCGAGAACTTCTATCTCAAGACTTTCTGAGGGCACTGCTTGGAGTCGTCTGAGTCCCATTGCGGGACTTTGCCAGATTTCATCGGGGGCACCTCAGCAGGCTTCGGTGCCATTTTTCTTTTTCTTCGGAGGGTACAGTACAGGGTCATGCTGGAGGAGCCACCACTGCAGGACTCTGAGGATGACCGGACCTCATGGGAAGTGCCGGCTTTGGGGCTCAGCGATGGGGAAGCTGGAGCAGAGTCAGATCTCGGGAACAGCTTCCCCTGCAACTCTGACCACTTTTTGATTGTTTTGGGGTTCATGGCCTGGCACCGGTCACAGGTAGAGCTGTTGTGGTCCAGGCCCAGGCAGCGGAGACAGCAATCATTGGTATCAGTAAATGAAATAGTTTGACTGCAGTGGTCACATTTCTTGAACCCACCAGGAGTCATGGTGGGAGAACACCCAGCTCGGGTCAATGACCACTGGGCAAAAATTGGCTTGAAAGCTGGTCAAGGAGGAACCTCGAGGAAAAAGCGAAAAGGAGAGCCAAGGACAGCACTGAGCATGCTGGCTCAAGGAGGGAAGGGAACCGGTACACAAACTGGAGATATATAACGATTTTTAGAACTTTTCCCGGTGATGTAGAGGACTACGTCCGTTGGGCTCCATGGAAAAAAGGAGACTGAACAAGATGGCACCCTTGGGCAGGAAGGGCACCACACATGCGTGGTAGCATTCCCAAAGGCTTTCTTTGAAAGCTGGGGAAATGTTCTGCTTGGGGCTCCATCGGTGTTGACATCACCCATATGTGAGGACCGACTTCCTGCTTATTCCTGGAGAATCGTACTTTTATGTATCAGCCTACTATGCAAAGGTACCTGCAACTTTAAAATTATATATTTACTACTGCCCAGGCAGTAAAGACTGATTGGATTAACCACACCTTATGAGATAGACTTGTAACAGAACAATAAAAACTTTAAAAGTTCAAAATGAAATCTTACTTCTATGTACCAGCCTACTATAGAAAAGACCATGGAACTTTAAAAATGTTTACTTTAAAAATAAGTAGGAAACCAGGTCTCTGCAAATCTAAAAACAAATGCTTACTTCAAATCAAAGTAAATAAGTTCAAAGAATTTAGTGTCCCTGGCCATTAGACCTAATATGAACTGAGGGCACACTCAGATTTCTGATTTATAAATGATATGTAAGGAATGTAGACAAGCTAAAGTTTCCTAATCTTATAACCAAAATTTAGGCTCTTTGCCACTAGACTGTAGATCAAGGTGGCTTTGAACAGATAGAAATGTGATAGAGACAGATAGAAGGTGCGCGTTTTTTTTTCTGGTTCTTTTGTGTTTGTCCCCCTCCCTTGGTGCAGTTACGTTAACACACCAGTGTGCCTAAGAAGTATTATAAGAGAATAAAACAGATAAACAATAGGCAAGGAAAATTTATAGAAAAAAACAGCCAAATAGTAAAGTTAGAAATCTTAGCTTTGTAGAGTCTCTTGAAGTTGTGAGGGCAAGCATTAACTACTTAGCAGGCTTTAGTAAAAGAGCCCCTTGGGAAAGGATTCCTTGATGCAATGTGAACCTATTGAATCTTAACAGATAGGTGAAAGGATGCTAAATTTCTGTGTCTAACATCCAGATAATTAGATTTACGATCAGGAGACTAGAATGGATCCTGCTGTGAAACAAGCTGAAATAAATTTTTAGGGGTAATTTTATAAAGCTTTTTCCACACATAAATTGTGTTTTACATATGAAAAAGAGCTTTTATAAAACTGAATGACTGCTTATGTACTTAAAACAATCTGCACGGAAAGAGGCTGATTTTATAAGGGATGAACAGAGAGTTACATACTAGTTACACATGTCCATCCCTATTTTAAAGGACTTATTCAGGTGAATGGGTACTTCTGTGTGCTTAAGGCGGTTGCTATCCTGTAAGTGCGCACATAAGTCCTATCATGCATACTTTCAGTTTAGATGTGCACAGGAGTGGAGCTTTGGCAGAGCGTGGGCCGAGCCTAGCATTGTATGTGCAAGTTATAAAATATAATTATGTGCATTTTGCAAAATCTAGGTGCAGGCATTTATGTCTGCTGTAGTTGATATTGAAAGGCAAACTGGATAGACTGTATTGTCTTTATCTGCTGCAGTTTTTCTATTTCTGCATTTCTGCTGAGGCACATCTTTATGCCTTTATTTTATAAAGTAAAATAAAGTACACAAGCAGGTCCTAAATATCTATGTGGCAATGCGTGTTAACTGTATAAGAGTTTATAAAATTCAAAGTATGCACTTTGTCAGACGGCTGCCTGGGTGAGAATGTTCACAGTCTTGGCAAGTGCATATATCAATATGATTTGCAAGGGATTGTGGGAAATGCAGTCCATTCACACCAGACACAGCTGCTCACAATAATTAGTTGTGCTTGAGTGTAAAGCCAATAAGATATTTATTTATGGGGTTATTTCTCCCAACACAGATATGCTTGGTAGCACATAAATCAGGATACTTGCTTTCAGTGTTAAACTTAGAAAAACAAAATCAGGAAAACAACAGTTGAACTTGGCAGGCAATCAAAGCAAAAGAATAAAGACCTGGTTGGTAACAAACTGGTCTTTTCTGTAGGCTTTAGCTAATATTTTCTTAGCAGTGCTCTAAACAAGCAGCAAAACCCACAAAGAAGGGAAAAACTGTTCTTTTCAGGTTAACTTCTTATATCTTCACACATAGACTCAGAAGTGATTCCCTCAGAGCTCACAAGTAATTAGGTAAGGCTCAATTGCTAGCAGTTACCCAGCTGAAACCCCTTAGCTGGCTTGCTTTCTACTGCGTGGCTAAAAATCCTACTCAAGAGCTTTTCTGAGTAGATTAAAGAACAAGTTTGTATTTCTTTGTGATGGTTGCTGTACTTTGTAACAGTAAATTACCAAAGGAGTTTAGACAGAGAGCAATCCATGTATTCACAGCCTATATCTATAACTGCTCCTTCCCCTTCTTCAACAATCATGGGTTCAATATCAGGGATTGGCACAGAGGAATTTCTCAATGGAGCACTTTCAGGAGAATACTTGTTTCCCTGCTGTCTTTCAAGGTTATAGCTAGGGCATAGATCAGTGTTCATACCTGAGCTTCCATTGCTGTTAGAGTTCCTCTCTAAATAGCCTGGCCAGTATGTAGTCCAGTTCTTATGTCCAGCCTTCCAATCCAGATCCCTGGACACTGGATCTCTCTTCACATACCTTCTGGCACGGGTCCTAGGGTCCCTTCCACGTGCAGCCGTCTCCCTCACAGGTACCGTCTGGAGATTCCTAGCCCTGCAGCACCATTCCTCTGGCTTTCCCCAGTCCAATGGTGTATGCTGGCCCTTGGAATGCCTTCCAGTATACGTACTGCTCTGGACTCCTTTAGACCTCCCAAAGGCTTTTCTCTTCTTTCTTCCAAAGGGTTTCTTGCCCTCTCTGTCCGTCCGGTTTGGCTTCTGCTTCTGATGATCCTCCAGATGATGAAGCTGTCCAAGATGATCAAGATCCTGAGGATGAGGATAATTCTCTGTAGAATAAACTCTACCTTTATTCTGCTTTGATGAGTGCTCCACCCTAGCACAGCGCAGCTGTGCTGAATCAGGCCCTGCCCTTTGAGATGAGTGCTTAGGGATTACCTCATAGCCCTCCTGATTGAACACACGTTTCCCCACTTCAGCTCCTCTAATGGCTGTTGGAAACCTGGTGCATTCTGGGACTGGTAGTCTTTTATGGGGAAATTCTGTTTTCTTATTTCTACCAGAACTGACAGGTTGCTTGTTCAGAGTCACTTCACCTTTTCTATAGCTCCTTCCTGAGCTATGATAAGCTTCCTTATCACAACTTACATTTACATGATCTGCATTTAGACTTTCCTGGGGGCATAATTTGGACAGAGCAGTAGCTTAATTGTGATGTATGTGTGTATTTTATAAAATACACAAGCAGACATATAGGGGGTCTTTTACTAGCTGGCAGCATGTGTTCTAGAGTGTGCTGAAGACGTGCTGGGACACACATTGCCAGCTAGCGCAGGGCCATAAGAGCGCAGGTCGATTCTGTGCTAACTGTGCATCCTGCATTAGGGTTGTAAATGGGCAGGATGGGGCAGACAGTGGGCTTGGTAGGCTCAGTGCAGTTAGCGCTGTGTTCACGCCATGTGCTAACTGCATTAGGGTGGGTTCACCTAATGCCATCTTAATAGGTGGAGTTAAATGCACCCATGCTAATGCAGCCACATTAGGGGGAGTGTTCCACGTTAAGTGCCAAGAAAATGTTTTCCACAACCCTGAGAGTTAAAGTGGTGTTGCACCTAACGCACCATAGTTTTGGCGCTTTTGGCATATTAGGTGGAATAACCTAGTACCCCCTTAACAAGGCTCCATAGAGTACACACACACATTTGCATCATCTCCAGAGCAGGTGAAAAAAAATGCAGTGTCATTTGCATGCTACAGGCATCACCCACACTTTCAGATGCCTCTACTGGAAAAAAGGAGATAAATTACTGCTTCACCTGACTTGTTAACGTGATAGCACCCAGAGCTTGCAACAAGTCTCAGTGTTTTCCGAAAGCCCACCTGAAAAAGAATCCATACAGAATTATCCCTTACAAATGGATCTAACTGATCAGCTACTACGTTTTCTAAAATTGCACCAAAAGGGGCAAGTTTAACACAGGTTTATAGATATCCACCAAAGCCCAATCATGAAAGAGCTTTACTTTGGACTTTATTCCAAGACAGAGACCACTGTAAGTAAGACGAAACGTTCTATCAATATGAGAATTATAGAACATAAGAGCAATATACAAAGGTAGCTGATGGATAAACTATTGGTTAACCATTGGATGTCTCATCAGCATCGAAAGGTGGATCTAAAATTTTTGGTTCTTAAGGTCGTGTGCCCGCATTGGAGGAGTGGAAATTTCGACAACGTTTTGTTTCATCTGGAACTAAGATTCATATTTACTCTTAATACCATCCACCCTAATGGTTTGAATTCATCACTTGATTTTTCTGTTTTTTTTAATGATTTATTATCAGTATCCCCCCCCCCCCCCGTTTTTACCTGTTCCATGTTCCATTTTTAGTTATTTATTAATTTAAGATCTGTTTGAAATACTTTTTTCTCATTCCTGTTTATTTATTTGTATTTATTATTCTTCATTATTATTTATATTTTGCATGTTTTTATCTTCACACCCCTTTTTTCTCTTTCCTCCTTCTCCCCTTCCCCTTCCTTTCCCTCCCTCTCCATTTTCTCCCCTTCGCCCTTCCTTCCTCTTCCCCCTCCCCCTCCTTCTCCCCCTTTCCCCCCTCTTCCCCTTCCATACCCTTCCTTCCCCTCCCACCTTTCCTCCCTCTTTTCCTCCCCTTCCCCCCTTTACCCTCCCCTTCTCTCTCCCCCTCCTCTCCTCTCTTCCTACTTACCCCTCCTCCCCTTTCCTCCCTCCTTCTTCCCTTCCTCCCCTCCCCCTCCTTCCACCCTTCCCCTCTTCTCCCCCTCCTCCCTTCCCCACTCCTCCTTCCCTCCCCCCCCCCCTTTTTAGCCCTTTTTATAGATTAGGTTTTCATTCCCCATTTTTATTTCCATTTTTAGTTCTTTTTTATACATGGTACCTATTTTTTTTCATTCCTTTCTTTTATGTATCACTTTATTACAATGCCACTAGACGTGGGCATCCTGGATGCCTTGCAACCCTGTCTTTTAACATTTTTACTTTCTTAACTTAGTTTTTTAGTCATTTTTCAACTGGTTTTACCCTTAATTTCTTGACCTTGTTCCCAGCTGAGTTTTTAGCCTTTTATTGTGTTTCTGTTTTGTCTCATAATGGGATTTTTCATCTCTTGATTTTTATTTTTACTTTTGGGATACTGACTCATTAGGATATGGCCTATAAAATGAATGTGCCTTTTTTCCTGGCAGTAGTACAGTGCTACCAACTGTATATTTCTTTCATTTTGTTCATCTGGCCCTTTCATTCCTCCTTGAGTTGATTCTTTCCAATTGAGGTTTTATTTATCTATTATTTATTTATTTATTTATTTATCTATTTCTTCTATACCGCCCCTTCCAGAGATCAGGGGCGGTTTACATGGAACAAGTAAACAAATTTGTATACTAATGTATACATTACATGGAACAGAGATTTTTAACTTTATACAGATAATAGTTATTAACAGAGATTTATAACATTGTAACTTTATACAAATAACTGTGCATTAATTGACAAAACTATTTACATTTTATATACATTAATAAGTTTCTGTAGCGTAGTGTTGATCAGAGTTTTTCTACCTTTTTATAGGTAGTCAGAGTTTTCTACCTTTCATATGTGTGTGTGTGGAGGAATTTATTTCCTTTTTTCATCTCTTGGGAGTATTTTTGGGGTGTATGTGGTGGGAGTATGTGGTGGGTGTATGTGTGTGGGTAGTTGAGTGTGGTTTTAGGGCTTTGTGTTTGAGTGTTTGGGGATGGTGTGTGGTTGGACTTGGGGATATGGGATTTCATAGTGTTCGGAGAAAAGGTATGTCTTGAGTTCCTTTCTAAATTGGGTGAGGTCTTTTATGATCCGAAGGTTTATTGGGAGATTATTCCAGAGCATGGGGGCAGTGAATGAGAAGGCTCTGGTGCTGGTGGATTTTTTAGTTTTTTTGAATGAATTTGGTATTTCAAGTGAGTGTGTTGCGTTTAGTCTGCGAGTTCTTGATTCTGATGGGGCATGTAATAGCATGGATAGATATGATGGGGCGATGTTGTTCAGGAGCTTGAATGTGATTAGGAGGATTTTATATCTGATTCTGCTGTTTATAGGGAGCCAATGCAGTTCCAGCATTATTGGGGTTACATGATCTACTAGGCGGGCTTTTGTGACTACTTTGGCACAGATGTTCTGGGCTCTTTGGAGTAGGTATGTACTTTTTTGTGGTAGGCCAATTAAGAGACTATTACAATAGTCGAAGTGTGGGGTGATGAGTGTGTTGACAACTGATCTAAAGTCATGGGTGTCAAGAAGGGGTCTTAGGTGTTGTATGGTTTTGAGTTTGTAGAATATGGTTTTTACCGTCTGTTTTATATGTGGTAGCATGGTGAGTGTATGGTCTATTATTACCCCTAGGTATTTTACCTCTTTTTTGACGGGTATAGTTGTATTTATGATTGAGATTGATGTTGGATAGGTGTCCTCAGTCACGGGTGATCTTGTTACGAACATTGCCTCAGTTTTTTTGAGGTTGATGCTAAGGTAGTTAGATTCCATCCAGGAGGTGGTCTCCACCATGCATTTTGATAGGGCATCGTAGGTAGGATTTTTTTTGGTGGATATGGGGAGAGCAAGCATGATGTCATCAGCATAGATAAAGTGACTAATTTTGTGTTTTCTGAATATTTTTGTAATGGGTTGGAGGTACAGGTTGAAAAGGAGGGCAGAAAGGGCGGATCCCTGGGGTATTCCTTGTCCTTGGGGGAAGGTTTCTGACACTTCCTGGTCTATTTGAACACGTATTAGTCTGTTTGTGATGTAAGACTTAAACTTTATAACTCACATTCTTGGTTGACATTTGAAACGCAGTTCTGAGTTTTGAATCTGCTCCCAACTTGTAATTATACACGGTTAGCCTCACTTGGGACCCATAGGGGCATGTTTACTAAACACCGTTGCTGTGCGGGTTCCCGTTAGTGTGCTGGTGCCATATAAGGAGTGGGCGGGCCAGGCAGAAAAAAGGAAAAAAACGGACCGTACGTGTGTGCGTCGCGCTAATGTGCGGGTCCCACATTAGCGCGTGTGAAGGCTAAGTGGGGCGCTGCTGCTTAACCAAACAACAGAGCCGTAGTACAATGGTGAAGACATTGACCCATGGTGCAGGGGCCAGTGGTTCAAACCCCCATTGTGCCCAACAAAAAAGACCAGCTGAGGCATCAACTTTTATGGGCAAAAGTGGTGTAGGAGGCATATTGATTATGGGCGGCAGAAGGCGGCGCACATATTTTTTTAAACGGCATGAGGCGGCGCACTGTTTATTGTGGGCGGCAGATGGCGGCGCGCTGTTAAGGTTGGGCGGCAGAGGGCGGCGCGCTGATAAAATTGGGCAACAGAAGGCGGCGAGCCGGTGGGCAGAAGGCGGCGCGCTGATGTGTGAGGGGGCAGCCCATTAGTGGGAGGGATAAGTGGCGCGCTGATGTGCAAATAACAGGAATGGAGCCATAGCACAATGGTTAAGACACTGACCACATGTGCAGGCATTATAGGTTCAATTCCCCACAGTGCCCATTAAAGACAGCTGGCTGAGGCAGTATTTTAAGGGGCATGCCCATGTTGGGCGCTGTTAATGTTACACACCAGAAGGCGGCGCGCTGTTCATTGTAATTTTGTGCGCAACAAGACGGCGCGCCGGTGGCTACAAGGCTGCGCGCTGCTGCCTAAACAGAGCCACAGCACAATGGTCAAGACACTGAGCAATGGTGCAGGGGCCATGGGTTCAATCCCTCACAATGCCCAGGGAAAAGGCTAGCTGAGGCAGTATGTTTTATGTTGGGGAGAGCTGTAGGAGGCTGTTTAATTTTATTTTGTGATAGCTACTAGCAAACGCACACTCACAGCATATTAATATAGGGCCGCCCATAAGGCACATGTTACAGTGCACCGTCCGCCAAGGCACCCTAGAATGTCCCCTATAGGGCAGCATGTATGTTGCGACACAGGATAATGTATGGTGCACCCTATATGGATGGCAACCATACAGTGCCCTATAGGGCGCCCCATAAAGCACCCTCAGAGGCACCTTATGGGTACAGTACACTGAGGGTGTCATTGCTGGCATCAACATATGTACAGTAAATTTAAAAAATGCTTTGAACACCTGTCTCACAGAACCCCACTGTGGGTTTGAACCCATGACCTCTGGCTGCACAGGCAGTGACGTAACCATTGGGCTACAGCTCCATAGCTGTAAGGAAGCCCCTGGCTGGCTGCAGATAGCCTGCACGTCACCTCACAGACAGTCTGCCAGTGTAAACAGGATAGGGTTAGGCCACACATACCCATGATGCACTGCACATGCAAATTAGCTGTCCACAGATGGACACAAGATGGGGAATGCACACCCACAGCACCTCGGCCCTGTTGGGGGGCGTGACCGGGTGCACCCACACAGTAACTCGGCCTGGTAGGGGGCACTGACCGGGTGTTTTACTGGCACAAAGTAGCTACACACCGTTACATCGTGCGGGTTCTGGGCTCACCCTGAGTGTGCAATGAGGCGCCCAGGACCAGGTCCACAACACCTTCCATGGCTGATGGAGGCCAAGTGGGAGTTCCAAAGCAGTGTTAATGTGTAAGATAGCTAGTTTCTGCACAAACACCATGGATATCCCAGTCAGGCACAGCTGCCTGCCCACACGCACGCGCCATGCCCCCTGCCCTGCAGGGGTAAACATGGTCCCCCATCAAGAGATCCACACTCCACCTCCCTGCAAAGTGGCAGTAGAAGGCAACATTCAACCCCAGTCCTGCTGAAGGACACACACACCCCAATACACAGCCATAACACAATAGCAGACAAACATATCACCAGGTTATGATAGGTTCCACCCCACCACCAGGTATTCCCCTGCAGCAAGCCAACTGCACCCTGCAAGCCATTCCAGCAAGACACATACCAGCTACAAACAGTCTGCTGGTTGGTCCATAGTGCATGTTCCCAGTGGAGACACATGCACCCAGAACTGGGCTGCCAGCATACACAGCAAGCAGATAACTCAGTGACTGGGCCCCAAATAGATACCCATACCCATCACATGAGAGAAAGATTGTATAGCACTATGGGGGGTACCTAGCCATGCTGTGGTCACTACACAGTCAGGGTGAGCGTGATCTCCCAGAGGGACATGCTTTGGCCACCCTGTCTGTGTAGGTGGTGGCCGGACACTACAGTGTCCCTGCCAGTGCCCTATGCCCGGTGCAGATGCATCCTGGCCAGGCCACCCTGTCCTGGCTATACCCATGGTACCTTGCACCTCATTATGCACATTGGCCAATACTGGCAACAGTGCTGGCAGTGTGGGCTGTGGAAGGGGCTTGCAGCCAACACCCACTGTATAGACAGACACCCACTTCCACACCTATGCCATCATGGTGCTACTATTGAGGAGGTACTCAGCCTTGCCCACCAAAACCGGTCCTGAGCACGGCAAGGCATGGATATGGTAGGCAGTACAGCTGGTGGCCACTTTCCCAGGGTGGTAAACACCGTCAGAGGCCAGGCCTGGAGCACGCACCGCAAACACCTAACAGATTGTTCGGATGGGGTCAACTAGCAGTATGTGCGGAACTAGCAAACGTCTCAGAGCTGTGCATCGTATACCTCAGGTGTAGGGTGACATTGGTAGGTTATGCAATTGCTAGTTTTGGGAGATGCATGCAGGGTCCAATGGTCTGCCTCTCCAGGAGACATTGGCCAATGAGGCCTGTGGGTGTGGGTGTGGGTGTGTCTGCCCTTGATGGCTGCTGCTTTACGGCACAGATTCCCAACTCCAGTCCAGGTTTGCATCACACTGTTCTGGTTTTCCTGCTGTCCCTCATGGATATGCATGAGCTACATCTACATACCATGGGTGTGGTGCATAGATATACAGCACAGGCATTTGTATGAGTGCCATCATGGAACCTGACTGGTGTGTGCCCCACCAGGACGGCATTTGTGTGATTCTGCTCTGGGTACTGGCCCTGTTCCTGGTGTCTGTGCTCAGTGGGGTAAAGATAGACGTATTGCCATTGCATATGTCCTCGCCAGGAAAGGTGTGCCCTTACTATCACTGTTTAATTGGGGGAAAAAAAAAGATTGGGCTTTGAACCTGTGACCTTCTGCTCTTGTATACAGTGTCTGTGTGCACTGCACCACCGTGTAGCCACAGAGTGGGTGGCTTCCATGGAATGTCCATGACTGTGGATCCGGCAGGGCCTGTCTGTTGCAGTCTGTTGCAGTGGACAGAGGCCGCTGTCCTCTGTCGCTAGCAGCCACTGCCCCCTGCACCACATGTACTCGTCCGCCATCATGCTGGCATGAGCTTCTCCCATAAATAGCAGATGACCTGATTGGAATGTGGCAGTACGGGACTGCATTTGGGGTACTTGGCTGTGGGTAATGCCCATTGTTGTGGTGTGTGTGCGTTGTTGGGTAAAATGTGGGTGTTTTCCCCATGCCTATGTCCCCTGCAATACAGGGGTGTCTGCGCTATCTGTGTTTAGTGGTGGGTAAAATATGGGGACTGGGCTGGCAAGTGCCCCAGCTGGGTTTTGAACCTCTGACCCTCTGGTCTTAGAGGTACTGACTCTGTCTGCTGCACCACACTATGGCCACAGAGACAGTGCACCCCCTGGAGGTAGTAAGCCTGGCAGGATGGAGTCACAAACCCTGCTCTACGCAATTCTACTGTGGGCATATGCACCCTGTCTGGTGACAAACGTGCACATAAACCCCGGAAATGACCACGGAAAATGTGGGACAAAATATCACCACGCTGGGCAACAGTGATATTAATGGGCAACCATAGCAAACACTCCCAGGAAAGCTCCAAAACGTGGAAATGTTTTTTGGAAGAGTCTCCTCTCAGTAGACCCTTCCAAACTTCATTTCTCTTTTCTGGAGCTTTGCTGGGTGTGTTTTCTGTATTTGCCCATCACTATAACTGTTCCCCAGCTGAATTACTATTTTTAATAGTTCTGTTGTGGTCATTTTCTATTGTTATTTTCACTTTTGTGCTGTGCACATATATCACACTGCTCACGTTTTGCTGGTTTCCCCGGTTTTCCTGTACATTGCTGACGGAAATGGTTTCTCTTCCCTTTAAATGCTTTCTACCGCGAGTGTTTCACTCGCGGTAGTTTTTACATGCAAAATCGGGCCCGATACTGTGCGGGGAGCCTCTCCCCTCCCACTCTCCACCCATTGACCCTGTCCCTCCGCCCCTTTGGAGCCTTCCTCCGCCCTCCTTTCGCCGTTCCACGCCTCTATCGGACATTTGCGGGCCCGCACTTGTACGGGGCCCCTTAGTGAGCTGCGTACCTGTGCGGGGGTGACACGCACGTGTGCGGGGCATTTAAACGCGTTTCTGCGTGTTTCAGTGCTGCGTTGCCGTGCGCTATTTTGCGGCGCGCTATTTTGCGGATTTTAGTAAACATGCCCCATAGTGTCATACAACAAGTTACAATATTCTCACACGTTTTTTCACTTGACACCATAGAGTTAGTACTTTTTTCCCGTTTTTTCTCTTTTTTATTTTGTTATCCATGCGTCTATTAAAAAGACCGATTTGCATAGACCGATTAGTACTCTGGCAGTTTTAGTTTCATTTTTATAAGGATCCTGAGTTTAACTATAGTCAAACTTTTGATTCTTGGCTTTTAGGTACACTACTTTTTTTGCACAATATTAGTGCCACTAAATACATGTATTTTCACACCTTTGACCTATTTCAAGGGATTTAAATGCAGCTGGTTGCTCAGTGCCGGCTGTAATATCAATGTTGTGTCCGTTTGAAGGTGTATGAATAAGGCAAGCTTTCTTTCATTTCTTTTTTCCCTGTAGACATTGTTTAGGTGCTTTAGTGTTTATTAGTTGTTGAATCTCTTTCTGAATGCATATTTAGGGCTTCTTTCTTCCCATTAGATTTTACTATTGGTGGTCAGTACTGAGCGTTTATGTCCTGCAGTGACCAAGTAAGGTTTCTATACTGACAATCTTTCAAGCTTTTCTCACAGTCCTCTGATTTTAAATATTTAGAATTGGGTTTCTACTCGTGCCACTTGACAAATCAATTACATTCACCTTATAATTTGATTGGCATGCTATAACTTTCACTTTCAAATGGTTTTATTCAAGACTGTCTCTGAGAACGCCATATATATTATATACAGTTTCACCCTTGAGTCTCACACATGGTCCCCCTTGCCCCTCCTACTTACACCATCGGGTGAGTTATTTTTGTGTTCTTTTTGTTTTATTTTCACTTGGATGCCTGTATTTTACTATGTGTTTTATGGATAATTCTTGTTTCACATGATTCTGGAACATTATAATCCTGGTCTCATTTATCATTATTTTTAATCATTTATTTATTTATTTTTAATTAGTTTTATTGTTTGGTTGGTGATTTTATGTGTTTCTAATTTGTTTTGAGGTGTACTCCCCCTGAAGAAGGCGTTTGACTCAAATGCATTGGGGCTTTAATAAAGATTGCTTGACCTACTACTGTCTTGGCACACCTGTTTTGTTTGTTCCTCTGCGGAACAGTAGAGCATGTGTACACAGTGGTGCTCATGTGTTGCGATACATACAAAACACATATATCACCATCTGTTCGCATTACACATAGCATCATACTACAGCAGGCGTATGTTCTGGGTCTGTCCTAGGGCTCACACATGTGCACACTCATCTAGTAGCCACGCATCTCCAAGCTGACCCCTGGCTGCTGCCTGTCCCAGGCTGGACTGGGCTAGGACAAATGCATTGTGGCAGGACCCCGGGTAGCAGGCACACATATCAAAGAGGTTCACAATGACCTGCATATTAATCAATGTGTACCTATACCAGTTCCAGTATGCTCTCTGCTCCAGCCGTAGTGCCCGTAGTGTAATGTGGGTGCAGTCTATACATCTAAGCACTGATGGGAACCCAGCAAAATTGTAGAACACCTGCATGGTCTCCTGCCGCAACTGCTGTGTCCGGGAAAAGGCTACGACGTGGCGCATCCTCCACAGCAGGCTGGGCCTCAATGATTCCAGCTGCCTTGTCTTGTTGAATATCCAGTTTACATGCTTATGGTGGTTTTACATGGGTAAGGCCGGCTTTTACACATGTAGCATGCACTTAGGATATCAAAAATCAGGCCCTTGGTTCATAACACAAATTCTAGCTTGGACTTGTTTAGTTGAAAAGGAAAGAGGTGTGAGAGTTTTAAGGGCCAAGGGCCTCCCAATGTATGCTGGACCCTACCAAAGAACCTTGATAATTAAAACATGAGCACAAGATTACCAAAACCACAAAAAGGCTCACTGGATTAATGTTCCCCCTTGTCTGCCAAAGTAAGAGTAGCTAAGAATTATAAACCCTGAGAGCAGAATGATCACTATAATGTACTGTAGGTACACAGAAGATGATCATCTGAACCACAGAAATGCACTAACACCGTTAAACTACTTATTGCAATTGTTGGGTCAAACAAACCAGAGAAAAGCTGGAAAAATGCTCTGCCCTGATACCTGTGAGGCCCTTTTAATAACTGCATAAAAGTGCAAAAACATAACTTATCAATGATAGCATCCAAACATCCTTCAATCGCTGGTAACCAAACTGTACACAACAGACGTGTTTTGGGCCGATAAAAGGCCCTGCTTCAAGTGTGAAAAACTGCTGCGAAACAGGATCTGTGAATATCCAGGAAGAATGCCCAGAAACCATGAGACCCTTTCGTATTGTCTGCAAGGTGAGCGATTGGCTGACTAAATGACGTCATCCACATGGGAGGTGGACCGTCACATACACAGGGAAATCCCCAAAAGTACTGTCTCTGGTAGCTTTTAATCTGATGTAATGATGAACTAATTGATTAAAGTAAACTCCACCATTCTTGTTCCAAATTGAGTCCCTTGGGGATTGCAGCCTGTAAACAGAAAATCCACCGTTGCTCCAACCATCGTAAACGATAAGTGTGGTTTCCCCCTCTGGGGTCCTGTGGAATGCTGTCAATCACCTGCCATTTCAAATCAGAAAAAGAGTGACCATGGGAGATACAATGTTCCACTACAGGGGCTGATATACTAGATGCCTTGATTCAAGATGAATGTTCGCTTAAATGAACCTTAATAGGGCGAGTGGTCCATCCGATGTAGAGCAGGTCACAAGGGCACTGTAACAAGTATACAACAAAACTGGTAAGACAAGTATTAGTGCCCAAAAAAGCATACATATGACCTGTAGTGGGATGAATCCAACTGTCTCCCTCAAGTGTGGTAGAACAGAACCGACATGATTGACAAGCGAAATGCCCCCTGGGTTGAGATGTCTTAACTGGGTGGTCAGAAGCCAAAGCTGACCGCACTATGTGATCACGCAAATTTAAACCTCGAGTAAATGCAAAAGATAAAGGCCTTTTGAAAACATGAATGTAAATGTAAGATGTTCCAATGTTTCCTAAGAAAACTGACCACCTCTGAAGTGTGGGTCATAAAAGGTAGAATTCCTACAATTCGGTCCCCTACATCATTGGTGCTGTCATCCAGCAACCATTCACAGTGAGTATAGCAGGCTCTGGTGTAAGCTCATTTGACAACCCCCACAGGGTATCCTCATTCTAATAAACAGTTGTGCAAAAAATGTGCTTGGTGCTGAAATTCATCCAACATGGCACAGATTCATCCAATCTGGCACAGTCTCAAAAATTGACCAAAAGGGAGCCCCATGCATAACAGAGCCGGATGGTGACTGTGGTATCTCAACAAACTGTTCCATTGACTAGATTTACAAAACAGTAGTGGAGAAGGTGCCTTCATGTTTGCTAATGAAAACATCCAGAAATTCTATATGATGTTCATTGATATGAGCTGTAAATTTGATATTAGGTTTTATGGTGTTAAGCCATAAAATAAAATCCTGAAGATTCTCAGCCGTGGACAACTAAAGGAAAAATATATAATCCAGAAATCACAACCACAAAGGAATAAATCGAAAATTATCAGCCGGATAGATGAATGTTTCCTCCATGTCAGACAGGTACAAGGTAGCTATGGAGGGGGCCACCGTAGCCCCTATGGCAATACCGCAGCATTGTTGATTTAATTGACCATTAAACAAAAAATAATTTTTGTAAGTACCAAATGGATCAAATCCAAAAGAAAGGATTTAGGGATCCGTGAAGGGACAAATGTGAATGCCGATTCCAGTAGGGCCAATGCTTCTTCCTGGTAAATTTGGTATATAAAGTTGTTAAATCCAGGGTGACTAAATATGCTTGATTGGGGAGAAGTGCCCGAGTGGGAAACCGTCCTGCTCGGAGGCTCCTGCCCAATCGGGGCAGTGGGAAGGAGGATAAAAGGGAGGGCACACCTCGGAGCCCGCACAGACCAACAAAGCAGCAGCAGCAGAGCTCCCCCGATCGGGGAGAAGCCCCCGAGCGGGAAACCGTCCCACTCGGAGGATCCTGCCCAATTGGGGCAGTGGGAGGGAGGATAAAAGGGAGGGCACACCTTCGGCATGCCCGTGCCTGAGGGCCTCACCAGAGGGCCCTTTGGCGTGACCCTTAGTCGGGGCACGAAAGGAAGGATTACAAAACAAAACAGACCCTCCTAGAAGTCTAACAGGATCAACACAAAGAACACTGAACAACGAAAGCAGACAACGGTCAGCAAAGAAGAACCCTTTGAATCAAGAAAAGCAACGACAGCAGTAACACAGGTAATCCAACATGGTCGCTACACATTACCTACCTCTGCTACTCCTGACCACCTATCTTATCCCACAACTCACAAGCACGCCAATCAACACCCCCAACACCTTTTGGTTTCTCCCACAAACAATAATAACATACACAAACTACCAAGAACAAAAGCAAGACCTCAATACAGGACAAACAACAAAACCTAGAAAGCAAGGAAAGAAGAAGCACAGCACCCCCACTCACATCCACATAAACACAAACCGACCCACAAACATCTCCATAGAGCTTATCAACGCCAGGTCGGTACGAAACAAAACAAATACCATCTCTGACCACATAAAAGACCAGCAAACAGACATCCTATGCATCACCGAGACATGGCTGTCCCCCACCGACAATGTGCTACTCAACGAACTAGTCCCTGACACCCACACAGCATTCAATTGCCCTCACGCTCAAAAAAGAGGAGGAGGGGTCCTCATCATAGCAAGGACCAGCCTAAAGCTAAAAAGTAAAATCTCAACTAATACAAACCACTGCAACACAATCATCATTGAAAATTCAAACCTAGCCATATGCCTTACCACAGAGCGCCAGACACACCATCAGATGAACTATCATCAATCCTAGAGGCAATATGCACAGTCAACAACCTACACAAACAACTTATAATACTTGGAGATTTCAATATCAGATCTACCAGCAGAAAAGAAGCAGAAGCCTTCCTATCAGCTTTGGACTCCCTCCAATTCACCCAACTAATCAACACCCCCACCCACAGTCTTGGACACTCCCCCAACCTAATCTTTGCTCCAAACAACTTAAAGGAAGGAAGCCTCATCTCAGGGCCATACATCACACCAGTACCCTGGTCAGATCACCACCTAATAAAGATTAAACTACAAGTAACAGATTCAAAAAGGCAAAACAACAACCCATCCCCAACCAGGAGATTCAAAAGCTTCAACAAGGAACAGTTCACAGAAGACACGCAACCACTCCTCAATGCCAACACAATGGACATAGATGAGCAAATCTCCAAATGGAACGACATCATTTCATCTGCTGCCAGGCCACCCGCCCGCAGAACACAACAATCACACGGCACAAAACCCTGCTCCACTCCATGGTACTCCAAGGATATACGCATAGCAAAGAGAGCACTAAGACTACTTGAACGCCGCTGGAGACGCAACAAATCAACTTCCCTACAGGAACGATACCAGACAAAACAAAAGGAATATAACAACCTCATCAACCAGCAGAAGAAAGAATACCATACTAACCTTATCATGAAGTCCACTAACAAACCCCGTGAACTCTACGAAGTCGTAAAGACCCTCACCAAAGAACCCTCCAACAGAAACGAACAACAAATTGACCCACAGATCTTCGCTGACCACCTCAAGAACAAATTCACTGCAACACCCAAGAACAACAACGCGTCTGTGAAATACAAGACATCCAAACCTAAACGGAGCTGGGGCACATTCAACATCCCCTCAAATGAACAACTCTCCAAGATCACTGACCTCAACACCAGCACCGCCCCTACAGATCCCTGCCCAGTATCCTGGATCAAAGCAACGAAAGAGGACCTGACACAAGTCATATGGAAAATAGTAGATAACTCTCTCTCCAAGGGAACAATGCCAAACTCCCTGAAGCTAGCCACAATACGTCCAATCCCCAAGAAAACCACCTTGGCAAAAACTGACCCTACTGCCTACAGACCCATATCAAGCTTACCATTCCTATCCAAGAACATCGAGAAAACAGTCCAACACCAACTCCAACACCACATCGACATCCACAATCCACTGGACCCCAATCAACACGGTTTCTGACCCAGCCATGGGGTTGAAACCATACTGATTCAGCTATTCGACAGCCTATTGAGGAAAATCGACAACACCAGAATGGGCGTCATTATGATATTCCTAGACATCTCCTCAGCATTTGACACTGTCTGCCACACAACCCTACTAAACAGACTACAGGAGGCAGGCCTACACAGCACCACCCTGAGCTGGTTTACATCTTACCTCACCAACAGACAACTACAAGTCAAGTGTGGAACAAAGACCTCTCAACCGTTCAGAGTCGCTCAGGGAGTCCCACAAGGCTCAGCTCTCTCTGCCCTGCTATTTAACATCTACGTACAACCCATGTGCACCATCATCAAGGACCACAAGATTCAATACACCATATACGCAGATGACATAATGATATACACACCAATCAATCTGGACAACCCGGACTACTCCAACATAGCCAACTGCTTCCAACAAATGGCAACCTGGCTGCAGGAAAACAACCTATCAATAAATTACAACAAAACAAGCTCTATTCATCACAGGAAACCGGACATTCTCACCATCGGCCACCATCAACCTAAACAGCACCATCATTCCAGTAAGACAAGAAATAAAATACCTGGGAGTAATGCTCGACAAGGACCTCAACCTCAATCCCACATTGCAAAAACAACAAAGAGCACTTACATCAAAATGAGGACAGTCAGAAGGCTCAAACCCATCCTCGCCCATGAACATTTCCGAACAGTCTGTCAAGCCATCATCACTCCAACTCTAGACTATTGTAATCACATCTACCAAGGGCTACCAAAAAAGACAATAAAACCACTACAGCTAGCACAAAACATAGCCGCACAACTCATAACAGATTGCACGATTCACGACCACATCACTCCCATACTGTACAACCTACACTGGCTCCCAATCAGCTCTAGAGTCCAATTCAAAGTACTTCTACACATATTTAAAATAATACACAACCTCTCAGCAGACAGCCTACGTCCTCTCATAAAAACCGATGACAACAAGAGACCAAGAAGAAAAGGAACCTCAGACACCATCAGAACACCAAAGGAATTTGCTAAAACAAGGCTGGCCACATCAAGGAGGGCACTCTCCCTGGCAGCACCCGCTATATGGAACTCCCTCCCAGACCACATAAGATCAACCAAGAACCTCAAGGACTTCAGAAAACTTCTTAAGACTGCTCTATTTACAGAACATTTCAAGGACCTCACATAAATGGCTCCTATTTACTACCTTCAAGACATTACAGGATCTTGATCCTAGCACGCCTCTCAAACAGCCCATTATTGTATATATGTATATAGCTCATTATGTAAATAGTTCACCGATATAATCTAACACACTGCTCCACACACCACTCTTCTCAGTTCTCCCACTGCATGCTACAGACCACACATTATTATTGATTTTGTTTGATGTGCCAAACCGCCTTGATTTAACGATAAGGCGGTATACTAAATCCTTCTAAATAAATAAATAAACAATGGGACCCTCATAACATGTCAAGAGCTGTAAAAAATGGGATGTGTCCCGAAGATAAGAGTGGACACGTTTGACTTCTTTTTTCAGAAACACATCACAAAATCAAGATAAAGGTTTTAATACAGAACCCCTACAAGAAACAATGGGTCTGCCTGGTGGAGTTGTCAAACATTTGTGAACCTTAGGAACCGTATACAGCACCGGGATTTTTGGGTAAGATTGGACCAAAAAGGACGCCTCATGGGTAGTAGCAGTAGCGAGGACCACACAGTGTAGTTTGACTTCTTACATTTGGGGGGGGGGGGGCAAAGGATAAGGAAGTCATACTGACAGTAGGGGCAGAGGTACCAGATCATCATTAGTGCCTGCAACATTTGGTGGGGCTCCTGCCCTAATGTCTCTCCAAACTACGTCTAAGGCTACATAATGTTAAACAATGATGAAAGCACAGACCCTTGGATTTTCCATATGACAAGAGCCAGGACTCTGAATTATTTTCACCCCAAATTACCTTTTCCACTTGTAAAAAAGAAGTTAACCAAGTCCAAACCTTTCCTCCTACATCCAACTATCTTAATTACTGGAGAAGCAAAAAATAATTAAGCTACAGATAGGTCTAATAGTATGACTCCCATCCTATTGGTTTTACCTATTTTGTGGTGAAGACCACTACTCCATACTTAATAATACTACTACTGCTACTTATCATTTCTATAGTGCTACAAGATATACATGGCACTGTTCAGAGACATGTAAGAGCATATTTCAGGAAATGGAAACAGGAGCCTAATGATGAAAACAGGAAACAACATCAGCACTAGCAAGTTATATGCAAGGCTTTGATAAGGCAGGCAAAGAGAGAATTTGAAAGAAAACTTGCATGGAAGAAAAATACATAATTCAAGCACATTCATAGCAAAAAACCTGTGGGAGAGTCAAAAGGGCAATAAGATGCAAGAGAGGTAAAAGGGGTGCTAAGGGAGGACAAGGCCATAGAAGAGAGACTGAATGAATTCTTTGCTTCAGTCTTTACTGAAGAAGACATAGGGAAGTCACCAATGCCTGAAATGGTATTTAAAGGTGATGTATTGGAAAAATTTAAACAAATATTGATAAACCGGGAAGCTGTATTACAATTATTTGATAAACTAGAGAGTAACAAATTGCCATCTGGAGTAGATGGTATACATCCGAAGGTGCTGAAAGAACTGAAATATGAGATTGCAGACCTACTATTAATAATCTGAAATATCATCAAAATCAACTGTAGCACCTGAAGACTGGACAATGGTCAATGTAACGCCAATTTCTAAAAAGGTTTCCAAGGCTGATCTGGGAAACTAAAGACCAGTGAGCTGACACTACAAGGCAAAATGGTAGAAGCCATTCTACTGTAAAGAATAAAATTAATGAACATGTAGATAGTCATGGTTTAATGGGAAAAAGCCAACATTAATTTAGCAAAGGAAAGTCTTGTCTTACTAATCTGCTATATTTTTTGAAGGTATGAATAAACAGGTAGATAAAGGTGAGCCAGATGATATAGTGTATCTGGATTTTAGAAAGCCTTTGACAAGGTCCCTCATGAGAGACTCTTGGCAAAATGAAAAAGTCATGTGATAGCAGGCAGTGTACTATTGTGGACCAGGAACTGGTTAAAAGAAGAGAAAGCAGAGGGCAGGGCTAAATGGCCAATTTTCTCAGTGGAGAGAGGTGAATAGTGGAGTACCCCAGGGATCTGTGCTGGGCTCGTTGCTTGTTAATATATTCATAAATGCCCTGGAAATGGGAATAACGAGTGAAGTGATCATATTTGCAGATGACACAAAATTATTTGAAGCTGTTAAAACACAAGAGGATTTTGAAAAATTGCAAGAGGACCTTGATAAACTGGAAGACTGGACATTCAAATGGCAGATGGAATTGAATGTGGAGAAGTGCAAAGTTATGCACCTAGAAAAGAACACCCAAACTACAGTTATACAATGCAAGATGCCACATTAGGAACCACCATCCAGGAAAAATATTTAGGCATCATTGTGGATAACACGTTGAAACCTTCTCCCATTGTGCAGTGGTCCCAAGAAAGCAAATAGAATGCTAGGAATAATTAGGAAATGAATGGAGAATAAACCAAGGATATTATAATGCTCCATGGTATGAGATTGAGCACCCCTTGAAAGATACACCCTGTGAATTTCTGGTTGCTGTATCTTATTTATTTAGCAATGCTTATATACCACTTTTCACTGGGTCAAAGCATTGTACATTCAAGTACAGTATATATTTCCCTTGCTGCCAAAGGGCTTACAACCTACATTTTGTACCTGAGGCAATAGAGGGTTAAGTAGCTTGCCCAAGGTTGCTATCTTCCAGTAGGATTTAAACCCCCAGCCTGCTGGCCTGAGGCAACTTGCCCCAACCACTTGGCCACTCCTCTCTCTTAGAGAGGGTATATCAGAATTAGAAAAAGTATAGAGAAGAGCCACCAAAATGGTAAAGGGGATGGAAGGCTACACCTATGAGGAAAGGCTTAAAAGGTTAGGGCTCTTCAACTTGGAAAAGAGAGAACGGAGGATATATGATAGAGGATTATAAATTAATGAATAGAGTGGAACGGGTAAACGTAGATCAATTGTTTATGCCATCAAAAAGTAGAAAGAGTAGGAGACATACAATGAAATTACAGGGTAATCCATTTAAGACTAATAAGAGACAATATTTTTTCACTCAACTCGTAATCAAACTCTGGAATTCATTGCCAGAGGATGAAGTAAAAGCTGTCAGTGTAACTGGGTTTAAAAAAGGTTTGGACAAGTTCCTGGAGGAAAGGTCCATAAACCATTATTAAAGAGGACCCAGGAAATCCACTGCTTGCTTTGGGACACGCATTGTGGAACCTGTATGCCTTTTTGGGAACCTGCCAGGTACTTCTGACCTGGATTGTCCACTGTTGGAAAGAGGATACTGGGCTTCAAAGATCTTGGTATAACCCAGTATGGCATTTCTTATGGTCTTATGTTACATTCTTATGTTCTTTGTTCAGCCTTATATCACGATCCCTTGTCTTCAAATTTCCTTTCCAATAAAAAATGCTTGCTCCTTTTGTATGATTGATACCTTCCAGGCCTTTGAACTTCTCTATTACATTCCCGTTCACCTTTCCATCCCTTTTCTTTTTCTATTACCTCCTTCCTGTATGGGAATAATTTTATAAGGGAGAATCTACTTATACAGATGAAAGTAGGCGTATAAAAAGCTTATGTTAGTCTTATACATGTGTAAATGGCCTCTTATAAGATTGAGCCTAGCAAAAAATGGTGTGTGTTAATTTCACGGCACATACTTTGACTGTTGGCGTGTACAAAGATTGAGTTTGGGTGGAATGTAAGCAGAGTGCACAAGTACGCATATAGATAATAAAATACAATTTATGCATATACTTGCAAAATGGAGACATGACCATTTATACCAGCTCTTGATGTAAATGATTGTATTTTAAAGTAAGCACATTTTTGACCACTTATACAAGTAAATTGTAAAGAAAAATAGGCTTAAAATAGGCTTGTTTTGGCTTCCTAAAACTAGGTGCCTGGTTATGAAATTACCCCCATGCTTATAGTCTTAAATCTCCTCTCATACAGTCTATGATGCAGTTTCAATACCTTACATTTTATTTTATCATGGTAATGTGTTCAGATGTGGCTGATATAAAGATTAACGTAAGGTTAGTTTTGAATAGGCAAATATCTGTGATGGAACCAAGGACTATGTAATTTTTTTTGGCTGGCTACATGGATTTTCTTTGACAGCAAAGTACAAATCCCCTTTGGGGATAAAGCTAAATTGTACAGTTTTGGCAATATGCATTATTTATGTATTTATTTTCAGCATTCCAAATATGTTTACAGTACATTAAGAGCTAGACTTAAGGGTTAGTGCTACCATGTTAGTGCCATCAATGTGAATTGTTAGTAAATAAGACCCATTGCACATAAGGATCATCTGGTAAATAATGGTCTGTTTGCACCATTATGGAAGTGCACTTTAGTAAATCTAGCCTTAAGAAAAACAGTTAAATAAATACATAAATACATAAATAAATAAGAAATTAATTTATAATCATTTGATATTTTGTCTTTTCTTAGGGAATTTGGATTTAGCTCATGCCTCTTTCAAGAACAGCTCAAGGTGAGTTATACAGCAGGTATTTTCCTATCTCCAGGAAGTTAACAAGCTAACAGGTCAATGCAGAAAGCCGGTGCTGAAGTCGCACACTATTAGCTGTGTACAAATTTTCATAGCACACCTGTAAAGCAGAACCATCAACACCGATATGCAACAAGGGACGTGTATGTAAAAGAGATATGCACAAAACTTTGCTGTAAAGTTGTAAGGGAAGCAACGCATGTGCAAACAATAGATGTGTTACTGGCAGTGGTAAACGCCTGTGCATTGATTCTAGGTGCTCACATCGGCAGAGTTTTATGTGCATAGGGATAGCATCATGGCAGAGGAGCAGTTTGGCTTGTATATCAGCGTGAGAAATTTAAACGCAAAACATTGCAACAGTACTGTAATAGGAGGAAAAGACATACCGTGAAAGAGTTGTGAATGTATCGAGGCGGGGGGGGAGGGCTATTTAAAGGAAACTTGCAAGCAAGGAGGCCATTTCTGCATTTGGAAGATGGAAGATGCGGTATATAAATAAGTGTTAAATAAATAAATAAATAAATAAATAAATAAATAAATTTGTAATTTGCTTAGTACTATTTGCATTATTGTTCATTTGTTGCTTATTGTTCAACTGTTGCTTCTCTGTTCTTCCTGGTTGCCGTATTTGTTTACATTGTTGTTGTGTTTGTATTGTACTGTATTGTATTTGGAGAGTTGGAGATGGAGCATGATTCTAGTTCAGGCAATGAGATGGACCAGACTGGCAGCCAGGCTAAGTGCACCCACTTGGTGCACTTTTCTGAGGAGAAGGACGACCTGCTGTATGGCTGCATGTCTGCTGACTACCACAACATATACGTCGCAAAGATTTCATCAGGACAAAAGGTTAAATTCTGGGGGGAAATAGCTCCAGAGGTACACACGGTCAAACAGTTAAAACACTGGTGGCATGATACGCATTTTGCTTTAAAAAACCAATAGCAATTGGAAAGTCATGGCAGCAGATTGGTGGTGGTGGTGGTGATGATGGGGGGGGGGGGGTGCTCAATGCACTGACCAACTGACACCATTTGAGCAGCTGATCATGACCGCCTTATGGCCAGACACTCAATTTGTATGTCTAGCTATACAGACTCGGCAGAGTCCACTGCTCCCACCCCAGGGACAGAACTGTAAGCTGGTGAGTACATCTCTAGCAATACCTGGTGGTTTTGGGTGAAGGGACTGGAGAGGGGCTGACGATTGTAAAGTTTGATCAATTAATAGCTATCTCTTTTCCATTGCTTACTGCAGTGTTTATCTCTGGGTCTCTGCAACTGTGCCCTCCTCTCCAGCCGGTGAGTACATCTCCAGCATTACCTTGGGAATGTTTGTGGGTTGAGGCCTGTGAGGCTGGCTCAATTAATAGCTGTCCCCTTCTCTATTTCTTATTGTAGTGCTTACCTCTGCGGGCTCTGTCTCTATGGCTTGTGCCTCTGGAGGCTCTGAGATTGCTCCCTCTTTCCAAATCTGGTGAGTACATCCCCAGCATTACCTTGGGAATATGTGATGGGTGTGAGGATTGTGCTGGAACCATATGTGTCACAAATCAATTATTCTCCCCTCTCCTATTTTATTCCAGTGACACAAATAATGGTGAGGCCACAAATACGGACCTGTTGAGTCTGATATTAAGGTGGGAGGACACACAAACAGAGCTACTACCACTATTAATCATTTATATAGCACTACAAGGCGTGTGCAATGCTGTACAGATACATGGAGAAACAGATGGCCCCAAAAAGATTTTTTGGGCAGGGGGAGCAAACAAGATCACCCTTGCCCAAAAAATATTTTTTTTATTACATCACAACAAGGAGACATAATAAGAAATAGAGACTGATATAAGTGATCCCAAGGAACACACAAGAAACCACTGGTCTTGTGAAGTAGTTCTGTGTAACTTTTCTTCGGATTTCATTCCCCTTGTGGTATTTAATTGAGCAAGGACACAGATGGGAGGTACTGGTGGAAGATCAGGAGCTATGTTGACTGGCATGCCGTGATTTAAGGCAATTTTATGCAGCATGCAGCACACCATGACAATGTCCCCAGCCTTTTCAGATGCATGTTGTAATGCCCCCTCCCCCCCCTCATACAAGGACAAAATGGCTCTGGTGCATAAATGATAGTTACACACGACATGCCTCTCTGGGAGTCCATCCGTTCTGGCTACATGGAAGAAGTGCCATCGGAAGAAGTGCCATCGGAAGAAGTGCCATCTGCAGGGCCTCATGATGAGGGATTGAGCCTGTACCTCCTCATCATCCTCTTTCCTACCTTCTTCTCCTCCATCCCCCTACATGTCTCTGTTGCTCAGGTCTCTGTTGCTCTCCCCATTTCCTTCATTTGAAGCTCTAGCTCTTGCAAGCAGCAAAGCCACTAAAGGGTAAGAAGCAAAAGACATGTCTTTTTGAACACCGAACTGTCAGTTATAAACGCAGAAGATTTTCACGCTAAAGGTACACATGCTGAAACTGTTTCCCCAAACACGCAAGAATTTTACGTCACCTCAGACCAGGCGTAGAGATAATGTCACTCCTGAACTTTGAGTCTGGCCATATAATCCTCTATGCGATTCTCTGCATCGGGCGCAGAACTTATTAGCATTTAGTTTTCATATGTGCAGCTCATTTACATAGCGTGTTAACCTTTGTTCTTGTTCCATAAGGTATCTATAATGTATTTGTTCTTGTTCCATAATGTATCCAACCATTATATTGTTCTGTTATGTATTTAAGCATTACACTGTTTATTGTCAAAAATTGTTCCATGTAAAAACAAGCTCTTGCTTTGTTGACTGTTGTTCAATTGTGAACCGCACCTGAACTCCGGAAGATGCGGGATATAAATGATTGTTAAATAAATAAAAATAAAAATACATGTGGCGTTGCTGTATGCGCATATCTCTCTATGCTGCTTAAGTGTATGTCAAGCTTTTCTCTGCATTCGGAGCTGGCGATACTTGTGCGTATATGTTGCACTAGGGTACACTAGCATTTCTGCATCGGCCTGTAAGTTTGTACTTGAGGCAATGGAAGGTTAAGTGACTTTCCCAAGATCACAAGGAGAAGCAGTAGGATTTGAATTGGGCTTTGTTGATTTTCACCCTGCTACTCTAACCATTAGGCTACTCCTCTACTTCCAAGGAAAAATACAAGCAGATTTCATTTGTAAAATGTATCATGAATATTCAATATGTTGCAAATCTGAACAATGTCCCAGAGCTTGCAAAATGCACAACAAAAACAGGCAATTCTATTTGCTTTTTGGTCTTCTGTCCTAATAAGCAATTTATGAAGTATGGTGGGGGGGGGGGGAGGAGATAGTCAAAGGCATTTACATGGTTGCAGACCTGCAAACCATGTAAATGCCGGTTAACAGGATATTCAGTGGCGCTAACAAAGTTATTGCCGCTGGATATCCACGGGTGCCGCTGCAACATACCCCAATGTGACATGGGTTAGCATTAAGGTGTTACGGGGGCTTTCTAGGGCAGAACAGAGGCGGCACCCATCACTAACTGGGCTGCAGCTCAATATCCAGGGCAACTTCTGCAGCAACCCATATATTCAATGCCGGCCCCCAGAAATGAATATCTGGGGTTAGTTTTCAGCGGCGATGGCTGGCTGTGCTAACTGCTGCTGCTGAATATCCCCCCACGTAATTCTTTGAGACAAATAATATGCATGCTTGAAGTTTAATATGTTAGAAAGCAGTCTGTAATATTCACAAAAAGATGATCACTAGAAAATGATCATGCCGATGTATTTAGTTCCATAACATGAGTGCTATTTATTGATCTGTGTTCATCAAGCATGTTACACAATTTCCAGTGCTCAGTCACTGCTAAATATATTCCTACTCACAGGCACCTTCTGCTCAGAAGAAAGAAATCCTAAACTTTCACTGAAGCTTGACAACACAATCAAACATTTTGCCTGGAGGAAAGAACCAAATGTCCTCAACTTTTATGTCAATTTTAAGAGAGACTGCTTCTTAAATAACTTTGACTTGCCCTTCACTTTGATGCACAAGAGCTACTGAATATGAAAGAATTCAAAAAATACATATGCAATCTTTGTTTAGTCACTCTTTCAGGATTTAATGCGAGCATGGCACAGTGCTTAGTTATTAGAGGATATTCCAATTTATTTAATCTTGTATATTTTTTAATAATTTTATCAGTGAGCATTATACAGTTTTCACATTTAATAACACAATGAGGGCCATTTTAGAAAAACGTCCAAGTGCAATCTGAGGGATCTATGTCAGAACATCTGAAAAAAAAGGAGGCACAAACATGGACAGGCCCGATATCGATGTCTGCGGGGACACCAACATAGGCATCCCCCGAATAGTATAGCAGAACCTGGATATCTAGGAATAGCCTAATGATTAGAGTTGTGGGTTAGGGCTAGGGAATTTATATTTCATGCAATTGCTGCTCATTTATCCATATATCAGTACAATTTTATTGATCCATAATAGAGTTTTCAGGTCGCTTTTATAAAGCTTGATGTTATTGCTTGATGATCATTTATCCTATATTTTGCATCTCCTTTGTTAAACAATAAAATGAATGAGTTGGGTACAAGCCCTCATAAAAAGTGCTTATAGACTTTAATGCCTTATAGCCTCATTCTGCCCATGCATAAACAGTGAGGACATCCAAAGCAAGCAGCTAACACAGACCAAGGGGAGTTTCTCACATGGTAGAGCTCACACTAACACTGAGCCTCAAACTTAATGGCCCGGTGGTTTTCTATATCATCATCGCGTTACTCCCACATGTACTGCTGAAATAGCCATAAACTCTACTCTCAACAAAGGACTTTAAATCATTGAAGATGCACTGTGAATGCACTTATCTGTTCAATAAATGTCGTTGGGCTGGTTAATGAGAACTTTAACTGCCAAATACATTCTGCTGTTTTTCAATGTGTCTTCCAGTTCAAGTCTCACTGAATGTATGGATGTCCACTCCAACCAGGCCATAGTTTCACCCCTATAGGCTGTTGCTTATGGAGTTTCCTATGGGAGAGGCTAAATTCACTGCAGCTCAACACTTGCAGATAGGTTGCTGCAGGTAGCACACCTGTTTACGGATACTGATTGTCACTGTGGAGAGTTATGATTAGGACCAGGGAAGCTAATGTTCAAATCCCTGTGCTACTATCATTGTGATTGTACCGGGGATCATACAAATCTATCTTCTCTATACCCTCTGGATGTTTTTCAGCCAAATCAAGCACTTTATTGATGCTTATTCGTGCCTAGAGCAGGTCTAAATTCCAGCCGTTTCTGAGATCAGGCAGTGATGTCCAGGTTCCTGGGAATGGCCCAGGTACGTCTTCACCATGGCACCATGGACCAGGCTTCTAAAATGCCTCTGAAAACTTCTGTGTTTTGGACATCTCTATGCCCATTTTCAGACATTCAAAGCACAAAAAGGGCTTCCAAAATAACTTCCAATGCCCGCGATATGCACTTAGTGGTGTAACTTTCATGCACTATATGAACCTGTTGGCTGGCAAAAAGAATATTCAGGTAATTGAAGTTTTTCAAATACAAAGTTTATCACAGTAAGTTTAATTCATGAAACTGCCAATTTTACAGTAATATTACTTGCTTCTTTCAGTTTTCAAGAGCAATCAGGAAATTTACAGGGTATAAAAATCCTCCTTCATTCCGAGGAGTAATGCTCATTTTTGTTTCTACCAGTTTCCCCTCATTGTCCCCAGTTGTCACTCTCCATTCTGTCCATCCCCCAAACCTGCCACCAGTGACTCCTTTTTCTCTCTGTCAGTTTCTTGTTCTTGTCCCCAGACCGTCTCTCTCCTGTTACTCTTTCAGGGGCAGAATCAGAGACAGTGTGTGTGATGGTTGAAGAAAGCCTGAACACAGTGTATGTAGGAGGAAAGAGTCTGAGCAACGGTGGGAAATGGAGTGTGGTGGGCAAGGATGTGTGTAAGATGTGTGGTGAGGCAGGTGTGATGAATGAATGGGACGTGTAAAATGTCTTGTGGGTGACAGGCAGTGTGTGAAACTGCTGAGGAAGCCAGTCAAAGAATACTAGGCAGAAGCATGTTCATCAAGCATTCCATAGTCATAGAGAAGACCAGCACTGAATTGTAAAAATACTTTCTAAGTGTTCCTCTTAGCATGTTCATTGGCCATGGAAACTTAGACAACGCTCCTCTGCCTCTTACCACTACCTCTTTCACTTCACTGACCTTGATGGTTATGCTTGAGAACAGCAATGTGGCCCCTGGTGGCCTGTGTATATACATGCTGTCAGGAGCACTGCCCATCCCATTCACAGTCTCACTTTGGCAGCCTCGTTAAGGACAGCGACAGCATTAATATTTGATTTGCTCCAGACTACTAGCCTCACTGCTCTAGGAATACAAGAAAGAGAGGTGAGAATTTGTCTGGATCCTCTGTTGCTGGCAGAGCAATCTAACTTACACAGGGATTAGAAAACTGTAGATATTGTAGGTTTTAAACTCTGAAAAATGTCAATATATTAATGTAAAAGTCAATAGAATTCTGAAATATGTCAGACAGTTGTCAATCCTAACCTCCTGAGTCCACAGCACATCTGACAAGCAGCCCACTAAACACTGGACCCTGGATGGTAGGATGTGATCATAAAGAAACCATCATAAAGAATAAAATTACTCAGCATGTAGATAGTCATGACCTAATGGGAGACAGTCAACATGGCTTTAGACAAGGAAGATTTTGTCTTACTAATCTGTTATGTTTTTTTGAAGGAGTGAATAATCAGGTGGACAAAGGTGAGTCGGTTGATATTGTGTATCAGGACTTTCAGAAAGCCTTTGACAAAGTCCCTCCTGAGAGACTTTTGGCAAAACTAAAGAGTCATGGGATAGGAGGCAGTGTACTATTGTGGATCAGGAACTGGTTAAAAGATAGAAAGCAGAGGGTAGGGCTAAATGGCCAATTTTCCCAATGGAGAAAGGTGAATAGTGGTGTACCCCAGGGATCTGTGCTGGGTCCGCTGCTTTTTGACATATTCATAAATGACCTGGAAAGTGGAATAACGAGTGAGGTTATCAAATTTGCAGATGACACAAAACTATTTAAAGTTGTTAAAACCCAAGAGGATTGTGGAAAATTGCAAGAGGATCTTGATAAATTGGAAGACTGGGCATCAAAATGGCAGATGAAATTTAATGTGGCCAAGTGCAAGGTTATGCACCTAAGGAAGAACAACCCAAACTATGGTTACACGATGCAAGGTTCCACATTAGGAACTACCACCCAGGAAAAAGATTTAGGCGTCATTGTGGATACCATGTTAAAACCCTCGGCTCAGTGTGCAGCAGCAGCCAAGAGAGCAAATAGAATGCTAGGTATGATAAGGAAAGGAATGGAAAATAAAACAAAAGATATTATAATGCCTCTATATCATTCCATGGTGAGACCGCACCTTGAATATTGTGTGCAATTCTGGTCGCCGTATCTTAAAAAGGATATAGCGATTTCAGAAAAGGTTCAGAGAAGAGCCACCAAAATGGTAAAGGGGATGGAAGGATACTCCTATGAAGAAAGGCTAAAAAGGTTAGGGCTCTTTAACCTGGAAAAGAGATGGCTGAGGGGAGATAAGATAGAAGTCTATAAATTGATGAACGGAGTGGAACGGGTAAACGTAGATCGATTGTTTACCTTATCAGAATATAGAAAGACTAGAAGACATGCAATGAAGCTACAGGGTAAACTATTTAAGACTAATAAAAGAAAATATTTTTTCACTCAACGTGTAATCAAACTCTGGAATTTGTTACCGGAGGATGTAGTAAAGGCTGTTAGTGTAGCTGGGTTTAAAAAAGGTTTGGACAAGTTCCTGGAGGAAAGGTCCATAAACCATTATTATTAAGAAGGGACCCAGGAATATCAATGCTTGAACCAATACAAGCCTTGTGGAACCTGTGTCCCCTGGGGAAACTGCTAGGTACATATGACCTAGATTGGCCACTGTTGGAAACAGAATACTGGGCTTGATGGATCTTGGTTTGACCCAGTATGACATATCTTATGTTCTTATGATCACCAGTTGGGAAGCATAGTAAAGGAAGAAAACTGTGGGGGTGGCAATGGAGATGGATTTAATTGCTGACTCGTTAGAGGACAGTACAAATCACAGCTCTCAGCAAACAGATTTGATGACACTGTGGTTGCTATCCCTATGGAAGAAGGCATGTTCCTCTTGTGCTGAAAGGACCTGATTGCTTATATTTGGAAACAAAGACTCTCCTGGATGTGAAAAGTGAGAACAGCCTTAGCAATACAGACTCTGTGCTTGTGAATAACACTGCTGACTTTCAGACATTTCCAGACAGGGAGATCCTAAGGATGGCTGGGTCTCTTACTGCAGGCTTTGCAGTAAAACATTCATATTTGGTACTGCCACCCTTTTGGAGTGCCGCATTGGACCTGTACTCAGTTCCGCTTTGGTGCTAGAGGTGTTAGAGGCTTAGGATTGGAATGCCAATGGCTGTAACCGGACCTTTTGTGCTCCTTGTATTGTGCTGGCCTTCCTCTCTCCCCTGACCATGTTTGGGGCCCCAGCTCTCTTTAGGTGATGAAATTTCACATGGAAACTCTCTCTGAGCCATTGGACTTTGGACTTCAATAACTATTTGATCTTTGGTTTGGCTTTACTACTGCACCTGGCCTGTTAATAAACAGTGTAATTTCTACCGGCTTCACCACCTGTCCTGAATGAATGGGCACTAACCTTTTTGATCTTTCCTAATTTCTGACTAGTTTGATTAGTTACTTATTTGTATTTTATCTTCTTTATTCACTAATTTGCTCTTGTCCCTCCCCTTTCTCTTTATAGAACTTCACCCTCCTTTACTGCCACTTCTTAGCTTGATTTTAAATCTCCAATTCTTATGGCTCCACACCACTTTTTCTTCCCTTTTCTGACACTCCCTAATCATTTTCCCTCATTCCAACAACTTAAACTCCTCCTCCTTATCACCCTCTTTATACCTTCCTCATTTCCTCCCCCATCTTGTCTTCCACCCTTTCTTCAGCTCTTGAGCTTCACCTTTTTCTTCCCCTCATTCATCCCTCTCTTTTCTCTCTGAAACAATCTCAACCTTGTTTCCACCCTGCCATCTCCTCTTTGCTTTGCACTCTTCTTCTCCTTCTATCATCTGGTGATGTTAATCCAAACCCTGCCCCCTCTAGATTTTTCTCTCACTTCCATGATAGTTCCTTTCTTGACCACTCCAGTCTCATTCATTTTCCTCTCCTTCACCCTCCTCTCTCCCTTTCTAATGTGCCTTATGAAAGGCTCATTCCATATCTAATAAATTCCCCTTTACTCGTGATCTCTTTATCTCTAACTCTTTCTATCTTCTAGCTCTTACTGAGACCTAATTCCTCCTTGATGACACTGCTTCAGTTGCTGCCCTCTGTCATGGCAGCTGCCAATTCTCCCATGCTCTTCATCCTACTGGATGTGATGGTGATGTGGGATTTCTGCTTTCTCCTTCCTGCCAATTTCAATCCCTCTTTCTACCTCAGTCTCACGCCTTTTCCTCATTTGAAGTCCATTGCATTTGCCTTTTTAATCCCTTACCTCTCTAGATAACTGCTATTTATAGACCCTCTGACAAGTCCACCTCTACCTTTCTCATTGACTTTTACTCATGGCTTTCCTTATATCTGGATTATTCTTCACCCTCCCTTATTCTGGATGACTTTAATATTAATGTTGATAACCCTTCTCACCCCTATGCTTCTAAGCTCCTTTCCCTCTCCTCCTCATTCAACCTCCAGCTTTGCTCTACTGTCCCCACTCATCAGCATGGTCACTGCCTTGACATTGTTTCTTCTTTAATTGTTTACCATCTAATTCCCTACCTCAGTTCTTCCATTATCTGACCACCACCTGCTAGGCTTCACTCTTCATCACTCCCCACCTCAATCTCGCCCAGTCTCATCTTTCTAGGAATCTTTATGCTGTTGATCCATCTGCTCTGTCCACTATTATATCAAAACCTCTTTCCTCCACCTTGTCTTCCAAATCTGTTGATGAGGCTATAGTTTCCTATAATACTGCTATCTCATCTGCTCTGGATGCTCTTGCCATGTCAAGTCCTGTGAGGTGCACTATACCTTAGCCCTGGCTATCTTCAACTACCTATTGTCTTCTCTCCTGTGTCCACTCAGCTGAGCACATTTGGCTCAAATTCCACTCCCTTTCTGACTTTCTCACTTCAAATTCATGCTTGCCTCTTTCCAGTCAACCACAGCCCTTACCAAGTAAAACTACTATGTCCATCCAACTCTCTCCCTTTCCTCTAACCCCCATTGTCTCAACTCTCTCTTCAAGGCGCCTCTGCCTCTGAGCCCTCTTCCTTTTCCTGCCCAAACCCTTGATATTTCCACAACAAAGTCCGCAATATTATATTCCAATTCCCCATACGATCAGCTTCATCTCCTCTTCAATCCCAACTTTTCCCCTCAATCTCTGCCACCCTTTCATCATTTTCTAAGATCTCTGGAGGAAACCTCTGATCTTCTTTCCCCCTCTAAACTTACTACATGTTCCTCTGAATCTATCCCCAATCATCTCCTTAACTCCACCTACCTCCTCTGTCATCTCTTCCATCTCTCATATCCTCAACCTATCGCTCTCCACTGCAACTGTCCTTACAGCCTTCAAGCATGTTGTGGTCACGCCTCTCCTCAAGAAACCTTCACTTGACTCTAATTTTACTTCAAATTATTATCCCATCTCCCTTCTTCCCTTTATTTCAAAACTTCTTCAACCAAAAACTCCGTCAACCATGATCTACTGCTCTCCCGCCTAGCCGAAAAGGGCATCCACGGAACCGCCCTTGCATGGTGCACCTCATACCTAAATGACAGATGGCAACACGTCCGATCTGGTACCTCAACTTCCACACCATTCCCACTAACGAAGGGCGTCCCTCAAGGCTCCTCTCTCTCTGCCCTATTCTTCAACGTCTATATGCAGCCTATCTGCACTATCATCAGGTCCTTCGGTGTAAACTGCCTAATTTACGCCGACGATGTCCTCATGTTCACCCCAATACATACGGATCACCCAGACGTATCCCGGCTATCTTCATGCTTCAATGCAGTCACAGACTGGCTTCACTCTCAGATGCTCAAAATCAACCTCAAAAAGACAGAGGTGCTTTTCATCAGCAGAGACCAAGCATTCACCCCTCCATCTTCATTGAAAGTACGCGACGCCGAACTCCTCACGAAGACAACGATCCGTTACCTTGGAGTTATGATTGACCAACATCTCAACCTAAACGCCCAGATAGGACACATCTCAAAAGCGATCTACCATAAAATCCGGATGCTACGTCATATCAGACCGCTACTTGAGCCAGACGACTTTCGAACAGTCTTTCAGGCCCTGGTGATGCCCCACTTCGACTACGCGAACTCCATCCTCCTCGGCCTACCGAAGTGCACTCTACAACCTTTGCAGCTAGCAATGAATACCGCAGCTCGAACCCTCCAACAAGCATCCAGCAGACAGCACATCACCCCTATCCTGAAGACACTGCACTGGCTCCCAATACGCTACAGAGTCACCTTCAAAATCCTAACAATAACTTTCAAAGCCATCAACAAATGCACGGCTAATGCCCTCACTGAACTCATCCAGCTTACCCCTCCCAACAGACTCAGAAGATCTGTCTCCACCAACTCCTTAATACTCCCGAAGACCATTACCAAATGCACCAATGCCTCTAGAAACCGTGCCTTCGTATTAGCTGCACCATCATGCTGGAACAACCTACCACCCAATATCCGTGCCATAAACAACCTTTTCCAGTTCAGAAAGGCTTTAAAACACTACCTTTTCCTTCAATGCTTTCCCAACCCTGAAGACATCACGTAGCCGCACCCCATCCATATCCACTTATTCCACCCTGACATATCCCCCACAACGACCTTTGCACAGCACACATAGATGGATTGAAGAGTTGTGTACATAGTTTATATTGAAAAGTTTGTACATAGTTGTTATCTGTTATCCAAGTTTGAATTCCTTGTTTAATGTAAGTCCAAGGTTTCCCCCCCTTGGACATCTATGTTTCCTGTAAACCGTGCTGATGTTAAATAGTGCGGTATACAAACAATGTTAAATAAATAAATAAATCTTCTGCCAGCCCTGATATGCTCATATAACCCCCCTTCTCAAGTCACTTCATTGGCTCCCCTTCTGTTTCCATATCTAATTTAAACTTCTCCTTTTGACCTATAAATGCATTCATTCTACTGCTCCTTACTACCTTTCCTTTTTCCTCTCTCCTTACTCCCCTCTTCGTGAACTCCGCTCTTCTACTGGCTTGCTTCTCCCTTTACTCTTTTCTTCCACTTCCAATTCCAGGCTTTGGTCCTTTCAACTTGCTGCTCCTTATGCTTGGAACAGACTACCTGCGTCTGTGCATCAGGCTTCATCTCTACCCCTTTTAAAATCCATGCTAAAGGCTCACCTCTGAGTCTGATTTTGGATCCTGATCCCTTTTTTTCCTTGTGTATCCTTACCTTTCCCAGTTTGTATTCCTTGTTCTCAGCTATTGTTTTCTCTGTCTTGAATAGACTGTAAGCTCTGACGAAAAGGGACCATCTTTTATATGTGTCTGTACAGCATTGCATATGCCTTGTAGCACTATATAAATGATTAATAGTAGTAGTAGTAGAATTCACAAGAGTAATGGGAGACTTGGGAAAGTTCCCACTGCCTCTAGGTATGTTACAGATGTGTCTATGAGACTAAGCATACCCCACATGCACAGACACACAGAGACACAAACCCCTTCTATGGTCATATATAGCGATAATGGCACAATTTTCATGGTGATCTTCCTGAAATATTCACTTGTCTGATCATCGCCTTCCTTTAAAGCAAATAAAAGATCATGGTCAAATGTTCAAGTTGAGAAGCAGTGCCTAAGCATTTTCCAAGCACTGTGTGCATTTTTTAATTTCTAACACATAGATGGATAATTTAGCCATAGAGGTTTCTATAATGGTGCGGAAGAATTAAAGGAAATATCAATACATCGGGAAGATGTATTACAACTATTTGATAAACTGAAGAGTAGCAAATCACCTGGACCAGAAGATATACATCCAAGGGTGTTGAAAGAACTGAAAGATAAGATTGCAGACCTGCTATTAGTAATACCTGAAGATTGGAGGATAGCCAATGTAATGCCAATTTTTAAAAAGAGTTCCAGGGGTGATCCGGGGAACTACAGACCGGTGAGCCTGAAGTCAGTACCGGGAAAAATGGTAGAAACTATCATAAAGAACAAAATTGCTGAACATGTAGATAGTCATGGTTTAATGGAAGACAACCAACATGGGTTTAGACAAGGAAGATCTTGTCTTACTAATCTGTTATGTTTTTTTGAAGGTGTGAATAAACAGGTAGACAAGTCAGTTGATATAGTGTATTTGGACTTTCAGAAAGCCTTTAACAAGGTCCCTCATCAGAATCATTTGGCAAAAATAGAGAGTCATGGGATAGGAGGCAGTGTACTATTGTGGATTAGGAACTGGTTAAAAGATAGAAAGCAGAGGGTAGGGCTGAATGGCCAATTTTTCCAGTGGAGAAAGATGAATAGTGGTGTACCCCAGGGATCTGTGCTGGGTCCGCTGCTTTTTGACATATTCATAAATGACCTTGAAAAGGGAATAACGAGTGAGGTTATCAAATTTGCAGATGACACAAAACCCAAAGTTGTTAAAACCCATGAGGATTGTGGAAAATTGCAAGAGGATCTTGATAAACTGGAAGACTGGGCATCAAAATGGCAGATGAAATTTAATGTGGACAAGTGCAAAGTTATGCACCTAGGGAAGAACAACCCAAACTATGGTTACACAATGCAAGGTTCCACATTAGGAACCAGCACCCAGGAAAAAGATTTAGGCGTCTTCGTGGATAACGTGTTAAAACCCTCCGCCCAGTGTGCAGCGGTGGCCAAGAGAGCAAATAGAATGCTAGGTATCATAAGGAAAGGAATGTAAAATAAAACAAAGGATATTATAATGCCTCTGTATCGTTCCATGGTGCGAGCGCACCTTGAATATTGTGTGCAGTTCTGGTTGCCGTATCTTAAAAAGGATATAGCATTATTAGAAAAGGTTCAGAGAAGAGCCACCAAAATGGTAAAGGGGATGAAAGGATACCCCTATGAAGAAAGGCTAAAAAGATTAGGGCTCTTTAACCTGGAAAAGAAGCGGCTGAGGGGAGATATGATAGAAGTCTATAAATTAATGAACGGAGTGGAACGGGTAAACATAGATCGACTGTTTACATTATCAGAATATAGAAAGTCTAGGGGACATGCAATGAAACTACAAGGTAAACTATTTAAGTCAAATAAGAGAAAATAGTTTTTCACTCAACGTGTAATCAAACTCTGAAATTTGTTACCGGAGGATTTAGTAAAGGCTGTTAGTGTAGCTGGGTTTAAAAAAAACGTTTGGACAAGTTCCTGGAGGAAAGGTCCATAAACCATTATTAAAAAGTGACCCAGGATATCAATGCTTGACCCAATGCAAGCATTGTGGAACCTGTGTCTTTTGGGGAAACTGCTAGGTACGTATGACCTAGATTGGCCACTGTTGGAAACAGGATACTGGGCTTGATGGACCTTGGTCTGACCCAGTATGGCATATCTTATGTTCTTATATAAGGCCAAAGTTATCCAATTACACTGTGAGAGGATTTGGAACAGTTCAGGGCTAGATGTTACACAGTGAATGGCAAAATTTAGCTGCTCTCCAGAAAACTCATGTATTCAAGGCAAGAAGAATTTTAAATGGGTATTTATGAGGTGGTTGGTTCAAAGTCCTTGGGATATCTGACTGCTGATGTAACTGCGCATGAAATGAGAATCAGAAGCTGAAAAAGATATTTTATATAATAAGACATGGAACATATGAAGCATGAACCAAGAGAAGTTGGAGGTGGTAAAGAATAAAATGGAACATGTAGAACTCGATCTTTTGTGTGTCAGTGAACTGAAATGGACTGGTATTGGGCACTTTTCATCTGCTTGATCACATAGAAATGAAAAACAAAGAAGAAATGCTGTTGCATTTATAATTAAGAAAAGGTTTACAAGAACTGCAATTAAACACAATGCAATCCAGTGAACAGTTAATTTCTATTTCTCTATGAGAAATTACCCTCACCACAACTACTATTCAGGAATATGCCCCAACAACAGTTCCGAAGAGGATGAAGTTGATAAGTTCTATGAACAAGAACAAGCTGAAATTGACAGAACATGCAAACAAGATATCCTGATAGCCATGGGTGACTGGAAAACAAAAGTTGGCAACAAAGAAGAAGGAGAAGTAGTTGGAAAATATGGACTTGGCAACAGAAATGAGGCTGGAGAAAGACTGATAGAAGTCTGCAAGACCAACGATCTATTCATCTAAAATACCTTCTTACAGCAACAGAAGCAGTGGCTGTATACATGGATTTCACCCAATGGATTGTACAAAAATCAAATTGACCACAACTGTGGAAGTCAACAATGGAAAAGCTCAATAACATCAATAAAGACAAAATCTAGAGCTGACTGTGGTAAAGATCTCCAACTACCAGTATGCAAACTCAAGCTAAAGATGAAAAAGACCAAGCCATACATGAATATCCTAAAATATGACCTTGAGAATATACCACTGGAATTTAAAGACTGCCTAGGAAATTGATTTGCTGCTTTGGATACAAATGATAGAGAACCCAAAGAGTTATGGGATGTCACCAAGAAAGTTGTGCTCGAAGAAAGTGAGACGTCTCCACAAAAGCTGAAAAAGAAAAAATGGCCAAAATGGAAGACTGAAGAAACTCTGAAAATTGTCCAGAAATGCAGAGAAGCTAAAGCCAGAGGAGAAGGAGAGGTAATCACAGAACTCAACAGATTTCCAACGTGCAGCAAGAAAAGACAAGAAGTACAGTACTATAATAACACATGTAAGGAAATAGAATCAGAAACAATTAGAGGAAGAACAAGATCAGCTTTCCTAAAGCTACGAGAGTTAAAGAGAAAAGTCCAGCCTTGGATTGAAATGCTACAACATATTCAAACTTCCATGTTCAATGATGCTAAGATCAAGAAAAGATGGAAATAATATATATAGTTATTATACCATAAAGATCAAGTGGACCAACAGCTTTTTCTACCTGTACCTTATGATCAGGAACCATTGGTGATGAAAGAAGTTGTTGAAGCAACATTGAAAGCATTATCAAAGAACAAAGTACTAGGCATTGATGGCATTCCTATTGAAGTATTACAACAGTCAGTTATGGCTGTTATCATACTTACAAGGCTCTGCCAGTAAATTTGGTAAACAACATTCTGGCCAACTGAATGGAAAAGATCTGTGTTTATACCAATACTGAAGAAAAGTGATGTAACTGTCTGTAGAGATTATCACATGATTGCTCTGATCCCACATGCCAGCAAGATTCTTCTCAAGATCATTCAACAGAGACTGCAAGCATACCTAGAAGCTAACTGCCTGAAGTGCATGCAGGGTTCAGGAAAGGGTGAGGAAGAAGAGACATCATTGTGGATGTGAAAAGGACCCTTAAAAAGTCAAAAGAATACCAAAAGGATATTTATATTTATAGAATAGAGCAAGGCTTTTGACTGTGTAAACCATGAGAAACTCTGGGCCACATTAAAAAGCATGGGTATCCCAGAACACCTAATAGTTCTCTTGAACAACCTTTACATTGATCAAGAAGCAACAGCTCGAACAGAAAAAGGAGGAACAGAATGGTTTAAAATCAACAAAGGTGTATGATAAGGCTGCATATTTTCTCCCTACTTCTTTAATTTATATGTAGAACATATCATCAGAGAAGCAGGACTGTATGAAGACAACCATGGTGTGAAGATGAAGGAAGACTCAACAACCTTCGCTCTGCTGAAGATACCAAATACTGGTTGAAAGTGAAGACGATCTGAAACATTTGCTTCTCCAGATCAGTTAAGATAGTCTTAAAATGGGCCTGTACCTTAACGTAAAGAAGACAAAGATCCTGGCAAACTGGCAAAATCAATATATTCGTTGATGGAGAAGAAAATCGAAATAGTTGACAACTTTAACCTGCTTTGATCAATAAAGAAATGACAAGCAGTCAATAAATCCAATGACACATTGCTCTTGGCAGAATGGCTATGAAGGACCTAGACAAGATTCTCAAGAGCAGAATATGTCTCTCTCCACACAAACATTCGACCTGTCAAAGCCATGATATTTTCAATAATGTACTATGGATGTGAAAGTTGGACAGAAAAAAGATAGGAAGAAAATCAATGCCTTTGAATTATGGTTCCAGCAAAGAATACTGTGTATATCATGGACTGCTCAAAGAACAAACCAGTCAGTACTATAGGAGATCAAACCTAAATAAAGAGAAAGATCATTAGAGAAAAGCATCAGGCTTGGCAAGGTTGAAGGTCAACACAAATGAGGAAGGTCAGCAATGAGAAGGATTGATAGAACAACAGCAGCTATGTATGTGGCTCTATCAACAATGAGCTGCTTAATTGAAGACTGAACACAGTTTAGGACAACTATCCAGAGGGTCATCATATGTCGACTCCAACTTGACGGCACTTAGTAACAACAAGGTATGCATTTACACTTACGTTGGTATGCATACCTACACTGAAATTATACATATCTTTAAACAGGTAACTTCTCTGGTCCGATATTGAATTATGATGGGTATGTGCCATTATGGTGCATAACCGTCTGTGTCGACCCTTAATCCTGGATATTCAATGTTGGAGTCATATGCGGACCCGGCATTAAATATCTGGGTTTGCCGCACAGCCTCCGAGCTGCAGTAGCTAACTAGCTAACCGAGTTTTTGCTACGCCTATCTTTTAGCCGCAGGTCGCTAACTGGGCAGCATGAAATATCGCCACTGTCCAATTAGCTACTGTTGCTGCCTCTGCTCTTCTGCAGAATGCCCACAACACGCCCTGAAGCTAAGCAGTTAGCATCGGGGCATGTAGGGGAGAAGATTGAGGATACAATGTTAGTGCCGTTGAATATCCTGCTTAGCAGAATTTTTATGGTTTACAGCGCTGTAAACCGTGTAAATGCCTTTCAAATATTGGGCCCTCTGTTTTTAAGTTATGAGTATCTGCTTGGTTGAATACTGAACTCATCATGACTAATTTGCAAAAAATACTTTAACTGATCAATTCATTATCAATACATCATGACTAAGAGGTTAAAATTAATTAGTTTAAATAATAAAATACATGCAACTAAGAAAATACAACACACAGATACATAGAATGCATGCCTCTCACGTTCACTAGGTGACCTTGCCTGTAGAGATACTTCTAAATATAACTAATATGAATGAGACACTTTGAACTACCAGAACTCAACAAAAATGACACCTGTTTTTACGTTATGTGTTCTCTGCTTGGTTAAATATCAACCACATTATGACTAACTTAAAAAAAATACTTTAGCTGATTAATTCCTTATCAATACACCATAATTAAGAGGTTAAAAGTAATTAGTTTAAATAATAAACTAGATCCAACAAAAAAATACAACACACGGATATATGGAATGCATGTCTCTCACATTCACTATGTGACTTTGCCTATAAAGACACTTCTAAATATAACTAATACATATAAGACACTTTGAACTACCAGAATACACCTTTTTTGAATTAACTAAATGTCAGAATATAAATTCAGTGTTTGAAAATATATATGTAACACGTAATGATTAACTTTCATCTTCATATGTGTTTTCCTTACCTGAGAAGCATATGTGTGACTGTCAGATCCACAAACAGGACTGGTGGAAACAACTGGGCACTGTTTACAGGTGGATAAAGTAGGCCCACTCCTCCTATGTTTATAGTTTAAACCTGCCTCTTTCATGCTGAAAAACATAAAATTTGAAAATAATTTTATTGCTAATGTGATGGCAATAACAAAAACAGTTATGCCCAAGATGCAATAATTTTCTTTTATAATTGTTATACAGTATTTGCTCAGTTTGCTAATTTCTGATTCAAGAACACAGAACTTTGGGAGGATATTGAGTGGCGACGGCTAGGGTTCTAAAGCAGCTAGTCATCGCTGCTGAATTCTAACCCCAAATATTCAATACCAGGGCCATATCCGGTCACCGGCACTGAATAGCTGGGTTGCTGCTGAACCCAGAAGCTAACTGCGGGTAACGCTAGGCCAGCATTTTCTGTGCCTTACTTTACCTGTGTGTTGCTAACCAGGCAGGTTAGCAACACACGGCCCAATATCGCCATTGCCCGTTTAGCGATGGCTGCAGCCTCCACTCTTTCCCAGAATGCCCTGATATGTCATGATGCTAACCGATTAGCATTGGGGCATGTAGCATTGGGGCATGTAGCAGTGGCACCAGCAGATATCCAGCAGCACTAATAATGTTAGCGCTACTGAATATCCAGCTCAGGGCATTTACATGGTTTGCAGGTCTGCAAATCAAATAAATGCATATTATACCCTCCACCTTTATTTCTAAACTGATGCTTTCTTTTCTTCGTCTCTCTCTAAACACGTGGAGGCAGATTCCATATCAAGCACGTCCAGCCCATGGACACATTTAAATTGAAAACGGGCCCTGTTTGAACCTAATTCCACATCAGCGGGTCTAGACGTGCATGCGGGTCTGAAATCAGGGAGGTAGACGTGTCTGGCATGGCATGGGCAAAGTGCTATTCAGCTGGCCCTTGCATGCATCGAGTGTGCAGTCCACGCACAGGTTTGGGCATGGGACATGCGATATAATGGAGAAAAACATCCCCCATCATTATTAAGGGACACAGGTAAACGTTTTGGATGTCCCTATGCCCACCCTAGTCTCAAAAGTTGCACATTTCGGATACTACACATCTCCGCGAATGCCACGTCTCCTTAGTAAAAACGTGCATCTCCTAAGCTGCTTTTCACACTAACAGTAGTTTGCTGATGAAAACTAGACAAAAATACCAATGAGAAATGCCTGCTGCCGCAACCTAGACCATATACCAGGCCACTTCAGACCCTGAAAAGTGCTAGGAATTCCCAATGCACCATGATATGGTATAAGAAAACGTAAATATGAATATTTATGTCAGGGCCATCCCCACATCGGAAACATCTTTAAAAGCCATTTGTAAAATGGCTCTGGGGACGTCTCCGTGATTTGGACATCCACAAGCATGTTTTCAGACATCCAAATCGCCCTCATTTAAAATTACTCCCTTAACGTTTAGGCATTTGGCACAGTCACATTCACCCTTCTTTAAAATAGATTCAGGCCAGAAGTTTCTGTTCTGAACCAAGGGTTTACAAAAAATTAGGGATACTAATAACAATCTCTTCAACTTTAAACAAATTATATCTACAATAGAGTGCCTAAGTTTCATCCATTAGTGCATGGAAGTAGTTTACTCTAATCTTTCTCTCTTCCACACTCTTATTATTCAAATTTACTTTGGTTGGGTCCTTCTTTTCCTTAGAATGTCCACCTGCTTAATGCAATGTCCTCTATCCCTTCTTCTAATGTCAAAGCAGTTGAGATTAGGGGTTGCTTGACCTCCCCAGTACAAAAAGGACTCACTTCCCTTACTTGGGGGCCTTGATGGTTTCACTGTTACTGGAGTACTGGCAAATCTCTGCAGAAACTTCAATCTTCAGGCTAAGCACCCTCTGCACTGGAGCATTGGCTGCAAGCCTCTTTTAGTTTACTGACGCTGGTTTGGGTGGATAATTTAGGTGGGTAGAGGACCTTAGCTGGTTGCCAAAAGCACTTGATCCTAAAAGCAAACACCCACTAGAGAAGCATGGTGCAATGGCTTGAGGGCGAAAGACAGGAAACTGCCTTTGAATGAGGGTTTTATAGTCAATGGGCTTTTCCCACTCAAAAGAATCTCCTCCCAGTCTAAAATTCTTAGGTAAGGACACTCAATGGTGCTGCTGCTTCTAGTTGCAACATCCAAGTAGTTTCTACTCTAGTATTTAGGTGAATGAGTAATGCATATGCAAGCAGGTCTGTCAGTGGAGTGGAGGATGGCAGTAGGCATCCACAGTTTGGCTTCTCTTCCTGCAAACACCAAATCCTTTTTTTTCATCCTGCAACCATTTCCTATTGCTGCATATTTTATAAATATTTCTTTCCATGACAGCTAGTTTTCAGTAAAAACCACATATTCATCCTTCAAAGTCAAAAAAGAATTTGAGTCCACTGGCATATGATATTAAACCCTGAAAAAAAGCTATTTTATTTCTATTGCTATTATAAGCTGAAGCCTCACTACATGATGGTATGTTTTCTTATTGATGTTATAAGGAAAATACTCCATTAAACCTCATGTAAATGTGGTTAGCATATATATATACGCATTATATTTATGCTTTAACATTAAGACTATAATTATATGATTATAGATATTCTAATTAGGTTTGATGCATTGTTCTTAAGAGCTTATTCCCACTGCTGAATCATAGCGAGATCTTATTTTCATTCATTTGGCAAAATTACTGGAAACATGTAGTCTGATGGATACGACCTACATATAATTTCCTTTAATTTATTAAAATACTATTATAATCATTGCTGAGCAAACTCCTACTGAAAATTGTGCACTTCAGGTTAATTATAAAAGCAAATTCATTTACACGATTTATAAAAGGTGAAAACTCCTGATCAGCCGCTCAATGGAAAACTAAATCAAATTGATATAATAAACTAAAGACTGATAACAAATAAAAGAGGCAGCTTTACGACAGAACTATACAAGATAATATCTATCATAGAAACATAGAAATATGACGACAGAAAAAGACCACATGGCCTATCTAGTCTGTCCTTTCATATCAACAACTACAACAGTCCCCTTTTTACCTTTAGAGATCCTCTGTGTTTGTCCCATACTTTTTTGAATTTAGTTACTGTCCTCATCTCTACCACCTCCACTGGGAGACTATTCCACGGATCCACTACTCTTTCCGTAAAGAAATATTTCCGCATATCACTCCTGAATCTATCTCCCTTCACCCTCATCCCATGTCCCCTCGTAGCAGAACTTGTTTTCAATTGAAAGAGGCTCTCCCCCTGAACATTTATGCCACAGAGGTATTTAAACATCTCAATCATATCACCTCTATCACGCCTTTCCTCTAAGGTGTACATATTAAGATCCTTCAGTCTGTCCTCATATGCTTTATAATGAAGACCACTAATCATTTTAGTAGCCACCCTCTGCACCAAGATTAAAATTTTAGATAGAGATAGATTTGTGTAGTAAATTGTAGTAAATTATTTTCTAAATATACAGCACATATTACAGTTTATTTTGGTTGACTGTGCCTTACAATAATGTTAAAGATGAAACCCAAAATGTGCCCTCTTTTCTATGTATTACATGGTAGATTCAAACATTTTATGATATCCATTGCCATTATGGGCCCAGGCAGAAATGCTGCTAAAAGGTTATGGGGCATTAAAGACTAACACATGTTAAGGAAAGTTTACTAAAGACTAACATGTGTTAATGAAAGGTTGGGTTTTTTAGTGCTGTCAAGTCAGTGCTGACTCCTGGCGACCCAGCTGCCTCTGGGTTTTCTTGGCAATGTATCACCGGAATAGATTGTCAGGCTTTTTCTTCCAAGGCAAGGGAGGGTAGAATGACTAACGCCCCCTTATTTCTATGGACTGTAGCAGCACTTAAAGAGTTTTAACTTTCATTAACATGTGTAACCGGGTAAGGCGGACGTGGGGCATTTACATGCATAACTGAGGCAGTCTTTATTCTGAAAGTATGCATTTTGGGCCAATAGTATGCACTGTTACTGTGGGCATGCACATGGGCAGAGTTTTTACAGAGCATGGGAGGAGTGTCAAAATATGCATGCAAATTATGAAATACTATAATTTATGGGAATTCCTTATAAATCTATACATGGGCGTGATCGTGCCTTAGATTAACATTTAAAATAGTATTCAGTAAAGAAAAGCAAGTGGCTACTTTTCTTTAGAAAATAGGCTTGATATAGGTGTGCAAAAACACACATTAACTAGGTGGGACTTCATAAAATTACCTTCTCTAAGGCTCAGATAGGCCCTGGGGAGGGAACTGAGATGTCCAAGTTAGGGCATGCACAATTCCCCCTGTATTTCACAAAAAGCTCTGTCAAAGTCAAAGCTTCTAGTAAAATATTTAGATGGATATCAGCACATCCAAAGGGAGCAGCAATTTTTAAAAGCTGCATGTGAGAAAAAAAAGAGTACCCTGCTCTCCTCCAAAAGTGCATGGGAGCAGATGTTTTTCTAGCAACTTAAAACAAAATACAAAGAAACAATGAACGAGGCAGAGGAAGAAATAGAGCACATAGCCATATAAAATGGAATGCTGAAGTACAAAATAGTAGGCAACAGAAGCAGTAAAGAAATAGAAATATAAAACAGGGGAAATCACCATCTCTTTCTCCCTAGCTCAGTCTATGCTGACTACTCAGCCAACCTCCATAGCCCCATAAGTCTAAAGTGACAATTTTGACCTCCCCTCCCCCCTCCCCTTATCCCTATGCTTTAGATGGCAATCTAAACCGTGAACGCTCATAAAGCGAAGCTTTCATCAATAGGGCAAACTTGTGAATGTTAATCCAAATAAAATTAAACAGAATCCTGTAATACTCTAATTTCCTTATAGAAACCTCATACTTGAGGATTAACAAACCAAAATGCAATACATTAAAGAATGCAATGCACCCAAAGTGAGGCACAAGGCAAGCTTAAAAAAAACTAAAAATATTTTTTCAGAAAAGGGTGTCATCAAATTTTTGCTGTTACCTTTCAATGGCCAAGTTAATTAATTCTTTTATATAGTATCTCAAATCTGTCTGGGTCACTTGACCGTAGTAGGAGTGCTCTTTCTCTTCCAATATTTTGCCATCACACAGTGAGCAACTAATAAAAGATTTTGCACAAGGATGTTGTGTTGTGAAGAAAAGAATTCAAGGATAATGTCATTTAAAGTAGCTTATGGATGATATTTGGAATCATGATTCAAAAGGATTTAACGTGCTGACAAGTCCACTAAAGGTGATTAAAAGATCCTATATCTTGACATCCTCAGCAATAAAGATTGCCAACATGTGACATGCATTTGGATAGTGGTTTTGGGGTCCAATATACTCTCATCATCAACTTAAGTTGAGTGTTCACCCTAGATAAAGAGAGAGAGCATCAAAGTAACAGTTCCAAATCTCACTCCAAAAAGTATCTACATCTTGTTTTCCAATGAGAGAGGACCATGTCTCTATATGTCCATACTTTTCCGGATTAATCTGTAATCCAGCCAAAGCAAAATAAAACTTAGAACCGAACTTCCTGTCCCCCCATTCTCTGAAAAAATAATCTCTCAAATTCACAAGGATGTCTTAATATCAGCTGGATATTATTTTTCATCATTCAAAAATTCCTGATCTGAAAATACTGGATAAAACACAAAAACAACAATATGCTCAATGATTTCTCCAAATCAGTCAAAGTCCTGCATATCCATAGAGAAAATAAACTATAATAGGTCAAATGGTTCAAGTCTCCAAGATGCTTAACTACTGAACACCCCATTTCCTGAACAAATTTCTTAGTAGTAATCAGAGTAAAAGGAGAAAGAGGGCCAGAGAACGCAGACTAAGCTGCAGGCTTTTTCCATCCCCTACGGATAAGCAGGGTGAGTGCAAGAGTATGAGGTGCCCTAGATGAACTCATTCTTTGCGCCCACTCATGCCGCAGCCCCCACTCTGATTGCCGATGGGACGTGCAGCGATGGCAAAGCTTTTAAAACAGCACCAAAGCAACAGAAGTACCTTCATCTCCAGTTCTGCAGAGCTGTTCCTGCTTCCATCCCCTTCCAATTACACTTCCGGTTTGCAAAGGGACAATTATGTTCAGCGGCTGTGCTGCTGGGGACAAACATTTACTTTTAAATGGAACACAGTGAGTCCATCCGGGCTGAATGATCAAATTGAATGGCACTGGTTCTATTAAAAGAGACCTTTGGGCTGTTGGTGACATATCTGCATGCTTGGGCATTTTTGGAGCAGGTGAAGTCTGGAGAGCTGGTCAATATAGAGTTAACAAGGTATCAGGGACGTAACAAGCTGCAATCACGCCCTGTGTGATTTGCAGCTTGGGCGCGCGCCCCCTTCTCCCCCCATACCTCCGTCCAGCGCTGCCTGCTCTTTCCCTGCTGCTGCCGCCCTCTGTTTTTTTTAAGGTGGCGCCGGCAGCAGGGAAAGAGCAGGCAGTGCTGGACGGAGGTATGAGGAGGAGGAGGGGGGCATGCGCCCGATCTGAAAGGCGCCGGCACTTTAAGCAGATCTGTCCCTCCTTGCTTTGACATCGCGTCGGAAGAGGGAGGGACCAGACCTGCTTAAAGTGCTGCAAAAAGGCTTGGGGGGGGGGCTGTATTTCAGCTGCCTGCTATTATCCTGCCAGCGGCGGCAGGGCAACAGCAGACAGCCGAAATGCACCCCACAAGCCTTTTCGCCCTGTGCGGTTGCATCACTTGCACAGGGCTAGATATGGTTCTGCAAGGTATGTGTGGTTTTTTATGTTAGTAAGCTTGGTGGTTTTGAAGTTTGATATAATTTTATTTGTAGATTCCATGATAAAGACGGTTATCCTGTGAAACTATTGGCCAATATAGTCATAGCATTTACATGAAGATTGTTTTTGGTGACTGAGGCAATGTGATTTCAATATCAACGACTGCAATTTGGAGAGTTTCCATGTAGGCTCTTTCACCAGAGATCAGAATTCAGTGGCTGAGATGCTGATTTTGGGCTGGTTTGTGAACTGAAAGTTATAAAAAAGTGACAGGAAAGTTTTGGAACCGGTGGGGTTTCAGTTTTACAGCTCATTATCATCTGCTGATACATTAAAGATACATTTTTCTGGAATGGAATGGTTGGAACAGAACCGTGGGAAGAAAAAGAAGAAAGCTTTGGGTTCCATAATACATCATAATGGGCAAGTGTCCTGTTGAGACACTATGGCCCCATTTCAGGAAGGAGACTAGTGGGGTTGTACATCCAGGTGAGACATGCAGCCTGCCAGCCATCCTGCCCAAATCCCAAGAATCTCTGTGCGGGGAGATGGAGACAAGGGTGGCAAAGGGGCGGAGTGGGGGCGGAGCATGGGCAGGCTAGTCACCCGGACATACAGGGCCAATTCAGCAGACACATGGTAGGCATTGCTTTACTGCCCGATCCCAACCCTGGCAGACCCGCCGAGAGCTGGGCGGCAGGGAAACCAAACAGAAGGGCATTGGGCCATCAACGCACAAGCAGGATCAGGGGGTCTGGCAGTGCTGACCCTAGAACATCCCCGCAGCTGAGGAAGGGGCACGCCAAACCATTCCATGGCCCAATCCAGCATATCGCGGTGCAGAATTGGGTGCTATGAAGCCCTCCTTTCCAGGGATATCTGAATGGCCTGGACGTGCCACTTCCAGGATTGGGCTCCACATGGTGTTTATGCTTGCTCTGCCACTACTGTAATTTTTTGCCTTATGTCATTTAAACATTTTATGTTATGTATGTTTGGGTTGCATTGAATGTTTGGTTAAATGAATGGGTGAATGTATAGTTCTCTCATTATTGAATATGAGTGTATTTAAAGGTATTATTGAATATAAGGCACTTAAAGGTATTAAAAAATAATGTGTAAATATTTCAAGAATAATGAGCAAACAATATTTTCTGTACATTTTTAGATGTTGATGGTTATCTATTAAGAGTAAAGATATAATTTTTCATTAAATATTCACACTGCTTTGAATCTATAAACAATGGGTTTCGATGATTATAAATTTATTTAATTGTTGTTGTACCTTTGTAAGGCTAGGGCTACATTGTGTTTAAATTCATGTTGTTGAATTTGTAGTCTTGTGGTCGCTTGTGTATTAGTGGTCCTATAGATCATACAGTAAAAACTTAAAAATTCTCCACACAGCTACATTGCTGGGTTGATCTGCTGTGAACCTTCAGCCAAATGAATGTTGTGCCTGGGACATTATTTCCAGCAAACTGCCAAAAATAAAATAAAATTCATAGGGTGAGAGAAGCTCCTTTGGAATTGACCAGTCATCTTGGATTGGATCATGAGTGCCCCCCCCCCTTTGGGAGATGCTTTTTAAAATTGCTTCTCCTGACAGCCATGCAACTCCATCTCCCACAGCAGTCCCCTCCGTTACTCCCCTGCCAGGCATGATCCTCCACCCATGCAAGCATCATGACCTCCTTGATCCCCAACACTCTACAACATGCCATCACAGTTCCAAAACTCCCTGATATGACATCACAGTTCTGATCCCCCAGTGTTATTTGGCAGCCTACCCCTTAACCGCTCAAGATTATCACTATGGGCCAAAGCTGCCATTTTGAACCAACAGCAAAATGGAGCAGGAGTAACTGGGTATCACTCCTGCTTTTCCTAGACCACCAAGGATCCATGGTAAACACTGAGGTGGGGGGGGGTGGGAGATTTGGATGTCAAGTAGTGGGGATGGAATGTGATGATACTGGGGAGTGTCAGGGAAGTCAGGGAGTTCAATTGATGTTGGGAGTGCATCAGAGGCAGTCAGGGGGGTCATGAATTGTGATGCTGTGTTGCTGGTATCAGAAACTGCAGTGGGATTTCAGGAGATTGTCAGGGGGAGTTGGAACTGTGAGGGTATGCTGGGAATGGTGGTGTGGTGCTGTCAGCCTTTGCATCTGCTCCTTGAAGGTGCACTAGTCCATGCCTCAGGGCAGGTGTAAAAGCTTGCATGCAAACTTTTAGAAAATGAGGTATAGGTCTGTATATTTGGCCCACCCAAACCATGCCCTTCAAATCAATATATGGTATAAATTACCATATGTAAACATATGTAAATAAGGCCATTTATATATGAAGAGGCCTCTAAAATAACTTCCCATATCTTATGATCATACACTCAGGTTGTTCCTCACAGGCAAACATACCAGAAGTCCTCTTCCTTTTCTTTGTCACTATTATATCATGTCTCAGAACATTATTTTATATTGAGTATTGCTTTTCTTTATGACTTGAGAGATATCTGGATATAGAATAATGTTTCCTGTTCCTAAGTTGTCAAATTATCCAGGGATGAAGTATTAGAAAAATGACTACCGGTTTCATTGTTTCAATTTGCATATGTTAACAGAAATTCATTTGAAACACTTATTGTCTGGAAACTATGGGCCCGATTCAGAGTCGTGACTTGCAGGACTGGCCCTATTTCCCTTCAGGCCCTCCTTGCATGGCTAGAGCAGCAGTACGAGAAGAGCCGGGGGACAGGAGGGGCGGAGTCTTGACAGAGCGGGGAAGGGCCGAGGCGGCAAGACATACAGGGCCGATTCCATCATGTCCCTGTATGTCCTGCAGGGTCAGGGGGAATGTGATGCTTATTCCACCTTGAAGGTGGAACAAGCAGCACAAATGGGGTGATCAGGGCTGAAAGTGGGTAAGTTCCCACCACCCGATCCAGGTCCTAGCTGCCTAGCTGTGAGTCAGGCGGCAGGAAAGAAGAGGGTTGGCGCTGCAGAAACCAGAGGAACCTGCGGGAAGGACGTCCCCTCAGGCATGCAGGGGCATGCCGGGCCGGCTGCGGGCCCCATTCTGTATGCTGTGAGAATGTTTTGTTCCTATGGAACAGAATCAGGTCCTAACAGGTCCATCCTGCTCAGGGCCGTCTGGACGTGCCCTTTCAGAATCAGGCTCCTTGCAGTTAAAGAAGTTGTTGAATTTGGTAATGCCCCTTTACGAAGTGTACACAGGCTTATTCATTTATTGTCAGAGTTTTAAGCCACCTTCCTAAGCTTCATTGAGACTGCTCAAAGTTCAGACATCTGAAATAATCTGAGAAATAAAAAATAATGCTCTCGCTGTGAAATATGATTCCTTTTTCATGCTGTAGGTCCCTTCTTCAGATATCAAGATGTCAGATGTCATCTAAAGAAAATAACCTATGCAATCTCAAAATCTGATACACTACATATTTTTTGTTGATCCATACAAAGTGTTACAGTAAGATGATATTGCCACGATGTCAAGTTAAAGATCCAACTGTGGGAGTTAACTATTATCAATTTTCTATGTGTAACCTTGGATGACCATTTCAGAAAATAACAGGGAAGAGGGAATAATCGTATATATAATAAGAGAGTAATTCAGCCATTTAAATGTTGTTTGAGCAAAGTGATTAATTGGATGGAGAGAAGTAGGTTGGTATAATTAATCTTCAAAAGACAGACGTAATCTGCTTAGGTGATTTGGATTGGTGGGACATTTGACTCAAACCTAGGACTGAAAATAGGCTTATAGATTTTCCATGAAGCTCGGCGTTTGAAAATACTGATAGTACTATGGCATTTCAAGCTCAGATTTGCTCAGTGATACACAGTACTTAGTCTACTAGAAGTTAACATGGCAATTGCATGGGGGGAGGGGGTTTGATCAGTTATCCTAACAATGACCTGTACCTGGTTACTAAGGGGAATATATATACTAAAAGGCATTAGCTATCATCACAGCACTAATGCGGGAAAGTGCCATAGTGACAGCTAACATGGTCAAAATGCAGCTATCACAGGCAATTTTCTGCAATAGCTGGATTTCAAGTGTTAGGGCAGGGGAGAGGTGGAATCAGAGCGGGGAAAAGGAGTGGCAATCTGAGGCAGCCATTGTGCAAATAATGTTTACTCAATGACTGTTTCGATTGTAGCGATTGCGGCTGCAGATAATGCCATCTTAAGAGGTGGCATTAGCTGTAACCGATGCTGGTGAGCTGCATCACAGCCAGTGCCAATCGGCAGCAGCTGCTGTGGCAAGACCCCAATCCCCCCATGGCTCCCCTTGGGCACTCCGCTTGTTAAGCTTGCTGGTGTTGCAGACACCAAAAGTAATAAAGGAGGGCCCACCTCTCAAACCCTTTGGTTAAATGTCTTGGGGGGAATAAGGGCACCTCCCAACAATCAAAATGCTTGGCTAGTCAGTCAGCCACCTCCCCTCTCCTCAGACTTCAAAGTCCCAGCTAGCCAATTGGGCTAAGCCCTCCCCCCTCCCTCTCACATCCTCTAAAGGCCTCTTCTGCCTTACCGTATCTTTAAACTCCCTGATGGTACAGCAGAAGGGTGACAGGAGAGGTTCCTCGAAATTCCTGCCCCCTTCTCTGGCACCATACAAAATGGCTCTTGGCCTCCTCATTGCTACTCACAAATATGGCAGTAATCTCTGAGTACTGCACCATAGAGTCAGGATGCTATAGGTCAGCACAATTTTGTGAAGCTGCAACAATGGGGGCAGGAGTGGGAAAGACCACTCCTGCCCTATTGACCACTAGACCACCTGGATTTTTAAGGTAATGGTTGGGGGAACCAGAAGAGTGGGGGGGGGGGCAGCAGGGAAGCTGGGGGATTTAGTGGTTTTAATGGAGAGGAGTCGGAGGCCCAACTGTCTGGCCAGGTTTGTTGTTAAGGACGGGGGGGGGGGGGGGAGGAGGTTACAGAGCTGTTTCAGTGTGCATCAATGAATCTGAGTGTGCATGTGCATGTGCATGTGTGAAGTGTGAAGTGTAAGAGAGAGAGATAGGCCCGAACATGTGGCTCAGAGCCTCATGGCAAGGGAGAGAGAGAGAGAGAGAGAGCGGGGGAGGGGTGAAGGGAATTGATTATCAGAGCCTCCTGTCCTTCATGTCCAATGGATGGTGGGAGAGAGAGAGAGAGATAGGAAATGTTTCTGTCTTTTATAGTGAACTGAATCCTTTCCAGCACTTCCCCTTGAGGTCTGCTAGCCACTCCCTTTAAGGTCTGCTATTCTTGATTTAGCAAGGAGGGGCTTCAGACAGGCCTTGGAGAATGAAATCACCAGGGGGTCAGAGTTAATCTCATCTTGTAAACTGTCCTGTTCCTTTTGGAGACTGAAGTCACCAGAGTCCACAGCTGCATGAAATGTATGCTGACAGGGTGCAGGGGACTGACTGACTACTAGGATGTCGGCCTTAGTCAGGAGTTGCACCAATCCACCCTCCCCCTCCCTGAAAGTTCCCAGTAGGGATCAGGAGATGTTTTGGGGTGATCGTGGCTGAAGAGAGGTGGGCACATTTTTGCAGCAGCCACAATGTTGGCCAAATAGAATCGCCTGCAGATAATGTCACCTCTTCATGTGGCATTATCTGCAGTTGCGATTGGGCCATTTTTGGCAGCCGTCATGTAAAATATTTTTGTGTGGTGGTGCCAAAAATAGGAATGCCTGCTTCCCACCCTGATTCCATCTCCCCTGGGTCTACTACGTGAAATGCAGATATCCCAGAAAAGTGCCTGTAGTAGCTGCAGGTTACCCGTGTTAGCTGCTATCACAGGGTACTAATCTGCATCAGCCCCATGGTAGGAGCTAATGCCCTTTAGTAAACATGATCCTTACAGTCCAGGAATTTTCAAAGTGCTTTACAATAACAACCTGGAGAAAAAGGAATAGGAGTTATAAGATAGAGTGGAGAAATAGAGAAAGGGTAAAAAAAAACAGGTAAGCGGGAAAGAGGTTTAGTTCTGAGGCATATTTTGCTATTGTGTGGCAGGTGCAGGCCTGTGACCCACAGTGTCCGAACATAAGCAGGCCAGCATGGCTAGCTTGACCTGTAAATGAGGCCTGTGGAGAGGCATATAGGATTGCACATCCCCAATATGCTGCTATTGTAAGATAGAACTCAGTAGAAGTATTGAATTAGCTTAGGTAAGCAGAACTGCAGTATTGAAAGATGGAAAAATACAGAAAATACATGTTTAAAAGTTACTGCTAAGAAAAAGTACATCTGCAAAGAAATAATTGGGAGTGCTGACAGATGAGTTGCAGAGCCCAGCTCCTCTGCACGTACAAATTGGTTCTATGGCCTTGAGAGTGTGAAAGTAACAAGTTGATGAACTGACCATTGTAATTGGGACTAGAAGGGGGGTATGCAGGTGTCATGCCCACTGGAGGGACATAATTGGATAAACTTATCAGTACCGGGACCAATAGAAGAGGTACGGGAGGTACGGGAGGTTACCGGGACCAATGAAGTGTTTTTCTATACCTAGAATGGAACAGAAGTCTATAAAAGTTGTTGTAATGCTTGAAAACTTTGCTCAGCCATTTTGAAATTGACTGGTTCGAGACTTGTGCACAAATAAATGATTTGGACCTTCTGAACAGACTCCTGGTATCATTGGTTTGTCTGCGCTTTGCTGCTACATATTCCTTGGTGCGTTGGCCGGGAAGTTGTGGAATCAAAGTGTATATAGGGCAATATACCACGACTTTCCGCCTCTATAGGCTTGGTCCTGCCGGGATTGCGCCCTTCCGACGAGGGCTGCTCCCTGGCGCCACCGGTCCCTTGTATCGGAGGGAGCTGGTCGGACCTCGGCGGGTGACGAGCCCGGCTGGAGTCAACGCCTCGAACCCGAGTGAGGGGAGTCCGAGGTCCAACTCATGCGCCTGCTTGGGAAGTTTGAGGACCGGATCCGGTGAGTATAGTTTTGATTTTGGGTCTAGACAGAAATAGAAAGCGCAGTACTGCCATTGGAACTTGGAACTTTGGAATTTGTAATCTCGAGATATTGGGAATTGGTAAGAGAGCATGATCAACTCTCAAGGAAGGGCCGAGTAACCCCGCATGGGAATTCGCCGGGTGAAACCCCCATCCTTTTTGTAATTGGGAAATTGAAAAGACTAGTCAGAATAGATAGAAACGAATGCATTCTGGGATACGTTGCTAGCATGATTGTGTGAACGAAGTGTGAATGAGAGGTCTGGCAGCACGGACCAAGTGAAGGCGGACCCTTGAGTAGCGCATTTCCTGACCGGGCGACCGCGTTCAGGTCGCGAAAAGGGGGAAGCGATTGTCGTCTTGTCTTGTTATTTGTACTCCTTATACGTTTCCAGGACCGTGCGGACCCCTTACCCACGGTCCGCCCTCCTTTTCCCTTATGTCTGTTGTTGCGCGCACACATCGAAATGGGAGGGGCGGGGTCTACTAGAAACACTCCATTAGAATGTATGATCGCACATTTTAAAGAGGGATATTCAGGAGATTATGGTATTAAAATGACAGCAGCCCGTTTGCAGATTTTGTGTACTAGGGAGTGGCCCGATCTAGACCCCATCTGGCCCCGAGAAGGAACGTTCAATGTAGAGATTATTCAGTCAATACACCGTAGAGTGCGGGTAGCGCACCCCGATCAGTACCCCTATATAGATTCCTGGTTAAGTATTTGTGAAGATCCGCCCCCTTGGGCGCAGCGCTGTTATGAGGAACAGTGCAGAATAATGTTAGCTAAAACAGATTCTAGACAGAAAACGGAACAGCCTAGAATGAAAGAGCAGGATAAGAAAGCCAGAAAGAAGCCCATCCTGGCAGATCCTGATTCCCCAGAAATAACTCTCAGGCAGCCCCGAACCCCAGGTCCAGTAAGAGTAGCCCGGCGTCCTGCCCCAGAACCCCAGAGACGGCCAGAGCCGAGGCGGGACCCAACCCCTGATCCCCCTCCCGGAGGAGAGAAAGAGGAAGAATTAGCGGGAAAAGAAGAGGAGGACCTAAAAAGCGAGTCAGAAGTGGAGATAGAAGAAGGAGAAAGAGAGAATCCCCCAGATGAGGAGGAAAGTGTACAAATAATTGAGAAAGCCAGCGCTAGCACTAGCACGCCAGTGAGAGAGAAACCCAAAGCAAAACCTATTGAGAAAAAGAAAGCGACTCCTGCAAAGGCAACAACGATAACCCTTAGATCCCAAAAGACACCCATGGCAGCCAAACTGTTTCCCTTACGGCAAGTCCCGGGAGTGCCCGTAAAGAATGATAATGATGAAGTGGTAGCGGGACCCCTAACTTATGTATATATCCCTTTCTCTACAACTGATTTATTAAATTGGAGGTCGCATTACGCCTCCTATACTAGTAAGCCCCAGGAGCTGACAGAATTAGTAACTAGTATTATGGAAACTCACCAACCCACTTGGCCAGATTGCCGTCAGCTCCTGACTACCCTATTCACGACAGAAGAGCGAGCAAGAATTAGAAAAGCAGCTATTGAATGGATGGCAGAGAACCCTGTAGCTCCGGCACAGGGGCAGAATATAATAGACCGCCGGGAAGCAGCTCAGAGAGAATTCCCGAATGAAGACCCCCAATGGGATCCAAATACAGATGAAGGATCCACAGCCCTAGCCCGTTTTCGCCAAGGCTTCTTACAAGGCCTGAAAAGGGGGGGGGCCAGAAAGCTATGAACCTTTCCAAAGTTGCAGGAGTAATTCAAGGAATAGATGAGAGCCCAGCAGATTTTTATGAGAGATTAACTGAAGCATACAGAATGTATACTCCCTATGATCCCGAGGCACCAGGAAGTTTATGTATGGTGAATTCTGCTTTTGTAAACCAGTCTCAACCAGACATTAGACGCAAATTACAGAAGTTAGAAGGGTTTGCGGGCATGAATGCAACACAGTTATTGGAAGTCGCTCATAAAGTGTATGTGAATCGTGATACTGAAAGACAGAGAGAATGTGATAGAAAGATGAAGAAGAAAGCTGATTTTTTGGCTGCGGCCATAGTGGAACAGAAAAGGGGAGGTGTCCCTAGTCGAAGGAGCAGAGGAAGAGGGCGGGGTCAAGGCAGAGGCCGGACCCAGAGACTAGGCGTGAACCAATGCGCCTATTGCAGAGAGGAAGGACATTGGAGAGATACGTGCCCGCAACTTGAAGACGCCCAGCATGATGACGACAGCAGCCATCAGTGGCGAGAAGAAAGACGAAGCTATCCCCGAGGCCGAGGAGGAGCCAATCGAGAACAATTCCAGCGAGAGAGAGGAGGAGCCATTCAAGCATTGGCCACACCAGCCCATGATGAGAATGACGTGGATTAGGACAGACTGGGCTCCAAGTTTGCTTTAGGTCTCCAGGAGCCTATGGTCGGAATACAAATAGGAGACCAAATCATGGACTTTATGGTTGATACTGGAGCACAACATTCAGTAATAGACAAAAAGATAGCCCCATTCACTACAAAAGCAGTCACCATTATAGGAGCAACTGGTGCCAAAGCCACAAAGTCTTTTCTTCAAAACCGAATATGCAGTTTGGGAGGACAGCAAGTAACTCATCAATTCCTTTACATGCCCGAATGTCCAGTGCCACTACTGGGACGAGATATGTTAGCCAAGCTTCAAGCACAAATATCTTTCTCTGAGAAAGGAGAAATGCAAATGACAGTAAATCCCCAAACCAAACCAGCAGGAATGATGCTGCTGACAGTTCCCCGAGAAGAAGAATGGAGATACTACATTGATGATTCGATTCAAGATACCTATTTTGAACAAACTTTGAAAAGTATTGATGCACCACCTGGAGTATGGGCAGAAGGCAGTCCCCCAGGCCTAGCCAAGCATATAGCTCCAGTAATTGTAACCCTCAAGCCTAGTGCTACACCAGTGCACGTCAAACAGTACCCACTCCCAAGAGCCGCAATTGAAGGCATTCATCGCCACCTACAGAGATTGCTCGAGTATGGCCTACTGAAAGTATGTCAATCCCCATGGAACACTCCACTTTTGCCAGTAAAGAAACCTGGGACAGATGATTATCGCCCAGTGCAAGATTTGAGAAGAGTAAATGATGCAGCTGAGACCATACATCCAGTCGTACCCAATCCTTACACCCTCCTAGGACTGATACCTGCTGAAGCTACCCATTTCACTGTACTGGATTTGAAAGATGCATTCTTTTGCATAAGATTAGCCCCTGTAAGCCAAATATTGTTTGCATTTGAATGGCAGGACCCCATCTCTGGAAGAGGGGGCCAACTTACCTGGACAAGATTACCCCAAGGATTCAAGAATTCACCTACCATCTTTAGTGCCGCACTGAATCAAGACCTTTCAAGCTATCCAGTAGCCCCGGGGAAGAGAGTGCTTCTCCAATACGTGGATGATCTTTTGATAGCTGCCATTTCGGAAAGTGAATGTATACTAGCCACCAAAGATCTCTTGCAGTTACTAGATGAAGCTGGATACAAAGTTTCTAGAGCCAAAGCACAGCTATGCCAAAAAGAAGTGAAATACTTGGGTTTTCGTATTACCCAAGGAAGCAGAAGATTAGGCAGAGAAAGAAAAGAAGCAGTATGCAGAATTCCAACTCCAACAACCAGAAAGCAAGTCACAGCCTTTCTGGGAGCGGCAGGATATTGCCGAATTTGGATACCCAACTTTGCCCAAATTGCCAAACCACTGTATGAAGTCACAAAAGGAGAAGAAAAGTCGCCACTGGAGTGGGGACTTGAGCAGGATACAGCCTTTAAGACGTTAAAAGAAGAATTAATGTCATCACCAGCACTTGGACTACCAGATGTCCACAAGCCTTTCCACTTGTTTGTACATGAAGCACAGGGAAATGCCTTGGGCATGTTGACTCAGAAATTGGGAAATTGGGAGCGACCTGTAGCATACCTATCGAAACAATTGGACCCTGTGGCCAAAGGATGGCCACCTTGCTTGAGAGCAGTTGCAGCTACAGCGCTACTAGTGAGCGAAGCAGACAAGCTCACACTAGGACAGAACATACGAGTCACTGTGCCACATGCAGTCCTTGCCCTTATGGAACAGAAAGCAAATTATTGGCTCACCAATTCCCGAATGTTGAAGTACCAGAGCATGTTATGTGAAAACCCACAGATACAACTTGAAGTGAGCCATGCCTTGAATCCAGCCACCTTGATACCCATCAGTGAAGAACTCCCAGAACATAACTGTATCGAAGTCATGGAAACTGTGTTCTCCAGTCGACCCGACTTGACAGATGTGCCCATAGACAATCCTGACCAAATCTATTATGTTGATGGGAGCAGTCTCATCCTCAATGGAAGACGCTGTGCCGGATATGCAGTCGTCACCCAACACGAAGTAGTTGAATCATCAGCTCTAGCTTCAGGCACATCAGCCCAGAAAGCCGAATTGATAGCACTCACCAGAGCATTGTTGTTAGGAGAAAAACTTATACTGAATGTATATACAGATTCCAAATATGCCTTCACTACCTTGCATGCCCATGGAGCTCTCTATAAAGAAAGAGGACTCATCACATCCGGAGGAAAATCAATCAAATATGGTCCCGAGATATTGACGTTACTTGATGCAGTTTGGGCCCCAACACGTGTAGCTGTCATGCATTGTCGAGGCCATCAAGCAGGAAAAGGAGAAGTTGCCCGAGGAAATAGATTTGCAGATGCCTCAGCACGACAAGCAGCTATGACAGGACAGATTGCCCCACAAGCTATACCAATGCAAGCAGCATTGTTTCCAGTACCTTTGAATTTATGGACACCACGATATACCACCAAAGAAATGGATTACTACTGTAACAGAGAAAATGGAGTACTGAAAGACGGATGGATTGAGCTGCCACCAGAAGAGGGCAGTCAACCTCCGGGAAGAATAGTAATTCCTGAATTATTAGGACCAGCCTTTGTCAAAGCTTTCCACGAAGCTACCCACTATGGAAAAAGTGCCATGGAAAAAGCACTCAGACCACATTTCTACATCCATTTGATGACAACCATATCAGCTTCAGTAGCACGACAATGTCAAACTTGTGCCAAAAATAATGCCAAGCAAGGCCTTATAACAGCACCCCGAGTTCAGTCAAGAGGTGTGACCCCCATGCACAACCTCCAAGTTGATTTCACCGAAATGCCAAAAGCCAATGGATACCATTACCTATTAGTATTAGTTTGTACTTTCTCTGGGTGGGTAGAAGCATTCCCAACCAGAACTGAGAAAGCCCGAGAAGTTACTAAGGTCTTAATGAGAGAAATTGTCCCTAGATTTGGAATTCCAGCAATAATAGGGTCAGACAATGGACCCTCATTTGTCTCCCAAGTTACTCAGCAGTTAGCAAAAGCCTTGCAGATACAATGGAAACTCCACACTGCATACAGACCCCAGAGTTCAGGGAAAGTTGAGCGAATGAATCGTACCTTGAAAGCCCAAATGTCCAAGCTTTGTCAGGAGACCCACTTGAAGTGGCCCCAAGTGCTCCCCATAGCTTTACTCAGAATACGCTCAGCTCCTGTAAAGTCAACAGGATTTTCCCCTTTTGAAGTTTTGTATGGTAAACCCCCACCAATAGTGCAGGGAATCAAAGGAAGTCTAGCCCAAATTGGTAAAGAAATAACCAGACAAGAACTCCTAGCTCTTAGTTTTGTTTTGCAGACTCTCCATACGTGGATCCAAGACCAGTTGCCTATCAACTTGACGGAACCCTTGCATCCCTACCAGCCTGGTACCTCGGTGTGGATCAAAGATTGGAAGAAGACACCGTTGGAACCCCATTGGAAGGGACCGTACACCGTCATCCTGTCTACCCCAACTGCAGTAAAGGTAGCCGAGATCGACGCCTGGATCCACCACAGCAGAGTCAAGCCCGCCGCTGATCCTGAACCTGAGCAGTGGACAGCAGAACAGCATCTTGATGCACCCTTGCGAGTTACTTTGAGACGGCAACCAGCAGCTTAGACACTCCATCACGAGTGCTTTGCAGTAGCCAAGTCTTTCGAAGAGGATTGCTGTTTTCCATACAGCAACAGCTTTGTTTCAACGAACCCAATCTACGTGAGATTTTGCGCACTACTTTGATACTATATTGAACCATACTTCAAAAACCCAACTAAATTGCCAAGTTGGTTGAGGTGTGATGGACAACTTGAGGATCTTCAATCAACACTCAGCACCCGTTAAATTGCTTCATTAGCAAACGGGACGAAGAATAAAGGACCGTCGTGATCAAAATCAGCAAGCTGAGGATTCAGAAGAACTCCAATCAACATCGACATGCATCTTTACTTTTGCTTTGCCTTGGTTGCCTTCTTTGGAGGGTTTGAACAGACTTATGCTCTACCTCCATGCACTGCTTGCATTACTTCTACTAGAACTGGACTGAAAGTAACTCAGACTTTGCTTTATCATTCTTACTATACCTGCAAGGGGACAGTAACCCGGTGCATCTATAACACCACTGAACTGAATGTTTGCACTCATGGGAAAATTAAAGTATGCTATAATCCGCATCAGAATCCATCCTATTACACGTTGGAAATAAGATGGAAGGATGCAGATGGACCTATATTAGCTGCTACGCCACCACTTAAGGACATTACTAAACCTGCTGTTTTGAATTTTGATGCATGTAATGCTATTAATAGAGATAGTTATTCCACCTGTGGTACATGGGAGAAAGCGTATCGAAATGACCATAAGTATATGTGTCCAGAAGGTGCCACGGGATGGAGAAAGTGTACAGGTAAAAAGGAACCAGGCTATAGTACTGCCCCAGCAGCAGACTACTATTGCCCGTATTGGGGATGTGTTTTTTATGCTACCTGGAACACTGGTATAACTGATGAGAAAATAGATAAACGAATGGCTACTTTAACCAAGCCAACCACAAATGATAAATGTCAGAAAGATGCTTGCAACCCCTTACACTTGCGTATACACAATCCCCATGCATGGAAACAAGGATACAAGTTTGGTTTACGTATTGCTGGAGGAGCAATAGATCCAGGGACCATTGTGTATATCAGATTGAATACCCAAGCCCACAAGTCATCTAAATATCATATTTATAATACTTTTTATGAAGCCATGCATGTAAATAAGTTTGAGATCCCTCACCCCTCACAGAATTTATTTCTAGAATTAGCCGGAGCAGTAGTATCTAGTCTTAAGATCACAGATTGTTATTTCTGTGGCGGAACCCAAATGGGAGATCAGTGGCCATGGGAAGCCCAAGAATTGAATTATTCTATGATTTATAATCAGACTGAATTACATAAGACAACCAGTGAATGGGTGTTAGCACACTCAATCGTTGGACGTCTTTGCTATGCCAGAACTGGACCCCAGTTCACTCAAATGGTAGGACAGCTGGTCTGTCTTAGCCAGAAGTACTATAATGCCACGACCAAAAAGATAGCATGGTGGTCAGGACTCAAACATCCTGAACCTCCTAATCCATTAGCCAGATTTCCTGAACTTGCTAGTTTATGGACTAACCTTGCCAAAGTCCAAGCCTGGCAAGCCCCACCTGGCCTATATTGGATCTGTGGAAACTGAGCATATGCACAACTCCCGCCACACTGGGGAGGAGCATGTGTCTTAGGAACCATCAGACCTTCTTTCTTTCTTTTGAACACTGAACATGGAGAACAATTAGGATACCCAGTATACACTACCCACCGACACAAAAGAGCACTGAGACAGAAGAGAGAGGCCTTACAGATAGGCAAGTGGGAGAAATGGCAAGGTGATGATTGGCCACCAGAAAGAATCATTGAATATTATGGACCCGCCACTTGGAATGATGATGGTATGTATGGTTATCGTACCCCAATTTATATGATTAATCGTATTATTCGCTTACAAGCAGTAGTTGAAATAATAACTAACGAGACTAGTCATGCACTTACACTTTTAGCTAGACAAAGTACACAGATGCGCACTGCGATATATCAGAACCGCTTAGCACTTGATTATTTGCTAGCAGCTGAAGGAGGAGTATGTGGTAAGCTGAATTTAACCAATTGCTGTTTGAAAATAGATGATAAAGGTCAAGTAGTTGAAGAAATTGCTAAAGATATGCAAAGACATGCTTATGTGCCAGTGCAGACTTGGCACTCATTGAAATTTCCTAATTGGTTTGCTAACCTCTTTTCATGGGTGGGAGGATTTAAGACTTTCATCGTATTGGTACTAATCCTTGTTGCTGTTATTTTCTTATTACCATGTTTAATCCCATGTTGTATGCGTTCCATTCATAACACTATTGATAGTACAGTAGAGCGGAAGACCGCCACTAAAATCATGGCTTTATATACAGCCAGTCCTGGTAGAAATCCTTTAGTCAGGATGTGATTCTTCAGAAAATGATTTAATTCTCACACCTTATTAAGTAATAGGGTGAGATTAATCAAAGGGGGGAATGTGGCAGGTGCAGGCCTGTGACCCACAGTGTCCGAACATAAGCAGGCCAGCATGGCTAGCTTGACCTGTAAATGAGGCCTGTGGAGAGGCATATAGGATTGCACATCCCCCAATATGCTGCTATTGTAAGATAGAACTCAATAGAAGTATTGAATTAGCTTAGGTAAGCAGAACTGCAGTATTGAAAGATGGAAAAATACAGAAAATACATGTTTAAAAGTTACTGATAAGAAAAAGTACATCTGCAAAGAAATAATTGGGAGTGCTGACAGATGAGTTGCAGAGCCCAGCTCCTCTGCACGTACAAATTGGTTCTATGGCCTTGAGAGTGTGAAAGTAACAAGTTGATGAACTGACCATTGTAATTGGGACTAGAAGGGGGGTATGCAGGTGTCATGCCCACTGGAGGGACATAATTGGATAAACTTATCAGTACCGGGACCAATAGAAGAGGTACGGGAGGTTACCGGGACCAATGAAGTGTTTTTCTATACCTAGAATGGAACAGAAGTCTATAAAAGTTGTTGTAATGCTTGAAAACTTTGCTCAGCCATTTTGAAATTGACTGGTTCGAGACTTGTGCACAAATAAATGATTTGGACCTTCTGAACAGACTCCTGGTATCATTGGTTTGTCTGCGCTTTGCTGCTACAATTGGACAATGGCTAAGGTGAAAAAAATATGTTTTTAATTCTGTTTTGAAATGAGTCCACAGAAATGTTGTGAAACAGAAAAATGTTCTTTCTGTAGTGATATTCAGGAAGTTGTTGTAGGTAGTAGCTATGATTAATTAATATGGCTGGAAGGGATAAGAAACATAAGAACATAAGATATAGCATACTGGATCAGGCAAGGTCCATGAAGCCCAGTATCCTGTATTCAACAGTGGCCAATCTAGGTCACAAGTACCTAGCACTTTCCCACAGGTTTATTTATTTATTTACCTGAATTTGATATACCGTTATTCTACAAGGCATAATGGTTTACATAGAACAAGTCGATAACAGTACAGATAACTTTATAGAACAGTGCAGTCAGCTATGTGTAGGTCAATTCTGGCAAACTATATACAGACAGCTATGCAGAGATAGCTGGTGTTAGGTTGATAGAATTGATATAGTGGATGAAAGTAGTGTGGAGCATGTCAAGAGAATATGTGGGTTTATGTCTAGGAGGGGAAAAGAGAGGATTATGGTGGGGGAGAGAGGGGGATAGTGTGAGAGAGTGTGGGATGGTCTTGCTATGGGATGGATGCTGGGGAAGTACCATAGTATTCTTCAAATAGGAATGTTTTGAGGTGCTTCTTAAAGGTGATATGAGATTGTATGCAGAGTAAGTTGGGGGGGGGGGGGGAGTTGGTTCCATAAGTTAGGGGCATAAAATTCATATGCTCTGGTGCAAGTGCATTGAAGCTTCTTGCAGAATTGCATTGATGGAAGGAGAAGATTCACTGCATTTTGCCGACGAAGTTTGTTGTTAATAGCTTGCTTGATTAGGGATTGGATCTGTTCAAAGTGTTGAAATAAGCTCTGTGGATGATGGTGAGTATCTTAAATTTAATGTGGGACGCAACAAGGACCCAGTGGAGAGATTTCAATGTGGGGGTGATGTGTGACTGTCTTGGAACACCGGCTATGATGTGAGCTATGGTGTTTTGAGCAAGCTGGATTGGAGCAATGGTAGATTTAGGGAGCCCATGGAGAACAGAGTTAAGGTTGTCAAGGAATGGAGAAATGAAGGCTTGGCAGATTGTCCAGAAGCTGTTTAGTGATAGGAGGGGGGTCAAAGGTTATGGAGGATTTGGAGTTTGAAATATATGTTTTTGGTGACATTCTTGACGTGATGTTGGAAGCTTAGATGTTGATCCAGGGTGATGCCAAGGTATTTTGTTTGGGATTTGACTTGTATGTTCACATCTCCCAGTTTGATAGTTGGAGGGGGTGTGAAGTTGTGGTCTTTGGAGACGTGAAGGATCTGTGTTTTGTTGACGTTTATTGCAAGGCTGTGATGCTGTAGCCATAGGATGATTTCGTTAAAGCATTCGTTGATGCAGGAATAGTCAAGGGAGGAAGTATGGAATGGAGTGAAGATCATTATTTCGTCAGCATAGAGGAAAGGCTATAAAAAATAAAAATAAGTCTGCATAGAAAAATAAAAAAGGAACTACAAAGACCAGAAAATATTTTATTGTATCATCATGTTTCAGCTACAACTGATATGTGGGGTGCTGAGGCTAGTGGCAGCAGGCAAGGGTGGAGGAAATGGGGACTAAGAAAGAGTGTGTTATGTGAGTAAGAGTGATCTAGTGGTTAAGGCAGCAACCTGGAATCAGAAAGACCAGCGTTTGAATCCCACTGACTCTCTTTGTGGCTTTGGACACATTACTTAACCCTCCGTTGCATCAGATAATTTGGGTATGTTTACTAATCGGCAGTAGAGGTTCCAATATCGCATGGAAGCCGCTACCACCGATTAGTAAACATACCCCTTTGTAAGCCCTCCGGGGACAGGGAAAATACCTATAGTACCAGACTGTAACTCGTCTTGATCTACTATAGGAAAGGCGTTAGCTAAATTCTACTAAATAAATAAATGAGGGTGCATGTTGGTGGGCGGGGGAGGGGGAATGAGAGAAAGCTCATAAATCCCTGAGAGGGGGAGGAGAAAATTTACCCTACCCCCACCAATAACCTAAGCTCCCTACCCCTTGCCCCCCAAAAGATAGCAGGTAACCTATGCCAGTGGCTGAAATCCTCTGCTCATTGTGCAGCGGCAACTAAGTAAGCTAATATAATACTAAGAATAATAAGGAAAGGACTGGAGAATAAAACAAAGGACATCATAATGCCTCTGTATCACTCAATGGCGTGACTTCACCTTGTGTACTGTGCAGGGCTGGCCTGTCCACTAGACGGGCTAAGTGGCCACCTAGAGCGGCAGACCTCCATGGGCAGCATGGCACATATAGCCTGCCATTCCCTCCCATGCTGAGCCACACTGCACCACCACTGCCCTCCGCTGCCACCAACGACCCAGCAGCAGCAACCCAGGCAGGCCATATGCTTCGTCACACATAGCCTGTCACTTCTGACCCCCCAAAGTTGTGTCTGAGGGGTCAGAGGTGGCAGGCCATGTGTTCTGAAGCACATGGACTGCTGCTGTCATTGAGCTGCCCACCAAACCTGCTGCCAGAATCAGTGGCAGTGGAGGGCAGCGGCACAGCTCAGCAGTGGGAGGGAGAGGGCGGTGTGGCTCAGTGTGTGGGTGCCCAGTAAGAAACGTGGAATGCAACAAAAAGACGTGAAGTAAAAGACTTTTTATTTCTTTATTCCACTCCAGCCACCAGTGCTTCTTAAAGGTGGCTGGAGTGGAATAAAGAAATAAAAAGTCTTTTACTTCACGTCTTTTTGTTGTATTCCACGTTTCTTACTGGGTCCTTGTCGCACGTGGAACCATGCTCAGTTGTTGGGTCTCAGTGTGTGGGTGGGCAGCATGGCCAGGACTTCAGCCTAACGTGGCAGAAACCCTTGGGCCAGCCCTGGTACTGTGTCCTGGTCATCACATCTTGAAAAGGTTACAGCGGAATTAGAAAAGGTACAGAGAAGGGTGACCAAAATGATAGAGGAGATGGAAGGATATCCATATGAGGAAAGTCTTAAAAGATTAGGATTTTTCAGCTTAGAGAAAAAACAGTGAGGTGAGAAATTATAGGGTCTATAAAAAATGAGTGGAGTGGAATTAGTAAAGGTGAATCAATTGTTTACTCATTCAAAAAGTACAGAGACTAGGGGACTCACAATGAAGCTACAAAGCAGTACTTTGAAGACTAATCAGAGAACATATTTTTTTACTCAATGTGTGAACTCTGGAATTTTGTTGCCAGGGGGTAAATAAAAGTAGTTAGTGTAGTTGGGTTTACAAAAGGTTTGGACAAGTTCCTGGAGGAATAGTCCATACACCATTATTGAAGTGGACAGGAGAAATCCACTTCTTATCCATGGGATAAGCAGCATGGAATCTGTCTACCTTTTGGGATCCTGCCAGGTCCTTGTGTTATGGATTGGCCACTCTTGGAGACAGGATACTTGGCTTGATGGTCTTTTGGTTTGACCAATTATGGCAAATCGTATTTCTTAGGCTTATAATTAATATTATCTTTGATTATTTTAAATTGTAAACCACCCTGATGGTCTCTCAGGGTGTTATATAAAATTTTAAATAAATTAAAAATAATATACCTTTACAGTGTCCATATTGTATGTTTGTAGAAACATTTTGAGGATTCATGAATGGTTGGACAGATGGAGAGAGCTGTTTGGATTGGCCTGGATTAGGCCTCTAGAAGGTTAACTTTTTGCTGAAGGCTATGGAGCTAGGTGTGCATTGTTTGGATGCCATTTATTAAATTCTTCATAATGTCAGGCAAAACTAATCTCAGCTTAGTTTTGAACTTGTACAAGCAATGTTGGCAAATTCTATTAATGGTGAGTAGAACACAAGAGAAAGGCTTCCTGAAAAGGATATACAGATTGCAGGTCAAGCAAAAATCTGCCAAATAACAAAGATGATCCAGTGTTGATTCAGATGGGTGCAACTGGGACAAGTACCATGGAATGTCATGGAAGGCATTTAGACTTGTACCTATAGCACTGGAACAGATCCAGAATCAGGAAGCTAAGATACAGACAGTCAGATATTGGAATACAGGAACAGCATTGCAGAGCCAGATTAGAGCATGAAAAAGACCAGATGGACAGAGGTTCCAAACCTTGCATTCCAAGTACTGGTTTTGTCAACAGACTCTTCAGATATATACTGCAACAATCAGGACATTGCTTGTGTTGAACCAATGGGGTCTTCCAAAGGCATGTCTAATTGCACAATGGCTCGAGGGTAAAATATCCCAGACCTTTTCTTTAATCACTATCTCCCATAGCTTTACTGCAGTATCCTGCTGCCTAGGGTGGTTGGCTCAAGTGCCATCAACTCTCCTACTATAATGTGTGTGCCTCCTAATAACCTCTTTTTTGACTTCCAGTCCATAATGCGGTACTACCAAGAGATTGTCACTAGAGATCATCTGCATCATTTTGGAATCCAGTACATAAAGACGAGCAATGAGCGAGCATCGCTCAAGCTCCTACTAGAAACTAGGAACCCCTCGTAAATCCTGCAAGGGGATTGAGGATGGAAGATACTGGAGGAGGGACCAATGTTCTAGATGGGGGTCAGGTGGGGGGATGTTAATACCAGGGGATGGCTGTCCTTTAGTATATCGGATTGATTTGAGGGGAAAAAGGAGATCAGATGTAGTTGGGGGAAGACCAAAGTCTAGGTTGACAATGGGGAGGACAGCTAGATCAAGGACTGGTGATCAGATCTTGACATTTACAGTCGCTCCTGCCAGCAGGCACTTATATGTGCTCTTGTGCAGTGTAAATGTCAGTGTCTCTGATTTTTGGTATAGCTGTGGCTTAGCTATGTTAAATGAGTGAATTCATATCTATACTGTAGACCTACCCATACCATTCCCTCTTCATGCACTCACCCCCCTCCAGGGATTTTTAACATGGTGAGCATCCCATGTTTAAATAAACTCTGTTATGAAATGGCATTTACCCGTGAATGCCTATCTAAATGGGTTAATCCTGCTTTTTAGACACGGAGATGCTTCTAGACTAACCCTATAATGTAATTAAGCTGTAAATGATGAACTTCAAAATTTGACCATATGTAACTAAGTTTTATTGTATTTTATTTTGGTGTGAGTTTTTGCCTTGTACCTTTTTTTGGAATTTTGAATTGCTGTAATCACTTCGATATTAACTCCATGAAAAGTGCTTTATCAAGTTTTCATAAACATAATAAACATTCAAAGCAAGAATCACAGAATGCAAGCAAGATGAAGCATCTCTTACACATATGCATTTTACTGTTTCAGTGTTCAGATGTCCTGAGGAAAGTTCAGGATAGCATCACTGATACCTTGGATGCTGATTGTATAGCCACATATCTGATAGTCATTTTGAAATTTGCACCACAATTCCACTTACCACCATCCCAGAAGCAATTGATAGGCGTTTTGTTACCAACAGCCATCAACATTATTTTTAGTAATTGAAAAAAATAGTGGCCTACTGGATATTAACTTTGGATGGAATTCAGTATGCATAATATATAAATATGAATCCATGAGTACAGTTAAGTAGAAATGAGTAATGCGGTGGGTGAATATATGGGATCATTACTTTAGACTGTATCCATCATGATGAATTTCTGTCAATGATTCTTGTACTTAATCTTGCTGCCTGTATTGTTTGCTTCCCACATGCTTTGCAATATTTTGCTCTGTTTGCATTCAAATACAGTAAGAAGAAATGTGAACAGTTAAGGAGTATGATTTAGAAGCATTAGGTGCCGCTTGCATGCATAAGTAGTAGTCATACTTGCAAACAGCATAAAAGTAGCAATTTTAAAAATGGTGTCTGCTTTCAGACGGCAGTGCTCAGGGTTTAAAATGGAGGAATTTTGTGAATATGGCTTGGATAGCCCTTCAAAGTATATATGGATTCCTTATTTTAGAATGACAATGCACATATACCTCATAAAAATTCCTCCTTGGCACCTACTCCAAATAACACATTACCTCCACCCTACTTGTCTTTTGAACCTGAGGTTTACAAGAGTGCTTGATAATGGAGGTGAGCTTCTCTCTCTGAGGGAAACATCCACTTCCCTTCCACAGGAGAAAAGTTTGACTTTTCAAGGAAGGCTTTGTAATTAGTGACTATTATAAATCCACTGCAAACATCTGTAAGAAGCACTAGCTATAGGTATATGTTGTGGCAACTGGCAATTCATAAAATCCCAGCATACACATGCTGCTTTTCTTTTGGGTATGTATGTTTATAAAATGTTTCCTTCTCTTGTGTCTAGTGTCACATATGCCTGTATCTATGCACCACTAAGTGTAATTAATGAAAGACTCAGTGCTTACCTAGCCTTTTATAAAATAATTGCCCGGTTTTACACAGGAGGACTTCAAAATCTTTAAATGTTGTGTGGATACACACATTTGATCACCAGTCTTCATAGGAGGAAACGTTCATCTGTCTCTGTCCACTCAGCACTTGTTCATATTTTACTTCAATTAATACCTGTCAGAACTGCCCATGATATTTGTTTGATTTCTTTTTTGTTCAGTTCCAGACCACTGGAACCTATTTCAGATATCTAAAATTTGCAACCAAGGATTGAAGTCAAAATTTACAAAGAATTTGTTTTTCTACATAGGCACGAGTGGACTTGTTGAAGGATATGTATGGTGTGCTAGATAAAAGAAGACATTTACCCAATTAGTGAAAATTTTCACCGGCACATAACTGGATAGCACCTTAGACCTGCTTTTCCTGCATCCTGAGTTATCCGGATAAGTGTCAGCTGAAAATCGCATTAGGTGCTGCTACTTAGAAACATAGAAACATGACAGAAAAAGACCACATGGCCTATCTAGTCTGTCCTTCCATAACAACTACAACAGTCCACTTTTTACCTTTAGAGATCCTCTGTGTTGGTCCCATGCTTTTTTTGAATTCAGTTACTGTCCTCATCTCTACCACCTCCACTGGGAGACTATTCCATGGATCCACTACTCTTTCTGTAAAGAAATATTTCCGCATATCACTCCTGAATCTATCTCCCTTCACCCTCATCCCATGTCCCCTCGTAGCAGAACTTGCTTTCAATTGAAAGAGGCTCTCTCCCTGAACATTTATGCCACGGAGGTATTTAAACATCTCAATCATATCACCTCTATCCCGCCTTTCCTCTAAGGTGTACATATTAAGATCCTTAAGTCTGTCCTCATATGCTTTATAATGCTTTATAACAGCCTGTAATGTAATTATTCTTTTAGTTTTGTAAACCGCCCAGACGCCATTGGTATGGGGCGGTATGGAAAGTATTTTAATAAACAAAAAACATAAACATTAGGAGTATTATGTGCTGCTATCAGTAATCTGTGAACTATCATTAAAATCATCTCTAATACCTGAAGATTGGTGGATCACCAATGTAACACCAATTTTTAAAAAGGGTTCCGGGGTGATCCGGGAAACTACAGACCGGTGAGCCTGACGTCAGTACCGGGAAAAATGGTAGAAACCATCATAAAGAATAAAATTACTCAGCATGTAGATAGTCACAACCAAATGGGAGACAGCCAACATGGCTTTAGACAAGGAAGATCTTGTCTTACTAATCTGTTATGGTTTTTTGAAGGAGTGAATAAACAGGTGGACAAAGGTGAGTCGGTTGATATTGTGTATCTGGACTTTCAGAAAGCCTTTGACAAGGTCCCTCATGAGAGACGTTTGGCAAAACTAAAGAGTCATGGGATAGGAGGCAGTGTACTATTGTGGATCAGGAACTGGTTAAAAGATAGAAAGCAGAGGGTAGGGCTAAATGGCCAATTTTCCCAATGGAGAAAGGTGAATAGTGGTGTACCCAGGGATATGTGCTGGGTCCGCTGCTTTTTGACATATTCATAAATGACATGGAAAGTGGAATAACGAGTGAGGTTATCAAATTTGCAGATGACACAAAACTATTTAAAGTTGTTAAAACCCAAGAGGATTGTGAAAAATTGCAAGAGGATCTTGATAAATTGGAAGACTGGGCATCAAAATGGCAGATGAAAATTAATGTGGACAAGTGCAAGGTTATGTACCTAGGGAAGAACAACCCAAACTATGGTTACACGATGCAAGGTTCCACATTAGGAACAACCACCACCCAGGAAAAAGATTTAGGCGTCATTGTGGATACCATGTTAAAACCCTCGGCCCAGTGTGCAGCGGCGGCCAAGAGAGCAAATAGAATGCTAAGTATGATAAGGAAAGGAATGGAAAATAAAACAAAAGATATTATAATGCCTCTATATCGTTCCATGGTGAGACCGCACCTTGAATATTGTGTGCAATTCTGGTCGCCGTATCTTAAAAAGGATATAGCGATTTTAGAAAAGGTACAGAGAAGAGCCACCAAAATGGTAAAGGGGATGGAAGGATACTCCTATGAAGAAAGGCTAAAAAGGTTAGGGCTCTTTAACCTGGAAAAGAGACGGCTGAGGGGAGATATGATAGAAGTCTATAAATTAATGAACTGAGTGGAACGAGTAAACGTAGATCGATTGTTTACCTTATCAGAATATAGAAAGACTAGGGGACATGCAATGAAGCTACAGGGTAAACTATTTAAGACTAATAAAAGAAAATATTTTTTCACTCAACGTGTAATCAAACTCTGGAATTCGTTACTGGAGGATGTAGTAAAGGCTGTTAGTGTAGCTGTGTTTAAAAAAGATTTGGACAAGTTCCTGGAGGAAAGGTCCATAAACCATTATTAAGAAGTGACCGAAGATATCAATGCTTGACCCAGTACAAGCATTGTGGAACTTGTGTCTCTTGGGGAAACTGCTAGGTACATATGACCTAGATTGGCCGCTGTTGGAAACAGAATACTGGGCTTGATGGACCTTGGTCTGACCCAGTATGGCATATCTTATGTTCTTATGTTCTTATGTGCAATTCTGGAAACTACACCTTCAAAAGGATATAAACAGGATGGAGTCAGTACAGAGGGTGGCTACTAAAATGGTTAGTGGTCTTCATTATAAAGCATATGAGGACAGACTTAAGGATCTTAATAGGTACACCTTAGAGGAAAGACAGGTTAGAGGTGATATGACTGAGATGTTTAAATACCTCTGTGACATAAATGCACAGGGGGGGAGCCTCTTTCAATTGATTGTAAGTTCTGCTACAAGGGGACATGGGATGAGGGTGAAGGAAAATAGATTCAGGAGTGATATGTGGAAATATTTCTTAACGGAAAGACTGGTGGATCCGTGGAATAGTCTCCCAGTGGAGGTGGCTGAGATGAGGACAGTAACTAAATTCAAAACAGCATGGGACAAACACAAAGGATCTCTAAAGGAAAAAAGGGGACTGTTGTAGTTTTTGATATGGAAGGACAGACTAGATAGGCCATGTGGTGTTTTTCTGTCGTCATGTTTCTATGTTTTATTCTAAGGAAAGGAAATTGAGTAGTCTCAGGGCCAATTCTGTTCAATATCTTTGTGAGTGATATTGCCAAATGGTTAAAGGAATTTTTTTTTTTTGCAGATGACAAGGATCTGCAAAAGAACGGACGCCCCTGAAAGGAGAAGACATGATTAAAAATTGGAAGATTGTTCAAATACTTAGAAATTTAATTTTAATGCAAAGAAGTGCAGAGTGATGTATTTGGGGGTGTAGACATTCAAAGGAGCTGTATGCAATAAGGGTGCAGAGAGTTGTGAATGCCTGAAATTCCCTTCTGGACGGAGGTGGTGGAAAAGAAGCACAAAGATGAATTTAAAAAGAGTGGGTTATACCCAGGTGATTCTTTAAAGGCAAGAGGATGGAAACCAAGCATTTAATGCTTCAGCTCAAAAAGCAGTGAAATGACCTTTTGCACCTCTACGAAGACATGGGATAACCTGCAAGAAGCAGCAACTACAATCATAATACTTTACTGGATAGACTATATGGGTCAATTTGGTCATGAGCTATGTAAGTCTGACAGAGCTAATGTAATGAAAAAGTATGCTTTTTAACTGATTTTAGATGTTGGTGGCATCAAGAGAAAAACTGCATGTATAAAAATGGTTACTAAGAATCACTAATATTCAAATTAGTCTGCCAAAGTATTGAACAATTAAGAGCAGAAAACAGATGAAAAACACATAAAGGAGGTTCATTTAGCTTTCCTGAGATTTATTTGCCACTCTTAAATAGAAAATGCAAATATCTGTATTTACCAAAGTTGTCCAATATTTATTGGTCAAACATTATACAATCTAAATGTGTCTGCATCAAGCCCTCTGTTTACATGAAATATATTTCATTATTAATTACTGTAAGTCATTTTGAATATTAACAATATTGCAGTGCTCGCCTAGTGCTCCATCCAGCAAAATCATGCATTTGTTGGCTACTGACATATGGTTAAAGTCTGGTTTGCCTGGTGTGGCTGATACATGCTAAAGAATCCAGACACTATTCTTATTATGTTTGTGCAGAAAGGGCATAAGAGGAAACAAATCATTAGCATTCTCCTAGGCATTCATGGAGGCATAACCATGGAGCCTGAGATAAAGGACTCAAGCTGTCAATTTTAAATTTCAAAGGGAAGAGACGACATATTGAACAATGTCAGGATTCCGAGTCAAGGATGATTTACCCAGTTGAATCAATAACGAACATGATTAAACATACACACTACAGTGACACGCATGAAGAATCCCAATATATGTAGATTTATAAGGTGAAATTCATCACTCATATGCCCTGCCATCACTTAAAACAACTTGTATCAATTAATGTATTATTCTTTTTGCTTACAGTTAATAGGATAAGAGAGAAGCACATATATAACAATAAAGGGAGACAATAAATGGTTAGCACAATCTGTACAGATAGAATAAAAGATATTCATAGTTCTTATAGGTTTCTTTGAAACAAGTTAGCAATAGAAAAGTACTTTTAACTAAAGAAAGCTTACCAAATATTTAGCAAACAGTTTTGATAGAATTCAGAGTAGAAATAAAGTACAAATATATACAGCCAAAAAGAACTACAAAGGCAACATTTAAAAATATATTCCTTAGGATTTGTATTTAGCTATGGAATGCCTGGTTAAAGATAACTGTAACAAGATATTCAAAGATTTAACCATTTAAGCACATGGAGGTCAAAATCATTGGTTCAAGTTTGCCAGTATAGTTATCTGGTTAACATTAGGGCAGATCTTTTACTGACCAGACTGAACTAGTTATCTTTAACTAGATTGTACTGAATGGACCAATGATGAAATCTCATGAGCTATACAGCAAGAATATGTATCCACTACAGTGCTCTCAATTTTGATGGTCCATATCACTAACTAACTAACCACTTTCACATCTGCCTTGCCTCAGATACCATGGCCATAATCCCATACCTGTATTTATCTCAGTCCTGTAGTGCCTGGTAAGGCTGCATGCCTTTGCTGACACTCTTGAAAGGACCAGGGAGAAGGGGATGTGTTTGTCCACTGCCGAGCTATGCAGCTATAATGCTCCATTGGATATTTATTTATTTTTTATTTATTTAGTATTTCTTTTATACCGCGCTATTGACATCAGTGCGGTTTACATCAAAACATAACATATGCATTTCAGGGTCACTGAGAAGCATTTACATTCGAACAGGGATTGGAAACTTGGATAACAGGGTAAAATTAAAAAGAGTTATACAATACGTATCTACATTATATACATCATGAGGTAATTTCTTGTCAGGACTAAAGCAGAGAAGTATCTGGTGAATAGGTGATGTTTTAGGGCCTTTCTAAGTTGGGTTAGGTCTGTAATAGCTCTGATGTCGGGGGGGGGGGGGAGGGAGTTCCAGGCTTTTGGGGCATAGAAACAGAAGGCTCTGTTGGTTGTTGACTTTTTGCATCTTGTTGCTTCTTTCGGGACTGTTAAAGTGTTTACTGCTACGGATCTTCTACTTCTAATAGGAGCTGATGTCTGAATCAGTTCAGTGATGGTTATGGGGGACTGATTGTTTAGGGCTTTGAAGGTCATGATGATATTCTTATATAGGGTTCTAGCTTTGAGAGGTAACCAGTGGAGTCTTTTCAGGATTGGTGTGATGTGGTCGGTCTTTGATTCTCAGGGACTGCTCCTCTGTTACAACTTTATACTTTTACATTTTTATTTATCTGTTACCTTTTACTATTCTATGAACAAATTTTATTTTTTTTTAGTGCCATCAAGTCAGTGTTGACTCATAGTGACCCAGCTACTATTACTACTACTACTATTTAGCACTTATGAAGCGCCATGCACGCAGCGCTGCACAGCTAGCCTACAAGAGGTGGCTAACATACAAGAGAGAGTCCCTGCCCATCAGAGTCATGCTCATCGGAGCTTACAATCTAGTTAGAATAGTACAGAGCATTAGTCAGTTCTGCGGAAGGTACGGTGTGGTACAGTTTGGTACAGCTTGGTCAAATGTTTGGTCATAAACGTTAATAGGGTTTAGGGTAGGATAAGGATGGAAGTCAGGATCTGAATGCCACGGTGAAGAGGTGGGTCTTCAACCTGGATTTGAAGAGGGCCAGGGAGGGCGCCTGGTGCACAGATGCAGGAAGGCTGTTCCAGGTGTGTGGCGCAGCAAGGTGAAAGGAGCACAGTCGGGAGTTCGCGGTGCAGGTGAAAGGCATTGAAAGAAGCGATTTGTTAGTGGAGCGCAAATTTCAAGAGGAGACGTAGGGAGAGATAAGAGATATTGAGGGGCCATAGAGTGAATGCACTTATAGATCAGCAGGAGAAGCTTGAACTGGATGTGGAATTGGACAGGGAGCCAGTGAAGTGACTTGAGGAGAGGAGTAGTGTGGGCATGGTGAGGCTGGCAGAAGATTAGTCAAGCAGCGTGATTTTGTATAGATTGAGGGGGAAGGAGGTGGCTCATGGGGAGACCAGTGAGGAGTAGGTTGCAGTAATTGAGACGAGAGGAGATTAGGGAGTGGATAAGCTACCTCTGGGGTTTCTTGACAATGTATCACTGGAAGTAGATTGCCAGCCTTTTCTTCCGAGGCAATGAAGGGTAAGGTGACTTGCCCAAAGTCACAAGGAGTGCCAGTGGGAATTGAACCCTTGATCTTCCTGGTACTAGGCAGTTGCTCTAACCACTAGGCTACTCCTCCACTCATGAAAAATAGCATGCGATAAATAGGTCAGTTAAGTGCCTTGTACCCTCCCAACTTTACAAGTGCTGTCACAAACAATATATGAAAAAATATTGCGATTCTGCAATTGAATACATAGATTTTGTTGCAGTAGCTTCTCCTGCCAATGATTGTATGTTGTCTCAAAGTGCAAAGACAATCTCCTTTGAAGTGCCTACTGTCCCCTCTATCTTTCAAACACTGAACAGGTAGAGGGGACAGTAGAGAGTGGGAAGGATGACTCCAGCCATGGGACCAGCAGCAGCAGCACCAAGAATAGCAGTTTCCTCTTTCAAGGAAGTACAGGGGACGTCTTGTAAAAGCTCACATATCTGGAAGCATTCAAAAGTGTTCCACGACCCTTGGTATGCAAAATGCCATTATTGTAGGCAGCACATTAATAAAGGAAAGTTGACAGGTCATCTTATGAACAATGGAATGCTGTATCATTTGGAAATATAGCACCCTTTCCAGAATGGTACAAAAGAGGGGGCTGATCCTAGACTGGGGGCCTCCATCCAAGAGTGGAAATAGCAGTGGTGGGAAAGGTACAGAAACAACTAAATCCTTATTCCATGTGGCACCCCTGTCCTCTATCTGCCAGTCAGATACCATGTCAGCAGGCCTGAAGCAAGCCACTATAAAATAAATTGGGTGGTGTTTGTTGGCATTGTAATGGGAAAGGCAGCATCGATGATGGTGAACCATTACCTTGAATGACCATCCACTGAAGATGGTTGAGAAGGTGGGGCTTAAGAGGCTGCTGCATCTCTTAGCTCTCATATATCAAGTGCCTTTCAGGACAACGTTTAGGCAGGTGATCCACAACCAGTATAATCAGTTGTGTCACCAGCTGCAGGCAGAGCTGGCAAAAGTAGAGGCTGGTACTAGCAAGCATTTCACCACTGACATCTGGACTATTCAGAATGCTACATATGCCTACCTCTCCCTGACAGTACACTGGGTAGCAGCTGTCTGAGGCAGGAAAAGGATACAGGTCTAATGGAGGAGCAACAACAGGAGGGTACACAGTCAAGTAATGGATGACAGCCATACGTGGATCCATTTCCTAGCAGAAATAAGGGTAATGTGGCAGGACTATTACATACAATCCAAAGAAAACACTGAGCATTCAGGTTTCTTTGTAAGAGATGGTAGGACAAGCATGAACAAGCAGTGAAGGGGGAGAGGGCTTTGTGCACATCCTGCTCCTGGTTGTCAGAGTCTCACTAGGCCTGTGGGACAAGGCAAGTGGCAGTCATGTCTTGAAAGAACTGATCATGAAGGGCTGAAAAATATTTGGGTATTTTGACTGGAATGTGAAGGGTGGGTTTGAGTCATATAAGAAGCAGGAAGCAAAGGGGGCACCTGCCCACCATCTCAAAACAGACATCAACAGGTTACTGGTTCACCAGGTCTGGATATATATCACACAGGTGTTCTAAAGCCCTTTAAGGATGCAAAGGAGAAACTGAGTTCCACAAGGGCTACCCTGATTCTTCTTATCTCAACAGTGAATAATTTATAGGCCAAGTTAGAGGCTTTCGGTTTTGACAGGGATTCACTGCAGAGATTTTTGCTGATGCTGGACTTGCATGGTCAAGTGGGAAAAAGATTGGAACCTTTATGAAGGAGAATGCTTATATGCTAGCTGGTCTCTATGACTGACAGATAAAAGAACAGTCTCTGTGTTGCAGCTCACAGAATTACTGGAAAAGAGGATAAAAAGGAATGCTAGAGAGAGGGGGTGGTGGTAGAAGTGATACAGCAGAGGAAATACCAGGTATGCCAGCAAACAGTACTGCTTGCAAGAGTACTATCCTGTCATCTACTACTACAACTATCGATCCATAACAAGGAGTACAAAGCAAAGTACCAAAGCAAAGTACAAAGTACAAAGCAAAGTACCAAAGCAAACTCTCAAACCGCTCCAACTAGCCCAAAATACCGCAGCACGCATCATTTCTGGCTCAACAAGACATGAACACATTACCCCGGTTCTCAAAGACCTACACTGGCTCCCAATCAGCTCACGCATTAAATACAAAACAATAATAAACATATTCAAAATCAAACACCACATTTCAGCCAACAGCCTGCACACCCTCATTCATCCAGACACCAGCACCCGCCCGAGAAGACAAGGAACCTCCAACAGAGTCAACACACCGAGGGACTTCAGAAAAACACGAAAGGACACCACAGAGAGAGCCCTCTCCCTGGCAGCCCCAACCATTTGGAACTCCCTCCCAGACGAGCTGAGAGCGACAACGGACCTCAAGGACTTCCGCAAACAGCTGAAGACAGCTCTGTTCATAGAACATTATGGACACGTCACTTAATCAACAAGGTCTGATCAACAAAGACCCCCCACCCTGACGAGAGATTGTATATCGGCACAGGATTTATCTCATGACCTATCTGAACAGTACCTAGTATTATAGAACATGCTGTATCATAGCGCACTCTGTACATAGCCCCCCCAATCTAGAACACCCCCCCCACACGCACACCACCCCCCCTGCTTTCCCTGCATGAACTCCCCCCCGCACCTTACTCCCCCTATCACTGCATGAACCCCCTCCACATCTTCTGATTGTTTTGTTGTGACACCGCCTTGATTTTTATGATAAGACGGTCTAGAAATACTGTTAAATAAATAAATAAATAAATAAAGAAGACAGTCCCTGCTTGTAGAGCTTATAATTTAACCAAGACAGACAGAATAATACAAGAGAAGCAAGGGGGTTCAAATAGGGAAGGAAACAAGGGGAACAAGGGATCAGGATCCAAAGAGGTAAGCCTTTAGCATGGAGTTGAAGAGAGGGAGAGAAGAGAATTGACATAAAGATAGAGGAAGTTTGTTCCATGCTTAAGGAACAGCAAGGTGAAAAGATCAAAGTCTGGAGTTTGCAGAAGAAGAAAAGGACACAGAGAGAAGAAAGTCAGAGGAGGAGCAAAGTTCACGAGAGAAGAGAGGAAAGGTAATGAGGGGCAGTAGAATGAATGCATTTATATGTTAGAAGGAGAAGTTTGAATTGGATACAGAAATGGAAGGGGAGCTAGTGAAGTGATTTTAGAAGAGGGGTTATATATGAGTATATTGGGGCTGGCAGAAGGTTAGCCACGCAGCAGAGTTCTGGAAAGATTGAAGAGGAGAGAGATGACACTGAGGGAGATCAGCAAGGAGGAGGTTGTAATAGTCAAGATGGGAGGTGACCAAAGAATGGACAAGTCTCTTAGTAGTGTGTTCTGAGAGGAAGGGATGAATTTTGTTAATGTTGTAGAGAAAGAAACAACAGGTTTTAGCTATATGTTGAATATGTGTGCAGAAGGAAAGGGAAGATCAAAGATGAACCCAATGTTGCAGGCCAAGGAAACAGGAAGAAGAGTGTTGTCAACAGTGATAGAGAAAGGATGAAGGAGGGGAGAAGGGTTTAGTGAGAAAAATAAGAAGTTCAGTTTTAGCCATATTCAATTTTGGGCGGTGGTGAGACATCCAAGCGGCGATGTCAGATAAGCAAGTAGAGATACGAGTTTGGAGCAAAGGAGAGATGTCAGGGATAGATAGATAGATAGATTTGACAGTCATCAGCATAAAAATGATACTAAAAGCCATGGGAAGAGATGAAGGCACCAAGGGAATGGGTATAGAGAGAGAAAAGGAGAGGGCTCAGAACAGACCCTTGAGGTGCACCAACTGAGAGAGGGATGGCAGTAGAGGAGGAACCTCCAGAACAAACACTGAAAGAATGATTGGAGAGATAAGAAGAGAACCAAGACAGTACAGGGCCTCTAAAACCAAGTGCGGATAAAGTGTCAAGGAGGAGGTAATCAAAAGCAGCAACGGTATCAAAAGCCACTCTAACCAAGAACCCAAGTCTTTAACACTCAAGCAAACATACCACTGAGCCAGATACTGAAAATGTCACACCATAACATCATGCTACTAAGAATATCATTCACATGCATATTATTAATGATAATAATAATCAATCTATCCCTAAGCTTAAACAGCAATAATCATATGACCATTCCTATAATACACACACACACCAGAAATGTATGTTATTTTGAACACACCCACTCTCACAACCGCCCAAAAATAAATTATAATAGACTAATACAAATAAACCAAACAAAACCTCAAACATGCAAGGAAATCTGCGCCAACAATTCATCCGCCCTATCATGCATCCTCATCAATGCACGTTCAATGAAAAACAAACTCCCTATATTTAATGATCTGATAACAGACTTAAAACCAGATATCTTATGTGTCACAGAGACCTGGCTTTCTGAAACAGATACAATCTACCTAAATCAACTTGATAATGTAAACTATGACATATTTTACAAACATAGATCCAATAGAAGAGGCGGTGGAGTACTAATGATGACAAAAAAGATATTAAATGCCAAACCAATCCAATCAAACATCCCTAGTAACATAGACACATTATTGATCAAAATCAACTACTTGAGAATTTGTTTAATGTATAGACCCCCAGACCAAAGATCAGATTGCCTGGACTCTCTTATTGAACTCCTTAGCTCATCCACCGAACAAAACCCTATAATCATGCTAGGCGATTTTAATCTTCCATCACTACCAATACTAGACTCCAAACTATTTCTGGACATTATATCAGATATAGATTATCATCAAATAATTAACACAGCAACACATATTAGAGGAGGAACACTTGATATGGTTTTTCTCCCTGATACACTCTTCAAGCTAGTCAACTCAAACTCCGTAGAATGCATAGAGACGCCTTGGTCAGATCATTATATTATCAAAATAAAACTCACATATCCTACCACTAGCATCAAAAATTACACAAGTAGTGGCCCTATCTCAAAATTTAAAAAATTTAATGAAACTGAATTCCTCGATTCAACTATCCCACACCTCTTACTATCCACAGCAGACCTGGATGATGCAGTTAACAATTGGAATGAAACTAACAGCAATGCAGCCAAAAATAATTGCACAAATAAACAGAGAGTACACTCTAAAACAAACCGTACACCATGGTTTAACAACACACTAAAACAAATGAAAAGAGAACTAAGAAAACTGGAAACTAAATGGCGAAAATCCAAGTTGACAATACACAAGGAAATATACAATAACCATCTCACAAAATATAAGGAAACATTAGACACTACTAAGAAAAACTACTATGCAGCAACCCTATCAAAATCATATAACAGACCTAGAGAGCTATTCTCCATCGTCAGAAATCTAACCAATAACGCTCAAACTTCCAGCAATGAAATCACAGACATATCACCACAAACCCTAGCTAACTACTACCAAAACAAATCAAAGAAACCATCAATACCCGTAGATACCTTTAACATTTCTCACCAATCCGTAGATGATTGGTCAGATTTTTACCCTGTTACAAAAATGACATTAAAAACTATCATCTCCGGACTCAACACTACAACTTCCCATTTAGATCCATGCCCTGTATCCTGGATAAAAAACACACTGCCAACACTCCTATCCTACATTCTCACAATAGTTAACCTCTCATTAACCCAAGGTTACCTTCCACCCTCGCTTAAACATGCTCAAATACGCCCAATCCTAAAGAATTGCAATCTAGACAAAACATCCCCGGTATCTTACAGACCCATTTCGAGCATACCATTCTTGGCCAAAATAATTGAAAAAGTAGTACAATTACAAACACAGGAATATATAGATGCATCTTACCCACTTGATGAACAACAATATGGATTCCGGCCACACCACGGAGTAGAAACACTTCTAGCAGTTTTATTTGATACTCTCCTAAGAGGTATTGACAACCATAAACAAGCATTCATCCTCCTGTTTATTGACATATCAGCAGCTTTTGATAGTGTACATCACACAATATTACTTAACAACCTAAGGCAGTTAGGCATAAACTCCACAGTACATAAATGGTTCACCTCCTATCTAAATAACAGAACGCAAAATATAAGAATAGGTAATCAAACCTCCACTACATATAAGCAAGAAATAGGTTTACCACAAGGCTCAGCATTATCAGCCCTACTTTTCAATATCTACATAAAACCGGTCTGCAACATATTTAAGAAATTTGGAGTACAATATCACCTCTATGCGGATGATATTATGTTGTACATTCCATTTACGATCCCTAACCTACCACTACAACGCCTATCAGACTGCTATAACGAAATCACAATTTGGCTAAAAACTCAAAATCTCCACATAAACCATGCCAAAACAGAAGTCCTAATTGTAACAAAAAATCAATCATATATCCCTCCAACCCACATAACACTACAAGACCAAGAAATTAAAATAAAAAACGAAATAAGATATCTAGGCGTAATCATAGATTCACACCTTACAATGGAAACCCACATTAAAAATACTATAAAGAAAATCTATTTTAAACTCAAAATACTCAAACAACTACGCCCGCTAGTATTTATAGAGGATTTTATTAATATAATACAGGCTACCATAACCCCTCACTTTGATTTCGCCAACCTAATACTAATGGGCATTTCAAAACAAAACATAAAAGGATTCAACTAGCTCAAAATGCAACAGCTAGAATTATACTAAAAATAAACTCACTCCAACACATAACACCAATTCTAGCATCCCTTCACTGGTTACCTATTCAAAGCAGGATAATTTACAAAATAATAATAACATCATTCAAAGCCTTACATGACATGGCCCCGACTACTCTATGTAGTCTAATATGCAAATAACTTTCTAAGCCTACCCACAGAAAAGGACAATCAAATAAACTAAAGATTCCAAAAGACTTCATAAAAGCACATAAATTAACAAATAATAGAGCCTTTTCTCACATAGCTCCAACCATTTGGAATTCGCTACCAGAGGATCTACGATCACTAACAGAGATCGTGGAATTCCGCAAAAAATTGAAAACATATCTATTCACTAAACACTATAATACAATGGAAACCCTAGAACCCATATTAGACAAAGGCTAAATAGCCACCTGTTCACATCAAGTACAAACCTAACTCTATCCGGACAACACTTATAGCTTAAACGAAATGACGATCCAAGCTCTTATGCCCAAATACCTCCACATGTATATAGTTGCATATGTTATGTTCTTTTTTACGCTGTTCGACACTACACTACGTTAGTTAACTTGATACTCACGGTTCTAGCTTAAATATACTGTTTGTTTATTAAACTGTGTTTGTTTAATTTATGATGTTCTATGTAAAAGTTATGACGTTCTATGTAAAACAAACTGCGCTTTGTTAATTGTTGTTAATTGTACACCGCAACTGAACTTTGGAAGATGCGGTATATAAATGTTAAATAAATAAAAAAAATAAATAAAAAAAAAGATGAAAAAGAATAAGGCCTTTGGACTTAGCGAGGAACAGGTCACTGGAAACTTTGGCAAGAGCTGTTTCAGTAGAATGACATGTACGAAAAGCAGACTGAAGTGGATCAAGAAGGGCTTGAGAGGAGAGAAATTGGAGTCAGCAGCGGAGAACTGCACATTCAAGAATTTTGGAAATGAATGGGAGAAGGGAGATGGGTCGATAATTAGAAGGACAAGTAGGGTCATGTAAGGGTTTTTGAGCAGGGGAGTGATTACAGCATGCTTGAAGGCTGCAGGGATGGTTGCAGTGGAAAGTGAAACGTTGAGAATATGTGAGATGAAAGAGATGACAGAGGAGGAGATTTTGGGTTTTCAATTTAAATTTTAAACTAAAAGCTTAAACCGAAAGCTCTCTGTTGGGTTTTAAATTAAAGTAAAAGCTCTCTGCTGAGTTTTACATTTAAACTAAAAGATCTCCGCTGATACTAGGCTGACTGAGTTAGCAAATAGATTGGATTCTAAAATACAGATTTATCAGCTTTAACACAAAGAATTTCCTTTTCCTCAAGATTTAGAGAATTTCCCAGAAGTAAACACTTACAAGTGCAGATTTCTTTCCAGCAGTAGCAGTCCCTTTTGGTAGTCCTTCAAGACTCCCTTACTACTACTACTACTAATCATTTATATAGCGTTACAAGGCATACCCAGCATTGTACAAGAACAGCGAGGTGAACTTTTAGAATGGATTTGAAAAGAGAGATAAGACCTGACGTATAGATTCAGGAAGTTTGTTCCAGGCATAAGGAGTAGGAAGAAGAAAAGATTGAAGTCTGAAGTTGGCAGTGGAAGAAAAGCACATAGAGAAAAGTGAAGAGCTTACTTAACCCTCTCCTCACCAGCAACCTACTGGGCTCTTGAAGCTACAGAAAACTACATTCAAAACAATGGGAAGGTTATCAAAAGACAGCAATAAAATACAACACAGTTCTATAGAAAATACACCAAAGCTTTGTGGAGAGAAACAAACAGAACCAAAGTTCTCCTTGTTTACTCTAACTTACTAGCCATGGTTCACTTTATTTATAAGGCTCTTTTAGATGATACAGCATAATTTCACTTTATTATTACACGTCAGATATACGTATTCGTCATATCATAGGTCAATGTCTAATCACTGTAGGTCAGTATGTGGAGACATACATGGGGTCCAAGACATAACTGTTTACTGCTACATAGATCATTATGAGGAGACATACAGGATTCCAGGACATAATTGACATAATTGTTTACTGTTGATAGCTTGATATCTAATAACCCTGAGTACTGCTTGATATCTACTAACCCTGAGAGTATTTTAGCTAATAACCCTGAGACAGAGAGGCTAGAGTACAACCTGCCCTTTTCTTTATTTATGTAAACCTTCACTTAGTAAGCAAATATATGAAGTTTTATTTCTAAGCAAGGTTCTGAACAGAATTAACTCTTTCTCAGGTTTAGTCAGTCTAATAGTGTACGGTACCCTGTACAAACATACATGCTTTCAAAAAGAAAGCCAGGGGAAGAGTGGAGTTCACGAGAAGGGGTGTAGGGAGAGAGGAGAGGTAGTAAGGAACAGTAAAGTGAAGGCATTTATAGGTCAGAAGGAGACCTTTGAAATGGAAATGTAAGGGGAGCCAATGAAGTGATCTGAGAAGAGGGGTTATATGAGTTTATTGGGGCTGGTGGAAGATTAGCTACACAGCAGAGTTCTAAACAGTTTGCTTCTTCTCTTATTGTTCTACATACTCCTCTCCCGATTCCTCAGTCCCTCCACCATAATTGTCTTCACCTTATCTCTGCTTCTCAGGCTTCATTAGAATCCACCCAGCATTCTGTATTTTACTTCTTGACCCCCAAACTCTGTAATGATTTAACCCCTGTCCTCTATCTTGAATTCTCTTTCTTTTTTTTAGCGAGGTCAAGTCAGTGCTGACTCCTGGTGACCCAGCTGCCTCTGGGTTTTCTTGGCAATGTATCACCAGAAGTAGATTGCCAGGCCTTTTCTCCTGAGGCAATGGAGGGGGCAAAGTGACTTGCCCAAGGTCACAAGGAGTGCCAATGGGAATCAAACCCTTGATCTTCTGGGTACTAGGAAGTTGCTCTTATCATCTTGCCACCCTAAAGACTCACCTGTTTCAGATTGCTTTTTCTATTCTCTTTGACTGCAATCTCCTGACTCTCCCCCTAATCCCCTGTTCTCTCTTGGTTTTCTCCTTGCCTGTGTGAATGGCTTTCCTATCTTATTTGTAGTTCTTTTTCCTCTCTAATTTTTAACTTAATTTTATTGTCATTTTGTAAACTGCCTTGCTGCTTCAAGTAGGCAGTATATCAAATTTTTAATAAACTAAACTAAACCATCTTACCCATTGTGCTCCTCCAGAGTCCATACTGTTGTGATTGAGCAGCTTCCAGCCACATGATGAACTCTAGTTGAGCTCCAGAGGCACAGAAAGAGGAAGATCAGTCCAGCAATCCTCTGTTGGAGCTCCTCCCACCTGCTCTTAACAAAGTGAGACAGCTTTAAATTTCTCCTGCTCTAGGCATGCCCACGCCTGGCAGGCCCGCGCCAGAGGGACCTTTGGCGTGGCTCTTAGGTGGGATCCTTCTGGTGGCGACAAGGAAGATGAACACTGGCATCTACCATCTACATTCCCTACCTCACTACCACCACTTTGTACAGACTCTCAGCCCATCTTCCTCAGCCATTCTCGCCAGCTCCTACTCCGGCCATGTGGGCCATACCTGTCTTCTGGGGCCATCAACCCCCTCCCTTCCATCCCCACTCACCATCACTCTCAAAGTATTGCACACCAGTACCCCCCAATACCTAGCAGACCTTATTCACCATCAGCCCACTTCCTGCCCCCACCGGTCTGATAATGGAATCGTCTCTTTCTCCCCACCCCTATCAGGCCCGTCTCGAAGTTACCCGCCATTCTGCATTCTTCTTTCTAGGCCCTGCACTCTGGAACTCCCTACCACATACCCTCTGTACTGAACTCTCATTTCCCTGGTTCAAGGCTATGCTCAAGACCCACCTCTTCCACTTTTCCTTCGACTTCCATCTCCCAGACCCCTAGGGCTTTTTTCCCTTAGTCGATCCCCCCTCCCCCCCCCTTTCCATGTCTGTCTGATGCATCTTTCTGTCTGTCTCTTCATCTGTTGCTTTCCTCTCTAAACAATGGTGTTCCCTTCTTTCTTTATTAATGGTACACTGCTCTGATGCTTTGCTTGGGTGGTATATCCAGCACTACAATAAAGATAAAGATGATAGACTCCATGAATGGTAGAGACACATGGCACAGGAAGTCTGCACTTATCTCTCAAACCGCAAGATCAGTGTAAACTTCCTGCCCCATAAGTTTCCACTATTCTGAGAGCCGATTGCGGTGCAGGAAGTGCCACTGACCATTTAGCTAATAGCTCCTAAAAATCAGCACAGGGCTTTGAAGACCATGTGTGTGCTGCATGGATGCATGTACATATGTTTTAAAGCCCCGTGCTGATTTTTTCTGCCTGTCAGCTGCCTACTACCTGCCGCCAAGACTGGTTGATTGTTCAACCTGCTGCTTGCCTGCTTCACAGTTGGGCCTGGTTGGCTCATTGTGCTGCCTGGGCCACCCTTCTGGGGCTGCCAACCTACTACTACTACTACTACTATTTATCACTTCTATAGTGCCATGCATGCAGCGCTGTACAGCTAACCTACAGGAGGTAGCAGCATACGTGAGAAAGTCCCTGCCCGTCAGAGTCATGCTCATCGTAGCTTACAATCTAGTTAGAATACAATAGTAAATTAGTTAAACAATGCAGAGCATCAATCTGTTCTACGCAAGCATTAAACGGTTCTACTCAAGGTACGGTGAGGTACAGTTAGGTCTGTAGCTGGTCATGAACGTTGAGGGGGTTGGGGTGAGATGAGGAAAGAGTCAGGATCTGAATGCAATGGTGAAGAGGTGGGTCTTCCGCCTGGACTTGAAGAGGGCCAGGGAGGGTGCTTGGTGCACAGACGCAGGTAGGCTGTTCCAGGCGTGAGGTGCAGCAAGGTGAAAGGAGCACAGTCAGGAGTTTGCGGTGCGGGTGAAAGGCATTGACTGAAGTGATTTGTGAGTGGAACACAGATTTTGAGAGGGGACACAGGGAGAGATAAGAGAAGAGAGGTACTGAGGGGCCATCGAGTGAATGCATTTATAGGTCAACAGGAGAAGCTTGAACTGGATGCGGAGCTGGACAGGGAGCCAGTGAAGTGATCTGAGAAGAGGAGTAACATGGGCATGGCAAGGCTGACAGAAGATTAGTCGAGCAACGTGATTTTGTATAGATTGAAGGGGAAGGAGGTGGCTCATGGGAAGATCAGCAAGGAGTAGGTTGCAGTAATCGAGGCAGGAGGAGATTAAGGAGTGGATAAGCGTTTTGGTAGTGTGTTCAGAGAGGAAGGAGTAGATTTTGCTGATGTTGTAGAGAAAGAAGCGGCAGGTCTTGGCTACAAGCTGGATATGCGCGGAGAAGGAGAGAGAGGTGTCGAAGATAACCCCTAGGTTGTGGGCCAAGGGAACAGGAAGGATAGTAGATCCATCCACTTGGAATGAGAGAGGGGGAAGTGGGGGGGGGGGGATGAGTTAGGTGGAAAGACAAGGAGTTCGGTCTTGGCCATATTCAATTTCAGTCATCGATGAGACATCCAGGCAGCAATGTCTGAAAGACAGCAGAGATCTTGGATTGGGTTGCCGGGGAAATATTAGGGGTAGAGAGGTAGATTTGTGAATCATCGGCATAGAGATGGTACTGAAACCCATGGGAGGAGATAAGCGCACCAAGGCCTTGGGTATAGAGAGAGAAGAGGAGGGGGCCCAAGACAGATCCCTGGGGTACACCTACATGGAGCGGGGTAGGGGAGGAGAAGGAGCCACCAGAGCATATGCTGAATGAGCGATGGGAGAGGTAGGAGGAGAACCAGGATAGTACGGCGTTCTTGAAGCCAAGCGAGGAGAGGGTAATGAGGAGAAGGTTATGGTCAACAGTGTCAAAGGCAGCAGAAAGGTCAAGAAGGATGAGGATAGAATAGAAGCCCATGGATTTAGCCAGGAACAGGTCGTTAGTGACTTTTGTGAGTGCCGTTTCAGTGGAGTGTAGGGGACGGAAGCCGGATTGAAGAGGGTCGAGGAGGGCCTGGGAGGTGAGGAAATCGAGGCAGCGACGGTGGACTGCTCATTCTAATAGTTTGAATATGAAGGGAAGGAAGGAGATGGGTCGATAGTTAGAAGGTCATGTGGGATCAAGTGAGGGTTTCTTGAGGAGGGGTGTGACAACAGCATGTTTGATGTCATCGGGGTTAGTTGCCATGGAGAGTGAGAGGTTGAGGATATGAGTGATGGAAGGGGCAATGGTGAGGGGATGGAATGCAGGAGATGGGTGGGGATAGGGTCTAATGGACAGGTGGTGGGTTTGGAGGAGGACAGAAGGAGTGCAGTTTCTTCCTCAGCGATCGGAGGGAAGGAGCAGAGGGTGGCAGAGAGAGTATGGGTGGGAGAGGAGAATTGGGGAGGAGGGGAGGTACATGGGGGGTAGGGAATTGGAGGGTAATCTTGTGGATCTTGTCGTGGAAGTAGACGGCTAGGGTTTGGGCAGAAAGGGAGGGTGGGATTGGGGGTGGGGGGACCTTGAGGAGAGAGTTGAGGGTATTAAAGAGACAATGAGGATCAGAGGCAAGAGAGTTGGTCAGATGGATGCAGTAATCTTGTTTGGCAAGTGCTAAGGCTGACTGGAAGGAGCCAAGCATGAATTTGAAGTGCAGAAGGTCTTCCAGGGAGTGGGATTTGTACCAAGCTCGTAGGTGCGTAGGTGACAGATTGTGGGTGAAATCCAGGGTTGGGGAGTGGATCATTTGACAGGATGTGGGGTGGGAGGGGCAAGGGTGTCAAGGGCTGAGGATAATGTGGCATTGAATAAGGATAATGCCACATCAACGGACTTGGAGGATAAGATGGCGGGAAGAGATGGAGAGATGGTGGAGGAGAGAGTCAGGGGATCAATAGTATGAAGGTTTCTAAATAGGATGGAGGAGACAGGATGAGGTTGGGAGGGTGGAAGTTGAAGAGTAAATGTTAAGAGGTGATGGTCAGATGAGGGAAGGATTGATTTGTGGAAGTTAGAAGGAGAGGAGTTGGAGAATAGTTTTAGGTCAAGGCAGTGGCCGTGTAGGTGTGTGGGGGCAGTAGAGCAGGGCTGGAGATCAAACGAGGAGATAAGAGCGAGGAACTTTGAGGCATGGGGGTCGGAAGGATTGTTGATGTGAATGTTGAAATCGCCAAGAATAAGAGTGGGGGAGGAGGGATCCATAAAGGCAGAAAGCCAGGAGTCGAAGTCTGTGAGGAAGGTAGATTTGGAATTGTCCTGTGGGCGATAAGTAACAGCTATTCGGAGGGGAAGAGGTGAGAGGAGGCGAATGGAGTGGACTTTGAAAGAGTCACCATGGGGTGGCAGAAGGGGTTTGAACTGGCAGGAGGGAGAGAGTAGGAGGCCAACACCACCACTGCGACCAGTAGGTCGGGGTGTATGGGAGAACTGGTAGCCTCCATAGCAGAGAGAGGCAATGGAAGCAGTGTCATCATGGGGGAGCCAGGTCTCAGCCAAGGCAAGAAGGTATAGGGCACTGGAGATAAAAAGGTCATGAATAAAAGTGGGGGGGGGGGTTTATGACTGAGCATGCATTCCATAGGGTACATAAAAACGGGAGAGCGGAAGGGGGGAGGAGAGGGATATGGATAAGGTTGGATAAGTTACATGTGGATTTCTTAGCAGAGTAGCATGGGGGTCAATTTCTAGGGTAGTGCCGAAATTTAGATGGAACAGAGCAAGGGTGGGTGTGTCTAGGTGAGCGAGCACTGCAAGAGGGACATGCGGGAAGGGAAATGAGGGATAAGTTGACGGTAACAGGTAGGTTATGTGAGGGATTATATTTAGGGGTAGGGTTGGGGTTAATATCTATGGATAGTTGAGTGTGGGATGAATGGGGGAGGGAGGGAGGAGGGAGGAGTGGGATGTGGATGAGATTAGATGGGGTACGTGGGGAACTATTTCTAGTGTGAGAATGAAGTTGGGGGGGGACAGGGTTGGTATTGATGTTACCAGAAGAGAGAAGGAGGAGGAGTATTAGAGAGCGAGGTATAGTGGAGATAGTATGGCGGAAGCGAGGGTGGGGTTGCCTTAGAGAGAGGGGGGCTGGTTGAATGCAGGGGATGATGTGAAGAAGCTCAACAGCTGGTGCAAGGCTGGGGGGCAGGATGGAGGGAGAAGTGAGGAAGGTAGAGAGGGGGCTGGTTGAATGCAAGGGATGGTGTGAGGAAGCTCAAGGGCAGGTGTAAGGCTGGGGGGCAGAGTGGGGGGGAAGTGAGGAAGATGGGGGAAGGGTAGGGGGAAGAGAAGGGTGGGTATTGGTAGGAGGGGAGGCAGTTGGGGAGGATAAGGAAGAAGAGGACAATGAGATGTGGGGCCATGGTAGTGGGCAGGAAGGTTTGAGCAAGCAGTGGGTAGCAAGTTCTGGGCAGACAATGGGTAGCACTTAATAGACAACAGTGGGCGATGATACTATACAATGCAAGCAATGGGTAGCAAGCAGAGGATAAGCAGTGAATAACAGTACTAGACAACAGTGGGCGATGGTACTATGCAACAATGGTGGCGACAGTATGCAATTAATGGGTGGCAGTACTATGCAGCAATGTATAAGCAAGGGATGACAGTTGTCGCCTTTTGTTGCCACCCTAGGCGGTTGCCTAAGGTAGGGCAAGCACTCTTTCTGTAGTTGTGGGTTTCAAATAAATTGAAGTCCGAGAGGCTTAAGGCTAACACAGGAAATTTATTGATTTTTACTACTTCTCCATACAGAGCTTTTAGAAACTCAGCGCAAGGGCAAGAAGAAAGAAAAAAGTAGGATTTCTTCTCCTAACACAATTAGCTTCTGTCACTTCCAGAATTCACAAATCAGGCTTCATTACTTCTTCTAGCCTTTAAACATAAATGCCAGTTTGCCCTTCTTGAAACTTCCCAACATTCAAACAACTTTCTGGCTTCATTCAAGGAAACATTTCTAAAAGCACACAGGGCTTTAAAACACTGTCCAGCCTGTTTCTTTTTCTTTACTGGCTAACGCAGTTGTTTGAGCTTCACACTCTATAGTGCTCAAACACTTAACTTGTCTTGTGACACAGAGCACATTCCATTGCAGAACATTCAGAGTCAATATCAGAAGGATAACTTCCTGTCTCCATTTCCTCAATATCTGACTCTTGTGTATCGTGGTTTAAACTTCTCTGGGTAAACCCAGGCTCTGCCCTTTCTAACAGCTCAAGAATTTTCTTCCAGCAAGACTTTCCTTTGCCTCTAGAATTCTCAGCATATACTGGCAATTCTCTCTCTCTCATTAACTGGCTTATTGTCTGCAGCTGGCTTAACTTGCTGTTGGACACAGGGTTACTCACGGTTCTCCTTGTACCAGATAAGCTTTCACCAAGCCTTTGGCTTGCAGTAAAAGTGTCCTCATTTAAGGCTCCCTCAGAAGGAAATCTCCTGCCTCCAGGCTCCAAAGCAACTCTCCTGCATTCTGGATTCCTCCCTGGCTTATGGCTTTTTCCCCTGAGTGTTCCAACAGATTCTACAGTGTCCTCTAAGGCTGGGCTTCTCGTAGAAGTCTGTCTCAGCAGTTCCTTCTCCTCCCCTGGGCTGTCCTGGGAAATACCTTTCACTCTAGCTGCCCGGGAGCTTCTTCCTCCATCCAGCACGTTAGGACTTCTGCTGTGTTCTGAGTCTCGGGTAGCTCCTCCCCTGGGAACTCCCTTCCTCCTGTGATGCTGCCCCTCAACCTCGGCCTCTGCATCAGCGTCAGGATCCTGCTCAGCATTAGCATCCACCTTAGCATCAACCTTGTTACTGCCCTCTTCCTTTTGTAATCCCCTAGGGACTCTCCCTGCACGTGTTTGGGCTGTAACCACGTGCTGCTTCCTCAGCTGTCCTTCGTTAGCCCTACAGCTTGTTCCTGAGCTAGGGCGTGGCTTGTAGCTAGGCACTAGATGAGTTTTTTTCTGTTCAAGAACATTTTGTGTTTCACATCCCCGCCTCCTGCTTCTCTCCCTCAAGGTAAAATTGTGCTTTTTTCCTACTTCTAAGGGCTCGGGAACATTTTGGCCATCACACAGTTCAGTACAACAATGGATAAACAAAGGATGACAGTTCAGTGCAACTAAGAATAAGCAAAGGATGACAGTTTAGTACAGCAGTGAGTAGTAATACTATGCAAAGAATGGGTGGTAACAGTATGCATGCAAAGAATGGGTGGTAACAGTATGCAACAAAAACAATGGTGGTAAACAATGGATGGCAACAGTATGCAAACAAGACAATGGGAGGCAACAGTATGCAAACAATGGGTGGCAACTGTTTAGTGCAACCGTATGCAAGACCAAGGGTGGCAACAGTATGCAAAGCAATGGGTGGGAGAATTATGCAAGCAGCGAGTAAGCAGTGGATAATGGTTCAATGCTGCGATGGGTATGCAGTTCTATGCCCAGCAGTGGGTAGCAGTACAATGAGGGCAATGGGCGCAATGCTAGGCAAGCAGAGGGTAGAGGTGCTGTGCAGGCAGTGGGTAGTAATTTAGTGCTAACAATGGGTAGCAGTACAGTGCAGGTAGTGGGTAGCAAGTTCTAAGCGTGCAATGGGAAGGAAGATGAAGGCGAGTCACCTGAGGGCACCAGGGTGGAGCTCATGAGCTGGTTCAGTCCGGAAGCGATGTGTGGATAAGTAATCAAGCCTGTCTGGCCCTAGCAGCTACGGAGCACTGGAGCTCGCGCCTGGGCCGCGCCTAAGGGCCATGCCACAGGGCCCTCTGGCGAGGCCCACCCGGCACGGGCCCGCCTGCCAGTGGCGTCCTTTCAGGCTGATGCCCCGCCTCCCACAGCCCCGATTGGGCTGGAGACTCCAGCCCCGTTCAGGAGCCGGGTTGTGCTGCCTGCCACGTGTGCGGGCCCTTCCTGCCAGCGGCGTCCTTTCAGGCTGATGTCCTGCCTCCCAGAGCCCGGATTGGACTGGAGACTCCGGCTCTGTTCAGGAGCCGGGTTGTGCTGCCTGCCGAGTGTGCGGGCCCTTTCCGCCGGCGGCGTCCTTTCAGGCTGCTGCCCCGCCTCCCACAGCCCCGATTGGGCTGGAGACTCCGGCCCCGTTCAGGAGCCGGGATGTGTTGCCTGTCGCATGTGCGGGCCCTTCCCGCTGGCGGTGTCCTTTCAGGCTGATGCCCCGCCTCCCACAGCCACAATTGGCTGGAGACTCCGGCCCCATTCAGGAGCCGGGTTGTGCTGCCTGCCATGTGTGAGGGTTTTTCCCGCTGGCGGCGTCCTTTAAGAACATAAGAACATAAGATATGCCATACTGGGTCAGACCAAGGTCCATCTAGCCCAGTATTCTGTTTCCAACAGTGGCCAATCTAGGTCATACGTACCTAGCAGTTTCCCCAAGGGACACAGGTTCCACAATGCTTGTATTGGTTCAAGCATTGATATCCTGGGTCCCTTCTTAATAATGGTTTATGGACCTTTCCTCCAGGAACTTGTCCAAACCTTTTTTAAACCCAGCTACACTAACAGCCTTTACTACATCCTCCGGTAACAAATTCCAGAGTTTGATTACACGTTGAGTGAAAAAATATTTTCTTTTATTAGTCTTAAATAGTTTACCCTGTAGCTTCATTGCATGTCCCCTAGTCTTTCTATATTCTGATAAGGTAAACAATCGATCTACGTTTACCCGTTCCACTCCGTTCATTAATTTATAGACTTCTATCATATCTCCCCTCAGCCGTCTCTTTTCCAGGTTAAAGAGCCCCAACCTTTTTAGCCTTTCTTCATAGGAGTATCCTTCCATCCTCTTTACCATTTTGGTGGCTCTTCTCTGAACCTTTTCTAAAATCACTATATCCTTTTTAAGATATGGCGACCAGAATTGCACACAATATTCAAGGTGCGGTCTCATCATGGAACGATATAGAGGCATTATAATATCTTTTGTTTTATTTTCCATTCCTTTCCTTATCATACCTAGCATTCTATTTGCTCTCTTGGCCGCCGCTGCACACTGGGCCGAGGGTTTTAACATGGTATCCACAATGACGCCTAAATCTTTTTCCTGGGTGGTGGTTGTTCCTAATGTGGAACCTTGCATCGTGTAACCATAGTTTGGGTTGTTCTTCCCTAGGTGCATAACCTTGCACTTCTCCACATTAAATTTCATCTTCCATTTTGATGCCCAGTCTTCCAATTTATCAAGATCCTCTTGCAATTTTCCACAATCCTCCTGGGTTTTAACAACTTTAAATAGTTTTGTGTCATCTGCAAATTTGATAACCTCACTCGTTATTCCACTTTCCAGGTTATTCCACTTTCAGGCTGATGCCCCGCCTCCCACAGCCCCGATTGGGCTGGAGACTCCAGCCCCGTTCAGGAGCCGGGTTGTGCTGCCTGCCACATGTGCGGGCCCTTCCTGCCGGCGGCATCCTTTCAGGCTGATGTCCCGCCTCCCACAGTCCGGATTGGGCTGGAGACTCTGGCTCCGTTCAGGAGCCGGGTTGTGCTGCCTGCCGAGTGTGCGGGCCCTTTCCACCGGCGGCGTCCTTTCAGGCTGATGCCCCGCCTCCCACAGCCCCGATTGGGCTGGAGACTCCGGCCCTGTTCAGGAGCCGGGATGTGCTGCCTGTCGCATGTGTGGGCCCTTCCCGCCAGCGGCGTCCTTTCAGGTTGATGCCCCGCCTCCCACAGCCACAATTGGGCTGGATACTCCGGCCCCATTCAGGAGCTGGGTTGTGCTGCCTGCCATGTGTGAGGGCCCTTCCCGCTGGCGGCGTCCTTTCAGGCTGATGCCCCACCTCCCACAGCCCCGATTGGGCTGGAGACTCTGGTCCCGTTCAGGAGCCGGGTTGTGCTGCCTGCCGCGTGTGCGGACCCTTCCCGCCGGCGGCATCCTTTCAGGCTGATTCCCCACCTCCCACAGCCCCGATTGTGCTGGAGACTCCAGCCCCGTTCATGAGCCTGTTTGCACAGTGAGCTGTGCTGGCTCTGACAGGAACCAATAGAGATGGAAGACCATGCACATACTTGCTTACTGCCTGGCAATCCTCCTCACTCTTGGTTATTCTATGGTGATAATCACTACGTTGCTCAGGTCCAAGAAAGAACTTGGTGCGAGAAGCAGCATCTCCTCTGTTGGTCAGATTCTGAATATTCTGGCCTGGGCCTCTTTGGGGTAGCCACCTTTCCATAGACCATAATTGAGCCTGAGGACAGGGAGGGAGAGATCTGGTAAAATTGCTGTTATAGATGTAACACAGTATGTTAATGGTTATGTAACACTGAAATACCCTAGACATCAACTAATAATCATTTTCAAAACTTTTTTTTCTCTCTTTACAGAGACATTTGGTATTTAAATTTGTGCTCATTGTTACTTGTTTTATTACGTTGTAAATACATCTTTGATAGAGGGATTTTCCCTAGTGCACTGAAGTTAGATATTCTCACTCTGATTTTAAAGTAGCTAAATTTGGATCCTGTAGATGTCCAACAATACTGGCATATGATAAGTTTGCCGTTTGAGGGAAAATTATTAAAAAATTCTTAGCTCTATGATTATTTGGAGGAACACAAGATCTTATATCTCTATCAATCAGGATTTCATGATATCATAGCATAGAATTAATTCTCCTGGCCCTCGATAATTTTCTTCAGTTACAGGGTAACCAAGAAAATATTGCTTAAATGTATTTTTAGATCTTACAACTACATCTTATACCTTTGATTATTATTCATAATTCCGCTATCTTTTTAGCACTTAGATAGTGGAGGAGTGGCCTAGTGGTTGGGGCAAGGTACTTCAGGCCGGAAGGTCGGGGGTTCAAATCCCACTAGAGGACAGCAACCTTGGGCCGGAAGGACTGGGGTTTCTAGTCCCACAGGTGCTCCTTGTGGTCTTGGGCAAGCCACTTAACCCTCCATAGCCCATGTTCCCTGTAAAATAGTTCTCTGTGTGCTGTGCTTTCCTGTCTAATCAATGTGTTTATACCTCAAAAATTTCCTGTCATGATTTGACAATTTCCACTCTGTAATCAAACCGCTGCTGATCGCTGGAAGTAGCGGTATACAAATGTATACTAAATAAATAAATAAATAGTTTCAGTCATTTTTACAGGCTAGGTCATTTATAATTAGAACACCCCATTTTACCTCAAAATTTAAGGAGGTATTACTGAACATCCCATTGGGGTCTGTTTTGTCATAAACTCTATTTAATATTTTTTTTGCTTCCATTAGCACTTATGTTAGTCAGATCAGAAGGAAGGGTTAGAATGGCTGCAGGATTGTTTGGAACAAGTCTGGGTAGGCAATGAAATGTGTGCCATGAAATCATTGTTGACTTCTGGTGACCCTGCCTCTGCATTTTCTTTGCAAGGTGTGACTGGAAGTAGATTGCCAGGCTTTTCTTTCACACAGTGAGTTTACGGCCCCTGCTATTCCAAGATGGTCAGCCATCCAAGTAGTAGCCAGGTCCAAACCTGCTTAGCTTCAGAGATCAGCCAAAAGCAGTATAGCTGCAGGGAAGTAGGATGAAAGTAAATTTGGCAAAATGTAAAGCAGCTTGGGCAATGACAAAAGACTGAGTTCTCTCCCTCTCTGAAGGAATAATAGGTTTGAAGTCTGTGTAAATATTACCATGAACCTTTCACACATATTTTATAAAAGATGTGAGTAAATTGCCACTCTGCCTCTTGCTCCGCCCAACTCAACCTCTGGGCAAACCTACTTTACAAGCACAGGCCGGCCTGTACCATGTGTAGTTTTAGGCATGACCTCATTTTATAAGAGGTCTTCAAAGCGTGAAATTTGCTCTAGAATGTCTACCACTTTATCTCAATTACTAAGATGCAGCTGCTGAACCTCACTGCATGTATATGGTTGTATGAAAACAAAACCTGATATCTGCTATTCCATGCTTCCATTTTAACATACACGTTATTAGACTGGGAATATAACAGGTTTGTTTGTGAGCAATTGTGCAAGTCTATCTATAGATTTACATTTTATGGATATTTTCTTCTTCCTCAGTTTTTTTTTAAGAAAGTAATTCTTCACACTGTGATATATCATAAATTTTTAAAAAAAGAACCCTGCATCACTTCTGTTATATTTCCTTTCTCTTCTTGTGTCTATGCAACTTTTGATCTTTAATCACTCTTGTCTGTGCTCACAAAAATAAGAGGTTCATTTTTTTCTGATAGCACAATGTAAGTGCTGGTACAAAATGTCATGTGTCCTTGTCTGATGGACAGGAAAGAAAATCTGTAATTGAAGAAAGTTTGCCTACAGGACAATATGGGGGTCATTCTGACCCGTGAACAGTGGGGATGGACATCCATCCCTGCTATTCGCCCCCCTGCCGGCCCCAGCAAAAGCCTCCCCATACAAATGTGCTTGCATGGGGAGGCATAGACAGGGTGGAAGGGGTGTTCTGGAGGCAGAGTGAGGGTGGGGCATGGGCGGTCCATGATTGGGGATGTACAGGCCTGATTCTGAGGTTGGTCCTCTATGTTTGGGACCGTGAACTTAGATGGGGGACATATTCCACCGTAGAGGTGGCATATGTCTCCATGGACATTGGGGGATCAAGCTGCCAGGCCGTGAAAAAAACGTAGGGGTGCAGGCAGTTCCCTGCAGTCAAACTCTGGCCATGGGAGGCCAGATCAAGGGTCCAGCTGCGGGGAATGAAGTGAATCAGTGGCAGCCGGCATTTGTGGCTCCTGAATGGAGCCACCGCACCATGGTGAAAGGACGCAATCGCATTGGGGTTACATTCAGGAGCCTGACTGAGGTAGCTGGGCATGTGGCTGTGCGTGCAGGCCGATCGGAATCTGGGCCCAGCCTGCACATTCAGGCCCTAGACCGATTCTGATCCCACGGGCATGTCTAGCCCCCGTGGGATAAGAATTGGGTCTACCTCTGGCCGTCCCAATTCTGATCGACCGCACAGGGGCCTGGATGCCCACATTGGAAAGTGCCTCTATGTTTCTAACAAGACTCCTATGATTGTATAACATGGTAAAGTAAAAGAAATTGCAGCATGAATCTATTGTTCATTTTGGAAGTGGTTTTTGGACAGCCTCTGTAGGTGTTTTTTTAAGTGCATTGTACCCTTGTACCTTGTAATTAATTTTGAAAGAGAAACTAGGCAGCAGAGAGGTAAAGTAGCCTGTGTACTTCTGAGAGTGCCACATGCCTATGCAATTTTCATCCCCCACTCTAAACACAGCTCTTGGAACACCTCCTTGCAGTTCAGGAAAATGCTTCTGAAAATTATTCTTAATAAAGGACCATGTATTATTGTGCTATCCAGAGACAATCTCTGTTTTTTATGTCCATAAACAAAAGCCCTTAGAGAAGGGGCAGGTAGAAAGAAAAGCAACAGTTACTCTTTAACTTCCAGATGTGGCCATTTATATGTACATGGTATGATAATGGGGGCAATAAACCATTATTAAAGAGGACTGGGGAAATGCACTCCTTACTCCTGGGTCAAGCAGCATGGAATGTGTATACCTTGGGGAACCCGACAGGCACTTGAGACCTGGAAGGGTCACTGTTGGAAACAGGATACTGGGCTTGATGGACCCTTGGTCTGACCCAATATGACATATCTTATGTTCTCATGTTATATTCAAAAAGGTTTGTTTTCAAAGGGAATTAGGCAGCAGAGGGGTAAAGTAGCATGTGCACTTCTGAAAGTGCCACTTAATAGTATTGCACCTTATTCTTAAACCAGTGTATGTAGAGAATGATTTCTCATATTTACTGCTTATGCTTGCATATGTGTCATGTCAAAGAGATCTTCCTTCTGGTGTTAATAGAATGTAATATGAATGGATAATGTTTTCATTAATATCCATTAATATGACTTATCAAAGTGTGCTTGGAAGTAGTTTTTAATTATCCCCATTTTTTTAAGTGTTGCTGAGTTAAGGCTGACTTCTGGTGACCCAGTAGCCCTGGGTTTTCTTGGCAGGGTATACCCAGGAGTAGATTGCTAGGCCTTTTCTTCTAATGCAATGGCAGGTAAAGTGACTGGCCCAAGGTGTGCCAGTGGGAATCAAACCCAGATCCCTTGGGGGGTAGGCTGTTGCTCTAACTACTAGGCTACTCATCATACCGATACTACCCAGCAAATAGGGAATATTTTTGTATCTTTCTGCCATGGTCTCTGATTGCATTTCTTGGTACTTTAGGATCTCCACTTATTTATTTATTTAACAAGCTTTTATATACCGCCCCTTCCTGAGATCAAGGGCGGTTTACATGAAATGTCACAGCAAATTTTACATTAAATTTTGAAACTATGTACAGTTAACTTGTTATAACTATACAATAAACTGTGTATGGACAAAAACATATGTTTGATGAAGTTTGATGTATCATTATTTTATGAAATTGCATTGCCATGTGAAGTTGGTTTATAGTGCATCAGATTTCTTGGGATTTGGGGAATAGATGAATAGAGCAATCACTTAGCACAGTTATTTCTTTTATCAATGCTGTTCTTGTGTTCATCTCCTATACCGCTACGTCTGGTTTTCGTGCATCAAGCTTTTTATTGGTTAGAATGAAAATGTCCCAGGAAATCACAATGTCTTTGTTCTCCACGGTAACCGAGGCACGGCGGACTCGGTGCATCCTCCTTTTTCCCCCCTTTCCCCCCCCCCCCATGCCCCAATAAAACACACTAATCCAATATTGGCATCAAACACCGGTCGCAGCTTTATTGACCTTAACAAACTTGAACAACAATTCCAAACAATACCATTCCGCCTCCACCCCAACAGTAATGAATCACCAGCCATGTGGGTAGCATAGTAGGCTGTTGCTCCAAACACTAGGCTACTTGTCCACTCACCATGCTGCATTATTTAATGTATCATATTTTACAAGGTAAGCAAGGGGGAAGACAATATAATAAATACAAAACAAGTTAAATATGTTCAGTTTGACACTCCTGGCTATTACTAATATAGCAGCCCTTTACCAACTTGCATTGCTCTCGGTGATAATCCCAAATGCAATATACATCAATCACTGAAAAAATATCAAAATCACACCTATTTATTTAACTAGGCTTATATACTGCTTTTCTACAAGTCAGTGTGGTGTACATTCAGGTATTGTACTTATATATTTCCCTTATCCCTGAAAGGCTCACAATCTATGGTTTTGTCTTTGTTCTCCACGGTTCTCTTAGGGTTGTGAATCCACAGTTTTTCTGGTATAGCAATGTTAGGATTTACACATTTTTCAGTGAATAAGATATGCCATCTTAATTTGACTTTCTATATGTAGCTTTTCTCCCAACAGAAATTCATAGCTAACAATGAAACGAGTAGCACTTCCAGATCTTAAAGAATCTGCAGTTGTCGGTTTTTACTATAATTTATAAATATTTACATTACATATTTCAAGAAGCCTTTAAATTAGAAATAATATACTTTGACCCCCCCCCAAAAAAAAAAAAAAACAAAAAAAAAAAAACAAAGGAAAAGCAAGAACAATTCTGCCAAAAATACACAGAGGAAATTATGCAGGCACTTAATATAACCCTGAAATGATCAAAAGAAGTTAAGCAGGATTAGATCTGGTTAGTTCTTGGGTGGGCGACCACCTTGGAATACCAGATGCTGTAGAAGAAAAGCTTACATTGCAAATGCTCCTGAGGCCATCTTGCCTCTCCGCCAGTTTGTTTTACTATGATTGATGTGAATCTTTTCATGCATAACTCACTGTCCAGGGCTGCAACTATCAATCTCTTTCTTAGGTTTAAGTTCACCTTTCCTTAATCATCATGTGTCTGATTTTGATCTATGTACATGGTTCCTGGAGTAACACTTTGTATTTCCCCCTATATTTGCACATTTGTTATGTGTTTACTTCTTTGATGATCTGACTCTTGAGTTGTTTTCTCTTGGTTTGGAAATTATGTTGCTTTCTCCCCACTGTGTGCTGATGGAGTCACCCTCATACCTTCTATTTTTGGAATGCTTCACCTAGCCAATGGATGGACCCTGATTGTGAAATTTTATATTTGAACATCCTGTGTATATTTGCATCCACTGATGCTGATATGTCTGGAGGCCTATGATTATGAAGTATATTACATATACAGAGTGACAAAGATCCATTCCTTCTTCAGTTTTCAGAATGTACAGGTATGGCATATGCTGGACATGCAAGAGTTTTTGTTGTTCTTCTATCAAGCTTTTTCAAGGTATTGCTGAGGCTAGTCTACAAATCGTAAGCTGATTGTGGCTTGTATCATATTCCATTCTCTTATATCAGTTTTCAGTATCATCTTCAGTCTCCTATAATATCCTTTGCTGATATTCTCACTCAGTAGTCTGTGCTGGATGACTTCTCTTTCCTCTGCATCTAGATATGTGTATGTTCCTTGCTGCTAAGGCCCCTTAATGCTACAGTCTTCAATCAGTTTTATTTAGCTTTTCTTTGAGGAAGGTTACCTTTGCATATTTGTCCAGGCCAAATCTCATCCTAATGTTATATGAAAAGTTTCACCACTCTTGGGGGCATACAGTATTTCCAAAATTATGCTAATGGTTAGCTCAGGGATTACTGCATGCCAAGCCTGCCACAATAACTGTCAGTATGAGTTGAAAATATGGCCATATTAAAGATCCCATGCTAACACCTTAAGTGGGTTGGGGCAGAGACTGGGTAGGTTGGGGTGGAGTGTGGTTGGTGACTGTACATTGTGGTTTGCACAGGCATCATTAACGAGTGCATTTACCATCATCTCAATGGGTAGCAGTAACTGCACCCGTGGTAATCACGACAAATGGCTTTGTGCAGGAGTTGCTTGCATCCCTCTATTCACTAGCATGGGTCCAGCACCTTACGTTTTGGAGCTGAGTGCACAGTAAACTACTGCATTTTAGTAAGCATACCCTTTAGTTTCTTTCTTAAGTGATGATTAGTGGAACTATGAAGCTTCAAATCATCTACAAACAGCAGGTGAAATGTTACCAGTGAGTCCTTAGTATCTTAGGGTTAAGATTAAACCCATAGCTCAAACAGTTCATAAGAGCTCTTAGCAGATTTATTGCCACATAAAACAGGGAATTTCTATGAAATATTTCTTACTGGGTCTTGCTGTTAAACTGCCCATTCGTATAATTCCTATGTATTGTAAGTTGTCACATGTTTATGGCAAACTTGATGCACTCAGTCAATCCTGGGTTTGTTTTGTGTATTTCAAGACAATTTATTATCAGTGATTATGCGATGATATCAAAAGCTTCCTTGTTATTGATCCAAGCTATACAGAGGTTTTGTTATGCCTTATACCTCATCACGATGGCTATATTCAGCATTAGCTGATCTTTGGTTCCAATTGCTTTCTCTTATTGCCCTTCTGGTCTGTCATCATGATGTTATTATAGTTAATATGGCCATATCCTCTATTGGCATGTGTTGCGATTAAGATTTTGAAAATTGTGGGTAGAAAGTGACTGGTTGATAATTTTGGGAACATTACTTGGGTCTGTTTTCTGAAGAAGTCTGCATTGGAGAGTGGTGGAAGCGACAGATAGTAAGACTGAAACCGCAGCTCTAACGTAAGTACTGTGTTGTGGTTTCCTAGCCACTGTTGCAGGGCCCAGAGACAGGCCCTGGTGGAGTCTCCACCATCCTCATTACTTGGTGTAATGGAACATACAGCAAACATTGTTGTTCTGATCTTAGTGAGTGAGAAGGGCAATAGATTCTGAGGAGACTGCATATACTTACTGCTCTTCATTGCTTTTTTTTTTTTCAAAGTGCCTTCAAGTCAATGCTAACTCAGCAGCCCCTGGATTTTCTTGACAAGGTTTAACTGGAAATAGATTGGCAGACCTTTTCTTCCAAGGACTACCTGTGGGAATTGATCCCAGATCTTCTGCATAGTAGGCTGTTGCCCCAAACACTAGGCTACTTGTCCACTCACCATGCTGCATTATTTAATGTATCATATTTTACAAGGTAAGCAAGGGGGAAGACAATATAATAAATACAAAACAAGTTAAATATGTTCAGTTTGACACTCCTGGCTATTACTAATATAGCAGCCCTTTACCAACTTGCATTGCTCTCGGTGATAATCCCAAATGCAATATACATCAATCACTGAAAAAATATCAAAATCACACCTATTTATTTAACTAGGCTTATATACTGCTTTTCTACAAGTCAGTGTGGTGTACATTCAGGTATTGTACTTATATATTTCCCTTATCCCTGAAAGGCTCACAATCTATGGTTTTGTACCTGAGGCAGCATAGGGTTAAGTGGCTTGCCCAAGGCCACCTGTAGGGCTAGAAACACCAGTCGTCCTGGCCCAAGGTGGTTGTCCTCTTGTGGGATTTTAACCTCTGGCCTGAAGTAGCTTGCTCCAAACACTAAGCCACTCCTTTCTCAATTATGATATGTCAATCAGGATGGAACCAGACTGCTGGCATTAACCTTTAAAAAAGAGATAGAGAAGCTTTTAAACTAGAAAACAGGGGAAAGCCGACAGTCGCCCAGGAGCGCATGGTTCGGACGAAGGTATCCTTGAAGGAACCTACCAAAAGCAGTGAGGTTCCAAAAAAGAGTATAGTAGCCCAAATGCCCTTGAGTAAGGTGCAGACAGAGCGTAAAGATTCCAAATTACCCATGCCTACCAATAGCCAGATTAATATTAATAAAATACAGTCTCTAAAATGCTTGTATGCAAATGCTAGAAGTCTAAACAATAAGATGGGAGAGTTAGAATATATAGCACTAAATGAGAGGTTAGATATGATTGCAATCTCAGAGACATGGTGGAAGGAGGATAACCAGTGGGACACTGTGATACCTGGATACAAACTATACCGCAATGATAGAACTGATCAAATTGGTGGAGGAGTTGCGCTCTATGTTAGAGAGGGCATTGAGTCAGAAAGGATTAAAGTTTTGCAGGAAACAAAATTTGCTGTAGAATGTCTATGGATTGAAATTCCATGTAAAAAAGGGAAGGCGATGGCAGTGGGAGTGTACTATCGACCGCCTGGCCAGAATGAACAAATGGATGATGAAATGCTCAAATAAATCAAGGAAGCTAACAAAAGTCACAGCAGAGTAGTAATAATGGGCGATTTCAATTACCCTGGTATCGACTGTGTCAGTGTTACGGCAGGACAAGCTAGGGAGATAAAGTTTCTAGATGAAATAAATGACTGCTTCTTGGAGCAGCTGGTTCATGAACCGACCAGAAGGGAAGCCATACTGGACCTAGTCCTTAGTGGAACGCCAGATCTGGTGCAAGAAATAAGGGTGTTGGGACCACTTGGCAATAGTGATCATAGCATGATCGCGTTTGATTTAATTAGTGGAGGAGGGATAGTAAAGAAATCCACAGTACTACCTTTTAACTTTCAAAAGGGAGACTGATAAAATGAGCAATATAGTTAAGAAAAAACTAAAAGGAGCGGTTGCAAAGGTTAAAGACTTACAGCAAGCTTGGGTGTTATTTAAAAATACTATCCTCGAAGCCCAGACCAGCTGTATTCCATGCATTAAGAAAAGTGGAAGAAAGTCCAAAAAACTGCCAGTATGGTTTAAAGGTGAGGTCAGAGAGGCTGTTGCTGCCAAAAAAGCATCCTTCAGGAAATGGAAAAAAAGAGTCAAACGAAGAAAACTGGAAACAGCACAAGCACTGGCAAGTTAAATGCAAAGCACTGATAAGGCACGCAAAGCGAGAATTTGAGAAGGAACTTGCTACGGAAGCAAAAACACGAAATAAAGACTTTTTCAAGTACATTCGTAGCAAAAGGCCTGTGAGAGAGTCCGTTGGGCCATTAGATGATAGAGGGGTAAAAGGGGCCGTAAGAGGAGACAAGGCTATAGCAGAGAGACTGAATGAATTCTTTGTCTCGGTCTTTACTGAGGAAGATGTAGGGATGTTACCCAAGACTGAAGTGGTATTTAAAGGTGATACTACAGAGGAATTGAGAGAAATATCGCTACACCGGGAAGATATATTACAACTATTTCATAAACTGAATAGTAGCAAAACACCTGGACTGGATGGTATACATCCAAGAGTGTTGAAAGAACTGAAATATGAGATTGCGGACCTGCTATTGGTAATCTGTGAACTTTCATTAAAATCATCTGTAATACCTGAAGATTAGAGAGTCGCCAACGTAACACCAATCTTTAAAAAGGGTTCCAAGGGTGACCCGGGAAATTACAGACCGGTGAGTCTGACGTCAGTACCAGGGAAAATGGTAGAAACCATCATAAAGAACAAAATTACACAGCATGTAGATAGTCATGGCCTAATGGGAGACAGCCAACATGGCTTTAGACAAGGAAGATCTTGTCTTACTAATCTGATATGTTTTTTTGAAGGTGTGCATAAACAGGTAGACAAAGGTGAGTCGGTTGATATAGTGTATCTGGACTTTCAGAAAGCTTTTGATAAGGTCCCTCATCAGAGACTTTTGGCGAAACTAAAAAGTCATGGGATAGGAGGCAGTGTACTATTGTGGATCGGGAACTGGTTAAAAGATAGAAAGCAGAAGGTAGGGCTAAATGGCCAATATTCCCAATGGAGAAAGGTGAATGGTGGAGTACTATCACCGCTGCTCCCAATCAGACACGCCATCTCTATTCCACACTTACCTTTCTTACATCTCTTCATCCTTCTGCTCCCACCAAGCCCACTCATCCTCTCCCCGCCCCTTCCCTCCTAGCCTCCACCTTCCACAACAAGGTTTCCACCCTGAGGGCCTCTCTGCCCTCTCATCCCCCACCTCTCCCTTCTCCCCCTCCCGTTGCCTCGCCCCCTCCTACCTCCCCACTCTCCCATACCTGGTCTTCCTTCTCTTTAACCACTACCGCCGAACTACATCACCTCATTGCTTCTTCTAATAAAACCTTCTGCCCTCTTGATCCTATTCCATCCTCCTGGCTACTCTTCCCATCTCTGTCTCTCCTCCCCCCCATTCAAACCATGCTAAACTCTAGTCTTTCCACTGGTTCTTTTCCCTCTCCCTGGAAACACGCCCTCATCCGCCCTCTTCTTAAGAAACCCTCCCTTGACCCTCTTGACCCCAACAACTACCGTCCAGTCTCCAACCTTCCTTTCCTTTCCAAACTACTCGAAAAATCGTCTTTGCCCAGCTTTCTCACCATCTTGACTCTGCCAATCTCCTTCACCCCCGTCAATCCGGCTTTCGCCCTGGTCACAGCGTGGAAACCACCCTCCTTGCTTTCACTGATTCCCTGCACACTGCCCACGATCGAGGTGACATCTCGGTGGCGGTAGCACTTGACCTCTCCGCTGCCTTTGACCTGGTTGATCACTCCCTTCTCCTGTCCCGCTTGCATGACGCTGGTCTCCATAGCACTGTCTTGCGGTGGTTTCACTCTTTTCTATTCTCCCGTTCTGGTGCCGTTCTCCCATCCTCTCCCTCTCTCTCCCACCTTCTTACTCTTTCCCTTTGACCTGTGGGGTTCCCCAGGGCTCTGTACTGGCTCCCCTTCTTTTCAATCTATTTCTCACCCCCCTCACATTACTCATACAGCAATTTGGAATCTCTGCCTTTTACTATGCCGACGACATTCTTCTCCTTCATCACACTTCCCCTACTTCTCCTGATTTGACTCCTTTAAACAACTGCCTCACTGCTGTTTCCCACTGGCTGACGCAAAACTGTTTACATCTTAATCTTTCCAAAACCATAGCTATCTGGTTCTCACATGGTCGCCCACCCCCTTCCTTAGCCCCATCTTTTCACAATGCACCTATCTCGCTGGTTGCTACTTTCCGCTACCTCGGGGTTCTTTTTGATTCTGATCTCTCCTTCTCGTCTCACATTTCCCACATTTCTAAACTCTCTTTCTTTCACCTCCGCCAAATTCGTGCCATTCGTCCCTTCCTCTCTCCCTCCGCCTTAACTACCCTGTTACTGGCCCTCGTTATTTCCCGCATTGACTTTTCCAATTCTATTCTTTCTGGCATCTCCAAACAGCAACTCTCACGGTTACAGCGAATTCAAAATACCGCCGCCCGACTCATTTCCCACGCTTCCCCTAGAGATCATGTCACCCCCCTCCTCCTCCGTCTCCACTGGCTCCCTATACCTTTCCGCATACAATTCAAACTCCTCACCCTAACCCACAAGGCACTGCACACTTCCACCCCTCAATATCTTGCAGATCTGCTCCGTTTCCACACCCCCCGCCACACTCCACGCTCCTTTCACCTCAACCGCCTCACACTGCCTTCCCCTTCACGTGCTCATTTACAGTCTACCCGCTCTTCAGCCTTCTTCTTCGCTGGTCCCTCACTATGGAACTCTCTCCCCCCTACCCTTCGGCTCGAATCCCACTTCCCTACCTTTAAACGTTCCCTCAAGACTTACCTCTTTTCCCTAGCCTTTGACCTCCCCCTCTCCCAGCCCTGACCCTTCTCCCTCATCCTTTGTCCCACCTCACTCTTGTCTTCTTCCTTTACTGTCACATTGTAACTTCCTTTCACTTTCTGGCCTCGCGCCACTCTGTCTTTGGAATTTTGTTACCATTGTAAACCGCCCTGCTTACCACTGAAGGGCGGTCAAGCAAATAAATAAAGATAAAGATAAAGATACCCCAGGGATCTGTGCTGGGTCCGCTGCTTTTTGACATATTCATAAATGACCTGGAGAGGGGAATGACGAGTGAGGTTATCAAATTTGCAGATGATACAAAACTGTTTAAAGTTGTTAAAACCCAAGAGGATTGTGGAAAACTGCAGGAGGATCTGGATAAATTGGAAGACTGGGCATCCAAATGGCAGATGAAATTCAATGTGGACAAGTGCAAAGTTATGCACCTAGGAAAGAACAACCCACACTATAGTTACACAATGCAAGGTTCCACATTGGGAACCACCACCCAGGAAAAAGATTTAGGAGTCATCGTGGAAAACATGTTAAAACCCTCTGCCCAGTGTGCAGCGGCAGCCAAGAAAGCAAATAGAATGCTAGGTATCATAAAGAAAGGGATGGAAAATAAAACAAAGGATATTATAATGCCTCTGTATCGTTCCATGGTACGACCGCACCTTGAATATTGTGTGCAGTTCTGGTCACCGTATCTTAAAAAGGACATAGCATTATTAGAAAAAGTACAGAGAAGAGCCACCAAAATGGTGAAGGGGATGGAAGGCTACTCCTATGAAGAGAGGCTACAAAGGTTGGGGCTCTTCAACCAGGAAAAGAGACGGCTGAAGGGGGATATGATAGAAGTCTATAAATTAATGAACGGAGTGGAACGGGTAAACGTGGATCAATTGTTTACGCTATCAGAATATAGAAAGACTAGGGGACATGCAATGAAGCTACAGGGTAAACTATTTAAGACAAATAAGAGAAAATATTTTTTTCACTCAACGTGTAATCAAACTCTGGAATTTGTTACCAGAGGATGTAGTAAGGGCTGTTAGTGTAGCTGGGTTTAAAAAAGGTTTGGACAAGTTCCTGGAGGAAAGGTCCATAAACCACTATTAAAAAGGGACCCAGGATATCAATGCTTGACCCAATACAAGCATTGTGGAACCTGTGTCTTTTGGGGATATTGCTAGGTACGTATGACCTAGATTGGCCACTGTTGGAAACAGGATACTGGGCTTGATGGACCTCGGCCTGACCCAGTATGGCATATCTTATGTTCTTATGTACAATTACCTTAGAATATATAACTTTAAAAAAAATTAACAACGGAATGCTCTTAACGGAACTTGCAAAAGGTTATTAGGACTGCTCCTTATAGGTCAAGAAAACACCCCTATTACCTTTTAAATGTGCAAAAACCAATTCATATCCTCTCTTACTATTTTATTCTGATTTGTACTTTGTAGCACACTATACAGTACACCCATGAATTAATAAGAACTTACTGTATCTTCATGCTGTATGTTTGCTAAGCAACAGAGTGGCCCTGTGCATGTGCGGGCATGTCATCCACACATGGCCACATGGTCCTACACTACGAGGGGCCCTGAGCCTGATTGTATTAAGAGGGAGCTGGTGAGGCCCGAAGCCAGGCTCTCTGTCTCACCTCTTCACAGCTACAGGAGCTTTTTCCTTTATTCCCATAGCTGTGCTAAATCACAGCCATTGGCACCACTGAGTTTGTAGAAATTAAAAAGGGACACTTCCTGTCTTGCATAAGAGATAGGAAATGCCCCTGTTTAACGTCTACAAACTCAGTGGCGCCAGTGGCTGTGACTTAGCAGAGGTGAACCGGGGAGCTGGGCTTCAGGCCTCACAGTCTCCCTCTTAAGCTGGTCAGGCAGATCCCCTTGTTGTGCGGGGGGGGGGGGGGGGGAGAGCCACTGAAACTGGAATATGACTACTACTGGGAGCTAAAACTGGAAATGGGCTGATGATGGGAGATGGGGAGACAGGGATTGGAAGGGAGATGATGCTGGGGGGGGCTGGGACTGGGGGGGACTGATACTAGGGGGCTAGGAAGGGGAAAGGGCTGATGCTGGGGGGACTGGGACTGGAAGGTGGCTGATACTGGGGGGCTAGGACTAGAAATGGGCTGCTGCTGGGGGGACTGGGACTGGAAGGGAGATAATGCTGGGGGCAGTTGGGACTGGAGGAGGACTGATGCTGGAGGGCTAGGAATGGAAATGGACTGATGCTGGGGGATGGAAGGACTTGGACTGGGACTGGAAGGGAGCTGATGGTGGGAGGGCCTGGACCTGCAGGAGGACTGATACTGGGGGGGGGGGGATGCGCTAGGATTGGAAATGGGTTGAGGCTGGGGGATGAAGGACTAGGACTGTAAGGGAGCTGATACTGGGAGGGACTGGGAATGGAGGGGGACTAATATGGCTGAGTCTAGGACTGGAAATGGACTGATGCTGGGGGATGGAAGGACTTGGACTGGGACTGGAAGGGAGATGATGCTGGGGGAGATTAGGACTAGAGGAGGGCCTAATATTTGGTGGAGAGAACTAGAACTAGAACTAGAAAAGGACTACTGCTGGGGGCTAGGACTGGAATTGTGCTGATGCTGAGGGATTAGGGGACCAGAAATAGAAGGGAGCTGATGCTGGTGGAGAACTGGAAGGGGGTGATGCTGGAGCTGGGGGAGAAAAGAAGTTGGAGAAGTGATGATGGAGAGGGGGACAGATATGTTGTGTGGGAGGAAAGGATAAAGGTCATACAGAGGGAACAGTTAAAAGGGAGTGGCATAAGAATGACTGCTGGTGTAAGATGGAGGGAAGGCAGAGTTCCTGGAAATTACAGAAGGAAGTAGCTGGGAGGGTGTGCGGAAGGGATGTAGGAGGCAGGAGGGTAGGTACAGTGGACAGGTAGATGGGAGAGAGCAGGGAGACTTTACATTTGGTGGGAGAAAAAAGAAGACAGAATCTTGGATTGGTTGGGTATTGGGAGAGTAAGTGGGGACTCAAATGGTGGGCCCAGGAGCTGGCATAACTCACTGTGCATGCAGCTCCAGCATTGTGCAGCACCATCCCCAGCTTTATCTCTGAGTCTGCAACAGTAGCCAATGCTGACTTAGCAAGCACTTCTAGTGCACGGGGCCATTCACTGGAGATGAATGCTACAGGCAGCACTGGCTGCTGCGTGCTGACTCAGAGAAAGAATGATAAAGCTGGGGATGATGCTATGTGATCTTTCTGCTGCTGACTCTGAGAAAGAAAGAAGATGCCAGTAGGGGCGGCTCAACACAATCTGCTGCCTGAGGCGAGAGATGAGTTGGCACCCCACTCCCCCCAGCAGTCAAAATAGAGGGGCCTCCTCAGAGCTCCAGTTAGGAACCAAGGGATCCCCTCACTCATAACACTGATCAGGTAGTTGCCCCAAGAATAAAGAAAGAAATATATTCCCAGCCAATATACGTTTTTAAAAAAACTTTGCAATGCTGTTTTTAATGCAGCAACAATTGTAGCAGCTTAGTTATGTAGCCTGTAGCAAAACTAATACACGTGCCCTCATTTTCCATAAATGTTCATTCTCAAAATGGAAAATATAAGAGGCATAAACATACCCCTTGGTAGGCCCTCCCCAAGTACAGAATAAGTGACCACAAACTAAAAAGAGAAAGATGCTTATAAACAGAGACAGCAGGATCACCAGAGATAGTTTCTGCATAGTGTTATCTTTATGATTGCTGAATGCTGTGATTCCAAGGGCATGATTTATTTACCAGTAAAAGCCCTTCAGGCAAAAGGAGATTGAATGTCTACCTAGAAAAGCATACCCAGATTCTGAGGCCTATAGAAATCTGACAGCATTTAAATGTAACATCAAACAAAATTCTTCCTAATGCAGCTTCCACAAAAATAATATATTCCATGTAATACCACAGCCAAGCATTGTACAAAGATTTTCTCCAATCCTATTAAAATATCTACTAGAGCTGGTCCATGTAATGGCACTTAAAACTCATAGCAAAGAGGTGAGTGAAATTTAACGCGTGTTAAATGCCCACAGCCCTTTCATTTCTATGGGTGGAGGCACTTAAAACATGTTAACTTTTAGTAAACAGTCCCCTAATTAGTGGCACTGAACATGCAGTATAATTTCTAATACAATTTATTCATTTGATTCATTCCATTTCCTTGCTAGGCATTAAGTAATCTACAATAAGTAGGCGACAAAAAAAATTAAAAATTAGTGCAAAAGATATATACTAACAACAAATAAAAACAAAGACCAAGACAGGCTCTATTTCAAACATTGCCAATTTGACGAACTTGGCCAAAATACTAAAACTGAAGACTGAGCTAGTTGTGGAAATTGGTTTAGGTACTGGGTCCTGTAGTCAAAGCTGGGACTTGGGGGAAGGTTAGAATGGCCTGGGCATCAGATTTGGGGTAGCGGAGGGGAATCTGTAGGGCATGGCATCATATAAAATAGTTTATGTACTGTGGAGTGCTGTGTGTGCATCTGATAGCTGGGTACAGACCATTTATAGGCATGGGGGGCAGGTTGTGGCAGTAGGTCTCCACATGCTTGTTGCTGCCTTGCCTACCATGCTGTGCTAGTGCTGCTTACCTGGATTAAGTGGAAGTAAAGTCAATAGAGGAAGTAGAGCCAATACGGACAATTAGACTTCAGTGACATGTCTCATCTGATCTCCTTCACCAACACCAAGTCATTCTCCTTAGAAGCTGTTTTGGTAGCAGGGGCTGCTGTGAAGCCTATAAAGCTGCGTGCATTGCGCCTAAAGCCCTGCTGTTCACTGTCTCTCTGGCATGAAAAATATTCTTCAGAGACGGCGTGATCAGGAGGACTTCAGAGGTGTGCACGCATCTTAGAGGCCCCGCACTGTGCCAAAGGACTGTGTTATTATTGCTGCTGCAGCTGCGGCTGAGGAGATTGGTCTCTGCATCAGTCTCTGCATCATTCTGTTCCTAAGCACAGGCTGGCCAGTCCTGCCCCCTTGACATGACATCAGCGGAAACAGGATTGGCTGGGCCGTGTACAGAAGCAGAATAAAACACCAACTCGCGCTTTTTTTTTTTAGTCTTAACTTTGGGGACCTGCTGCTGTCTGCTGCCTCTAAACAGGAAAAAAGAGCGGCAGCGGCTTCAGCAACAGCACAGAGAAGATACTGTGCTATTGGTGATCTTCTGAGGGGGGTTTTAGGCAGTGAGAGGCAGCTGCCAGTGGCATGATTTGGGGGCATTTTTTGCCGCTCCAAAAAATCTGCCGCCTGAGGCGTCCGTCTCACCCTGCCTAATGACAGAACCGCCTCTGGATGACAGGGATGGTGCCGCATGATATTCTTTTTCCTAGAAGGGAGGACAGAGAGAGAGAGAGAGAGGGGTGGACATTTTAAGTTATGAGAGAAAAGGGATTATATTGGCTTGAAATGGGGAGGAACAGGGGGAGACAGAAAGGATGCTGAGCTGGGAGGGGAGATAGGAGAGATGCCAGACCACTGCAGGGGGAGAAGATGGAGAAGGGGAAGGGGATAGAAAGAGCTGGGGAGGTAGAATAGAAAGCATGAGATGTTGAACTTTGGGGGAAAACAGAAGTGTGAAGGGATTGGGAGATACTGAATTGGGGTGGTGAGAGAGGGGGAAAATGGTGGGCATGATGGAACTATGTGAGAGAGGCCATGGGAAGCTGACAAGGAGATGAGTGAAAGGAGGATGGTGATTACAGGGGGTGAAATGTGGTAATGGAGAGTGGGTAAAAGACAGAAGTTATAAGAGGCTAGAGAAGGAGTGAGATAAGAAATGGAGGAGCTGGGCTGGAGGTTAGAAGAGTAGATGGAAAGTTGCTAGCTGATTGAGGACGGAGGATTGAAATTTGAGTGGATGAATGAGTAAAAACAGAAATGGAGAAAACAAAAAGCAAAAGATTAGTTTATCAGAGGCAGATATGGACAATAATTGGAAAAAATAGGAGAAGAGAGAAGAAAGGACAAATGGACAGTAGACAGTGGAGAGTTAGTAGAAGACATGAAGAACGCAGAAGAGAGAGAGAGACTAGGGCAATTGCAACTGAAAAATAAAATGCCCAAACAACAAAAGGTAGGGGAAAAAGTATATTATTTTGAATATATTTTATTTATTTATTTTATTTTATTTGTTTTCATTTTTATACCGCTACTTCCAGCGATCAGCAGCGGTTTACTTTACAAAACAAAATTGGTTATAAATGATAGGAATCAGTAATATTTACAATTTGATTGCGGGATAGGTGTGTATACATATATACAATTTTACATAGTATGAGACACGTACTCTAGCGCTTTATAGTTGGAAGTAAATACAACTGCAGTTGGAACAATGGGGTTTTTAAGATTCCTGTTCATTGCTTATGTTAGGTTATATTAACTGAAATATATCAGCTCTGGGAAATGTGTATCGCTGATGTCTTGGTGCTTTGTTCAGTACAAGAGGAAATTCATTTCATAGTTTTATTTTTAGCGTTGTGGTGCATTTGAAGTTTGACTTTTGGGGTTCCCTGTCCAAGTATTGTCTTCATATTTCTAAATTGTGATCCCTTGTTCTGTATATGTTGACGGTCTGCCTGTTTTGCATGTATGACAGAACTGTGCTATTCTGTCTGTGTAGTTTCTGTATAGCAGACCCACTTGTTCTCTTTTCTCAGTAGGAGATGTATTGATTTAATATTTGTAATGCTACCTTTTGAGTCCTGGTAGTGCTGTGTGACTCCTGGTGCATTTACAGATTTGAACTTGTGCTAAGTATGGCAACATCCACTTATTTCTATGGCCCCAGTGACACTTAACGCACATTAATGTTTAGTAAACATGCCCCTAAGTCATTGTTAGGACAAAAAAAGAGGCTTGTGAAGGACTCCTTTGAAAGCCGGTTAAAATTTTAGATGAGCCGCATATACATTTTAAAATAAAATAAATTATATTTATACAAATGAGGCCCAGTGGATTTGCAAATATGTATGCAAATGAGTACCCATAATGAGCCTCCGCACAAGGCCCCTTAACACCCTTGGGCTGCCTCTGCTAAGAACCCTAAATCCCTTTTATTTCTGGATTTTCACTCATGGCTAAAGTAGTGGGCTCCCAAGCCAAAGTAAATAGTAACAGTGATAGGGGACAACCTTAATGCATGCCTTGATACAATGAAAAGGTCTCAGAAAAAGTATTATTTCAATTAGTCTGATAGTAGGGCATAAAATTAGCTCAAAAACCAAACAAAGTCAAGGTTCTAAATGGGAGGTTCCACTCCATCAGATCAAGTGCATTTTTTGATTCAAGGCACATAGCCAAAGCAGGCTGATGACTAGTGTTTGTAAACTCTAATATATGACAAAATTACCTGGTATTATTGGTCTAAATTCTGTCCTTAACGAAGCTAATTTGATGATGTCAGATTAGATTGGCTAGCACCCGTTCGAGTCTCCATACCAAGATCTTTGCATATAATTTGCAATCCACGTGCTTAGCAATATTGGCTGGTAGTTTTGAATATATAGTGGGTCCTTGACTGGCTCTATGAGTAATATTATAAGGACTTTTTTTCTGGTTTTTCAGTGCAGGAGCATGCCGCTAGCTCTTTTTTGAATTTCAAGAGGCATGGTGATACTGTTTTGGAAAAACATGGAAAGAATTCCCAGTTAAGTCACTGCCCATTGCTATGTTGCAGATATATGAGATTTGGGCCTGGTTGATATTAGCAACTGATGCACCCGTCAGCTGGTGAGTGTACTCTGCACCACATAATACATAATTTCAGAGTGGTTATTTTCTAGCAACAAAGTCTATATGCCCTCAGATCTCAGGGTCTGATATTCAAAGGTCTTATTTGGCCAGTCAAAGAGAAGATGGCCACCTAGGGGTGCTGAATGAGATATTTAGCAGCCTTATTCGGAAAGCATTGTTGAATATTTCCATAGACCAGCCTGGCATTACCCAATTTGTGCAGAGGCGGTCTGTGGGCTGAGAAAAAGTGTGTCGACACTAACCAGAAAGTGCCAGCACCTATCTGGTTAGTCTGATATTCAGCTGGGACTTCTGTAGGCAACTTGAGCCACCTAAAAGGCTGTCCTAAATTACAATCCATAGAAGTCCTGGCTGAATATCAGGATGACTGGACAAGTGCCAGCACTTACCTTTTGGTACTTACTTGTAGTGCCGCACAGCTGGGATATGGAGTGACAGCTCCTATCCATATACCACTTCTGAATATCTCACCAATATTTAAGTGCTACAGTTAACCACCATGGCCTTGAAATATTAGCCTTTTGAATATTGCCTCCTCAGGTACTAATATAGGGCCCCCTATCTTACTGTAGGTCTGTTATAAATAAATTTATTTTAAGAATTTATAGAATTATATTACATGAGATTTTTAATTTATTTTTTTATTTGCTATTTATTTTATTATTTGTTATTATTTATTATTTCTCATATTTTTTGTTGATTCATATTTTGTTATTTGAATATTTATAGTGTTTTTGTTAAAATCCACTTAGAACTGCCAATGATAGTGTAATACAAATGTGTTAAGTAAATGAATTCTAAGTTTGTACCCAAGGCAATAAAGTATCACTGGAGCAAAACCCTGGTATGCCTTGCTTTTAGCCCACTACTCTAATCACTAGGCTATTCCTCTATTCTAGTATGAAAAAGCTTTATTGAAAATAGATGAAAAATTTCACTATCACAGTAAAAAACAATTACTTGAAGTAAACCTAAATTTTTCCCATACACATCCCTAATATGCGTGGAGGCCAATTCTATTCTGGGCGTCCCCCGCCTGTCCGAGCATCCAGAATCAGGATGTGCCCCAGTTGCACCCAATTCTGATCCCATGGGGGCTAGATGTGTCTGTGGGATCAGAATCGGGTGCAACTGGCCCGGACGTGCAGGCCATGCCCCGATTCTGGGTACCTGGACATCCCGCCAACTCCTCAGCTAGCCCAGCCAGGCTCCTGCATGGAGCCAAGGTGCCATGGCGCCCCATGGCCATGGCACCGCAGCTTCATACAGGAACCATGATCGCTGGTGGATCCAGAGAAACTTCTTTCCCCGCCACCCGACCCCTGGTCGGGCCTGCCATGGCTAGGGTCAGGCCATGGGGAAACCCCTGCACTTCTCACCTATCTTTCCTGGCCCGGGTCTTCCATCCTCCTCCGTCCAGGGGGACGTATTCCACCTCCGAGGTGGAATAAGTCCCCCGTTCAAATGGACGTCCCTGGACATACAGAGATGACCTCGGAATTGGACCTGTATAACAGGGATCATGGTGCCGCCCACTCCCTGCCCTCGCTCCTTCTTCAGCCAGCCCCCTCCCGCCCATGAATAGAGCTCCCCACACAACTAGGATCTATGTGCGGGGAGCTCTGACAACAGAATCATCACACCAGCGTTTATTGTGGCTGGATGTCCGGATCGGACATCCAGCCCCACTAAACACGGCTCGGAATCGGCCCCAAAATGAATATTATTTCTTTAGCTGATAAGTTTGAAATTTGCTACCTATTTATGAGCAGATACACATAATTACATTTAGGGTTTCTGATTCTTTTGGTTTATATATTATGAGGCTGATATTCTAAGGGTTTATGTTCTTAAATCTGAGAGGTATGATCTTAAGATGGCTTTCTTGAAAATTTACTAAGGCTGAGTCCTAAGTTTCTACTCAAAAAGGCTTTTACTAAAATGCAGGAAACAGTTGTCACAAGATTAAGCATACTCTAAATACCACTGGTAACCACTACTACATACAAAAAGTAGACAGCATTGGAGCATGGAGTTGCAGGACAGAATCAGAGAGGGGTTGAGGTGGAGAGTGGGCATGCTGGTTAGATAGAAGCGGGACTTTGCTGTATTCTTCCTGTCCTACTGCAGATAGAGTGGCTGCGCTTACCACCACCTCAAGAGGTGATGGTAAGTGCATCTGCGCCACCAGCCGTCCAGTAATTTTCCTGCTGCCAATACAAAATAATTGTTCCTCGTCCACATCGGCACCCTCATTCCCACAAGTCTCACTTGCATCCCCCAATCCAAGGCTTTCCCATACCCGCTCCCCTTTCAGTACCACCTCTGCCCTGGAAACCAACCCAACACATAGGCTCCAATAAGAATCTGCAACCTTTTCCCCCAAAAGGCACCCAACCATGACCCTCCTCCAACCCCTTCCCCTGGGTCTTTCCCGGGAGCTCTCTGGTGGTGCTAGTGGTGAATCAAACAGGAACAGTCCCCTCCACTCCTGCCCTAGCTCTGGCAACTTTAAAAATAGTACCGTTTACCTCTACCAGTAGACTTGTGGTCTGCAGAAAGGCTTCTGTCAACTGGGTCACAGAGCTGAACTGTAGCATCATATTGCTGGGGAAGGGTGGATGTAGAATGGTTGTAGAAGGGAGAGCAGTTGAGCCCAGCTTCAGTATCTTTATCTTTATTAGCAGAGTTTGATAAACCGCCCATGACGGAGCGTCAGGAGGAAGAGACAGGCCATTCCAGAAGTATGACTATGACCTCCTATAGTTCAGCAGTCAAGGAAAAGAGAGATATTTTACAAAAAGGAAAGTAGAAAGAGCTGCAGCTTTTCAGTGGAGCCGTCAAAGAGCAAGTGTCAGGTCTTATCTCCACAAAGGTGCCAAGGGAGGCACACACAGAGATGATACATGGTGAGGATGGACAGGAGAAAAGCACTTGGTAAAGGAAAAAGAGAGGCCATCAGGTGCAAGTGGATCATAATCCTTGATGGTATTGGCAGATACAGAAACTGGTGAATTCTCATGGATTGAATCAGAACAATCAGAGACTGAAAGTTTAGTGGCCTAAGAAAAGGGTATTTGAAGATCTTGCTGTTAGCATCCTAAGTGGTAAGGAAGTAGGAACTAATATTGACACTGGCAGGGCCAAGACATTTCACAGATAGGGAAGAGATTACAGAATAGGAAGAATGCCCTCTTTAATCCTCTGCTTTTCCCAGCTCCAATCCAGCAGCAGCAATAGCAGCTGTTCCTCCCACCCCACTCCCCGCAAAGGAAGTAGAACAGAAATCTTGTGAAGCCTCCAAAGTTTGGAGGCATTTCAAAGTGCTTGATGATCCATGGTATGCGGAATGTAAATACTGTAGGAAGCACATTAGTGGAAGGAAGCTAATGGGCCATCTTTATAAACAGTGTCATGCAGCATCATTTGTATGGTCTTAGTAGAAAGGGAGGCACTGATCCTAGGTGAGGGATTCTACCCAGCAGTGGCAAAGCAACAGAAAAAAAGGAACTCTGACTTTTCCTAAGAAGAGCCCCTAGTCTCTCATAAGAACATAAGAATTGCCACATGCAGACACTCACAACCCGCTGTTCTTGTCCCTTCCGATACAACTTTCTGACCCTTCTGACAGGATATTTTATTGGAATGGGCAGAAGAAGCAAGCAGTGAATACACACATGCATGTGGTTGCCTGGTCTGTCTGGTGGCTGGGCCAGCCATGCCTCAGCCATCTCTTCTCCAGGTTGATAATGGCTTTTCTGATGGTTTCAGCCAGCTCTCTGTGTCTTCACAAATGGAACAGGGAGCCAATGTGGCCAGTTTAAACATTAGAGCGATCATTCATTGGCTGATTTAAGTCATTTAAGTACTGACAATTGATCACAGGCACGTCTAATTTTACTGCAGTGGGAATGTAGTTCTTCTGGTCAAACTTACTTGAATTGTTTATAAGGTGCCCATAATCATGTCCTATGACTCACATAGAACCTGATATTCTATATATCCCACTATAATATTGTAGCCCAGAATAAAATAAAGAAAAAAAGCATACCTGGGGTCCTGGGACTGCCCCGATGTAGGGGGAGGCAGCCAGATCAGGGTTTTTTTATTTGTTTTTGTTACCATGGATGCGGGATAAGCGGCTTGAGGAGCAAGCAGAAAGGTTCAGGTGCAGCTGCGTGGTCTACGGCTGTCCAGATAGTCAGGGAAGTGTGCCGACAGTGAGTTTGTGCGGCTGCCCGGTCACCTATGGGAGAGCCTGGGGACATCAGGGGGAGCCATGGGTTTCGGCGGCTGTCCCTGATGTGGCAGGAGGAACCGGAGACACCATCCTGTCATCAGGGAGAGTGGCGGTGGGTACCATTCTTTCTCCAATGTCAGCAAGGGGAGCCCTGGAGGCATATTGGGCCATAACGGCAGGCCTAATTTTATGAAGGGGGTCCCGGAGATGGGGTAAGGGTCGCGCAATGGCCCAATGTTGAGGGGGCGGGGCCTGGAGCTCCCTTATGATGGCCGCAGAAGCCAAATTTGTTCAAAAGGCAGGAGGCCTTGGAAAAAGGACCGAGAGGCCCAAAAGTGAAACGGGGCCACCGGATGACCCAAAAATTATGTTAAGAGGCCACGGGCCTTGCAAAGGAGACCAGGAGATCCTGAATACAAAAATTAAGGTAGGGTGCATAAACAGTGGGCCAAATGAGTCCTAAATAAATAAATAAATAAGGCCTGTTAAATAAATAAATAAACAAACTAAATGAAAACGGGCCATATGGAAAGCCTACAGAAATAAATAAAACAAAATGAAACAAATGTGTTCCCTGTGGAGGCAAATTCCATAGTGTGCATAGTGTGCATCCATGCTTCTGTGTGTCCGGTTGGAATGGGATGCACAAAGGAAGACCCGATTCTAATCACGCAGGGACTAGACATGCCCCGTGGGATTAGAATAGGGTCTAGGGTCTGTACGTGCTGGCCGGTCCCTATTCCGATCCCCGGCCACTGATCACTACGTCCTTTCCCCACAGCCTGACTCCAATCTGGCCTCCATAGCCAGGGTTGGGCTGCGGGGAATCCCCTGCACCCTCTCACCTGTCTGATGCTGGCCAGCCTCCCATCCCCTGATGTCTAGGGGGACTTATTCCACCTCCGAGGTGGAATAAGTCCCCCGTCCAGTCTGCCGACCCCAGACATACAGAGTTGACCTCAGAATCAGCCCTGTACATCTGGGCTGCAGACCACCACTGCCCGCCCTAACTCTGCTTCCGCAACACCCCCTCCTGCCCTGTCTAAGCCTCACATACAAACTTCTTGTTCGTACAGGGAGACTTTAGATAGGGCCAGTAGGGGGGTGTATAGCAGAGATGGACGTCCCAACGGAACTTCCATCCCCACAATTCACGGGATAGAATAGACTAGAAGCTGAAGAAGACTCAAGCTTGGTTTTTTTGGCTAAAAAACCTTAATATAGCGGCCTTGTATATAGTTGCCTTTTGTACATAGTTTATTATGTTCGCTGTTTAAGAAACCTGTTTAATGTAAACCTGTTTAATGTATTGCCCTGTTCATTGTAAGCACTGATCAATGTTGTGAAGTGTAATTTCTGTTCACTGTAAACCGCGCTGATGTCGAATAGCGCGGTATAAAAGAAACTTTAAATAAATAAATAAATAATAAATAAATAAATTAATGAATTAAATTGGGCTTAAAAGAAGCCAGAGGCTAGAGATTAATCTAGGCCTTATGCTAATGAAGTGGGGCTGCCTCTAAGGAGGCATTAACTTTTTTAAATGATGAAAAAATGGCCGAAATAAAAACATGAAAAGGAAAGTTTTAAAGGCTTAGAAAAACTAGGAAAAGGGTTGGTGAGCCTTACTAAGTAGCTTTTTTGGCATTTTGGAGGTTACATTTTAAAACGGAGCAGTTTGAAAGTTTGGGGGCGGGGCCTAAACCCATTTTGAAAACTACATTTTTTTTAGTTCTAAAAGTTTTAATGGACTGAATAGGTGTCCTTGAGGTCCAGGGACCTGGAAAAAAAATGTTTATTTAATGAATTTAAGCATTTAGAAAGTCATAATCTGAGGCAGTTGTGCAGTGAAGTAAACTGTGGGTTAAAAGTGTTGAAAAGATATAATTCAGGTGTTGAGACTGAGAATCCATATTCTGTATAAAAATGTTTGAATAATGCTTAATATTTAATAAAAATATGGTTTTATGTATGAAAATACCAGCATGGTAATGAGATGGATCAATACAATAACAGCAGCTACGGGTGCCAGTCTGTCAACAATAAGCCGCCTGACTGAAGACCGAACCCAATTAAGGACAACTATCCAGAGAGTCGCCATGAGTCGACACCAACTTGACAGCACTTAACAACAACAGCCAGTATGGGAGGGGAGAGGAGAGGAGGGGTGGAGTGAAATCGAGGAGAAGTTACGTTGTTACAAAGCTGCCCAGCTGTTTGAAGAAACTGATGAAGTTGGAGGAAAAAGGACATTACAAGAGCAGAATCTGTAGAAACACTTTAGTAAATATCTTTTGGAACTGGAAATTACATTTTTAGGGTTTCTTTTGGGTTTTAATGGAAATAGAGGATTTTATTTAATTTAGAATGGGTTTATTTAGTGATGCAGCTGTAGTAGGAGCATGCATGGAATGTTATTGGAATGAGAGTGATGTGGATTTGAGACTGTCTGTTGCTGCTTGAACTGGGATGAATGAGGAAGTATGTTTGAGGATGGCTATGTGAAGGCCTCCAAATGTATGAATATTGAAAGGATTGATGATTGAAAAGGAAGGTTGAGAGAGTTTAAGTGAAATGAATGAAGGGTTAAGTGATTTGTGTGTTGTTAGGTAGGGACACAGAATGAGTGCTGAGTGAAAAATGAGGTGAGAGTAAATGAAGTCTCAGGTGAGTCCACCAATCACCAGTACATAAAATAAACCTAACGAAAAAATAAGGAAAAGAAAATAAACTGAGTATGAGATCTATTTTGAGACCAGAATAGCAGGTCTGGACATCCAACCTACTATTCGTCTGGCCGGCACTGGTGGAAACAGAGTTCCCTGCATGTTCACCTGATCTGTGTGGGGAGCTCTGTTTGTGGGCAGGAGGGGGTGGGCCAGGGGAGGAGTGAGGGCGGGCGGTGGCTGGCGTCTGACCCCTGATGTACAGGGCCAATTATGAGGTTGGCCCTCTATTTCCGGGATCTGCAAAATGGACGGGGGATTTATTCCACCTCGGAGATGGAATATGTCCCCCTAGACATAAACGGACAGCTGAAACGGGACCAACAGAGGGGGTGAGGAAGTGCAGGGGGTTCCTCGCAGCCTGACTCTGGCTATGGAAGACCAGATCGGGAGTCAGTCTGCAGGAAAAGGGGACTTTGGTTGAAGGCGTGGGATCACGGCTCCTGAATGGAGCCACGGTGCCATGGCAACGGGATGCCTTGGCACTGAGGCTCTATTCAGGAGCCTGGCTGGGATATCCGTGGAGTCCGTTGTGCATGCTATGCATCCAGAATCCGGGCATGGCCTGAACGTCTTGGCCCTGTTCCTGATTCTGATCCCGCGGGCACGTGTAGCCCGCTCAGAATCAGAATCAGGTGCAGTCGGTGCACGTCCCAATTCTGGGCACCTGGACAGGGGGTTGAATGTTCGGATCGGAATGTGCCTCCACATATAGTTGAACTTAGTTCATGATAAAAAGTCTCTGTTAAAGGAGTTACAAAATAGAATCCTTTAATACAGGGGTATAAAAGAAATATCAATAAGGATACCTAATAACCCATAAGCCCTGTTGATAATTACTAAAAATCTGTGTGCAAACTGAAGAGAGAGAAAGAGAGAGAGAAATGTAGGGTGGTAGAGTAATTAGAGGCTAGGCAAACTGAGGAGTTGACAGTTTTCAGTTATAAAAGGACAGAGTGTGTGGAGAGAAAGACTTGTGCATCTCAGAGGAGAGAGAGAAAGAATGTGAAGGTAAAGTATATGACTGTGTGAGCTGAGGGCTGTGGTAGTATGTATTGTGGTGATGAGAGTGACCAGGAAAGAATGGAAATAGAAGAAAATGGTACTTGTGCCTTTAAAACTACTGACAGCCAAGCTTTGCACAGAGGGAGAAAAGTTACTTTGAAAAAAAGTCAAGCCAAGCCACGCCCTAGCTCTGACGAGGAGGCAGGCTTGCTTACTGATTATGAGCACACGTGCAAAGAGAAAGGTGTGGCAGGAAAGAAACAGGTTTTTAAACCCGTCTCCAAACAGAGCACAGGGGAGAAGAGGAGAGAGAGCACACAGAGCTTACAGAGTTCACAGAGGAGTTCTCAGCATGCACGGAGGAGTTCCCAGGAGGAAGAGAGTTCCCAGGAGGAAGAAAATTCCCAGGAGGAAGGAGCTCAGAGAGTTAGGAGAGCTGAGAGCCACAAGGAGGCTGACTTCCAGTTGCTGAAGCCTGAAAGCAGAGAAGGAAGCACTCCATATCTGAGAAAAACTTCCAGACCTAAAGCCAGCAGACAGTTAGTTAGAAAGGCTACAAACCAGCTGGAACAGGTGCCTCTGTCCAATATCCAGGACCCTATGCTGAAAGGTCCAACTGCTAGAAGGTGGGTGGATACGTTCCTTTGGGGAAAGAACCATAACCCAGCCACAAGCAGGGCAGTAAACGTGGACACAGTAGAGACTTTAAAGCAAGCATTAGAGGGAGGGAAAGCTCACTCCTCCAATGTAAATGTTCATGACCAGAAACAGAAGTTATGGAATGAGTTTTATGAATTCCTACAAGCCAGAAAGTTTGAAGAAGCTGTTGAGTCCAGAGATAAGTCAGCCATAGTACCAGAGCCTATGCAGATTGATTGCTGTGAGTCACAATCCATTCCAGAGGACTCTCTAATGGATTGCTCTCTTTGCTTTAAAGAAGCTTGAAAAACCTGTAAGCAGGGTTAAAAAGGTTTTGAAAAAGAAGAAAATTACCTTTGCTGAAATTGCTTATAAGGCTGTGCTGTGTTTTGCTTTATTGAAGATAACAGTTTTTGTTAAAGAGACTTGTGCTCAGTTTACCTTCAGTTCCAGTTTCCTTACTTTACTTTTGTGTTATTGGAGAAGTATCCATTGTGTTTGTGCCTGAACTTTAATGCGTTTGGAAATCCACAAAATAAATATTCTTGTTTGCCTCAACCAATGGTTGCACAACTACAGTTTGTCTTTGAAAGTGAATTAGCAACTACAAGTCCCAGGGTGCATTGCTGGTGACAAAGAATAAAGTTGCATTTTAAGGACAGACAAAAGGCAGCCCATAGCTGTAAGCCTTAGGCCCAGGCTAGGGTCCCACAGTATGAATAAGTGTGAGTGGGCACTTGTTCAAGGTTGAGGGTTTTTTTTAATTGCAGAACTGAGCTGACTCATATAAATATTTTTTAGTCAGTTAATGAGCAAAGGTGGGGGAGCTCAGGGAGTAATTTCAGCTAAGTAGGCTATAGGTAGAAGGGGAATGTAGGTAGTCCCAGGTTCCTGATTTGCGTCTGCAATAGTTCCTGTTCGGGTCCGATGACTACCTTGAACCCAGTGGAACAGAATCAGCTGAGAACTGAATAGTAGCAAATCTCCTGGACCGGATGGTATACATCCAAGTGTGTTGAAAGAACTGAAATATGAGATTGCAGATCTGCTATTAGTAATCTGTAAACTTCCATTAAAATTATCTGTAATACCTGAAGATTGGAGGATTGCCAATGTAACGCCAATTTTTAAAAAGGGTTCCAGGGGTGATCCGGGAAATTACAGACCGGTGAGCCTGATGTCAGTAACAGGGAAAATGGTAGAAACCATCATAAAGAACACAATTACACAGCATGTAGATAGTCATGGCCTAATGGGAGACAGCCAACATGGCTTTAGACAAGGAAGATCTTGTCTTACTAATTTGATATGTTTTTTTGAAGGTGTGAATAAACAGATAGACAAAGGTGAGTCGGTTGATATAGTGTATCTGGACTTTCAGAAAGGTCCCTCATCAGAGACTTTTGGCAAAACTAAAAAGTCATGGGATAGGAGGCAGTGTACTATTTTGGATCGGGAACAGGCTAAAAGATAGAAAGCAGAGGGTCCGGCTAAATGGCCAATTTTCCCAATGGAAAAAGGTGAATAGTGGAGTACCCCAGGGATCTATACTGGGTCCGCTACTTTTTGACATATTCATAAATGACCTGGAAAAGGGAATAACAAGTGAGGTTATCAAATTTGCAGACGACACAAAACTGTTTAAAGTTGTTAAAACTCAAGAGGACTGTGGAAAACTGCAGGAGTATCTGGATAAATTGGAAGACTGGGCATCCAAATGGCAGATGAAATTTAATGTGGACAAGTGCAAAGTTATGCACCTGGGAAAGAACAACCCACACTATGGTTACACGATGCAAGGTTCCACACTGGGAACCACCACCCAGGAAAAAGATTTAGGAGTCAACATGGATAACATGTTAAAACCCTCCGCCCAGTGTGCAGCAGCGGCCAAGAAAGCAAATAGAATGCTAGGTATCATAAGGAAAGGAATGGAAAATAAAACAAAGGATATTATAATGCCTCTGTATAGTTCCATGGTACAACCGCACCTTGAATATTGTGTGCAATTCTGGTCACCGTATCTTAAAAAGGATATAGCGTTATTAGAAAAGATACAGAGAAGAGCCACCAAAATGGTAAAGGGGATGGAAGGCTACTCCTATGAAGAGAGGCTACAAAGGTTAGGGCTCTTCAACCTGGAAAAGAGATGGCTGAGGGGATATATGATAGAGGTCTATAAATTAATGAATTGAGTGGAACGGGTAAACGTAGATCAGTTGTTTACGCTATCAGAATATAGAAAGTCTAGGGGACATGTAATGAAACTACAGGGTAAACTATTTAAGACAAATAAGAGAAAATATTTTTTTCAGTCAATGTGTAATCAAACTCTGGAATTTGTTACCAGAGGATGTAGTAAGAGCTGTTAGTCTAGCTGGGTTTAAAAAAGGTTTGGACAAGTTCCTGGAGGAAAGGTCCATTATTAAAAAGGGACCCAGGATACAGTACAAGCATTGTGGAACCTGTGTCTTTTGGGGATACTGCTAGGTATGTATGACCTAGATTGGCCACTGTTGGAAACAGGATACTTGGCTTGATGGACCTTGGTCTGACCCAGTATGGCATATCTTATGTTCTTATGAGAAGAAGTTGGTGAAAAACATCTGGGCCCCAACATTGAGCAAATTTGGAGGGTGAGTAAAAACTTTATATTTACCACACAAATTTGTTTATATATTTGAACTCACTTATACTCTAGGAGTTCCAAAATCTAAGAAATTTGAAGGAAGAAAAGAACTTGTCACAAAGGAAAACTTTATTTAGTTCCCAGATAGACTTTGACACGGTTTACATGCAAAACTGGGCTATTATAACTTTTACAAACTGCAGTTGTCACATAACATATTTCTACTTATCTGTTTTGCTTTACACCTATGGGTAATATTAAAGTATTGGTACATATTTAAATGTCTTATAAATCTTTCATTTTGGGTGTGCGTATTCCAGGGGGGACATAGATTCTAGGCTCCAGTCACACTCCGAGTGAGTGAATAATTAAAGCACCACTCTGGTTTTACCCTGATATCCCTATTTAGTGAGGAGACATGGTAGGCTGCAATATTGTAAAGATATTGATTATATTTTGGTCAGACTTTTCTATTAAAATTGCAGCCAATCAGCTGCCATTGATGCTATAAGCCCTTTTTTTTTTTTATAAAGCATTAAAAACTAGAAAGCTTTATCTTGTCAAAACTGAACATCTTGCCATCATCAATCTTTGTGTGGACTACACTATTGTGTTTCAAAGTAACTTGTTGCAACTTCTGCTTCAGGGCTTCACTTCATGTGTCAAACAAGCAACAGTATCCTATATAAGCTTTCTATGTTTACGAAGTAAGTGGTTACAACTTCTGCTCCAGGACTCCAGTCCATCTATCAGCAATAATATCGCATATACGTTTTCTACTTATCTTTTGAAAAATAGGGACTCCAACTCTTTCCATTCATTATACTGCAACCAAAAGACTCTTTTCTGCAGATATTTTTCATCTTATTCTTTGTTCCTTCAAATCCATCACATCCCGCTAATGTGATGGATATGAAAGAACTGCAGATAAGATGAAAAATATCTGCAGTTCATCCCTTAAAAAGCTGAGGTCCATCCATAAATGTTATTTTTAAAGCTAAAGCCAATAATTTACATTTTACTCTAAAAGCAACTGAAAGTCATTGCAAATTCTAGAGTACTGAGAAAAAATGATTTCTAAGTACCTTACCCAGCAAAATATGGGCAGCTGTATATTGGCCCAGCTGAAGCTGCAATAATTACATTTTTTTTCAAGCCCACATTACAGTAATCTAAGTGCCAAGTGATATATATCTGAATGACTGTGGTCAAATGATTATCAGACAAGTAGAATAATTATATATCAAACTCTATTGAAGAAAATAAATTTTCAATACATTATCAATCTGAGATTTCTTATTAACACCCAGAGTTACAAATGACTTTCATATACATTAATATATTCATGCATGCTGTTTTAACACAAGTCCCATTTTATGCAATTAGACTGAGTTATTAATATATTATTTATTTATTTGGTTTTATATATCACAATATTTCAAAATCAGCATGGTTTACAAAGAACAGGAACACAACTACTACTACTACTAATAATCACTTGTATAGTGCTACAAGGTGTATGCAGCGCTGTACCTTCATAGTGTTAGCATAAGTAGTGCATGTTAATAGCTTTAAGGAGGCATGTTTTGGGTACAGTTTGTGCAGATTGGTGAAGTATACATATATTCATTATTTTTCAAGTGAACTACACTACAGTTCAAAAACTTTCCCCATCAGCATTTACTCTTGCTCTAAGGCATGCATAATTTTCAGCTAACCATTCAGTAGGACATGGGCTTTGGTGGAGTGATGGGAGAATTGTGCTTAGCTCTCTGATCTCTGGTATTCAAAACCTCCAGAAAGAACAAAATATTTTGTTTTGGAGCTTTACTTCTTAATTAGCTTACACAAGTGCTAGCACTTACAAAGCCCTGAATGATGATCTTCTTTTTCTTAGTATTTTCCTCAAGGCATTATACACATTTTACAAAGCAATCCTCATTCAGCAACCTACTATAAGATATTCTGCAAATTGTAAATGTCCCTTTTCTGACCTATACAATATTGGGGCTTGTGCCTTCTTTTCTTAAAGACAGGATATTCTCTCCAAACACTACTTTAAGATGGAGCAAAATCCATTTTTTGCAGGCTCAATAGAAGCTTATCTTGGATGAGCACTATTAACTTCAAACACAAAGTAAATGTCTTTATTCTCTCATCAAAATCCATGTCAAACTAAAGAAATATCTACACATCATCTACCCTGCAGAGACATTCCAAAACATCTCCTCCCTTGAATATGGATATTTAAAAGCAGGGGAACAATAGGAGAAAGATGAAACCTCACTGTAACTCCCTTTTACCAGAAAGGTCTACACCCATTTTGACATGCTGAGTCCTCTAATTAAATTATGAAATAAATAAGTCTCACATGAAATCATCAACATAGATGGTAATGGAGACTGCTGCTCTGCCCGATTGTGCTTCACTGTGCTCCAGCTTCCACCGGTGCTTGCAAAGCAGCCCAGGAGGGCCTGGTGAAAGGATACATAAAACTGCTTGCCCCAATAAGCTCGGGTGAGACTGCCACTCTGCCCAACTTTTCTTCACTGTGCTCCAGCTTCCACTGCCATGTGCAATGCAGCCCAGATGATGTCAGTGAGTGGGCTTATAAAGTGTAGTTACTCACCTGTAACAGGTCATCTCCGAGAACATCAGGAATTTAGTCTTCACATTTGGTTGATGTCTGTACCGACGGAGTCCGCGCGGGAATGCTCCCCAGCGTCCAATAGGAAAACTTTTGGGAGCATCCCACTGCGCCTGCACCGCTTCCTTCCCAACTCTCCCTCCTCAGTTGAGAGAAAAGGAGAGAAAGAAAACCTACAATTCCTAGGGGAGGAGGGTGGGTTGTGAAGACTAAATTCCTCCTGTTCCCGGAGATCACCTGTTACTGGTGAGTAACTACGCTATCTCCAGGAACAAGCATGTATGTAGTCTTCACACTCCCTAGCTTCCAGATGTCAGAGAGAATGACCTCTGAAACATTGGATTTGCCTCAGGACAGTGTTGAAGAGGCATCCTTCATGGATGTCTGGTATCGTTAGGTTCTAGCACGGAGGGTAGGAGTTGCCCTAAGTCTGAAAGAGGTACTGGAGCACAGCCTGACCAAACATGGCACCCCGGCGGGAGTCCTTGTCCAGACAGTAGTGAGCAGCAAAGGTATGTACTGAAGACCAAGTTACTGCTTTGCAGATTTTGTCAATGGCTACAGAGCGTAGATTTGCCATTGAGGTAGCCATGGCCTGAACATTATGGGCAGTAACATGACCCTCAAAAGATAGTTAAAATGTTAAAATGTAAATAGTTTTCTCCCAGTTTAAGTCCATGTTATGCTCCCTGTTATCTGTAAACTTAAGATAGGTCCTGAGTAAAATATTGTTGTATGTAAACCGCACTGATAACAAAGAGTACGGTATATAAGAATTGTTAAATAAATAAAATACATAAATAGTCCTGCTTTATCATAAGCAAATGAGACACAATCTGCTATCCATTAAGAAAGAGTATGTTTGGATACTGGCAACCCCTAAGTGACTGGGATCAAAGAAGATGAATAACTGACTGTCCTTTGAAGACAGAATGCCAAAGCACATTTGCAGTCAAGAGTATGGAAGGTTGCCTATGCCCTAGACCAGGGGTGGGCAATTCCGGTCCTGGAGGGCCGCAGACCAGTCAGGCTTTCATGATGTCCCTAATGAATATTCATGGACCTATTTCCATACAATGGAAGGCAGCAATGCAAATAGATCTCATGAATATTCATTAGGGGCATCATGAAAACCTGATTGGTCTGCGGCCCTCCAGGACCGGAATTGCCCACCCCTGCCCTAGACAGATGTGGTCTAGGAAAAATGACAGGAAGGTAAACTGACTGATTTAAATGAAAAGGAGACAAAACCTTTGGCATGAAATGGGGGTGAGTTCTTAGGATAACCTTGTCATGGTGAAACTGTGTGTAAGGTGGGTCTGCCACCAAGGCTTGAAGCTCATTAATGCATCTAGCTGAAGTGAGTGCAATAAGGAAGATGACCTTCCATGTTAGGAACTTTAGCAAGGTAGTGACTAAGGGTTCAAAGGGCAGCTTGAGAAGTTGCCCCAAAACAACATTGAGATCCAAGGCCACTGGAGGTGGTCTGATGGGAGGTTTGGTGAGCAAGAGACCTCTCATGACGCATGCTACAAGCGGCTATGAGGAAATTGGTTGTCCATTCAGGGGAAGGTGAGATGCTGTGATTGCACTCAGGTGAACTCTTACTGAGTTGGTCTTGAGACCGGATGAGGTTAAGTGGGGGAGATACTGGAGGAGCGCCTCCACTGGAGGCAAGAAAGGATTAAGGTTATTCTGGGAACACCAGAGGGAAAATCTACACTATTTGATAGCGTAAAAACATCTGGTGGATGGCTTTCTAGAGGCTAAGAGGATTTCTTTTATTTCTTGAGTAAGGTTAAGATCCAGTAATACTATGCTTTCAGCAGCTATGCCGTGAGGTGGAGAGACTGCGGATTGGGATGGAGCAGTGTCCCCTCCTCTGAAGCAGATCCGAGATCTAGGGGTGGAGTCTGAGAGAGACGTAATAGGAGAGTAAACCATGGTTGACCTGGCCAATATGGGGCTACTAGTATCATGAAGCCCCTGTCTACTTTGAGCTTGAAAAGCATTTGGGAATCAGGGGAATAGGTGGAAAGGCATACAGGAACTCTTGACTCCAGTGGAAGTAAAAAGCATCCACCTCCTATTTGTCTGACATGGGAGTCTTGGTGCAGAAGCGGGGAAGTTTGGCATTTTGCAGAATGGCAAACAGGTCTATCCCTGGAATCCCCCAGGTCTGAAATATGAAGGATGCTGTCTCCATGTGTAGAGACCATTCATGGGGAAGAAGGATCCGACTCAATCTGTCTGTTAAGACATTTTGCTCCCCTGGAAGATACACCACTGGGAGGTGTATCTGATGAGTAATGGCAAAAGACCACAGATGGAGAGCCTCCCACACTGGGAGGCCAAAGTCCATTGGGTTGTATGCATATAAAGGCATGCATATGGTACTACATGTACTGTTGAGGCCATATGATCTAGAAGCTGAAGCATCTCTCAGGCAGTTAGGTGTTCTCTGACATGGGCCTGAGATGCCAGCTGAATTAGACAAGAACAGCAGGGCTGAGAAACACCCTTGATTGTTGAGTATTTAAGAGAGCTCCTATGAACTCTATTGTCTGAGAAGGAGCGAGATGTGACTTTGGGAGATTCATCACAAATCCAAAGTATTGAAGTACCTCTTGGGAGGTTCTTGCCTTTATGAGCCAGTCGTCTAAGGAAGGGAAGATAAATATCCCTAGAGATCTTAGAAATGCGGCCACAACCGCCATGTGCTTTGTGAATACTCTTGGGGCAGAGGCGAGTCCAAATGGCAGGGCCCTGTACTGATAATGTCTTCCTTGAAACATGACGTGTAGATATTTCCTGTGTTCTGGATGAATCAGGATATGTGTGTAAGTTTCCTTTAGATTTAGAGAAAAGAGCTAGTCCTGACTCTGGAGATAGGGTAGGAGGATCCCTTCAGAGACCAGACTGTTACCAGCATTCTCTAAACTTGTTAATAGTTTGGAAATCTACTGCCAGATCTCCCAAATTTTACCAACTTACCCCTACAGGCACGCTCCCTTGCATTCCAATCCCCAACATGGCCATCTCTTTGCTCACTATCTCCAGTTTATACCTGCTATCCAATATCTTCCAAAACACATCTGCCCTTTCACTTTACCACAACCATAATTCCATTCCTATTTTACACAGCATTGGCAGGAAAAACTACACTAGCTCATTCCATGCTTCCCCACACCCACACAGAATTAGACAATCTCACCTACTCTATGTTGCTATCAGTAACCCTATCAACACTAAATCTAACCCCACACCAAAACAGAGCAGTCTCAGATGTGCTCTTATTAATGCACGCTCAGCTCGTAAAAAATGGCCAGTATTAGCAGATCTAGTTGTGAATCTAAAGCTTGACATACTAATGGTCACTGAATCATGGCTCTCTGACACAGACACGGTCATCATCAATCAACTTATCCCACAAGACTTCTCTATACACCTATGTCATAGAGCTGAACGGAAAGGAGGAGGAGTATTTATATTAGCAAGAACCTCTCTCCAATTCCAGCTCCTATCCTCCAGGAGTCTTAAACACTTAGATATAGTGACCATAGCCAACAATCACATCACCATTAATCTCATATATAGAGCCCCCTCATCCCCTACAGAAGACCTTACCAACATAATAGACCTGGCCTGTAACCCAGAGAGTCCCCAGAAGCCCAATTGGTTAATTGGTGACTTTAACTTATCATCACTTCAACCCACCCACTCAAGCACCTTCCTCGAAGCCATGGATGATCTCAACTACACACAGTTGGTCAAGTCCCCTACCCATCTTAAGGGTAATACCCTCGACCTCATCTTCGCCCCTAGGTCTGAAGCGAACTACAATCCCCAACTCACATTCACCCCGGTGCCATGGTCAGACCACAATCTCCTCACCTTTCAACTTCCTTCTCATCAACCTCATGCCCCACCTGCCTCCACAGAAACAGCCCTCACAAAAAAGGCCTTCCACTCCAGACCTTTGAATATAGAAGAGTTTGTCAATAAGGTCCTCCCAGCGCTCCAACAGCCTGCATCAAATATAGACAATATGATTGACCTATGGAACAACACTTTGAAGTCATGTTCACAACCTCCCCCCTCAATCATGTCTACTACCCCCAATCACCCTCCGAAGATCAGAAAACAAGCTCCATGGTATTCCGCCGAGTTGAAATCTTCCCTTCTGCTCCTAAGAAGGCATGAAAGAAAATGGCGCCACTCCCGCTCTACTGAAGATCAAGCATCTTACAACAACCTCCTGAAGCAACACAGGGAGCTCATAGCCGAAAAGAGGAGAGAATACCACACCGAACTTCTCCTCCGCTCGATCAACAAACCACGAGACCTCTTCAGCATAGTCAAAACCCTCACCAAAGTCTCACCTGCACCCCAAACAGCCACAATTCATCCGCAATTATATTCTAGCTACCTCCAGTCCAAAACCCTTACAACAAATACTGTCATTAGCCCCATGCCTAGCCTCTCACCCATCACGCAGTTTTCTTTAATAGAATTTACCCCCCCCAGCAGAGAGATACATTTCTGACCTTATCGCCTCGATTAACACTACTACAGCACCTACTGACCCCTGTCCGGCCTACTGGATCAGGACGCTGCGCAAAGAACTCAGTCCTACCCTAGCTCACATCATGAAGCTATCTTTTACATCTGGAGTTTTTCCTACTTCACTTAAACAAACCTCAATCCGTCCTCTCCTCAAAAACAATCGCCTGGATCCTTCCAAAATGGAATCATATCGCCCAATTTCAAGCATACCTCTACTGGCTAAACTCATAGAGAAAGTTGTTCAAATACAGATGCAACAACATATTGATACAGCTGCCCCTCTCGACCCTTATCAACACGGATTCCGGGAAGCACACGGCGTGGAACCATTACTTACCATACTCTCCAACACGCTATCCAGAGGCATAGATAACATTGAAGATGGGTTCATTCTAATCTTCCTCGATATAGCCGCGGCTTTCGACTCTGTCAACCATGATTTACTCCTCTCCAGACTTCAAGAAAAAGGAATTCAAGGACTTGCATGGGAATGGTGCAAATCTTACCTATCTAATCGTCTGCAATACGTCCGAGTAGGAACATCAACATCGGAGCCTTTCCAGCAACAGCAGGGAGTCCCCCAGGGTTCCTCCCTATCTGCCTTACTTTTTAATATCTATATGCAGCCGATTTGCAACATTAATCGTTCATTTGGCATCCTCAGCCTAATCTACGCAGACGATGTCCTACTGTTCACCCCAGTTAAAATTATGCATCCTGACATCTCCAAACTAGTCGACTGCTTCAACGCCATTACTGACTGGCTCTTATCTCAGAATTTGAGGATAAACTTCAAGAAGACAGAGGTATTATTTATCTCCAGGAACAAGAACTTCTCCCCCCCTGCCACCTTGAAAGTACGCGATGCAGAACTCCCATGCAGACCTGCCATACGGTATTTGGGAGTCACACTCGACAACCAATTTAACTTTAAAGAGCACATAAAGAACATGACTAAATCTGTCTACAACAAAATTTCGACTTTAAGGCACCTTAAACCCCTATTAGCACCACAAGACTTCAGAACCATCTTCCAGGCACTGGTAATCCCTCATTTTGATTACGCGAACGTAATCCTTTATGGTCTCCCTAAGAGCACCCTTAACTCGCTCCAAATGGCCATGAATGCAGCAGCACGCATTCTAAGCGGCACAGCCAGAAATGATCACATTACGCCCATATTGATGGAACTCCATTGGTTACCGCTGCACAGTAGACTTACTTACAAAGCTCTACTCATAACCTTCAAGGCCATTAATCAATTGTCTCCGTCATCCATCTCAACACTCCTTACAATCAATCCTAACACCAGACTGAGAAGATCAGCAACCGCCAATTCCCTTACTATCCCCCGTGAATCCATAAAGTGTAATCAACTAACCAGGAACAGAGCCTTTTCATTCTATGCCCCAAGAATCTGGAACAGCCTCCCCCCACACCTCCGAGCAATCAGGGACCTTCCCCAATTCAGAAAAGCTTTAAAGCATCATTTATTCCTCCTTCATTTCTCTCACCTCATTAACCCCCCTCCACACTAACATCCTATCATCCATTCCTTACTCTCATAACCTGCCTCATAACTAAGAATATACCTACCCATCACGTAGGATACATTTCACTGTCTCCACATTCCTACACTATTTAATTCCATCCTGTAAATATGTAAATAGTTTATACTCCTATTTTAACTCTGCTATTTAACCCTGTTAATAGTTTATTAGTCTCCTCTTCCCCGTTCAATCCAAGTTTATTTCCCTGTTACAATGTAAGCATTGATATCACTGTTCTGATGTAATGCAAATGTTATGTTTTATGTAAACCGCACTGACTTTGAATAGCGTGGTATATAAGAATGGATAAATAAATAAAATAAATAAATAAAATAAATCTTGAACTTCACGCAGACAAGAAACTTGTTTAGGTTTCTGAGATCCAGGATGGGTCTTTATCCTCCAGTTTTCTTTGGTATGAGAAAGTACGGAGAGTAGAAACCCACTCCCCGTTGGGATGTTGGGACCTTCTCTATGGCACCTCCTGATAGCAGAGAAGTGATCTCTTGTAGCTAAAAAGCAGTGAGAGGAGGCCGAGAAGCATATTTTCTCACCATTGTGAAGGGGGGCAGAGTTTTCGGGTGAAGTCTGTACCTCTCCGCCACTATGGTCAGGGTCCAGTGCTCTGAAGTGATTAGATGCCACTTGCAGGCATAGTGACAGAGTCTGCCAGCAATGTTTACATTACATCATTACAGACACTCCAAGATCTGAGCAAATCACCCCAGTCTTACAGCAACTACACTGGCTACCCATGATGGCCAGAGCAAAATACAAAATAATCCTAATCATCTTTAAAATCATCCACCAGCTCTCAGCAGAGGCACTCCAATACATCATAACAAAAGATACCTGTAACAGACCGAGAAGAACCATTAAAGACAATATGATCAGCACACCTACAGGATTCCACAAGACTAAACAAACAACTTCAAAAAGAGCTCCCTCCTTACTAGCGCCCACACTCTGGAATTCCCTCCCAACAAGCCTGAGAGCATTAGATGACCTAATGGAATTCCGAAAGGACCTCAAAACCTATCTCTTTATTGAAACTTATCAGCAGACGGAAAACTCTCCTCACCCAAACAGTAATACATCTACTACCAATAATTCAATATTCACTCATCCCGAATAGGCATATAAGTTAATGCCATAATATCAACTCAGTACCCACTAACCCCAAACAATCAGCCTAAACAAACACAAGATAATGTTGTTAATTACCTAGTATGTCTATATGTTACCCCTATGATAAATGCATCTCTCCAATTGTACTGTCTACATGGTGTTAAGTACCTCTATGTTGTTATGTACCCCTATTTAAATGTAACCCTCCTATTGTGATGTGACCACTTTGATTGAAGGATAAGGTGGTATACAAATCTGTATAAATAAATAAATAAATAAATGTTAGGAAATCGTCATCGAACCGGAGAGGTTGTCTGGAGGAGCCACTGATACCAGGAATGGACATGAGGGCAGGCATGGGTGGTAGCTGTTCGATCGGTACAAATCCTGATGCGGACTGCATCGGTACCGTGGATGGCACTGGTGTCGGCGGTACTGCCAGTATGGGTTTGATCGGAACAGTAGTAGAGCCGCCAAACTGCGCTCAATGGCGAGGATATATTGATCCATAGAGCCTGCCAATGCTTGAGTATCGGTACCGGACATGCGGGCTACCGTCCCAGAGCGTGGCACCAGGAGCTCTCCAGAGATGAAGGCCTCAGGAGCATCCTGGGACCCCTTGATGGCTTTGTAGGAAAAGTCCTCCCGCCGGGTAGTTTGGCTGGCCGATCCACCTCTAGGGCAATGCTCAAGGCATCTTGATTCTTAGAAAAAGATCTACCCTTGTTTTGATACCTGAAATCCATGAGAGGAAGATGATGCCCTCAATGACGTCGATGCTAAAGACACTGCATCTGAGGCACAGAGTGTGCCTAACTTTGCAGCTCGATTCTGAAGGCCTATCTTTGTCATCTTCCTACACAAAGGACACTCTGAAGGCTGGTGTTCGGGCCCAAGACACTTAAGACACCAGTCATGGGTATTGGTAGCTGAGATGGTACGGCCACACTTAGAGCATTTCTTAAAACCACCAGCTGGTTTTTCCATTATGCCAGAAGACAAATGGTATGCTTAAGGCCTAAAATGGAGTTGATGCACCCAACAAAGTTCTAATTCACTTTTTAGAAAAGAAGAAAAGAAAAGAACCAACCGGCATCGACAGGAAGGCAGACACAACCACAAAAAACAAAAGAAATAAAATAAACAAATTTTCTACGGTGATAGGATTTGCTTCCTGCTGGCTCTGCGGAAAATGAAGAACTGAGGAGAGAGAGTTGGGAAGGTGAAAGGCAGTGACACAGGTGCAGTGGGATGCTACCAAAAGCTTTCTTATTGAACACTGGGGAGTGTTCCCCAAGGGCTCCTTCAGTATCAACGTCACCCATTTGTGATGGCTACATTCGTACTTGTTCCTGGAGATAATTGCTTCTACCACCATGGGACGTGGTCAAGGGTGCGTTATTGTGGGCATATGCTCCAAAGGAGCATGCTCCTAAGGGGTAGGTCATGCCCTTTTGGAGCCCCTTCAGAGCATGAAAGAGTGCAAGGAGAGTCCCTGTTTGTACTATAAATTAATGAACGGAGTGGAACGGGTAAACGTAGATTGATTGTTTACGTTTATTTATATTTTATTTATTTATTTAACATCTTTTATATACCGCGCTATTTGTTTTCAGTGCGGTTTACAAGTAACAGTTTACAAGTAACAGTAACGTTATCAGAATATAGAAAGACTAGGGGACATGTAATAAAGCTACAGGGTAAACTATTTAAGACTAATAAAAGAAAATATTTTTTCACTCAACGTGTAATTAAACTCTGGAATTTGTTACCGGAGGATGTAGTAAAGGCTGTTAGTGGCTGGGTTTAAAAAAGGATTGGACAATTTCCTGAAGGAAAGATCCATAAATCATTATTAAGAAGGGACCCAGGATATCAATGCTTGATCCAAAACAAGAATTGTGGAACCTATTTCTTTTGGGGAACTGCTAGGTACGCATGACCTAGATTGGCCACTGTTGGAAACCTTGGTCTGACCCAGTATGGCATATCTTATGTTCTTAAGTATTAATGTGTTTTCTGCTGCTTACCAATGGTGAAAGTGTTTCTGATGTTGTAGTGGGAGATCATTTTGCATCCAGTGATCACCAGATGGTGTGGTTCAGTATTAGGACTAGGGCTGTTAGTATCCATTCCAAGGTGAGGCTCTTAGACTTTAGGAAGACTAACTTTGCGAAGATGGGCCAATACCTCAGGGAGTCGTTAGTGGGATGGGAACAGCTGGGGGATGTAGAAAAACAGTGGGCAAAACTGAAAGGGGGTATTTTAAGGGCAACCAACCTTTTTGTTAAAATGGTAAATAAAGGCAAAAGGAACAGGAGACCGCTATGGTTTTCGAAGGAAGTAGCTGAAAAAGTGAAGAAAAAGAGGGAGGCCTTCATGAAATACAAGAGATCACAGAGAGCAGAAGACAGGCATCTGTATTTGGAAAAACTTAGAGAAGCTAGCAAAGTAGTCAAGAAGGCAAAGATTCAAAAGGAGGAGGAAATAGCCAATGCAATAAAATGGGGGGATAAGACATTTTTCAGATATATTAGTGAGAAGAGGAAGAGCAAAAGTGGTATTGTCAGACTCAAGGGTGCAGGGGGGGAATATGTAGAAGCTGATAAGGATAAAGCGGAATTGCTTAACAAATATTTTTGTTCTGTGTTCACAGATGAAGAACCAGGAGCAGGACCTCAGAAAACACCCACAAATAAGAACAGAAGCGAGGGACATCTTGAACTATTTTCAGAAGACTGTGTTCGTGAGAAACTAGCTCAACTTAAAGTAGACAAAGCGATGGGACCGGATGGGATACACCCTAGAATACTGAGGGAACTTGGGGACGTTCTAGCAGCTCCACTGACTGACCTTTTCAATGCCTCGTTGGAGTCAGGAGTGGTGCCAAAGGACTGGAGAGAGGCTCATGTGGTGCCTTTACACAAAAGCGGAAGTAAGGATGTGGTTGAAAACTACAGGCCGGTTAGTTTAACTTCGGTGGTGAGTAAATTATTGGAAACGCTGCTGAAAGAGAAAATAGTGAGGTTTCTGGAGTCCAGCGGATTACAGGATCCGAGGCAGCATGGATTCACCAGAGGCAGGTCTTGTCAGACAAATCTGATTGATTTTTTTGACTGGGTGACCAGGGAGTTGGACCGAGGGAGAGCTCTAGATGTGGTGTATTTAGATTTCCGTAAAGCCTTTGACACTGTTCCTCACAGGCGACTTATAAACAAACTGAGCACCCTAGGGATGGACCCTAAAGTTACTGCTTGGGTTAGAAATTGGTTGGGTGGGAGGCGACAAAGAGTACAAGTAAATGGAGCTCACTCTGAGGAGAAGGATGTTACCAGTGGTGTGCCCCAGGGATCTGTCCTTGGTCCGATTCTTTTTAACATCTTTGTTAGTGATATAGCGGAAGGGCTGTCGGGTAAGGTTTGCCTCTTTGCGGATGATACCAAAATCTGCAATAGAGTAGACACCCAGGAAGGGGTAGATAACATGAGGAGGGATCTAGCTAAGCTTGAAGAATGGTCTAGAATTTGGCAGCTGGGATTTAATGTTAAAAAATGTAAGGTCATGCATTTGGGCTGCAGCAATCCAAGGGAGCAATACAGTATAGGAGGTGAAGTACTTTTGTCCACTAAAGAAGAGCGGGACCTAGGCATGGTTGTGTCTAATGATCTTAAAGTAGCTAAACAGGTGGAAAAGGCGACAGCAAAAGCTAGAAGGTTGCTTGGGTGCATACGGAGAGGAATGGCTAGCAGAAAAAAGGAGGTGATAATGCCTCTGTATAAGTCTTTGGTGCGACCTCATTTGGAGTATGGTGTGCAATTCTGGAGACCGCACCTTCAAAAGGATGTGAACAGGATGGAGTCGGTGCAGAGGGTTGCTACCAAAATGATTAATGGGCTTCATTATAAAGCATATGAGGACAGACTTAAGGATCTTAATATGTACACCTTAGAGGAAAGGCGGGATAGAGGTGATATGATTGAGATGTTTAAATACCTCCGTGGCATAAATGTTCAGGGAGAGAGCCTCTTTCAATTGAAAGCAAGTTCTGCTACGAGGGGACATGGGATGAGGGTGAAGGGAGATAGATTCAGGAGTGATATGCGGAAATATTTCTTTACGGAAAGAGTAGTGGATCCGTGGAATAGTCTCCCAGTGGAGGTGGTAGAGATGAGGACAGTAACTGAATTCAAGAAAGCATGGGACCAACACAGAGGATCTCTAAAGGCAAAAAGTGGACTGTTGTAGTTGTTATGGAAGGACAGACTAGATAGGCCATGTGGTCTTTTTCTGTCGTCATATTTCTATGTTTCTATGTTTCTATATCTGTACAGTCACTCATCTGAGAGGTACAAACTTTATTGGCTGGAAATCTCGGGTATTGGTTCTTGAAGTAAAATGTTTTTTTTTTTAATTTTCTTGGAAATACGTTTTTTATCAAGGTAATTGTTTTATTTTGCTTGATCCAATGTAGTTAGAGAGTTTTCTTGCTGGGAAGAATATGTGACTGATTCTTCTTCTGTTTTTTTTTTTTACTTTCTAATAGAATGGTCTAGTTAAAAGCGGTCCTTAATGTTAGATAATTCTGAGACACGGTTAAGATTCTTTTGAAATAATTGTTAAATATGTCAGAGCAGCCATTCTCCATGATATGGACTATTTTCAATTTTGTTTGGATTTGGGAAGTAATAATGCTGAGAGTTTGTGTTTGTAATTTTGTGGATTTTTCCTGTAAGATTCATGATAATGGTATAAAAATAAAATTTAAAAAAATATGATAATAAGTTGCTTAAATGCAATCTCATAGTCTCTACTGCTGAACAATATAGAAATATCTAGCGATACCAGAAGAGAATCTGTCCTGCTCGCAAGGCTCCTATGAAAGGCATCCGTCAGAATGACCAACAAAGCCTCAGTACTCAGCTCAAGGAGAAGCCAACCTGACAGTGATACAACACTTTAATTCTTCAGTTATATCACAGATTTTCAAAACCCTTTTCCAAGAGTTTTGCTAAAAATTGTAAATTAGATAATGGTGTCTAATTAGGGGATCTTTCAGACCCAGGGTCACATCTTTCATACATGGTAACCAATTGCCTCCTTTATCAGGAAAAATAACCAGAATATAAAGAGTTAATATCTGACACAACCGTCCTTTTTATCGTATCAGAATTGTGTTTGTAAACTTAAGTGACACAGTTCAGTAGAATGACTGTGTTAAAATGTTAACGCATGTACATTAGTTAAGCATTAATGTTTCTCACACATACTATTAGTTAGCAAATATATGATTTTAATATGCATAAATATCCCAAAGTTAGTGTCTCAAATATGCCTTAAAAACTTTTGCTTCTTAGCATTTTCTTTGAATTCCTCTAATCCTGTATGTAAAGACATACTCAGAACACCATCAGAACTGCTTGTTAACTGATGAGATAAAACCTATATGTTACAGAACCACCCTGTGTTATAATATTTGAGCGAATGCATGCTCTACAAAGTCCTGGAGAAGTGACTAATCTGCCAAATCAGCTTTTTATTTTGCCGAAGTCACTAAAGCAGCTAGTTTTAATGCTAGAGGAGCTGGATTGTTGCAACTGTAGAATATATGTTCATTGAGGATCTATCTGATGCTACAAAAGCAGCTCATTCTGTGTTTGTGAGAGAGAGTCAGTATCGCTAATGCATCTCTCTTTTCACTCTGTTCCCCAACTGCCACTCGAGTGCTTACTTCTTGAGGAGGGATGGAGCCACAAAAATAGTCCCTTGGGAGTAAGACGTCCATAGGTTTCAGGTCTCAGTCCTCTCATTTCATTTATTTTTAATTATTGTTTTTTTATAAGCGACATTAGATCTCTTGGAAAATGTAGATTGGATAAAAAATACAGGGGTTATATTGATCGCATTAATTAAAGTGCTGGTGCTTAAATTAGTAACATAATAACATAGTAACATAGTAAATGACGGCAGATAAAGACCAGCATGGTCCATCCAGTCTGCCCAGCAATACGGCAAGAGTAGGTGCACCTGTCGCTCTGTGCAGGCCACCCCTCCCCATGTCTTTGTTTAGGGGTGGACTCACCACTCCATGTAAGACACCCCTATTTGTTGGGAAGTTAGATGGTTCAATTTATGTTGTTTTTACCCTGTTGCTATAAAGGGACCCGCTGTGCTTGTCCTATGCTGTTTTGAATTCCGTCACCGTGTTTGCCCCCACCACTTCCATCGGGAGAGCATTACAAGCATCCACCACCCTTTCAGTGAAAAAATATTTCCTGACATTGCCTTTCAACTTTCCACCTTGCAGCTTCATGTTATGCCCTCTAGTTTTGCAGCTTCCCCATCTTTGGAAGAGGTTTGTTTGTTCATCGTTGCTCTTTAAGTATTTAAAGATCTGAATCATATCTCCCCTATCCCTCCTATCCTCCAAAGTGTACATATTTAGGTCTTCAAGTCTCTTCTCATAAGGTTTCTTACGCAGGCTCCAAATCATTTTGGTCGCCTTCCTCTGAACAGTTTCCAGTCTTTTTACATCTTTTGCTAGATATGGTCTCCAAAACTGAACACAGTATTCCAAGTGAGGCCTCACCAGCGACCTGTACAGTGGCATAAGTACCTCTTCCTTTCTGATGGTAATCCCTCTTTGTATGCAGCCCAACATCCTCCTGGCTTTTGCCACTGCCTTGTCGCACTGTTTTGCCACCTTGAGATCATCAGAAATAGTCACACCAAGGTCTTTCTCCTGAACCATGCACACCAACCTCTCGCCCCCCTATTGCGTACATTTCCCTTGATTTCTGCTACCTAAGTGCATGACACTGCACTTTTTCGCATTAAATCGTAATTGCCAAGCATTAGACTATTCTTACAGTTTTTGTAGATCTGTCCTCATGTTATCCACTCCCTCGGGGGAGTCCACTCTGTTGTAAATTTTTGTGTCATCTGCAAAAAGACAGACTTTTCCATTCAGTCCTTCAGCAATATCACTCACAAATACATTGAACAGTGCCAGGCCCAGGACCGAACCCAGGGGCACCCCGCTAATCACATTCCTTTCATCCGAGTGAGCTCCATGTACCATCACCTTCTGTCGTCTGTCAGTCAACCAATTTCTAATCCAGTTTAACATCTTGGGACCCATCCCCAAGCTACTGAGTTTCTTGACAAGCCTCCTATGAGGAACAGTATCAAAGGCTTTGCTGAAATCCAGTAGATGACATCCATCGCATGCCCTTGATCTAGTTCCTTGGTCACCCAGTCACCCAAGAACTCAGATTTGTTTGGCAAGACCATACTTCAGTAAAACCATGTTGCCTTGGTCTTACAACCTGTTGGTTTTGAGAAAGTTCACAATCCGCTCTTGCAGGAGCGCCTCCATTACTTTAAGCCATGTTTCTGTAATGGCCACAATGTCCAAATCCATTTACACCATTAGGGCTTCCAGGTCAGGAACTTTGTTGGCTAAGCTTCGAGCATTTGTGCACATTGCTTTCCAGCATTTACCTGGCTTGTGTGTATTTTGCATTGATTTTGGTCTGCCCACATCTTCCCACTTGTTTTTGATGTGTGGTTTAAAAGTGTGGCTGTTTCTGATGTTATTCTGCTTTTGCAGGGGGTGGCGTGCAGGTCTTGACCTTCCACATCCGTCACCCCCTTTTCCTAGTTTAAATGCATATCCACATACTGCCTGAATTTGTCACTTAAGATTATTTTCCCTGTGACAGAGAGATGTAGCCCATCAGCATAGTATAGTCCCTTGTTGGTCCATCTGTTTCCCCAGTCGCCAATAAATCTGAATCCTTCTTGTTTGCACCAGGTCTGGAGCCATGTATTAAAGCTGTTAATGCGATGCAGCCTTTCTGTCCCCTTACCAAGAACAGGCAGAACCTCTGAGATTGCAACAGTGTTAACAATGGGCTTGAGTTTCTCTCCCAGAGATTGGAAGTCCTTTTGGACTGTAGAGGCACTGTTTCTAGCCAGGTCATTTGTGCCCAAGTGGATAACATCAAGTTTGGAGTGTTCACTTTTTGCGCTAAGTACTTCAACAACTTGGTTTGTATTCCTGCTGGCTGTCGAGCCTGGTAGGCACATGACTATCTTCTCTCCTTTGAACTGTGTTCCCAAGTTGGTGCCTCTGATGATGGAATCTCTAAGTAATAGTAGTTTTCTGTTTGGTGAGGTTTTCTTCATATTTGGTGCTTTAGAAGGGGATTGGGCATTGTCTGACTCATTTAAGGGCCCTTCAGTTTCTTTGGATTGAGCATCCTCATTAGCCAAGGCAGAGAAGGCATTATGCAGGGATATATCTTGATGTATAGGATGTCTCTGCGTTACAGGTTACAGTCTTCCAGAACCCACTGTGATCCATTTGTTCCTGGGGTGTTTGATTCTTTGTGGGAGCGGTGGTGGACTTTGTTCAGTTTGTATCCTAGAAGAGGTGCGTTTCATTGCAGCCATTTCCTCCCTCAGTAGAGTCACTTCTTTATGCATGGCAGCTAGGTCTTTCCTTAGTAGAGTCAGTTTGCCATGCATGGCAGCTGACCTGAGGCACATAGGACAAGCTCTTAGGCTCCAAATGATTCATCTTGGAATGAAAGTACCGCAGTTATTGCACTGAATACATGACATGTTGGTTAAGCAGTCCCAGAAGAGGAAGAAGAAGATGTGGACTTTTAACCCAAGTAAAAAAGGATAGATGGCACGTATGTGAGCAATATAAAGGCAATGTATCCCCTGGGGTGGTTGGGGTGAGGGGTAGGGTGGGTGGGAACATAAGTGTTTCTGGCGAGTAGGCTGTTCCTGAACTGTGGACACACACTGATATCTGATGTAAGTCTATACAAGGAAAGCAGTCTAAATGCCCCCAAGCTTAGTCTAAAACCACAGTTAAAAGCTATAATAGTAATTCCCCCCAAAATCAACAGTTTATAATTTATAGTTTTAAGCCAGCAGAGAAGATAGAAAGGTTTGTTCTTAGCTTAATGGATGCTTCTCAGCTTCTGCAAAACTGGCTCAGACCAGTGGCAGACCAGGTAAATTAATGTATATCTATATAGGTAGCAACACTGAATATACAGATAGTGTGGTCCCTGAACCAGCACTATTCATTTAGTTTAGGCTTGCTGTTCTGCGGCCTAAATTAATATATAAGTTATCCAAATAGGAGCTGAATATTACAAATATCTCGATAATTTTAAAGTCTGTCCTCTCTTCACCCCAAACCTGCTCTCATAATTTATGGATTGCATCAAGTCAGTCAGTCAGATTTTTGGCTTAATATTATTTGTATAAGTTTTAAGAATAAATGGATAGTTAAGTTTTATGTTCAACTGTTACTAGTGAAAGTATAACTTTGGATGTTGCACCAATGAATTATATGGCATTCTGAGCTACACTTCCTTTGGTGTGTTTTTTTAATTCTGTGACCTCCATTTCAATCCTTTTCATTCCCCGACAAATAGACATTAAGAGGTCCTTTTACTAAACTGTAGTAATTTTTTATATTTGTTGTGCATTTTTTACAACAATTAACACAGGTGAAGTGTAAACTCTGAGCGGTAAATGCAGGTTGCATGGCTAGCAATTGCCTATGCACCCATGCAACATGTTGAGTCAGGGAAGACAAATCTTGCAGTCAAAAATGCAATAAAAGTCATGGTTGTGGGTGTGATGACCTCAATCACATCTGATATGGACCCCTAACTTCAGGGCCCCCCCCCACTCGAAACTCCCCTCCCGTCAGAGCCCCACTCTCAGACAGCAAAAGTAAAATTCAATGCTCAGCATCTCACAAAGCAGCAGATGCAGTGTTTTGAAAAAGCTGGAGATGATTTAAGGAGGATTGTTTTAGGCTGCAGTATAAAGAGTTACAGTAATATAAGTGGTTAAGAAACATTGTGAAGGTTAACATTTTTTAAGTTCTGAGAGTAAAGTACTGTAAGGTTTCACTGCGTTTCAATATTCAAAGGAAGTAGCATGGTTAGCAGACCTGCTAACTGTGTTAATCCCTCTATCTTGGATATTCAGCGGCACACACTGCTGCAAATGCTGATGCTAACCAGTTAGCTTCCTGCCAATCTGAGCAACCTGAATATTCAATGCTGGAGCTGGATATGATCCTGACACTGAATATCCAGGTTTCAGTTTCAGTGGCAGCTGCTAGCCACATTAGAATGGCTAGCTGCCACTGCTGAATATCCCCCATAAAGCCTGATTGAATGATTGATAGCCAGACTCTTAATATGAACGAAAAACAAACTTCGCAATGCCTGTAGATAAATTCCACAACTCTAAAAAATAAGATGGGAGAGTTATAATATCTAGCATTAAATGAAAGGTTAGATATACTGTAATTGGCAGTTCAGAGACCTGCTGGAAGGAGGATAATGAATGGGACATTGTGATTCCAGGCTTCAAACTATATCGCAATGATAGGGTAGATCACATTGGTGGAGGGTGGCTCTATATTTACAAAGGGCATCAAGTAAAACAGGATAAAGATTTGCAGGAAACAAAATATACCATAGAATCTCTACAGAGAGATATTCCATGTAAAAAGGGGAAGGACATAATAGTTGGGGTATCTATCATCTGCCTGGACAGAATGAATAGACAGATGATGAAATGTTAACAGAAATTAGGGAAGCTAGTAAAGTTTACAAAACAGTAATAATGTGAGATTTCAAATACCCCAGTACTGACTGGGTTAATGTCATATCAGGACATGCTACAGAGATAAAGTTTCTAGATGAAGAAAATGACTGCTTCATGGAGCAGCTGATTCAAGAACCAAGAAGCAGGAATCCTATTTTAGACCTAGTTCTAAGAGGATCACAGGATCGTGTGCAAGAGGTAACTGTTTTGGGGCTGCTTGGCAATAGCAATAACATTTGATTTAATAAATGGAGGGAGGATAGCAAGGAAATTGACTGCATTCCATTTAACTTTCAAAAAGGAGACTATAATAAAATAAGAAAGGGAGGGGAAGCTTTGTTTGGGGTTATGTATGATTTTGCTATATTGCTATATTGTTATATATTATTTGCATTGTTTGTCTATGAAAAAATGTAAATAAATGATGAAAAAAAAGAGTTTACATCAAGCCTAGGTATTATTTAAAAATACTGTCCTGGAAACCCAGACCAAAAGTTTTCTAAGCTTAAGAAGGTGGAAAGAAGGCCAAACGACAGCCAGAATGGCTTAAAGGTGAGGGCAGAGAGGCTATTATAGCTAAGAGAGAATCTTTCAGAAAATGGAAAAAAGACCCAAATGACAAAAACAGGAAACAGCATAAATGCTGGCAAGTTAAATGCAAGGCATTGATAAGGCAGCAAAGAGAAAATTTGAAAAAAAGCTTGCAGTGGAGGCAAAAGTGCGCAATAAAAGAACTTTTTCAAGTATATTCATAGCAAATCACCTGTGAGGGAGTCAGTTGAATCATCAGATGATGGAGGGGTAAAAGATGCACTGAGAGAGGACAAGGCCACAGCAGAGAACCTGAATTAATATTTTGTTTCAGTCTTTATTGAAGAGGATGTAGGAAACTTACCCATGCCAGAAATTATATTTAAAGGTATCAGAGGAATTGAAGCAACTCTTGATAAATCAGCTTTTGTTTTGTTTTGCAAGATCATCCTTAGGCAACATGGTTTTACCAAAGGACGATGTTGCCCAACAAATCTGATTGAGTTCTTTGACTGGGTGACCAGAGAACTAAATCAGGGGCATGCAATGGATGACATCTACCTAGATTTCAGCAAAGCCTTTGATATTGTTCCTCATAGAAGGCTTATCAATAAACTCAATTGTTTGGAGATGGGTCCCAAGGTGGTGAACTGGATCAGAAATTGGTTGACTGACAGATGACAGAAGGTGATGGTAAATGAAACTCACTCGGATGAAAGGAGGGTGATTAGCAGGGTGCCCCAGGGTTCGGTCCTGGGCCCAGCACTGTTCAATGTATCTGTGAGTGATATTGCTGAAAGACTGAATGGAAAAATCTGTCTTTTTGCAGATGTCACGGCAATTTGCAACAGAGTGGACTCCCCTGAGTGAGTGGATAACATGAGGAAAGATCTATAAAAGCTGGAAGAATGGTCTAATGCTTGGCAGTTAAGATTTAATGCAAAAAAATGCAGTGTCATGCACTTGGGAAGCAGAAATCCAAGGGAAATGTGGTGAAAGGTTGGTGTGCATGGACCAGAAGGGCCTTGGTGTAAATTATTTCTGAGGAACTCAAGGTGGCAAAACAGACCGACAAGGCAGTGGCAAAAGCCAGGAGAATGTTGGGTTGCATACAAAGAAGAATTACCAGCAGAAAGGAAGAGGTACTAATGCCACTATATAAGTCACTGGTGAGGCCTCACTTGGAATACTGTGTTCAGTTTTGGAGACCATATCTCACAAAGGATGTAAAAAGAGTGGAAACGGTTCAGAGGAAGGCGACCAAAATGATTTAGCGCCTGTGTCAGAATCCTTATGAGAAGAGACTTGAAGACCCAGATATGTACACTCTGGAGGAGAGGAGGGATAGGGGAGATATGATTCAGACCTTTAAATACTTAAAGAGAATTAATGAACAAGCAAACCTCTTCCAAAGACGGGGATGCTGTGAAACTAGAAGGCATAACATGAAGTTGCAAGGGGGTAAATTGTAAGGCAATGTCAGGAAAAACGTTTTCACTGAAAGGGTGGTAGATGCTTGGAATGCCCTCCTGATGGAAGTGATGGGGGCAAATACAGTGACAGAATTCAAAATGGCATGGGACAGATACAGTGGATACCTTTACAGCAACAGGTTAAAGTCAAAATAAACGTAACTATCTAATTTCTCAACAAACAAGGGTGTCCTACACAAAGCGGTAGGTTCACCCCTAAAAAAAGACATGGGAAGGGGTGACCTGCACGGAGCGGCAAGTGCACCTACTCTTGCCATCTTACTGGGCAGACTAGATGGACCATACTGGTTCTTATCTGCCGTCATTTACTATGTTAGGAAGATGTAATACAGCTAATTGATAAATTAAAGAACAGCAAATAACCCAGACCAGATAGCATATATCCCAGGGTGCTTAAAGAACTGAAATATGAGACTGTAGAATTATTATTAGTAATCTGTGATCTATCATTAAAATCATCTGTATTAACCAAAGACTGGAGAGTGGCCAATGGAAGGCCAATTTTTAAAAAGGGTGCCAGGGGTGATCCAGAAAACTATAGACCACAGAGCTCAAAATCAGTACTGGAAAAAATGGTAGAAACCATTATAAAAAACAAAATTACTGAACCTATAGATAGCCAATGTTTAATGTCGGAAAGCCAACTTAGATTTATCCAAGGAAAGACTTGTCTCACCAGTCTCTTATATTTTTTGAAGATATGAATAAACAGGTTGATAAAGTGTACCTCAATTTTCAGAAAGCCTTTGACAAAGTCCCTCATGAGAGACTCTTGGGGAAATTAAAATGCCATGGCATAGAAGGCAGTGAACTATTGTGGATTAGGAAGTGGTAGAAAGATAGAAAACAGAGAGTAGGACTAAATGGCCAATCCTCTCAATAGAGAAAGATGAATTGTGGAGTACTTCAGGGATCTGTGCTGGGGCCGCTGCTTTTTAACATATTTATAAATGATCTGGAAATGGGAATAATGAGTGAGGTGATCAAACTTTCAGATTACACAAAATGATTCAAAGTTGTTAAAACATAAGAGGATTTGATAAATTTGGAGACTGGGCATCCAAATGGCAGATATTTAACGTGGACAAGTACAAAGTTATGCACTTAGAGGCCGATTCTGTTTCCCGTACATCTGGCTGCTTTGGCTGTGAAAAATCAGGACGTATGGGAAATGGACCCGATTCTGCCGCACTAGGGCCTGGATGTACCGCAATGGCAGAATCAGGGACTTAGATGCCCAGAAGCCGCCCATATGCCGAATAGATCAGCATATGGGAGCTGCCCATCCATATGCCAGAACGCCACTGCTGGTGGAAGTCAGCAGTGGCGCCCTAGTTCCATGGAAACAAGCCACCCACAGGATAGCATATAGACAACTGTCCATGCAACCCTTGGTCCGGCCATCATCGGTGGCTGCTGTGTGCTGCAGCAGGACTGCAGGTGCACAGTGTGCTCATCTGTGTGTGCTGCAGGGGTCTGCACCACTCGATGTGGAGCACCCGTGACTATTCCAACCCCAGCCGGGCATGCAGGTGAGAGCCTTAGGACATACAGGGACCTGAGCTGAATAGGCCCTATACGTCCCTTACTCCACCACAGCACCACCCCCTCCTGCCCCATCCAGTCTCCCTGCACAACTGCCCTGAACATATGGGGAGCCATGAACACTGAATTTGGTCCAAGAGCTGAGCGCGGGTTGGACATCCACCTCAGATGTCCAACCCTGCTTTTGGTAGATCAGAATGATCACCTTAGGGAAGAAGACCGCAAACTACAGTTACACGTTGCAAGTTTCCACATTGGGAACCACCACCAAGGAAAAGGATTTAGGAGTCATTGGGGATAATAAGTTGTAACCCTCTGCCCAATGTGCAACAGCGGCCAAGAAAGCAAACAGAATGCTAGGAATCATAAGGAAAGGAATGGAGAATAAAACAAAGAATATTATAATGCCTCTATATTGTGTACAATTCTGGTCACCATATCCTAAAAAAGGAGATAGCAGAATTAGAAAAGGTAAAGGGGATGGAAGGATACCCTTATGAGGAAAGGCTTAAAAGGTTAGGACTTTTCAACTTGGAAAAGAGATGGCTGAGTGGAGATATGATAGAAGTCTATAAAATAATGAATGGAGTGGAATGGGTAAATGTAGATTGGTTGTTTACCCCTTCAAAAAGTAGAAAGACTAGAGGACATGAAATGATGCTACAATGTAGCACATTTAAGATTAATCAGAGAAAATATTTTTTCACTCAACGTGTAATCAAACGCTGGAATTCATTACCAGAAAATGAAGCAAAAGCTGTTAATGTAGCTGGATTTAAAAGACGTTTGGACAAGTTTCTGGATGAAAAGTCCATAAACCATTAATCAAGAAGACTGGGAAATGCACTGCTTACCCATTGAACAAGTAGCATGGAATCTGTGTATCTTTTGGGAACCTGACAGGTGCTTGTGACCTGGGTTGGCCACTGTTTGGAACAGGATACTGGGTTTGATGGACCCTTGGTCTGACTCAGTATGGCATATCTTATTTTCTTATGTACCCATGTCTCCAGGGCTCATCCCACTCAGACATGTTTGGATTACATTTTGATGTCTGATTTTATTTTTTTGCAAATGGATCACAAGGAAATTAGGCACATTCTTCTTTCTGACTATGCCCTTGTTCTGATTTATTTTGCTTTCTGAAGGTCACCCAATAGAGATCTTTGACTTTCAAGGGGACCCTGAATATACTGGGGAGCATTGATAAGAATATTATGATTCTAATTTTGCCCATAGAAAAAACCCAAGATTATTTTGGGAGATATTATGAGGGGGGCTACTATATCATATGCAGTAATGAAGTGCAAGAGAATGCATGCCATTTTAACCCAAAAGGGTCAAGTTGACCAAGCTGCAAAGGGACTTGGTGAGGAGACACACATTTCAGCTCAGAAATCAGTTATTTCCACTCTGTTTGGATATTCAGACCATTCTCTATCAGCAAACACAAAATTAATTCCATCATTAGAAATGCCGGATCTTTAAGCAATAGAGCAGGGTGGTGTCTTGCCCGTTGGATTTATGATGATGAAGAAGCATGCACCGCCCTTGTATTAAAGGATGGCGATGGTCATCATAATGTAGCTATACAGAAAAATTTTGCCCACTTCTATGCTAAGCTATATTTTGGCAGTGATCCAGATCCTTTGAATCTTGCTGCCTTTTTGATGATCTTGAGCTGCCAAGCCTTACAAGGGATCTCGAAGTCTTTCTTAATGCTCCATTAGAATATGAAAAGAATCCTATAAGTTCTTTATTTCAAGCAAGGTAATTATTTGGCTCTTAGTACATATTCTCTGCTTGAGAGTTCCTAAGAAAAGAGGAAAAGAGGAAGATACTGCACTGCTAAGTTGTTAGATCCCTCCTTTTCCACCCCAGCCCCACCTACCCCATGCAAAAAATCTTGCTATACAGAGAAACTCACCAATTAGCTCGGATGAATATTGTAAGTTCAATTATAATCAGTATACTCATATTTTTACAATTTGGGATGCTGACAAATAGGTCCTCAGAGGTAATATTATGCCTTTTTCCTATGTCCTTTCCAGTAGAAGGAAAAAACAGAATTAAAAGATTAACAAAATCAGTTACTTAGAAAATACTGTATGTGATAACTACTATAATATAGTAAAAAAGTATAGACCTACTAAACATACAGTAATATTACTGATATTCTTGCTGAAAAGTTTTGGGCCAGATATTCAGAGTGATTAACATGGCTATCAGACATGCTTACTGCATTAATAGTAGTGGCTGGGATACTCAGCAACACTAACACAATTAGTGTCACTGAATAGCCACAAGTGTCTCTACTGAATGCCCCAATGCTAGCTAGCTAGCCCAAGAGCATTTTTGGGGTGGAGAGGAGGCAGCACCCAGGGATAACCAGGCAGAGGTGATATTCAGCCTCTGCCCAGTTATCCCTAAGTGGTGAAAATTAGGCACCTTAAAGGCTGGCCTAACTTTCACTACAGAAGCTAAGTGGGCAGAGGCTGAACATCATCATTTAGCTTTGCGACTATCCAGCTGACCTGGATATTCAATGATGGTAGCTGGATATGGCTGCTTTACAAGGGCTAGCCGCTGCCAACTGAATATCCTCCCCCTCTTATACTTTTGATATAATTTAATTCCCATATAATGAGTGCAACTGAAAGCTACCACAATTCAACCACACAATATACAATTCTTCTTTGGTAACTTAGGAAAAGGAATATCTAGGAGCATCCTTTTATCCTATAAAATTGAGATATATATATATATAAAATATTTATTGAAAACGTTTGCCCCTCTATATATCCTGCTTCTATCACAGAACTTTATAAGTAATATTTATTTAACCATTTTTTTTATACCGCTCTGTCCTTCAATCAGAGCGGTTTACATTGAAACTCAACAATATACATAGAACGAATGAAACATCCAAGCATGTTCATGAAGTGCCAGTTGTTTCAAGTAATCACCCCCTCGCCAAGTATGTGGTAAATATTCAAGCATCCGCCATCATATATCAGAAGTTGAGTGATGATGTTGTATTCAGTGGACCACTAGTTCATCAAGAAAACTTAATGGAAAGCATGCTGGTAGAGGTTTAGAGTGTAAAGCCGCCTGAATCACCTGCAGGGCATGATCTTGCAGGATGTTCATATACAAACTGGCAATGTCCATTGATATCACTGGTCAACATTGAAATCGTTACTGACTTTAAAAGGCCCTAATCTGTAGTATCTTGCTGAGCTGAACACAAATATAACATTAAAAAGTTTTTATTTGCTCTCGTTTTGAAGATATTGCATGTAGTTCATTTTTTACATTTCACCATGTAAATTTATCCAGTAGGACATCAACAACATCCCAAATAAGCCTTGAATGATATAATATTGCATCACATTGCATAATACCAGCATGCACACATCATCCAAGTTGATTGCATCATTTTCTGATGCAATGCAATACTACTGCCAGACGGCTGCTGAAGCCATCTGACGTCAGCAGTGTACTATGCGCAGTCGGAAAGGAAAGTAATTTGGTATTCTGTTCCGATATTGAAAGCCTCATGAATGCCTTAAAAATCACTCATGACCCACAAGACTGGAGACTATTTATAGACTCTTCGAAACTGAGTCTGAAGGCTGTGCTTTTGAACAATGGAAACCGTCTTCCATCTTTTCCAGTAGCGCATGCCGTCCACATGAAAGAGACATACGATAACTTAAAGCATCTACTGACTTCCATTAACTATAACAAGTACAGCTGGCACCTCTGTGGTGATTTGAAGGTAGTTGCCCTTTTAATGGGACTGCAGCAGGGATATATAAAATACATGTGTTTCTTATGTGAGTGGGATAGCCGAGCAAGGGATTGGCACTACTTGTGAAAGGAATGGAATCTCAGACAAAATGTAACAGTTGGAGAGAAGAATATCCAGCACCCAGCTCTGGTTGAGGCTCACAAAATCCTGCTACCACCCCTTCACATCAAACTAGGTTTGATGAAAAACTTCGTGAAAGCCATGGACCGCACTTCGCCAGCTTTCCAATACCTGCATGAAAAGTCCCTCGACTCAGCGAAGCAAAGATTAAAGAGGGAGTTTTTGTGGGTCCTCAGATTCGAGAGATCTTCAAAGATGACCGGTTCAACAACTTGCTGCAGGGTGATGCGAAACAAGCATGGAATGCTTTTTGCCTAGTGTCAACAAACTTTCTTGGGAATGTTAGGGCAGAAAACTACAAGGAACTAGTAGAAGACATGCTGATGCAGTATCAGAAACTTGGCTGCAATATGTCTCTAAAGATCCATTTCCTTGATTCCCATCTCAATTTCTTTCCTAACAACTGTGGTATGGTTAGTGATGAACAGGGCAAACATTTTCACCAGGATATTGCAACGATGGAGGAAAGATACCAGGGAAAATGGTCCACTATAATGCTGGCTGACTACTGCTGGACACTCCCCAAAGAAGCTCCTGAACAGCTGTACAAGAGACAGGCCAAAAAATCTAAGAAGTAGTCTATGACTTGGTTTTTTACAGGTATTAAACGAAGGCCTATTATATTTACTATTGACATGCATTTTATGATGTAAACATTAATTCTTGTAGATTACAAAAAAACTAGAGCCAACTTTGCAATTTCACTGTCATATTCGTGTTCAGCATATAAAAATTGATAAGAAATGACTATTTTTATTTCAGTAACATGACTTTTGTAAAAATTTGTTGACCAGTGTATCATAAACATTACTGAGGGCCAATTGAAAATTCTTGTAACAATCTTAGAAAATGGGTTGTGTCCTAAATGTATGATGGAATATCCTGAACCAGGGGCTGCAGAAACGCATAAATAAAACATGACAGGGGTTCAAATGCTGAACCCCAAGTCGACACAATCAGGCGACCTGGTGGGTGACGTAGACACTTGTGAACCTTTCGCAAAAAATAGATCATCGGTGTAACAGGAGCTGTCTCAATTTAAATACCTCCGTGGCATAAATGTTTAGGGAGAGAGCCTCTTTCAATTGAAAGCAAGTTTTGCTACGAGGGGACATGGGATGAGGGTGAAGGGAGATAGATTCAGGAGTGATATACGGAAATATTTCTTTACTGAAAGAGTAGTGGATCCGTGGAATAGTCTCCCAGTGGAGGTGGGAGAGATGAGGACAGTAACTGAATTCAAAAAAGCATGGGACCAACACAGAGGATCTCTAAAGGTAAAAAGGGGACTGTTGTAGTTGTTGATATGGAAGGACAGACTAGATAGGCCATGTGGTCTTTTTCTGTCATCATATCTCTGTTTCTATGTTTCTATTATTTTATTTTTATTTATTTATTACAGTTTTTTATATACCGCGCTATTTACAATCAGCGCGGTTCACAGATAAACAAAGACCAGAACAACAGGCTGCTCGGTTTTACATAAAACAGGACGATATCATAAAGGCTGTATATCAAATAAAGCTAAACCATAAACCATAAAAGGATGCTTCTGAGAGCATCAAACATACTTGGATTCAACTTAGGGTCCACTATCTTTGTACTGCTGTGCCCAGAAACATGCAATTTTCCCAGCTGCAGCAACACAAAAGTAAGTTTATCACAGAATTCACTAACCTGAGGTACCACAGGTTAGTGAATTCCGTGATAAATCTTTACACAGTAAAATAGAGCAAGAACTTGCTATTTTACCCTGGGTTAGCAAACAGGGGCCCTAAATTGAACCACATTCTTAAATATTTTTAGATGCGATAACATTTTCTACTCCTCTTTTGTAATTGTGACAGGAAGTACAAGACTGGCTAAAACCTAATTCATTGAGATTCACAATGCTATAATCACTTAAATATCAAAGCAATATAATATTGCCATTTTGCAAAAAACAAAACAAAAAAAACTGATGTTGCACATTGGCCTGGCACAATAGAATTGTTGTAAAATTAGTCTAAAAACAACATCATTTCCTGTGCAAACAAACCATGTTGATATAAGTCTTGAAAGTGTTCCAGCAGACTGGCAGAATGGCATTACAAATTATGCCTTGAAACAGAAAGCCTTCAGTAGATTCAATCAAGCTTGCAGTGTAAAAATGATTAAGTGTTTCCGTACACAACTATGAATCACAATAATGAATGAGTAAAATTTTAAATAGGAGCCTTATCAACACCAGCTGGGCTTCTTTAGACACTAATGATGTAATGCAGTATGAAATGATGACATTCTAAAGTGCAGAGTTTGCCTCTTCATAGAATCTTTACAGAAAGTGTCTATTTCATCTGTCATACAGACTCTAACAAAGAGTGTTTTTAAAAAATAAATTTGGAAATTAATTTCATAGCAGGATGCCTAGACTGTCAAGGCATGAATGTGCATATGCTGTTCCCATTTAATAAAGGACACATATGCTTAAGGGGCCTGTTTACTAAAGTGAGGTCAATCTTTTCACTTACCGCATGTTAGGAGCAAACGTTAATGTGGGAGAGTAGCCAGTATCTGTCCTGCAGTGACTGCATAGGGCAGATATTTATCAACCACTGGAAGATAGGGGCATGTTTACTAAAGTGCGCTGTTAACATGTGATTCCAGCCCGGATGCCAGTGCTAACTTCAGGGGGCATGTGAGTGTTTCCTTGGCCATTAGCGCATTACAACCAAACGACACCATGCATACCAGGTATGTGGATGCACTTAGCACCACCCATATAGGTGGTATTAAGTTCACCTACACTAATGGCAACAGCGACTGTTACTGCACTAACTGTGCTTTGCTGTCAACACCCAAGTTCCGCCTCTAACATGCCCAGTCCCTGCCCAATCATATGCTAACTGGTTAGCAAATGATTTTTGCTGTGGCGCCGCAAGCTAATTTTCAGAATGGCACATGTGGAGCCCAATTCCCAGAGGGGTACATCTGGGCTGTCTGGACATCCCTGATGAAGATGGGTCCATTAGGACAAGATTATGGACTGCGGGAACTAAATGTTCCCATGGTACACTGCCGACTGCAGGGACATCCTCCCCACAGGTGCCCCTGTCTCCCACAGCTTAGGCCACCCATTTCCCCGCCACCTGACCCACGGCTTGCCAGCCGGGCCTGGATCAGCGGCGGGGACCCCCCTGCACCTGGCTCCAACCCCGGGGGGTTCCCAGGGCCCAATTGCCGGGTCACTGCTGATTATCCCACCTTCGAGGTGGAATAATCAGCATGTCCCCTCTGACCCGGCAGGATGTACAGGGCCGTGATCTGAATCAACCCTTTATGTCCTGATGGGCTGGCACACCCCTGCTCCACCAAGACCCCACCCCTTCCTGCCCCCCCCCCACCTGCTCTCCCTGCCCTGCTGCTCTGGATGTGCAGCCCCCACCACTCACATCTCTGCATCGGCCTTAACGTGTGTCAAACTCTGCACTATTAATGGACTTTAGTAAAACATGCCCCATAGTGCAGTAAGTGCATCCTCTCTATTTGCCAATTAAGTTATCGTGACCTCATGTATAGAAGATAATCTAAGGCCAAAGCATCATATCCCACTCCCCACCCATCAATATCAGTATCAACCTTTACTCCTACCCTTACGAAGAACATCATTACCTGGAGAGCATTACAAAGGCCCCCACCTCCCACTTAAAGAGCAGCACTCCTCCACACAGCATTACCCCTCACCTCCTGAGGAGATTCCTGACCCTTCCCCCACTCTCTAACTTCCCGCAACACTTACTGGTGGTTCCCTTGTGAGTTAGTAGTGGGGCAGGAGTGATTCATGGATGCTCCGGCAGAATTGCAAACCTGTGTCCAAAATAGCAGTTCTAACCCCTTATGGTAGGGATCAAGCTACCAAATTCGGCATCTTGACTCACAGTAATAGTACTGTGAGACTACTACTAGGAGTCAGAGCTGCATGTTGAACTTTAAGTGGGCCTGCACTATCTGCAGTGGTGACAACGTAGGGTAACCTAACTGAGTTTTAACAGTAAACCCTGTTTGTGCCCGTAAACTACCTATTTTCCACCTCTTTCCACGCCCTACCTCAGAGAGCTGCTAGTGTGGAATTTTTGCATGGGGATCTTTGTGTCACCACAGTTGGGCTGTAACAGTTACTGCACGCTAGATCAATTGTTTACACCATCAAAAAGTAGAAAGACTAGGAGACATGTAATGAAGCTAGAGTGTAACCCATTTAAGACTAATAAGAGAAATATATTTTTTCACTCAATGCATAATCAAACTCTGGAATTCATTACCAGAGGGTATAGTAACAACTGTTAGTATAGCTGGGTTTAAAAAAGGTTTTGAAAAAGTTCCTGGAGGAAATGTCTACAAAATGTTATTAAAAAGGACCCGGGAAATCTACTGCTTGCTCCAATACAAGAATCGTGGAACCTGTGTGTCTTTTTTGGAAATCTGCTAGGTACTCGTAACCTGGATTTGCCACTGTTGGAGACAGGATGCTGGGCTCGATGGACCTTTTTCTGACCCAGTATGGCATATTGTATGTTGTTCTTATGTTCACTAAATCACACAGTGACTGATTAATGAACTTTGGTAAACAGCCTTTAATTAGAAATCATCTATATTGATATTTTGCATAACAGTATTCAACAAACAATGAAACAACAAACCGCACCAATCCAAACCAGATACGGTCCCCATCCCTAATCAGTCCCTCTGCACATACAGATACCATCCAAACTTCCCTGAAAAAAACAACATGTAAGTCTCTGGAACTAATTCCAAGACACCTCTCTGAGATACATCTGGAAGAAGATAAAACATGTATGTAATGGCATGAAATGAAATACAAGGAAAGACAAGGAAATACATGGAATTACATGGGTTGGAGAGTTCCTAAGCCACTGGAAGGAGAATCAATATAGGATGGAGCATAATGCTAGTTAAAAACAAACCTCCAAACATCCTCTAAACTTACTCACTCCCTCCCTTTCCCCTCCCCCTACCCCACTCTGCAGCACTCCCACACCACCATTACTAGGATTTACCTCAAGGTAGATCATTTGCATTTAACCTTTCTTTCTTTTGGCGCACCATCATCAGTGCAGGCCTGCAACCCAGCCCTTGTTGTTCATTCATTCACTCCTTGATATTCATTCATTCCATATAACCCTTGTTATTCACACATTCAATAGTGCTCCCTTAGACATTAGGAGAACCGTCTCAAAGTATGGCAGCCATATTGCAAGGAAGCCATCCCATGCCCTGGTACCTAATTAATTTGCTGTCATATGCTCCATTTGCATAAAATCAGAGGAGGACTGTTCCCATTGTTGCAACCCCAAGGCCTCCTCAGAAAGCCAATGGCTGAGTAATACCCTTTTTACCATTAAAAACCCCTGATCACTTAACTGCCTCAGAGCTGCTGAAGGCTTCCCTGCTCCCAAATATTGCCCAAACAAACATGCACTGCAAGAGGGGGGTCAAGGCAAACAGTAAAGGTTTTCCCAACTTGACGCAGACTTTTTGTCACAGTATCTGTACGATGGGGCAGTACCAGAAACAGTGAGACAGCATTCCATGGTGCATATCACACAGTCTACAGAGATCATCATTTCATAGCAGAGCTTTGAGAGTCCACATATCGTGTGCATATTCCCACTATAAAAATTTATACTGCAGCTCTTGTAAGTAAATACACTCGGATAGGGAAACACAGCCACGAAAGGCAGCACACAAAAAATTCAGAGATGCCTCACTCAACCCATCTGCTGCCCAGCACTCAAAAAGCTTCTACAAGTACCATTGGTCCAGAACAGTTCTAATTAAGTCCCTAATTGCCGCAGTCTTTGGGCCCTCCCCAGAAAGGAGACTCTCAAACATTATGAGCGGCCCTCCAGCATTCAGAAGATCGGGTTCAGCCCGTGTTAATTCTCCCACATAGTGTTGTACCTGTACTAACAAAAGAAGTCCCTCTTGTCCAACCCAAACCGCCTCTGAAGGTTCTGGAATGAGATAATCCCAGTAGAAAGTCAGGGTTGCCTACCAGGTGAAGCAGGATTGTACATTTCCATACCAGACCATATCGCCAGCAAAGAGCATGCCAAACCACCCGTAAAGCCCCTAAGTATACACTTTTATTTAGCCTTTCCCCAACCGATTAGATGTGGCATGGAGGGTATATAGATGGGGCCGCAGAGCCAAAAGCCATTGACCACATCAGTAAAATGTCACAATATGTATCTCAAATTATAGGCATGGAAGGATGGAAACTCCAGTTGCACCTTATTAGATCTGCGCAAGAGGGTCAACAGTGGAATTCTCAGATGTTTCGCCTGCCAGAGAAAACAGCTCATCCATTGATCAAAGAGCCTCCAGTCCTTAGAGGACACCCACAGAGGGAGATGACGCAAAGCATAAAGCCTCCAGGGAAGCTCCATCATTTTAAATAATGCCACATGGCCCTTCAGGGAGATAGAGAGATTAAGAACATAAGATATACCATCACTACAAGTTTGCCTGTGTTTTAGAAAGCATAGGTGGAATATTACTAGCATAAAGTTCAGCAAGATCATCCAGTAATTGCATACCTAAATAGCAGAGAGTTCCTTCAGCCCAAACCAGGGAAAAAGGTCCCGGTCAACCTCAGCGAACCCTACATCCCATGTCTAATGCCATGGATTTAGATCGATTGATCTTGAGACCGGAAAAGCAGCCAAAAACCTTTATTACCTGTGGCGCTCTTGGAAGGGATACTTAAGGTTCTGTCAGACAAAGCAGTAGGTCATCAGCAAAGGCACCAAGCTTTAACTCCTGGACTCCCACCTCTCATTTGTCTCTCCAGCTGTAAAGCCAAAAGGAGGGATTCCCGGGACAAAACAAAGAGAAGGGGGGACCGCCCTGATGGTGCCCCATCCTAATGTGAACGGGTCCAAAAATACCCCATTCACCCCACCTTCACCTGTGATTCCTCATAGAGGGCATGGATACAATTAAGGAAGGCACCCATGAAACCAAAACTTCCAAGAGCATTCCACAAGTATGGCCAGGATACTCTGTCTAATGCTTATTCAGCATCAAAACTTACAAGAAGCAAGGGAAGCTGGTGAGTTAAACAATACTCCATGGCTAGAAGAAGTTTCAAGATATTCCCAGCCACATCTCAGTCTGGTACAAAACCTACCTTCCGGGGACCAATCAGACGTGGGAGTATGGTATTCAGATGTTGTGCTAACACTAAGGCAAGAAGTTTCACATCATAATTAATCAAGGAGATTGGACGATTACATCTGGCATCCTGAGGATCTTTACCTGCCTTAGGGATAACCATGATATTCGCACAGTGCATGTTTCTAGGAAAGAGACCTTCCTGAAGAATAGTCCCATGCATATCCGCTAGAGCAAGTAGAACACAAAGTTCCAGCACTTTATAATATTCCAACCCAAAGCCATTGGGGCCAGGGTTTTTGTGCAGCTTACACTGCTTTATTACCTTCTCAATCTCTGGGCCTGACATTGGTGCATTTAAAGTAGTGAGATCAGCCTCCATCAACTGCGGAAGAGAAAGCATGCACAAGAGGTTTGGACCCGCATTTGGATCCATGAACTCAGTGGAGTCAGTGGTGTAAAGCTTAGAGTAAAACAAGTGGAAGATGGCTGCAAGTTAGCGCAACTGGTTGTTCAGGTGGCCCTCTTTATCCTTCAGGATGGGCACAAAGCATGTTCCTCCACACTCCCATACCATCCTTGCTAAAAGCGTACCTGAGCAGTTTCCATACCGATAAAGATGATATTTATAGTATTGCATTGACAGATCGGCCCATCTATGCAGGAGAGAGTAAAGTGATGCCTGGGCATCTAGGTATTCCTGGTGGTGCGGGCGCCCCCAACCAGAGTTTCCCTGTCTCTGTAAGCATTGCATCATACACTCCAAGTGTATGAGGCTGCGATCAAGGTGTGCACATCTCTGAGCTGCAGATGCTATAATGAAACCTCGTAGGATGGCTTTATTCACTTCTCAAAACAAAATAGGAATGATATGATATGGTAAATTAAAGTAGGCATAGTCACCCCACTGTTTCTCCAAGAAACATTTAAATTCTTCATCTTTCCATAGAAAGGCTGGAAAATGCCAGCCAGCTCGGGCCTCTCTCATAACTGCCCAGTCCATCCAAATCATTCCATGATCTGAAATAACTACTGGCTCAATCTCAGTCCAGAGGACATGAGCAAAGCCGCCCTCTGATACCAGGATATAATCGATACGTAACCATGTAGAATGTGCTCTTGATAAATCGAGGGCCTGGATGGAGGGTGCACCAGACATCCACCAAGTTGCCCAAGCAACAGAGGTAGCTAATCCCTTTATTCAACCAACCTGCAGTATTCCCTCTACTAGACATATCCTGCTCTGAATCATGCGGAGAGTTGAAGTTGCCTGCTAAAATCACTCTTCTCTGATAGGCTCACATTACTCGATGAGGGATGTCCTGAAAAAAAAATGGGAGTATTCGCTGGGGGCATAAATGTTGCCAATTAGGAGCTCCTTGTTATGAAACTTAGCCATTAGGAATACAAATGCCCCTGGGGGGTGGCCTCGCAATTTGACAGCTCCAAAGGTAGTCCCTGCTTGACCAAGACCACCACCCCAGCCTTTCGAGTTCCCGAGGAGGCACCATAAGTTTTAGCCACCCAGTTCTGGGTTAATATCTTGCGTTCTACCGCATTGAGATGGGTTTCCTGCAACATCGCCAGGTGGGCACCTTTCCGTTTTAGCGCTTGCAGAATCTTTGTGCATTTAATCAGGGAACTGATCCCCCCTACATTCCATGAGATTACGTATAAATTAAGTGATGTTACCTATCATGGCATGATGCCGGAAAACATTTACCATCAAGTGCCCCGGGGGCTGCCCAGCCTCAACACCTGGGAACCTACCCAACCCCCCTCCATTCCCCCAGTTAATGTTTCCCTGCACATCTCCACTTGCCCAATAAAAATCCCACCCATTCACACAACAACGCTCTAGACAAATCAACCAAGCATCCTATTGCAACCACTTCTACACACTCCACTTTCACTCCCCTCTTCCCTCCCCACTCATCCAGCATACTCTTCCACCACAACACATACACACAACACCCAGACCCCTAAAGAACCAGCAGCCTCAGCCAGACTCCGATGTGATGGAGTGGGCCACAACCACAACACCACCAGGCAGATAAAGTATTACTAGTCTCTGAAAAGAAACCAGCAGAGATCCAAGCTACATAGGATCAGATCTACTGCTATGTTATATAGAACAGAGTGTCCAGGCTAAATTGCCTCTCTTGTCTAAGTCTCCACATCAAAACACCTTGCAAGCAGAATGTTGGGACAATACAAAGTCTGAACCACACTCTCCATTCATGTGTGGGAACTGGAGCCATCTGTTGGTTGCTCCAGGATGTCCAGGAATTGTTTCGCCGCTCCTGCCTGCTCAAAAGTGTGGGTAGTATCCTCGAGGTAAATTATAAGGCTTGCAGGATACACCAAAGCAAAACAGGTATCTTCTTTAAATAGTTCAGTGCAGATATGAGAAAAACCCTTCCGCTTAGCAGTAAGGGACACTGAATAATCCTGGAAAAGAAGTACCTTCCGCTGCTTGTGGAAGGCCTGAAGCAACAAAGTTTTATGTTGAAAGTTCAAGCTTTGAGCTCGGATCAGGCGCAATCTTTCAAGGCCCTCCACCCTAGATCCAAGCTGATGGGCAGGCTTCACTCTGATCTCTCTTACAAGAGAAGTCAATCCCAGTTCTTTAGGAAGCCAGGTTTTGAATAGGGAGGGAAGTTGCTGGTCTGTCCAGGTTTCAGACACTATCATGTGGAAATTATTCCGCCTGGAGCGATTCTTCAGATCATCCACTTTAGCTGACAGCATTTCAATAAGCTGGGTCTGTTTCTGAAGCTCACAATCGTGGCATGCCTCATTGTCCTCCAGGGCCAACACTCTCAGCTCCACTTCTTCGACCTTACACCCCATTTCCGTTATTGCATCCCCCATTTCCTCCAGCTTCTGCATGGCCCTATCAAATTTTGGGTCTAACAGTTTTACCACCTCATTGGCAGTACTCTGCAGCTGGAGAGGACAGTGCAGCCTTTTCTTGACATCACGGGTGCCATCTTGGAGTCACAGACAGCTCTCTCTCTATCTCTTTTTGTGCCGATAACATATCAGGGCAGCCACCACCTGCAGATTCTGCATTGGGAAACCTTCCGATTCTAGAGGGGAAAGACTCACCCTTGAAGAATTGTTTTTTTTTACTGAAGGTAATTCATACTAGGCAGGGCAGCCCATGAGCGAGACGAGGAATGTCCTCACCTGCTCATGCGCTCACGTGACCTCGGTAAACAGCCTTTAATAAATGGATACATGCTTTTAAAAAATCTCCCATAAAAAGTTACTCCTTTTGCACTTGTTATAAGATACATTCATACATTCAATAAGTGCCAATCCCACCCCTCTTTTTTTGCTCATTCTCCACTCTTGGGAACATAGTAAGTAATAACAGATAAAGACCAGCATGGTTCATCTACTCTGCCCATTAAGATTTTAGAATTGTAGAGTTATGCATGCCACTCCAGGCATGTTACCCCTCTCCATTTAGAAGTTATTTATATTTGTTTTGATTCCATCCTCTTGCTATGTAGTAATCCTGCGTGTCTGTCCCATGCCTTTTTGAATTTCATCACTGATTTTTCTCCTACCACCTCTTTCGGGAAGGCATTCCAAGCATCATTTGCATCCTATTGAATAAAAGTGGTCAATACTCAGAAGAATTAGTGGTGGCATATTCAAAGGCATTTAGGCAGTTTGCAGACCTGCAAATGGTATAAATGCTGCTTAGCAGGATATTCAGTGATACAACAAGGTTAATGTCACTAGATATCCATGTGTGTCGCTGCTAGAAGTCCTGATACTACACGGTTAGCATTGGGGCGTGTCATGAGTGTTCCAGAGTGGGACAGAGGCAGCACCCATCACTAATCAGGTAGCGGCAATATTCAGTTGTTTCCCGGTGAGCAACCGATGGATAAAGTTAGGCGTGGCAAAGGTTGGCCTAACTTTACCTGCAGGAACTAACCAGGCAGCAGCTCAATATCGCTGCTGCCCGTTTAGCTTCTGGGCTGTGCAGTGACCCAGATATTCAATGCCGATGGCTAGATATGGCCCTGGCATTGAATATTGTGGCGCTCCTGCCCGGCCTTGGGGCTAAAGACAGGAGCGGCGGTCTGATGCTTCGTGAGGAAGGAGAGTAACCTGTATCCAGGGAATGCTGGGTATTGTAGTTCCTGCTCCTCTCGCTCCGAAATAAAGAGTTGTAGTTATGGGGTTTCCAGAATATTTATTATAGTAAAGGATATTGTTCCATCACATGGCAAATAAATGCAAACAAAATAGGTGCTTCAAATGCTAACAGGAAAACTTAGGATAAAGGCAACTTAAAGTATAATTGCTGCTTTTCACTTCTCAGCAAATTACTCACTTTGCCCCAAGAGGTCAGTTAGCTTCACTGCAGCCTCTTTCAGCCACTGTTACCTTCACAGTGCTGGGGAAAATCAGGTGCACATAATTAGAGCTTTCTCAGCAAGGCAATACAACAGCTCCGTAGCATTCAATTCACATACAGTAAAAAGCAGTTTCCTTCAGCTTGGCATCTCTACACAGCAGACCGTGCAATCCATGCTCTCACAATCTGGTAAGTCTGTATTATCTTGTGTTAACTCTTCAAGCTGTATGGAATTACTGGCTTCTGGTAACACTGGCTGTCTTCTAGCTTGCAACTCTAAAAACTGCTTAAAACTCTGTAGGAGCAATTCAGCCTGCTGTTTGTGAGATAGGGAATTGCTATCAGCTATACAACTTCCCTCTGGCTTAAGGCTGTTTATTTTCTCCTCTCTTAGATTAATTGTGTCAGAGTAACTGCTAGTCTCTTTTGCTAATGTTTCACACACAGGAGAGTTAGCTTTACGTTCAGCCTGGAAACTTTGTGGCCATTCACTTACTTGTTGCCATGCCGTTCTGACTTCAGATGGCTCCAACGTTCTCCAGCTGTTAGAATGTTTGTTGCTCTCTGGCTCAAACGGTACTTCACAGAATGATTGTTTTCTTTCTTGTGCCTACCTTGAAGGCTTCCTTTCCCAGGGCTGTGCCTTCCAACGGTTGTCTAATTCAGGGCTAGGTCCTCTCTCCTTGGGACTTCTACTCACTGCCTCTGAATAGAACTTTGCAGGTTTCTTTCCAATGCCAGGTTCCCAAGTATCAGCATACTGTTTTCTGGACTTCCAATCATTCTTCTCTATCCATCTCTCCTTCTCATGCTCCAGCTTATTCAACTTCTGACTAGCAAAGCCATACTCTGGTTTAAAACCACGTTCTCTCTCCTGGACACGCCCCTTCCAAGGACAGGGTGTGCCCAATCAGGACTGCAGGACTCCTCCCCTGGGCTGGTCTCCATGCTCAGCTCCGTGGAATAGAGTCTCTCTTTCTTCCTTGGTTTCTCAAATAGGCATAAATCCTGCTGAACCTCAGGATTTTCATCCGTTTTCATAGGCTCAGGAGGGCGCTGTTCACCACAATATCCAGGGTTAGCATTCAGCGGCGATGGCTATGTGTTCTACAAGTGCAAGCCACTGCTGCTGAATATTGGGCCCTATATTTTTATCAGTGGCCACTAAACATATAATTTTGTTGTCCATGGATTTTCAGTGACATTATATGGATAATGCCATTAAAAATGTCAATAATCATCGCTGCACTAAATGGATAATTATGAGATTTCACAGTGGGAGGTGTTAACTACTAGGCAAGATAAGTTTTATTAGAAAAAAGGAGCAGGAAGCAGCATGCAAACTAAATTTAAAGTTCTTTCCTGAGATTTGAGGGACAAGGACGGGAAAGTGGGCATGCTGGGTTGCCCTTCAAAATTTTGCTTGAAAAAAACCTCATTACCCTTCATTAGAACTTGTGCTACTGAATTTAGCAAATAAAATTAATCATTGCCTAAATAAAGAAAAATATAATGTTGACACACTTCATATCTTAGGAAAGCTAAAAAAAATATCTCCCTTTACATAAGTTTGTAAACCAGCCCTTTCCCCAAACTCTTTGATGACAAGTTTTTAAAAAACCTAGCAAAATTACAAGGACTAAAGTGTCTAGACTAGCTTGTATAAAAACAGCCCTTTTTTTCTCATTAAAACATGAGGGGGTTTCCACAACGCATGCACATTTTTTACTACAAGAGTGTGATGAGGCTTTCCAGGGGTGTATCTTTAAGATGGACAAAAACAATTTTTTGAAGGTGTGAATAAACAGGTAGACAAAGGTGAGTTGCTTGATATATTGTATATGGACTTTCAGAAAGCCTTTGACAAGGTTCCTCATCAGACTTTTGGCAAAACTAAAAAGTCATGAGATAGGAGGCAGTGTGCTATTGTGGATCAGGGACTGGTTAAACGATAGAAAGCAGAGGGTAGGGCTAAATGGCCAATTTTCCCAATGGAGAAAGGTGAATAGTGGAGTATCCCAGGGATCTGTGCTGGGTCCGATGCTTTTTAACCTTTTCATAAATGACCTGGAAATGGGAATAACGAGTGAGGTTATCAAATTTGCAGATGACACAAAACTATTTAAAGTTGTTAAAAACCATGAGGATTGTGAGCATAAGATATGCCATACTGGGTCAGAAAAAGGTCCATCAAGCCCAGTATCCTGTTTCCAACAGTGGCCAATCTAGGTCATACGTACCTAGCAGTTTCCCCAAAAGAGACAGGTTCCACAATGCTTGTACTGGGTCAAGCATTGATATCCTGGGTCCCTTCTTAATAATGGTTTATGGACCTTTCCTCCAGGAACTTGTCCAAACCTTTTTTAAACCCAGCTACACTAACAGCCTTTACTACATCCTCAGGTAACAAATTCCAGAGTTTGATTACACATTGAGTGAAAAAATATTTTCTTTTATTAGTCTTAAATAGTTTACCCTGTAGCTTCATTGCATGTCCCCTAGTCTTTCTATATTCTGATAATGCAAACAATCAATCTACCTTTACCCATTCCACTCCGTTCATTAATTTATAGACTTCTATCATATCTCCCCTCAGCTGTCTCTTTTCCAGGTTAAAGAGCCCTAACCTTTTTAGCCTTTCTTCATAGGAGTATCCTTCCATCCCCTTTATCATTTTGGTGGCTCTTCTCTGAACCTTTTCTAATAATGCTATATCCTTTTTAAGATACGGCGACCAGAACTGCACACAATATTCAAGGTGCAGTCTCACCATGGAACGATATAGAGGTATTATAATATCTTTTGTTTTAGAGGGAGGAGTGGCCTAGTGGTTAGGACAAGGTACTTCAGGCCGGAGGGCCGGGGGTTCAAGTCCCACCTGGGGACAGCAATTTCAGGCCGGAGGGACTGGGATTTCTAGTCCTATAGGTACTTCTTGTGGTCTTGGGCAAGCCACTTAACCCTCCATTGCCCATGTTCCCTGTAAGTATTAGTGTATGTGTCTCATATCCCCTCGTGTTAAATGTATCTCCCAATTGACCGCTTTGACCCAGGGAAAAGCGGGATATAAATACAGCTAAATAAATAAATAAAATTTTGTTTTATTTTCCATTCCTTTCCTTATGATACCTAGCATTCTATTTGCTTTCTTGGCCTCCGCTGCACACTGGGCCGAAGGTTTTAACATGTTATCCACAATGACGCTTAAATCTTTTTCCTGGGTGGTGGTTCCTAATGTGGAACCTTGCATCGTGTAACCATAGTTTGGGTTGTTCTTCCCTAGGTGCATAACTTTGCACTTGTCCACATTAAATTTCATCTGCCATTTGGATGCCCAGTCTTGTGGAAATTTGCAAGAGGATATTGATAAATTGGAAGACTGGGCATCCAAATGGCAGATGAAATTTAATGTGGACAAGTGCAAAGTTATGCACCTAGGAAAGAACACCTAGGAAAGAACAACCCAAGCATCCTAATTTGATTTTTGAAAAATCCATTAGATGAAGTCCATGTGTACAGTCACTGCTTGTGCTGCTGGAAGAAAGTGTTTGAGATGAATAGCCTGTTGGCCTTGCAGAATTCTATCAGTCTTTCTTCAGCTTCATTTCTGTTGCGGAGTCCATATTTTCCAACCACTTTGCCTTCTTCTTTGTTGCCAGCTTTTGCATTCCAGTCACCCATGACTATCAGAGAATATTCTGTTTGCATGTTCTGTCAATTTCAGCTTGTGCTTGTTCATAGAATTCATCAACGTCATCCTTTTGTGCAGTTGTTGTTGGGGCATATACTTGAATTATAGTTGTGTTGATGGGCATGATAGACAGAAAGAAATTAAGCGTTCACTGATTGCATTGTATTTCATTACAGTTCTTGCAAGTTTTTTCTTAATTATAAATGCAACACCATTTCTTGGAGTGGTCTAGTGGTTAGGACAAGGTACTTCAGGCCGGAGGTTCAAGTCCCACCTGGGGACAGCAATCTCAGGCTGGAGGGTCTGGGATTTCTAGTCCTATAGGCACTCCTTGTGGTCTTGGGCAAGCCACTTAACCCTCCATTGCCCATGTTCCCTGTAAGTATTAGCGTATGTGTCTCATATCCCCTCGTGTTAAATGTATCCCCCAATTGACCGCTTTGACCCGGTGAAAAGCGGGATATAAATACAGCTAAATAATTTCTTCTTTCTCTTTCATTTCCAGCATAGTAGTCTATGTGATCATCAGATGCAAAATGCCTGATGCCAGTCCATTTCATTTCGCTGACATCCAACAGATCGAGCTGTACACATTCCATTTCTTTTTTGATCACCTCCAACTCCCCTTGGTTCATGTTTCGTATGTTCCATGTCCCAATATGTAAGACATCTTTGCAGCTTATGACTCTCATTTCATGTGCAGCTACATCAGCAATAAGATGTCCTAAGGGCTTTGATCCAACCACATCATAAATGCTGGCTTTACTCTGAAAAGTCTTCAGCTCCTCCCCAGTAGCCAATTGAGTGTCTTCCGACCTGGGGATCTCATCTTCCAGCACTATAGTGCAATTTGTTTTGTTGTGACTATCCATTGGGTTTTCATGGCAAGATGCGGAAGAAGATTGCCAAGCCTTTCTTCTGCGCAGTTTAATTTTGTCTTGTCACAGAAATGTGATTCACCATAGCCAACACCATCCTTCTTCTGCTGCCCAGATGGGTGATTTGTCTTGTCTGGCACCTCAGCTGAGACCTATCCATCTTGGGAGACCCTGCCAGTAGTTAAGCTACTGATAGCTTAACCCTCAACATTACTGATGCACACAAGCCCTCACAGCACGACAAGCTACAAACCAAGTGAGGGACCACCACAGAGAAAATATACACATTTGCAATCTTTTCAGAACAGGCATTAATTTGTGCATCAGCATTTGCACACTACTGCAGCTAGTCCTGGCAGCTGTTTTATAAAGGCATATTGATGTCTATGTTGGCTTTGTATAATAGGCTTAAAACAGGTGCGTTTTTGGACTTCTCACCTATGTGTCCAGTAATAAATTTACCCCCAAATTGTGCATGTTATAAGTGCCCATATACTTTGCAACTATGTAGACTATTTGATCACCTAGGAGCCTATGTATTAAGCTGTAATAGTTGTTTTACAAGGGTTTAATAAGCTTTAAGAACTTAGAAGGCAATCTTATGAGGAGGCACCTAGTTTTAAGTACCAACGATACATGCAAATATCAGGATTTGTGTTATTTATGTGGATAAGTGGCCACCTACATGTAACAATTACCTCATAAAATATGAACTAGTGGGAAAGTACAAGCATTACCTCATTTTATTTATTTATTATGTGGTCTTAAATACTGCTTTATCTAAAATCAAAGTGGTTTACATGGGACAATTAACAAAATGCATATAACAGTGAACAAGTGCAATCATACAGATAACATTAGGCAACTGTAACTATATACAATTATCAAAGAACATGAACCATGATTTAGGTATATACAGATAAATTAGGATATGGCCAACATTAGTTATGGTAGAAAGTATATAAAGTAGAAGGAAGCAGGGGGTTTTGCACATGGAGGGGTATTATGGGTATTATGTTCATTGTAAGCACTGATCAATATTCGGTAAGTGTAGTTTCTGTTCATTGTAAACCGCGCTGATGTCGAATAGTGCGGTATAAAAGAAACTGTAAATAAATAAAATAAATAAATAAAGGGAATTGTCAAATATGGAGTGGTCTTGTTAAGGGTGAGGATGTCTTAAATCATTAGGATGATGTATGATTGGACATCATGCATAATTTCACTATAGGTGTGCACACGGGTGGCGTTTGGGTGGAATCCACTTATTGAAAATAATACCTAAAAAATCCTGAATCACTAATCACAAAACAAAAAAAGAACTCAGAATAGCACGTCTTCTACCAAAACCATAAACTTATGTGCGGAGGAGGAAAAGACCTCAGTAAATTCAAGAGCTTACCATCACTGGTTACATGCTCACTGTGAATGCTCAATAAATTACATCAAAGGTCACTTAACCTCCTTCTCAACCTTTTCTTCCAAATTATTTCTCTTATCTTATTTTGTAATCAATTTTTCAAACTTTAACAAATGTTGTCTGTACATGAAACTACATATTACAAAATTATTTTATAAAACAGTGAACCATAAAATGTATGACTTATCTTCATAACTTATCCCTTATGCCTTTATCCCATACATTCTCTCCATCTTTAATTCTAGTCTTTCTTCCGGCCTCTTCCCCTCCAGCTGGAAACATGCTATTGTCCGCCCTATCCTGAAGAAGCCCACCCTCGATCCCGCCTCCCCCGCCAACTGGCGGCCAGTCACCAATCTCCATTTTCTATCCAAAGTCCTTGAGAAACTTGTCTTTTCCCAACTGGCCTCTCATCTCGATTCCACTTTTGCCCTCCACCCTCGTCAATCCAGCTTCCGTGCAGGCCATAGTACTGAAACCATCCTCACAGCACTGCTTTCTGAGCTTCACCGTGCACACGACTGTGGTGATTTTTCTCTTGTGGTGTCTTTGGATCTATCCTCCGCTTTTGTTGTTGTGGACCACCGCACTCTCTTGTCCTGCCTCTCTGATTTCGGTGTGCGGGGCACTGTTTTGCAGTGGTTTCGCTCCTTTCTCTCCTCCCGTACTTTCTCAGTTCACTCCGGCCACTCCACATCCTCCCCGTCTCCCGTAATCTGCGGCGTTCCCCAGGGCTCTATCCTTGCCCCTCTACTTTTCAACGTCTTCCTTGCTCCTCTAGCTTTGCTCATTCAACAGTCCGGCATTTCCGTTTACATCTACGCTGACGACATTCTTTTGGTTCATCACACCTCCTCCTCTTCCCCTGATCTTCTCCCCATCAATCGCTGTCTCTCCTCCGTTGCCGCCTGGTTTGAGTCAAACTTTCTACATGCTAATCCCGCCAAATCCTCAGCAATCTGGTTTTTTTTGGTCTCCCCCCTCCCAGTCTATCACCAGTTATGGCTTCTCACTCCATCTCCCTGGCACCGACCCTCCGTTATCTGGGCGTTACCTTAGACTCGTCCCTCTCTTTTTGTGAACATATTTCCTCTGTTGTACGCACTTCTTTCTTCCATCTGCGTCGTATCAGGGCCATACGGTCACTCCTTCCCCCGTCGTCTGTTGTCACTGTCGTCCTGTCTTTAGTGATTGCCCGTTTAGACTACTGTAACGCTATCTATGCAGGCCTCCACTCTTCCCAGCTCCACCGTCTTCAATTAGTTCAGAATGCTGCCGCACGTCTCATCACCTCTTCCCCTGCGCGCTCTCACGTGTCTCCCTGTCTTCTCACCCTTCACTGGCTTCCGGTTAAGTTCAGGTTTGTCTTCAAGTTGCTCATCATCACACATAGGGCTCTCCACACTAACACTCCCCAGTACCTGGCCGACATCATCCATCTTCAGCCCTCCCCACGTCTTCTTCGATCGGCCCACGGTAATCGTCTCTTTCTTCCTCCCCCTGCCCAGGCCCATTTGGAACTTACCTGCCACTCCGCCTTTTTCTTCTTAGGTCCCGCCTTGTGGAATTCACTCCCCCTATCTCTTCATACTGAACTGTCTTATCCCCGTTTTAAGGCACTCCTCAAAACCCATCTCTTTTGCCAGGCCTTCGACCTTCCTCCCCCTGTTGATGGTGCCTCGTCCCCCAGTCGCGCCCCCCACCCTCCATGATACCCCCTAGATGTCCTCCTTCACCTTCCTTTCCCCCTCCCCCCCCCCATCCTCTCTTCCCTCTTTGGGCCTGTTCTGTCCTCCATCTGATTTGACTGTCTCTCTCTGTCCTATTATCAATTGGCGTTCTTTTCCGACTTTGTTTTCAGTAGCCTACCATTTTGTTTTGTACACTGCCCTGACGCTTCGGCCTGAGCGGTTTATCAAGTGATGTGAATAAAGATAAAGATAACTGTTTGTCCAATATGTTCATATTGTCTTTCCTTTACTCAAATAAGCTACTTATTGCCAACTCTCTCAATCACACTAATGCTGACAGTGTTTCACTGTGTGCTTCTTCAGGGAATGACTGTTCCATAGCTTCTATTGTGACATTTAGCTTCTAAAACAAGATATATTCCATGAACATCAACATGTACACATCCTCTAGAAATATTCTTTAACCATACATCAATCCCAACAAACCTCATAATACTAACTTCATGACATGCATATAGTTACGTGGCTCAAAACAATTAATCTTATAATGAAACTATGAAAAGACCTTCAATTATCCAAACCAGCGGGTCTCTAAAAGGCAAAAAAAAAAAAAATTGTTCCTACATGGAATTCCTCATTCTAATCATTAAATACCTGCTTAACATCACTACATATGATCCTATCCTGAACGCACAGACTATCTTAATGGGTAATCCAAACTGTCATGGGATCATCATTATATGAAAGGGTTGAAAACTCATAAGGCAAGACCTTTAACCCTCTCTTTAAACGTCCAAAGACGTTATGCCACTATGAGCCAATACAAGACTAGCACGATCTATTACCTACTGGGATGTGATAGTCATATGATGGAGTTTATTTATTAGTATTTAGCTCATGTCTTTCCAATGGTAGTTCAAAGTGAATTACATTCAAGTACATAGGTATTTCTCTGTCCCCAGAGGGCTTACAATCTAAACTTGTTCTTGAGACAATGGAGAGTTAAGTGACTTATCCAAGGTCACAAGGGAGAATCAAACCCAGATTTTTGGGGGGTACTAGACTGTTTTTCTAACCATTAGGCTACTCCTCCACTCCTAGTTCTACCTGAACATTTCCAAAAGCCAGTTACAGCGTCTTACTTTCAACCATGTGACTTCCTGCCTTCTCCTTATAGAAACATAGAAATATGATGACAGAAAAAGACCACATGGACTATCTAGTCTGTCCTTCCATATCAACAACTACAACAGTCCTCTTTTTTCCTTTAGAGATCCTCTGTGTTTGTCCCATGCTTTTTTGAATTCAGTTACTGTCCTCATCTCTACCACCTGCACTGGGAGACTATTCCACGGATCCACCACTCTTTCTGTAAAGAAATATTTCCGCAAATCACTCCTGAATCTATCCCCCTTCACCCTCATCCCATGTCCCCTCATAGCAGAACTTGTTTTCAATTGAAAGAGACTCTTCCCCTGAACATTTATGCCATGGAGGTATTTAAACATCTCAATCATATCACCTCTATCCCGCCTTTCCTCTAAGGTGTACATATTAAGATCCTTAAGTCTGTCCTCATATGCTTTATAATGAAGACCACTAACCATTTTAGTAGCCACCCTCTGCAATGACTCCATCCTGTTCACATCCTTTTGAAGGTGCAGAATCCAGAATTGCACACTATACTCCAAATGAGATCACACCAAAGACTTATACAGAGATACTATCACCTCCTTTTTTCTGCTAGCCATTCCTCTCCGTATGCACCTAAGCATCCTTCTAGCTTTTGCTGTCGCCTTTTCTATCTACATTAAGATCATTAGACACTACCACGCCTAGGTCCCGCTCTTCTTTAGTGGACAAAAGTACTTCACCCCCTATACTATATTGCTCCCTTGGATTGCTGCAGCCCAAATGCATGACCTTATATTTTTTAACATTAAATCCCAGCTGCCAGATTCTAAACCATTCTTCAACCTTAGCTAGATCCCTCCTCATGTTATCTACACCTTCCTGGGTGTCTACTCTATTGCAGATTTTGGTATCATCCACAAAAAGGCAAACCTTACCCAACAGCCCTTCCACTATAACACTAACAAAGATGTTAAAAAGAATCGGACCAAGGACAGATCCCTGGGGCACACCACTGGTAACATCCTTCTCCTCAGAGTGAGCTCCATTTACCTGTACTCTTTGCCGCCTCCCACCCAACCAATTTCTAACCCAAGCAGTAACTTTAGTGTCCATCCCTAGAGTGCTCAGTTTGTTTATAAGTCGCCTGTGAGGAACAGTGTCAAAGGCTTTACTGAAATCTAAATACACCTCATCTAGGGCTCTCCCTCGGTCCAACTCCCTGGTCACCCAGTCAAAGAAATCAATCATATTTGTCTGACAAGACCTGCCTCTGGTGAATCCATGTAATCCGCTGGACTCCAGAAACCTCACTATTTTCTCTTTCAGCAGCGTTTCCAATAATTTACTCACCACCGAAGTTAAACTAACCGGCCTGTAGTTTTCAACCATATTCTTACTTCCACTTTTGTTTAAAGGCACCACATGAGCCTCTCTCCAGTCCTTTGGCACTACTCCCAACTCCAACGAGGCATTGAAAAGGTCAGTCAGTGGAGCTGCTGGAACGTCCCCAAGTTCCCTCAGTATTCTAGGGTGTATCCCATCCGGTCCCATCACTTTGTCTACTTTAAGTTGAGCTAGTTTCTCACAAACACAGTCTACTGAAAATTGTTCAAGATGTCCCTCACTTCTGTTCCTGTTTGTGGGTATTTTCTGAGGTCCTGCTCCTGGTTCTTCATCTGTGAACACAGAACAAAAATATTTGTTAAGCAATTCTGCTTTATCCTCATCAGCTTCTACATATTCTTCCCCTTCACCCTTGAGTTTGACAATACCACTTTTGCCCTTCCTGTTCTCACTAATATATCTGAAAAATGTCTTATCCCCCCATTTTATTGCATTGGCTATTTCCTCCTCTTTTTGAATCTTTGCTTTCCTGACTACTTTGCTAGCTTCTCTAAGTTTTTCCAAATATAGATGCCTGTCTTCCTCTCTCTGTGATCTCTTGTATTTCATGAAGGCCTCCCTCTTTTTCTTCACTTTTTCAGCTACTTCTTTCGAAAGCCATAGCGGTCTCCTTTTCCTTTTACCTTTATTTACCATTTTAACAAAAAGGTTGGTTGCCCTTAAGATATCCCCTTTCAGTTTTGCCCACTGTTTTTCTACATCCCCAGCTGTTCCCATCCCGCTAACGACTCCCTGAGATATTGGCCCATCTTGGCAAAGTTAGTCTTCCTAAAGTCTAAGACCCTCACCTTTGAATGGATTCTAGCAGCCCTAGTCCTAATACTGAACCACACCATCTGGTAATCACTGGATGCAAAATGATCTCCCACTATGACATCAGAAACACTTTTACCATTGGTAAGCACCAAGTCCAGTATGGCCCCTTCACGTATGGGGTCTGTTACCAATTGCTTGAATAGTTCTCCCTGTAGAGAATCCAGGATCCCTTTACTTCTAGATGATACTGCAGCAGGAATATGCCAATCAACATCTGGCATATTGAAATTGCCTATCAGTAGCACTTCCCCTTTCCTAGCAATGCTGCGTATGTCTTCGATTAATTCTCTGTCCACCTCTTCCTCTTGTGAGGGAGGTCTGTATATCATGCCAATGCAAATAGATTTCTCTATCCCTCTTTCTAGTTTAACCCACAATGTCTCCTCTCTCCCTTTTAAGCTCTGTAATTCCAAAGATTTAAGAGTATTTTTTACATATAGTGCCGCTCCTCCTCCCCTTCTTCCTACCCTGTCCTTTCTGACTAAAGTATAGCCAGGTATAGTTACATCCCAGTCATGGTTTTCTGTGAACCATGTTTCTGTAACTGCCACTAAATCCAAGTCGGCCACTCCCACCAAAGCTTCAACATCAGGGATCTTATTTCCCATTGCCACGGGAATTTATACACACTGCTTTCCATATGTTACCCCTGTTACCCATTTCCATAAAGGTATTTAATGCATCACTTACCTGGGGGCTTTCACTTACCTGGGGGTTATTTTCACCCATCCCCAATGAATCTAGTTTAAAGCCCTTTTCAGTAGATTAGCCAGTCTACTACTGAAGACGCGTTGACCTTTCTTGGATAGATGGATGCCATCTCTGCTCTGCAACCCTTGGAACAGCATCCCATGGTCTAGGAAACCAAAACGCTCTCGATGACACCATCCACACAGCCATGCATTCATCTCCAGGATGCGAGCCTCTCTGCCTTGGCCTTTACCCTCAACTGGGAGGGCTGAAGAGAACACCACCTGTGCACCTAACTGCTTTACCCTCTGTCCCAGAGCCATGAAGTCACTTTTGATACACTCAGAGGGATACCTGGCAGTATCATTTGTTCCGACATGGATTAGCAACATTGGGTAACAGTCAGTGGGCTTGATGAGTCTCGGCAAACTCTCCGTAACATCTTGGATTTTGGCACCAGGCAGACAGCATACCTCTCTGGACATCAAGTCTGGTCGGCAGATGGATGCCTCAGTACCCCTCAAAAGAGACTGACCAACCACCACTACCCTTCGCTTCCTTGCTGTAACTGATTCTGCAACTTTGGGGTACTTGAGCTCTAGTTCTTCCCTTTACAGGGATACTTTCACCTCCTCCACTTCCAGGGCTGCATAATGGTTCTTCATTTTAAGGGCTGGAGAAGTTTGATGGGTGATTCTGCGGGCCCTGGTGACTTGTGTCCAACCTTCATCATTCTGTTGGCACCCATCTTCGCCTCTGCTAGAGTGCTTGGATGTTTCAAGAAGCATCTCATCAATGTACTTCTCAGTGTCTTGAATGTTCCTCAGCCTCGCCACCTTCTCTCTGAGTTCCTCCACTTGTTTCCTCAGAGCTTCAGCATGTAGGCACCCTGCACATGGAACTGGTCCTTCAACTGGCATTGGGACCTCTGTCTGGACAGAGGCAGAAGCTGTAATGGGGGCAACAGCTTTAGCAATATGATTTTTCCCAGCCATTGTTCTGTTCGTGGAGCTTAGGTATCTGAGAAAGCAAAAGAGAGAGATCTACCAAAGTACCAGCCGGTTTCCCAGCTGTCCTTTTAGAGAAAAAAGCAATTAAATCTCTTTAATTATATTCAAAATGTGCTGTTCCAAGTCCCTGTGCTTTGTTAAATGGGGAGGTGCCCTATAAAGCAAGACTGCTCACTAGGGGTGGGTGGGAGTTGGGGTGGGTAGAGAGGGAACTAACACCTGGTTAGGTGTCAGCAGTTCCCAAAAGCTGAGAAGGTTACTAGAGTTTAAAACCTACTCTACTAAAGAAAATATTGCCACTAAACCACCAAAAAGAATGTAACTTTGCTTTAAAAATATACCAGAACCCTTTCAAAAGCTCTCAGTCAGAGAGCTAGCAATTTAATAAAAATAAACCCTCAAATGCCTGTAAACTCCAATCCAACACCAGTCCTACAATCTGCCTTATTAATGTATGTATTATCTCAATAACAGAACAAAGTAATAGGTTACTGTTGAACCTGTAAACAACCCTCCATATATTTCTACTTAGTATATCCAAAATCAGTCAAATAGAAAGACTTATTCTTGCAGAGAGAGATCCATTCTATCCAAGGACTGCTTCATAAGAAAACCTGAGAAAATCCCAGAATACTTAGAAGTCTGGACACTTTGCAAAAAAAAACCCTTCCACCCTCCAAAGATCACTAAAAAATATGTATTAATCTCTAAGAATTAATGTTGTTGTTAAATGCCGTTGAGGCTGTGTTAGCTCCTGGCGACCCTCCGGATAGTTGACCTAAACTTTGTTTGGTCTTCAGCCAAGCGGCTCATTGTTGATAGAGTGGTATCCATAGCTGCTTTTATGAATTTATGATCTACCAAAAGAAATCTCTCATCACATCCCATTACTGCTTGCCCATTATGCCATAATATTCCATTTAGTGTTTTTCTTTAGTCCACGAGGGTGCGCTGTTTGTAATCTAAAAATCCACTGCTGCTCTCTTCTCAGCAATGTCTTACCTCTATCTCCTCTTTTGATATTATATGGAATATGATCCAAACAAAAGCATCTCAACTTTTTAAAATCTTGTCGTAACTCTATACAATATAGCAGTATAGGTGCCGACATGACCTTGTAGTTCTATTTACCTTTATGTTCAAAAATCATAATTCTTTTCTGCCAAATCATCTTACCAAATATACATCAACCCACATGGACATACAATAGCATAAACTACATATGCTGAGGTTCATGATGTTGCCCACTGCAGGGAATAGTTCTATCCATGAAGCAAAAACTCTATGATTGATAATGTAATGTCACAGATCTGACACTGGCCACATTCCCTGGGGCCTATTGCCTTCCCCTGTTCTACTCTCTTTTCATGTATTACTGCTGGACTGCTGTTGCATACATAGTCATGTGCCCCTGCCAGCTGATATATGAGAGCAAGACCACCCGTTCTATGAAGACACAGCTTAGTGAACACAGGAGTAGGCTAAAGACTGGCACACTTCCAGTGCCTATGGTACCGCATTGCCAATTGCTGAACCATACTTTTTAAGATTTGGCTTGGACAGTGATTGATTTTGTACCACTATCTGCCCCGGGAGGGCATCGGAGGACAAAACTGTCATATCATGAACAATATGGGATTTATGAATTGCAGTCAGTAAAACCTCATGGTTTGAATGAAGAGTTGGAATTACAAGGTATGACAAAAAAAGAAACCAGACTGTGGCAGCCACACCCATGACTCAATTCCAATTGGCTAATCACTTATGTCACTGTGTTGTGCAACATCTCACCACTATTCTCCTATAATATATTTCATCTTTCTCACTCTGTTTTTCTTTTTCAGGTTTTTTTGGTCCCGAAGAACAAAGGGGATCCTATGGCAGAGGGGGAACATGTCAACTTTATTTCTAAGTATACCCCTTTTACTTTGTCATGGAACTGGAGGTGGCAGAAATATGGAGCAAAGAATTAACCTGAAATTTCTGGTTAAGTTGGAGAAGGGCCCAAATGAGTGTCTCCAACTTCTCCAAAAAGCTTATGGAGAAGATGCAATGTCAAGGCTGTGAGTCTTCAAGTGGCACAAACGCTTCAAGACTGGCCGCGAGGAGGTGGAGAATGACCCCAAGTTAGGACAGCCTTCCACGATACAGATGGCTGAGAACATTGACAGAGTGAACCAGCTGGTGCGGAGTGATCACAGATTGACGGTGCGAATGATAGCTGAGGATCTCAGTCTGAACAGGGAGTCAGTGCGGACCATCTTGGTGCAGGAGCTGGGGATGTGGAAGGTGTGCGCCAAGATGGTGCCCAAGCTTTTATCGGACGACCAGAAGGAGCACTGGGTCAATGTTTGTTGAGACTTGCTAGAGAAGATCGGAGAAGATCCAGAGTTCGTTGGCCGAGTCATCACAGGAGAGGAGACTTGGGTCTTCCAGTACGACCCTGAAAGCAGGAGACAGAGCCTGCAGTGGAAGACTCGACTGTCACCCAGACCCAAGAAGCTACGCATGTCCAAATCAAGGATCAAGATCATGCTGATTGCATTCTTCGACTAGAAGGGAGTGGCCCATCATTCGTTTGTGCCTGAGGGTCAGACAGTCAACCAGCACTTCTACCAGCAGGTCCTCAATCGTCTCCATAACCGGGTTTGGTGCAGCAGGCAGGCTCTATGGAGAGATAAGTTGTGGCTGCTCCACCACGATAATGTGCCCGCACATACCGCGCTCAATGTGAGGCATTTCTTGGCCAACAAACAGATCACAGCTCTCAAACACCCTCCTTAGTCCCCAGATCTCACACCATGCGACTTCTGGCTCTTTCCCAGGCTGGACTGTGCTCAAAGAAACTCATTTTGCCTCTGTAGAAGAGATCAAGGCCACTATGACAAGGGAGCTGAGGGACCTCAAAGAGGAAGATTTTAACGAGTGTTTCCGTACGTGGCAGAAGCGAATGCAGAAGTGCATTAACTCTGGGGGTGGGATTAATTTGAAGGGGATATGCGTAATTTCTCTGTACATTTTGTAATAAAACATTTATGGGACAGTCTCGTTTCTTTTTTTTGTCACACCTCGTACATTCTATTATTTAATTTTGACTGTCTTTTTTTGTCTTGCCAATGAAATATGTTGAAAAATGCTTGGTCAATGTATAAGAGTGTAGGAAACAATCAAAACAAAAACTCACTCCAAAACAACATTAGTTTCTGATTCAAAACAGTGTGTCCATCTTCATACTGATGTATAAATGATTGTAAAATTATATAACAAAAGTGGTAGGCAAGGTCTCAGCAATCCGGGCAAAAAGCAAAACGTGATCAAGGCGCAAGCCGAGGTCACACTGCCAAACAAAAGCCCTTTTAACATCAAGGACCAAATGCCACCACCATCCCACAAATGTTAAAAGTACTCATGAAAAATACAAAAGCAGGCGACAGCCAAACCCAACTGCAATTACTTAGCTTGACAAAAACAGGGGAAAGGTCCGCCGCCTGCTGCCCCGACGTCACTGTGGCGCTCACTAATGTTTCGCGATAAACATCGCTGCATCAGGGGAAATACTACAAAAGAAGAATAAACACATGCCAACATCACTAAAAAGCCAGAAACCCCAAAATCCAACCCCACACACCAGATAACTTACTAAAAACAAAGAAAGAAGGAAAAAACTGCTTACTTGAGGAAGCGGCCCAAACAGCACTTCAATCTTGCTCACAAAAACGCCGCGCATGCTCACACACTCATCCACATGGAACTCCCGAATATAACAGACTGCTGACGTCAAAGGACTTCCCCAGAAGATAACTCCACCCCCAAACTCTTAAAGGCACACCACCCAGTCAATCCGTAGGTTTAAACCCCCTGGAGCCACCGTCCCTAAGCGAAAAATGTGCCGCTGTTCACAAATCAACAGGGACTGCTCCCTACTTTTCCCTTCCCGACCAGAAACCACCCGATCTAAACAAAAACATTGAAGCTCAGAAAACTGATGGCACATCTCTAAACAATGAGGAACGAGGGACGCTTCTCGGACAGAACACTTAATCCTACTCTTGTGCTCTATAAGACGCTTATGAAAGATCCTACAAGTACTCCCTATATAAAAAAGACCACAAGGACACATTATCCCGTATACAACGTACGTAGAGTCACAAAAGGTCTTATGACGAAACCGATGCTTCACCCCATGATATTCAAAATCTGAAAGTTCTCTGGAAACTGCACAAATAGAACAATGCCCACAAGGGCTGTGTCCCCCATGACCGATCAGGGTCAATGGACACTGATCGTAAAGCAGACGGGCTCAAAATTTCTCGAAGATTGCGTTGGCGACGCCAAACGCATCTGACCCTCTTGCCGGCCAATCCAGGGAGGGTATCTAACACCCCTGAATGTCGCCGCAAAATGCGTTGAATAGAAAAACTAAAAGGGGTATACTTAGAAATAAAGTTGACATGTTCCCCCTCTGCCATAGGATCCCCTTTGTTCTTCGGGACCAACAGCAGAGAACGGTTGTTAAACAGTGCCCTCCAATAAGCATCCCGCCCAACCCTGCGGGGATAACCCCTGGCTAACAACAAATTTGCTAAGCCCTGAGATTGCTGTTTAAAATCAGATAAATTAGAACAATTCCGACGGAAACGGACAAATTGAGAAAAGGGCAGACTGTTACGTAAACCTGCAGGATGAGCGCTCCCATAGTGTAACAACGCGTTCTTGTCCGTGTGCTTCCTATGAACACGGGTCGACCACCCCATCTCATCCCGCGACACCACTACATCCAGAAAAACAATCTGAGTGTAACTACAAGTGCTGGTAAACTGTATATTCCTTTCACGACCATTCAACCAACTAACAAAATCGTGAAACTCAGCGACTGAACCACCCCACAAGACGAACACATCGTTAATGTACCGGCACCAAAACCGCAACTGCGCAGAGAAAGGGGAAGAAAATACCCACTGCTCTTCATATTTAGCCATATACAAATTAGCGACCGAAGGGGCGCACGTGGCGCCCATGGCAACTCCGGATAATTGATGGTAAAAATGATCCTCAAAAACAAAATAATTTTCAGAAATGGCTAAGTGGGCTAAACATTTCAGAAACGCTGTCATCACAGAGGTCAAATCCCCCCTGCGATGCAGGGTCTCCTCAACCACCCCCACAGCAGCAACTTGTGGAATGGACGTATACAAAGACGCCACGTCTAAAGTGGCCAACAAAACCGCTGAGGAACTCAACAGAAGCGAGTGCTCCTCCAAAAGATTCAAGAAGTGCATAGTATCCCGGACATAAGCTGGCAATTCCAATAACAGAGGTCGCAAAAAAGAATCCACGAAGGTGGAAAGAGGTTCAAGAACAGTACCCCGTGTGGACACTATAGGGCGCCCCGGTGGACGCTGGAGGTCTTTATGAATTTTAGGCAAGAGATAAAACCTAGCTATAGACGGACTACGAACATTCAAAAATAAATATTCCTTTCTAGATATTAACTTAGCAGACGAAGCAGCCAGGGTCAATTCTTTTATCGTGCCCTGTAAAAGTAATGTGGGATCTTGAGAAAGAACTTCATAAGTAGTCTGATCACTCAACTGGCGCTGGGCTTTACAAAGATAGTCCACCCGGGGCCAAACCACAATGGCCCCACCTTTGTCAGCATTCCTGATTACGAGGTCAGGACTCGAAGTCAACTCATTGACTGCTTGTTTTTCCCCGGAGGTTTGTGAACAAGATTGAAGTGCTGTTTGGGCCGCTTCCTCAAGTAAGCAGTTTTTTCCTTTTTTTCTTTGTTTTTAGTAAGTTATCTGGTGTGTGGGGTTGGATTTTGGGGTTTCTGGCTTTTTAGTGATGTTGGCATGTGTTTATTCTTCTTTTGTAGTATTTCCCCTGATGCAGCAATGTTTATCGCGAAACGTTAGTGAGCACCACAGTGACGTCGGGGCAGCAGGCGGCGGACCTTTCCACTGTTTTTGTCAAGCTAAGTAATTGCGGTTGGGTTTGGCTGTCGCCTGCTTTTGTATTTTTCATGAGTACTTTTAACATTTGTGGGATGGTGGTGGCATTTGGTCCTTGATCTTAAAAGGGCTTTTGTTTGGCAGTGTGACCTCGGCTTGCGCCTTGATCACGTTTTGCTTTTTGCCCGGTTTGCTGAGACCTTGCCTACCACTTTTGTTATATAATTTCACAATCATTTATACATCAGTATGAAGATGGATACACTGTTTTGAATCAGAAACTAATGTTGTTTTGGAGTGAGCTTTTGTTTTGAATGAAATATGTTGAGCAGCCATGATATCATTGCGCAGTGGGTCATTCTTCAGCGCCTTTCTTAAATGCCAGATTCCCCTCTTCTGATGATGTACCTGTTGCCACTGTGGTATGTAAGAATTAGAGTGATCCACAATTCACCAGCTCCTGAAAAAGGAGTCAAAACCTTTTGGTCGAGTGAAGATTGGGTCAAGGAGGCAATTGTGAGAATGCTGGCAGTGAGAAAAAGCCTTTATTGGAATGGTGTGTTCACTGCTGAGTAAATGCTATTATGTGCAGATAAGTCTTTAAATTTGTTTCAAGAAAGCTATTTAGCCTGATATACTGCAATAGCAACAGATCTGTTTGAATGACTTTGTAAAATATGCACAGAAAAATACTCATAAAAATTGAAATTAAGTAATAAAATAATAAAATTAAATTATGAATAGACATTAAAGTGGATTTTGAGACTGATCAGGGAGCCTGTGATTTCCATATGGTTACATCTGACCAAATCTTGCTCAATCTGATGGTCTCCCTATCACTTTTATAATATTTTGAGTGAGGCACGAGTCGCAGTGAGTGTTCCCTACACTCACTTTAGTAGATGGATAGTCCTTAGAGGGCTTTTTTCTGTTATTCTAAAGGTAAAAGGCCAAAAATACTCATTCTTAGTCATCACATTGATTATTTATATATCATGATACACTATTTATACTATATTTATTATTACTACAGGACTATAAGGTGTACGCAAATACATATAAGAGTCAGTCCCTTAGTTTTAGGGCTTCCAAATTAGTTAAGACAAGACTCCAGGAAAAAACAAATTTGGGAATTTGTTTTTACCATTTTCTTTTTTTTTTTTTTTTTACTTATGAATTTATACAATACATATCAAGAATACATCTTGAAACAGAAACTGAGAAGGGCGAAGCAAAACATAACAGACCCATGCAATCCAACTAAAAGGAAAAAACTCAAAACGCCCGACCCACTCTAGCCCTCAAAACAGAGAGGATACCAATAGTGAAAAACATACAACCAGTACTACGATAGAAAATTAGAAGTGTGAAAAAAAAAACAGTTGACCTATTTTGCTCAAACAGCGGCAGAGGGGGAAGCATCTATCACCCTATTATGTCGGGCATTTATAAAGTCCAGCAATTGGGAAGGCTCATAGAATATAAAAGACTCAGACTGATACTTGATCAGACACTTACATGGAAATTTTAGGAAAAAGAGCCCTCCCAATTGCTGAACTCCAGGTCGGAGAAGGAGATACTCCCGCCGCCGCCGCTGAGTTTCTCTAGAGAGATCCGGAAACATACGGACAGACAACCCCTTAAATAAAAGATTGCGCTTCTTGAAGAATAACTTCATGAGCCATTCCTTATCAGGGATCAAGGCTAATGTAATCAATAAAGTGGAGGGCACTACCTGCCCCTCCTGCGATGATTCCAACATTGCAGTCACATTTAATACATCCCCATTAGCTAATCCCTTCACCCCCCCAAACCCACAACTTTTTTCCCCAACGGCAAATAAAACATTTTAATTGGAGGGTGGGATTCAGGGGGAATACCCAAAATCTCTACTAAATACATCTTAAACATCTCTCTCGCAGATATTATAGATATCCTAGGAAAATTAATCAAACGTAAGTTTGCAACTCTAGACATATTTTCCAAGACCTCCAATTTAAAAGTCATAGGCAAAATATTCTTCTTCAGGGTTTCCACCTCCTTCTCAAGAGCCACAGAACATGCTTGCACTTCCACAACAGCACTCTGCAAGTTAGTTATTTTAACCAAATTTTCCTGGATAGCCAAATCATTATTTGTAACTTGAGACACCAAACCCGACATCCGTGGGAACATTTCTTCCCGAAGCTGCATAATCGTAGCCCATATGATTTCCAGAGTTACCACCTCAGGGGCCTCCACAGACGGTGCTGGGGGAGCCTCTCCCCCTCCCCTGAATGATATTCCGCCCGACAACAGGGTTGATGCAGTTGGACCCAATACTGGGCCATCACCACCTTCTGCCATCTCTCCTGCGGCCTCGGCCCTCTGCTGCTGCACTGGGAAGGCACAGCGTCCACCCAACTCTCCACGGGCAGTCGCTGCTCACCGGAGGAGTCCGACAACTCAACACCCTCTTCCAACTTCTCCACACAGCCGATATCCTGACGAGGGACCTTCGAGACCCGGACAGAGCCAGGGGAGAAAAGATCGCCGCCCGAAGCAGAAGACGAGGACTCCACCTCCGGCTGCTGCAAAGCCGGGCTACTCTCCCCTGCTTTCCTCAACTGTCTCGGAACAGCAACAACGTAAGAGTCCAAAGGACCCACAGAAGGTAATATCGACGAAGCCTGAGGGGCTGTAGAAGGCTGTTTAGCCTCTCTAGACTTTCGTTTTTTGCCCATAGGAAAAGACGCCGCTCCGATCAACGCACCTCATAGAATCGCCATCTTGGATCCCGTTTTCACAGTTCTAAGACCGTTTTTACCATTTTCTATGATAAAAAAATTTTTTTTTATATTTTACATGTTTAAAAACAATGATGAAATAAGAGAAATGGCAATAAATTCTGATACACTATAATAGTCTGGCGAAGGATATCATGCTCTTCTCATCAGGCAGCTCTCATAATTTTTCTTTTATTCACTTTATTTAATTTTCAGGTTTATTTTGTAATAAGACAATGATGCCTAATTAAGCTAATGTATTAATTTAATGGTTAATTAAGTTAATGAATTTGATGTAATTCTGTATATCCATTACAAATATATATTTATGTTAATTGTGTACATGTGGTTAATTTAATTTCATTCATATCTGTTTAATTAAGTTTGTTTTTTGTAATTAAGGATGATGATGACTAATTATGTTTTTGATTTAATTAGTGTTCAATTAATTCTACATATTTATTTTCTTATGCAGTATTGCATTTTGGTGGTTTTAAGATCATAAAAATTGCCATACTAGGTCATACCAAAAGTCTATCAAGCCCAGCATCCTCTCTCTGACAGTGGCCAATCTGGGTCGCCAAAACACGGCAGATCCTAAAAAGTGGAAAATCTATTGCACTGGTGTGATATACAGACCTTCCTCAGAGACAGAAACAATTGATGATGTTCACAATATTGCTTTGAAAGGGGAAGTGCTATTGGTGGGAGATTTCAATTTTATAGATGGTGACTGAGTTATCCCAGCTGCAGTGTCTTCTAGAAAGAGGGATATCTTGGATTCTCTACAGGGAGAACTGCTCCAGCAATGGTAACATAACATTGTTGGAGCAATGGAGGGAGGAGTGGCTCAGTGGTTGGGACAGGTTACCTCAGGCCAGAAGGCCAGGGGTTCAATTCTCATATGGGGACAAGCAACTTCAGGCCAGAGGGACTGGGGTCTCTAGTCCCATGGCCACTCCTTGTGGCCTTGGGCAAGCCACTTAACCCTCCATTGCCTCAGGTACACTTAGAATGTGAGCCCTTCAGGGACAAGGGAATAAAAAGTACCTGTTAGTATACATGTAAACCACACTGATTCTAAATAGCACAGTATAAAAAATAAATAAATACACAGGAGGGAGTGATACTGGACTTGGTAATTACAAATGTGGAGAGTATTTCTGATGATGTTGTGGATGATCATCTGACATCAGTGATCACTGGATGGTGTGCATCAGTATTAGGACACAGGTGGAGATGGTTCAATCAAAAAGCTAGGGTCCTAGACTTTCAAAAAAATGTAAGTTTGCCAAGATGAGGGAACATCTCAAGGAATTGTTAGCTAGATGGGAACATCTGTGGGAAGGAGAACAGAGGGCAAAATCTGAAAGGAGATACCTTAAGGGCAACAAACCTTTTTGTTAGGAAAGTAAATAAAAGGAAGCTAAAAAGAGGGCTGCTATAGCTTTCAAACGAAGTGTGAAAATGTGAGGAAAAATAAATTATCTGTCAAAAACCATAACACATTGCAGAAAGAGGAAGACAAAACACAATATCTGGAGAAACTATGAGAAGGTGGTGAAGTAGTTAGGAAAACAAAAATGCACATGCGAGCAAAAATTGACAATATGAGAGAGTAAAACCTAGGGATTGTTTTTCCTCTTGCTAGAGCCAAGAGGAAACGTAACGGTGGCATAGTGAATCTCAAGGGTGAAGAAGAGGAATATATAGAGACTGATGAGGATAAAATGGAAATGCTTAACCATTATTTCTGTTCTGCATTCACAGATGAAGGGCCAGGAAGGGGACTTCAGAAAACAAATACAAATAGGAATGTGAGTGAGATAGACATCAAATGATTTTCAGAAGATTCTATTTGTGAGGAGGTAGCTAAACTAAAAGTAGACAAAGAGATGGGGCTAGATGGGATTCACCAATGCAGTTTTTATACTACTTCCTACCATTTCCTCTGGTGAATAAATTAGTTGAAATGATGCTAAAGTAGAGAATAGTGCAGTTTTTTCCTAGAGATAAATCTTGGTCAGAGGAATCTGATCAATTTCTTTGACTGGATGATCACAGAAATGGATTGGAGGAGAGCACTAGAGATGTGGTCAACATTATCGGCACCCTTGAATTTTAGGTATGTTGTGTACAATAACTTGATAAATAATTGGAAATATTCGAACTGTATGCCACCATAATCTTTTAATAGTATGTTCAAAGGTATACAACAAATAAAAAAGATGACTGTGCAACTTAGACAAAGTAATTTCTGAGAAAAAAAACAAAATATGACCTAGATAGGATTAATGGCACCTCAAATCCCTCAATTTGATGGCCTGGCTGCTGAAAGGCTAGTCCTTGCTCCCTTGCTCCTATCAAGGGAGGTTGAAGAGGTGGTGTTGGCCTCCAGGAAGCATTCCACTAGGAAGCCTATGCTCTGAAATTGCGTAGGTTCTCTACCTGGTGTTCTCAACAGCAAGAGGACCCCTTCTCCTGCTCTGTCCAGGTGGTGCTGCAATACCTGCTCCACCTTTCCAACCTAGGACTTCAGTCCAACTCTGTCCGGGTTCACCTCAGTGCCCTCTCAGCTCACCACTCGCTGGTGGATGGACAATCTCTCTCAGGCCACCCTCTGGTGTCTCGCTTTCTCAGAGGCCTGCTTCTGCTTAAGCCTCCTATTCGTCCACCGGCCACTGAGTGGGATCTCAATGTGGTCTTGCAGCAACTGACTTGCCCACCTTTTGAGCTGATGGCAACCTGCCATTTACGTTTCCTCTCCTGGAAGGTGTTGTTCCTTGTGGCACTCACCTCGGCTAGGCGGGTGAGTGAGCTTCAGGCCCTGGTCTCGGATAGGCCGTATACCAGGTTCTATAGGAACAGGATAGTCTTGCGGACTCATCCTAAGTTCCTTCCAAAGGTAGTGTCCTCCTTTCACCTCAACCAGGAGGTGGTACTTCCAACGTTCTTTCCCAGGCTGCATGCCAGTAGGGCAGAGACTGACTTGCATACCCTGGATTGTAGAAGGGCGCTGTCCTTTTGCCTTGAACGTATGCAGGGGCATAGAAGGGCTTCTCAGCTCTTCATTTCCTTTGACCCTAATAAATTGGGGTTGCCTGTCACTAAGCGTATGTTGTCCATTTGGGTGGCAGACTGTATCGCCTGGGCATACAGGGCAGCCGGCCTCTCCCTGGAGGGTCGAGTCACAGCCCACCGGGTCAGGGCGAAGGCCGCATCAGTAGCTCACTTCCGTTCTGTTCTGTTGGCAGACATCTGCCAGGCCGCTACTTGGTCTTCAAGCCAGACTTTTGCGGACCACTACTGCCTCGAGAGGGAGTCCTATAGGGATAGTGCTTTCGGGCAAGCGGTACTCCACAATCTCTTTAAGGTTTAGGCAACTCCTACCCTCCGGCCCTGGTGTTGGGCTACCGTTCAGGTGTGGTCTCAGAGAAGATTCTATCACTGTTGCTGGGGCTCTTGAGGGAGCTCTATTTTTCAGCCTGGGTTCCTGGTAGCCCAGAGCTAGGGAGTCACCCATATGTGAGGACTAACTTCCTGCTTGATCCTGGAGAAAGAGTAGTTACTCACCTGTAACAGGTGTTCTCCAGGAGCAGCAGGAATCAGTCCTCACGACCCTCCCTCCACCCCTTGGAGTTGCAGTTGTATATAGTTCATTTTCTTTTTGTGCTGTCTTTTAGCTATGTCATTAGACTGAGCAAGATGGCACCTTTGGACGGGAAGGGGACCGAGCATGCGTACCTGCATTTCCAAAGGCTTTCTTTGAAAGCTGGGGAAATGCTCCGCATGGGGGCTCCGTCGACGCCGACATCACCCATATGTGAGGACTGATTCCTGCTGCTCCTGGAGAACACCTGTTACAGGTGAGTAACTACTCTTTATGAGGAAAAAAACACCCTTCCTACATTTAAATATGATGGAGGTTCCATAATGTTGTGGGGCTGTTTTGCTGACCCAGGAACTGGAGGCCTGGAATGTATAAAAGGAATCATGAAGTCAGAACTGCCAAGATATTTTGGAGTGAAATGTGCTACCTAGTGTCAGAGAGCTAGGGCTGGGTTGTAGGTCATGGGTCCTCTAGCAGGACAATCACCCAAAACATACATCCAGACGTACAAAAGAATGGTTAAATGAAACAAATGGACTGTTATAAACTGGCTAGCCATGAGTCCTATCTGTCCAATCGAGAACCTTTGAAAAGAGCTGAAATCTGCCATTGGTAAAAGAAATCCTGGAAACAATCATGAGCTGGAACAAATCACAGTTGAAAATTGGGAGAAACTATTAGCAGACAGATTTACAAAACTTTTAGATGGCTTCAATAAACATTTGGAGGCTATCATCACTGCCAAGGGTTGGGATGCAAGAGGGACCCCTGATACTGAGTCAGAAGGTCGGGTTGCAACCCCAGAGAAAGTGGAGCATCCACTGCCAATTGCAGAAGAAGAGGGAACCACGGCTGCCTGGGCCACCTGGGGGCTATCAGGATCACCGTGGCTCGGTCCTGCTGGATTTTGAATAGAGTCCGGGCCACCAGAGGTGTGGGAGGAAAGGCATACAGCAGGCTCTCTGACCAGGGGATCAGGAATGCGCTGGCGCTGTTCTCAAGGGATGCGATTGCCTGGAACAGAACCTGGGTAGTTGCCTGTTTAGCGGACTGGCAAAAAGATCCATGGTTGGAAGACTCCACTTCAGAAAGATCTGTTGAACTACCAGAGGATCCAACTGCCACTCGTGAGGCTGCAGGAGTCTGCTGAGCCTGTCTGCCAGGTAGTTTTCCTGGCCTGGGAGGTAGACTGCCCTGAGGGTCATGCCCTGAGTGACAGCCCAGGAGCAGAGAGCTTGTGCTTCCAGGCACAGAAGTCTGGATCCCGTGCCTCCCTGCTTGTTGACGTAGAACATAGCCACCTGGTTGTCCGTCTGAACTAGGACAGACTGGTGAGACAGGATCTGAGAGAAAGTCCGTAAGGCTAGTTGAATGGCCCTCAATTCCAACAGGTTGATCTGCTGGGTGGCCTCCCACGGAGACCACAGGCCTTGGGTGCAGGCTCCCTGGCAGTGTGCCCCCCAGCCCTGCAGGGAAGCATCGGTTGTCAGTACCTGAGTGTGTGGGGAGGCCTGAAAAGGAACACCCCGACCAGATTTGGGAGATGCCTCCATCAGCGTAAGGAGTCCACCAAGAGTTTGGACACCTTTATTCTGTCTGACAATTTCCCTGTGGCCTGCAGCCACTACGCCCTGAGGTGCCACTGAGCCGGCCTTATGTGTGGGGTGACATGCACTGTGGAAGCCATGTGACCTAAAAGCCGGAGGAAGTGTCTGTCCGAGACCAGAGAGTTCGCCCAAAACTGGCCGGTCAACTTTATCAGCCTGTGAGCTCTGTCCACAGGCAAATAGGCCTTTGCATGGATGGTATCCAACCTTGCCCCTATGAATTCCACGTCCTGTGAGGGGACCAAAGTGGACTTTGGGAAGTTTATAACGAACCCCAGGTGCTGAAGCAGGGATATGGTTCTGCAGGTGGCCTGTCTGGCCTCTTGTGGAGACTGGCCCCTGATTAGCCAATCGTCCAGGTAAGGGAACACAAAGATCCCCTGGTTCCTGAGGTAGGCCGCAACCACCGCCAGGCATTTTGTAAAAACCCTGGGGGCGGAGGTGAGGCCAAAAGGAAGCACTCTGTACTGGAAGTGCTTTCCTCCCACCACAAATCTGAGGAATTGTCTGTGACTTGGATGGATGAGGATGTGAGTATAAGCATCCTTCAGGTCTAAGGAGCATAGCCAATCTCCCTGCTGGATGTAGGGCAGTAAGATCCCAAGGGTAAGCATCTTGAACTTTTCCCTCTCCAGAAACTTGTTCAGATTTCTCAGGTCGAGGATGGGTCTGAGGCCTCCTGTTCTTTTCAGTACCAGGAAGTACATGGAGTAGAAGCCTTGCCCTTCCAGGTGGTGAGGCACCGGTTGCACCGCCCGGTCCCTTAGTAGACCTTCCAATTCCTGAAGGAGTAAGTATCTGTGCAGAGGGGGTCTTGGAGGCTCCCCTGGAAAGTAGGAGGGGGGTATCTGGGTGAAGTGGAGCAGATAGCCCCTTTCGATGATGCTTAACACCCAAATATCCCCTGTGATGGCTGGCCACCTGTCTGCGTACAGGGTCAGCCGACCTCCTGTGCCCTGGAGAGGAGGAGAGGCTATGCTGGCATAGTCAAAAAACCCCTCCCTGCTGAGCAGGAGCCGGAGCAGGAGGCTTGGGGGCCTTCTGCCTACGGGGCCCATGACCGTGTCCCTTGGCCTGCTGGCCCTGTTGGGAAGCTGCAGAGGCCTGGTAGTGGGGATAGGTTTTGTAGGCAGCGGTCTTCCTCGGGTAGAAGGTCTTTTTCCCCGAGCCCTTCATCTGAGAAGGGGCAGAGGTTTTCCTGGACAGCCTTGTCCGGGTAAGAGTCTCGGTCTCGAGTTCTGCAGCCTTTTCGGCCATGGGCTTGCCAAAGAGGTTTTCATCTCGGCAATGGACATCGACCAACTTGTCCTGTACCCACAGCTCGAGGTCCAAGGATTGCAGCCAGGCCTGGCAGCATGCACCGATGCCGGCCCCTGCTACCCGGGCCGAAGCCTCAAATTCATCGTAGGCTGCTTGAGATATAAACTTCAAGCACTCTCGAATACCAGAAGACAAGGCCTTGAACCTCTGCAAAGGTTCCTCGGACAGACCAGCAGAGAACCCGGCAATCTCCTTTGCCAGGTCCAGAAGGTACATGCCCATGTACAGCTGGTAGGTCTGGACATGGCAAGCAAGCATAGAGCCCTGGAAGCACTTTCTACCGAGGGCATCCTGGTTCCGGGCTTCCCTGCCAGGAGGCACCGAGGAGTGAATCTTCTGACTCTTCAGACGATGCATGGCCGATTCCACAACCATGGAATGGTGCGGTAGCTGTGCCTTTTGAAACCTTGCGGACTCGATAGATGGAAATCAACCCGCTTGCTTAAAACCGGCATCGAGGCCGGCGCTTCCCACATGCGGAAGAGCAACCGCTCCAGCATCAGAGGAACCGGGACAGTAAAGGCCTCCTTGGGAAGAGAGTCATACTTCAGAGCCTCGAGCTCCTCGGCTCGAGGCTCCTCCTTGGGATCCACAGGGAATGCCAGTGCCTTGGCCATGTCCCTTATGAAATCCGAGAACCTGGTATCCTCCGGAGGGGACCTTGTCCGAGGCTTGGAACCCGGTGAGTCCGAAGGGATGCACCGAGTCCGGAAGGTGCCAGGGGACTCCTCCTCCTCCATTTCCCATGCCGATTCCTCTGAGGAGGAATCGAGCGGCTCCGAGTGGGCGGGCACCAACGCCATCCACTCCGACGCCGAGGGAACTGGCGTCAACCACCTCAGTCCCAAACGGGAGGCCGAGGGAGACCTCGGCCGAGGATCGACTCGAGTTCGCATAGTCTCGAGGATCGGCTCGGCCTCCGGGATCGACTTGGAGGTCGATGTCCCGGTGGTCGGAGCAAATGCGCCGGTGAGACCGGCAATCAGCACCCGCTGCTGCTCCATGAAGGCAGACAATCTGCTCTCCAAGGCCGTCAACCTGAGTCCAAGCTCAGGAGACCCAGCAGCCTCCGACTCGGGCCCCGACGGCGTCGGGCCTGACGTCGGCTCCGCCGGAGGAGAGTTCACAAGGACTACAGTACTCACGTGACTCGGGGCCTCTGACTCTACACGAGGATGCTTTGCAGGCCTCTCCGACTCCGAAGACCCGGGACGGCGATCAGGGCTATGCGACCTGGCCCTCGAGGAGCCCAAGAGCGTCCACCGATGCCGCCCTCGTGGATTTCTTCTTCCTTCGGTGCTCCCTCGAGGGGGACTCCCTGGTGCTGACGGTTCCGTAATGCCTTGGAAGACATTTTGCCACAGGGACTACAGACTGTAGAATCATGGTCTGGCCCCAGGCACCGGAGGCAGCAGTCATGTGTGTCGATGAGAGACATCAGTTTCTTGCACCGATCACACTTCTTAAAGCCACTGGCAGCCATCGGGGTAAAAAGAGCCCCTGCAAGATCAAAAAATTGGGCTGCCAGGGAAAAGAAAAAAGGCGCGAACGCAGTCTCTAAGGACAAAAAACGAAAAAAGAGATCCGGGCTCAGCACCGGTGTACCGAGTCCAGGCGGGAAAGGAACCGACGTTGAACCGAAGAAAAAACTCGACCCAACGGAGAAAAATCAACTTTTTTCACGGGTGACAAGGACAGGCTTCCGTAGGGCTCCACGGAAAAAAGAAGACTGAGTAAGATGGCACCTTTGGGCGGGAAGGGAACCACGCATGCATGCCTGCATTCCCAAGGGCTTTCTTTGAAAGCTGGGGAAATGCTCCGCATGGGGACTCCGTCAACGCCGACGTCACCCATATGTGAGGACTGACTTCCTGCTTGGTCCTGGAGAAACTTCATTTCTTCGCCTGTAAAGGTATCGCTGGTCTGCCTTGACAAAGAGCTCATGTTTGGTTTCATCTGTACACAGAACATTTTCCCAGAAGGATTGTGGTTTCTCAAGGTGGGTTTGAGCAAAGATCAGGAGTGCCTTTTTATATCGGTCTTCTGTTCAAGCTGATTTGAATTACACAGGTACACTACCAAAAAACTGCCTCCAGTTTTGCAACTGATTCCTATAGATTTTGGGGTGCTGAATCCAGGAAAAATAGCCAAAATGTTCCATCACATCACGTTTTCTTGCAAAATTAGATTTCTTACCCATGTAAGGAATGTTCACATAATTTCTTTTTAGCCGACTGCAGTTTATTTTCTTGGCCCAAAATAGAGGTTGTAATGGTTAACTAACTAGAAACACTCCCTCATGATATTTTAAGAGTGTTTTGTATTCATTTTATACATTAACAGGACAATTGGGAGGCGGGGGGCTAAATCCAGTACTCGCGCTGGCGCATGTTCTTTCCTGTTCGCCTCGCCTCGTTCGCTCGCTCGCTCAAACACGGTGGTTGCGACATGAACGTTCCTGTCAAGTTTCAGTTTCTTGCAAGTTCATTATTACCTTTTGTTTGCTCAGTAGTAATCCAGCTTTATTCCGAAGTGGTTCACTACAGTTGTAGTTTGCAGTGCTGTGTATTTGTGATGGCTCACAGAGCCAGAGGTTGCGTCAACTCTCCGGACAGTTTTTGTTTTATTTGTGGGGAATATACCGTGAAAAAGCGGCAGAGGAACATTTCTGCATTTATTAAAAAAGTATATTTCGCCTATTTCGGTTTGAAGTTAGGCGATCAAGACAAACCGTGGGCTCCTCACAAAGTGTGCAAGACATGTGAGGAAGATCTACGCTTATGGATGAAAGGTAAAAAATAAGCATTTCGTTTCGGAATACCTATGATGTGGCGTGAACAAAGAGACCACAGCAGTGACTGCTATTTTTGCTCTTGCATTGTGAAGGGATACAACTTAAAAAATAAGAACGTAATAAGTTACCTCAACCTTCCCTCAGCAATTAGGCCTATGCCTCATAGCAATGAAGTACCTGTGCCTGAACCACCAAAATCTTTGGATCATATTTGTGTGGACGGTTCTGATCATGATGAGACTCATCAGATGGCTTTTCCCGATGAGTCCAGTACTTCCGAGTTTGAAATTGAACCAGATCCGAAACCTGAACTTTTCTCTCAAGTTGAATTGAATGATTTAGTCCGGGATTTAGGACTCCCAAAAGATGCTGCCCAATTGCTAGGTTCTCGGCTTAAACAGAAAAATCTATTGTCACCAGGAACAACTTTTTATTGGTACCGCAACCGCGAGACACAATTTTTGAAGTATTTCAGCAAAGAGGAAGATTTGGTATTTTGCAACGATATATACGGAGTGATGGAAAAGTTTAAACCCAAGTATGATCCTGCTGAATGGCGGCTGTTCATTGATTCGTCAAAAGACAGCATAAAAGGTGTTCTTCTTCATAATGGCAACACATTCGCTTCAGTTCCTATTGCTCACTCTGTTATTCTCCAAGAAAAATACGAGAATTTGGCCCTGATTCTTCAGAAGATTCGTTATGATGAGCATAAGTGGATGATTTGTGGAGACTTTAAAATTCTATCCATGCTATTAGGGCAGCAATCCGGTTTCACCAAATATCCCTGCTTCCTTTGCTTGTGGGATAGCCGGGCCCGCGACCTACACTGGGGGAAAAAAGACTGGCCAATTCGGGAGTATTTGAGACCCGGTGAGAAAAATGTTCTTCATGAGAGCTTGGTACCTCGTGATAAAATTCTATTACCACCTCTCCACATTAAGTTGGGTCTCATTAAGCAATTCATCAAGTCCCTTCCAAAAGATGGTGAGTGCTTTCGGTACCTTTGCTCAAAGTTCCCCCGACTTTCTGAAGCAAAGCTAAAGGAAGGAGTGTTTGTTGGCCCTGATATAAGGAAACTCATTTCAGATGGAGCATTCGCTGAAACGATGTCTGAGAAGGAAAAAGAAGCCTGGGATTCCTTCAAGGATGTTGTTCTCAAATTCTTGGGGAACAGGTGGGATGAGAACTATAAGGATATTGTTGCCAGGATGCTCAATGCCTTCAAAGAACAAGGCTGTAACATGAGCCTGAAAGTCCATTTCTTGCACTCCCATGTGAACTACTTTCCCGAAAACGTGGGGGCGTACAGTGAAGAACAAGGTGAAAGGTTTCACCAGGACATCAAGGATGCAGAGAGAAGGTACCAAGGAAGATGGAACACCACTATGATGGCTGATTTCTGCTGGTTGCTGCTGCGGGAAACCCCAGATGAAAAATACGCCAAGCAGCGCACCAAGAGAAGCATTCGGGGGAAGAAGAAACGGGCCCACCAGGAAATTGATTGACCCAAGAATGACTTTAAAATCTAAACTGTGTTGACAAATATCGTGTTTTTACTAAACTTTGAAATAAAAATTTGCTAGTTATTACCACAGTGTCGGATCTCATTTATTAGAATTTTATTTTCACACCATCGGGTGTTTGTCTTCATGTATTGCAATGGTGCGGTTTGCGTTTTCTATTCTTACATACATACCTGTACAACATTTTTTGCACATTTCTTTGCCTTGCTTTGTGTCTAACCTCGCTCTTATATGCTCAATGTTTGTGCACATGTATGTGGCTGTTTTAAGTGCAGACAATTTTGCTACCATCACAGTGTGTTTTGTTGACATTACTCTATTCTTATGTGCTGCCTTGTTACAATTTTCTTTATTCTTATTTGAATAACTACTAAACAATTAGTATAAAGAATTCATCCAAGAAACTTTTATCTCGATCGCACTCAATCTGAAACGTTCACCTCAAACTGCTAACCCAATGTAGCAAAAAATCTGTACGTGATGGAGCAAATTGGTTACCAGATTTGGATTCAGCGCACCAAAAAACGTAAAAATCAATCGAAATATTAGAGGCACTTTAAAAAAAAATTTTTTTAGTGTACCTGTGTTATCAGAGTGCCGATAATAACCATGTCCTATTTCTTACCTTAAAACCCAAATTGGTTTATCCACAGAAATTATTAACCAAAAAAATGATAAACCCAATTGCCCTAGCTAACCTAATACTCAAATTCTAAAGAAATTCATTTTTTTGTAGGAGTGTATGCCATGAAGCGGACTCCTTCTCGCAGCATAATACTCCTTTTATTCTATTTTAAAAGGGAACCTACCCCAATAAACTCTCAAAGAACACACAAGTTTTACCTGAGGGAAAACCAAATCAGCTGTAAAGACTGGGACAGTATAAGTACTCAACCAGCGATCAATCACCCAGTACACTCTTATCGCAGAGAAGTACCAAGAAGTTAGCGTTTTTCACCAGCTCTCCCGTGATGTAACCAGAAATTCTCCAAACTTTCTTGTGTCATTGCAATCACCCCACAAGTGTGTAAAAGCCCATCTCCGGATCCAAAGACACTGGTAACATTCTCAATCTCCGCTCTGCTAACAGCTGAAATGGTTACCACTCCATTCAATCTGCACACCCAATCTTCAGAACGCCATAGTAATCCATCCTTATACCATTCCTGTTATTCCTGTTGACACAACATTGTGTTTCTGGTCATAGAAACTCCTGACCCTTCTTCAAAACCCATGAACGTTTCTGAGTTAGCAGTCTTTCACTTCTTCCAATTAAAGCCACTTAAGGGGCACCTGACCCTCTACTCCTCCAGGGCATTGGCTGTCCTACCATACAATCACACAACTCTTACAATAGACTCCACCAATCCAATGATAAATTTAAACTCTCTGGTGTTATCAATTGTAATAGATATATCCATAATTGCTTTCAACATTGTAGATGGTACACCCGATCACCTCCCCATGGATTTTCAACTACCCGATCCAGTACCCATCAGCACAAATCTTGAAATTAATGTTGTTGCTCTACACAATGTAGAGCTACTGGCGCGATTAAAACTTTAGTAGTGATCCTGGAGTGATGCTCCTGCAAACGTTTCCGAATGGGTCTCGTTGTTTGACCTACATAAGCTTTATTGCACGGGCATACTAAAATGTATACTACAAAAGCAGATAAGCTTCCTGCTCCAATCAAGGCTGTGGGAGGAGCCTCTGGTGCCGTTAAACAGCTGCTGCTAAAGGACTGCCTGCCTGACATCATCTGCCCAGCTGATTTCATTTGCTTTAAGCAGCTCCCTTTCTAAACTTCCTGCTCCAATCAGGGCTGTGGGAGGAGCCTCTGGTGCCATTAAACAGCTGCTGCTAAAGGACTGGCTGCCTGACATCATCTGCCCAGCTGATTTCATTTGCTTTAAGCAGCTCCCTTTCTAAGCTTCCTGCTCCAATCAGGGCTGTGGGAGGAACCAGTGGTGCTGTTAAACAGCTGCTGCCGCCAGGCGCACCCGCACATTGCGGGTCCGTGCCTGAGGGCCTCGCTAGAACCTGGCTTGTCAACAACCGCTGCACTTTCTACCATCCAGGTATAGGTCAGTAACCCCCAATATGTTTCATAACCCTAATTTCCTCTCTGCAGTCTATACTATCTTTTATAGATTTCTTCCCTTTACACAAGCATTTATTCCCAGCATTTCTTCCCTTTACACAAGCATGTCTTCCCTTTACACAAGCATTTTCCTCTCTCCGGTTTACATCTTATGCAACCTATTTGGTCCACTAGGTTGCCCCACTATGATGGTTGTCAGCAATATAAGCACAAGGCACATAATGCCACATGTTTTATGCCTTATCATTCTATAACTTCTACACATATTAACCCAATCAATAAAGCTAATATCAAATATGCTCTTTTGAATGCTAGATCAGTCAGAAATAAATTAAATACGATCCGTGATATAATACTAAATAAACAATTAGACATTATTTGCATTACAGAGACTTGGTTGGATAACTCTGATCAAGTCATCTTAAATCAGTTAACTCCACCTGGCTTCTCAGCATTTAATTGCATTAGAACACAGAAGAAAGGGGGAGGTGTACTCATATTAACCAGAAATGAATATAGATTTAAACTGATTTCTTCCAGTAACTCCTTTGAATCTAGTACAATTACTATTGCAAATAAATTTCTTAGCATCTCTCTAACCTATAGACCACCAGGAGCCACAACTGAATACTTATCCTCTGTCCTCGAAACTGTATGTGCCAACACCTCTAAGCATAAGCCCCTCATTGCTTTAAATGATTACAATTTACCATCTATGTCCTCTAAAGAAGCAGCAGCATTTTTAAAAGCTATGACTTCATTAAAGTATCGCCAAAATAATTACTTCTCCTACACATCAATATGGCTCTACTCCAGATTTGGTCTTCATTCCAAAGCAACTAATGAGGCACGATAAGAATGTAACAGCTATCACTCCAGTTCCTTGGTCAGATCATCACTTAATTGAGTTTTCCTTGGCATTAAATAATTCCTTTCAACAATTAGACTATGAGGGCACAACCAGACGCTTCAAGGCCTTTGATAGAGATACATTTATAAATGAAGTCATTCCACAATTAGAGCAAAACTTTGATACCCTTGATTCGGGTATAGACAATTGGAATTGCACTTTATCTAATGCAGCATCAGCTCTCACTCGTTCTCAACCGAAGGCACGTAGGAGATCTAATGCTCCTTGGTACTCAAGTGATATCAGGATTATGAAACGCACTCTCCGAAGGTTAGAAGGAAAATGGAGAAGATTTAAATCTCATGATCTACTGACCCAATACAGAGCTAGAGTACTTATACTGTCCGGTCTTTACAGCTGATTTGGTTTTCCCTCAGGTAAAACTTGTGTGTTTTTTGAGGGTTTATTGGGGTAACTCCCCTTTTAAAACAGAATAAAAGGAGTATTATGCTGCGAGAAGGAGTCCCCTTCATAGCATACACTCTGACAAAAAAATGTATTTCTTTAGAATTTGAGTATTAGGTTAGCTAGGGCAATTGGGTTTATCATTTTTTGGTTAATAACAATATCCTGGCAATATCCCCATTTTTATACTATTTCCTTTTTTAATTGGTCTTGTTTTATTTGATTATTTTATGTGTTAAATATGTGTGCATATATAGTCCAAAGCCATTTTACTGGTCACTTTATTTTTAGGAGCTATTGAACATGAAGGGGTTAAACTGGAAGGGGGTCAATAATGTTGACCACAACTGTAGATATGGTATACTTAGATTTCAGCAAGGCATTTCATATAGTTCCAGATAAGCGACTCATAAATAAACTATGTGCCCTTGGGACAGACCCTAAATTGATTAATTGGATTAGAAAGTGTAGTCTTCACATATGGGGTATCGTCGGTACCAACGGAGCCTGCACGGGAACGCTCCCCAGCATCCAATAGGAACTCTTTTGAGAGCATCCCTCAACTCATGCGCGCTGCCTTTCCAACTGTCCCTCTTCAGTTACGTTTATAGCTGAGTGAAAGGATAGAGTGAGAGAGAAAAGAGACAAAGAGATAGAGAGACAACTCCTAGGGGAGGTGGGTGGGTTGTGAAGACTAAATTCCTGCTGTTCCCGGAGATCACCTATTACAGGTGAGTAACTACGCTATCTCTAGGAACAAGCAGGAATGTAGTCTTCACATATGGGGACTCCCTAGCTGAAGATGCCAGGGAGATAGCCCCAGGAAGCTGCCACCTATAGTAAGGTGGGCCATGCTTCCTCCCATGGATCTCTGGCATCCCACCAGGGTTGGTGGGTAGGAGTTGAATTAGGTCGGAAAGAGATTTTGAAGAACAGCTTGGCCAAAGAAGGCATTCCAACGGGAGGCTTTATCTAGGCAGTAGTGGGCTGTAAAGGTGTGTACTGAAGCCCAGGTGGCTGCTCGACAAATGTCATCAATAAAAACAGAGTGAAGGTTAGCCATAGAGGCTGCCATGGCTCTCACATTATGAGCTGTGACATGGCCTTGAAGAGGAAAACTCTTACTCTCATAAGTATGAAGATTCCTTTCTTCATTAGAGGTATGAGGCCTCGGAAAGAATACAAGAAGATAAATCGATTGATTTAAATGAAAAGGCGAAACCACCTTTGGCATAAAGTGTGAATGAGTTCTGAGAACAACCTTATCATGGTGAAACCTAGTATAAGGAGGATCAGCCACTAAAGCTTGCAATTCACTAATTCGATGTGCAGAGGTGATTGCAATTAGGAAGATGACCTTCCAGAACAAAAGCTTTAGGGTTGTAGTGGCTAAAGGTTCAAAAGGCGGTTTCATGAGCTGCCCGAGAACTAGGTTTAAATCCCATGCCACCGGTGGTGGCCTGATGGGAGGCTTTGTTAATAGAAGACCTCTCATAAATCTTGATATGAGTGGATGAGAGGAAATTGGTTGTCCATTTAGAGGCTTATAGGAAGCTGCAGTTGCACTAAGATGGACTCTTACTGAATTGGTCTTTAGACCAGAATTTGATAAATGAAGTAGATACTTGAGTATAGATTCCAAAGGTATCATAAGGGGGTTTAACCCCTTCTGTGAATACCATATAGTAAAACGTTTCCACTTGACGGCATAAGAGCGTCTTGTGGAAGATTTTCTAGAAGCCTGAAGGATATCCTCTACCTGTTGGGAAAGGTTGAGATCCTGAAAGTCTAAGCTTTCAGCAACCAGGCCCTGAGATGCAGGGACTGGGGATTCGGGTGCCACAGCATCCCGTTCTCTTGGGAGAGGAGATCTGGAGCATAGCCTAACTCCAGAGGTGCAGCTTGAGAGAGAGATGTAGAAGCCGGGGATACCACGTTTGGCGTGACCACCATGGCGCTATGAGTACCATATGACCTCTGTGTCTCTGAAGCTTGAAGAGTGTTTTGGGGATGAGGGGAATGGGTGGGAAGGCATAGAGGAAGTCGTGACCCCAGTGAAGAAGGAAGGCGTCCCTTGCTTGGCAATTTTGAGCCGGAATTCTGGAACAGAACAGGGGAAGTTTGGCATTCAGTGGACTTTTAAATAGGTCTATGTCTGGGGTTCCCCAGATCTGAAATATCTTGGCCACCTGGTCTAGGTGGAGAGACCATTCGTGAGGCAGCAGTACTCGGCTGAGTTTGTCTGCCCAAAGGTTTTGAATGCCTGGAAGATATACCACGAGAAGGTGAATTTGATGCTCTCTGGTGAGGGCCCATAGTCATAAAGCTTCGTTGCATAACGACAGAGAGCCTGTTCCCCCCTGCTTGTTCATGTAGAACATAGCTACTTGATTGTCCGTTTGGACTAGGACTGTCTTGTAGCTGAGCTGGGCATGGAATACTCGAAGAGCTAGATAGATTTCTCTGAGTTCCAGGAGGTTTATGTGAAGACAAGCCTCCTGTGGAGTCCAGGTACCCTGGGTAAAGATATGATGCAGGTGTGCTCCCCATCCCACCTGTGATGCATCTGTAATTGGGGTGGCCTGGAATAGGGGTTGCTGGAAAGGAAACCCCCACTAGAAGATTTTCCAGTGATTGCCACCATTGGAGGAACAAAATCAGTCGTTGTGAGTTTGATATCTTGTCTGACAGATATCCTGTGGCCTGTGTCCACTGTGTGGATAGGGTCCACTGGGATGCTCGCATATGAAGGCGAGCATACGGAACCACATGAACCGTGGATGCCATATGTCCCAATAGTTGTAATAGTTCTCGAGCCGTTAGGGAGGACTTCACCGCTGCTTGAGAAGCTAGTTGCACTTTGCGAAGACAGCGGGGTTGTGGGAGAAAAGCCCTTGACTGTCTGGTATCTAAACGAGCTCCTATGAACTCCTGGGACTGAGACAGAGCAAGTTGGGATTTTGGGAGGTTTATGACCAATCCCAAGTATTGAAGGATTCGCATTGTGCGAGACAGTGCAGAGATGGCTTCTGGAACTGTGGGGGCTTGAATGAGCCAGTCGTCTAAGTAAGAGAAGATGAATATCCCTAGGGTTCACATAAATGCAGCTACTACTGCCATGCATTTCGTGAATACTCTTGGTGCTGAAGCCAGACCAAGGGGAAGAACCTTGCATTGGAAATGTTTTCCCCTGAAAAGGAATCGTAAGAATTTCCTGTGATCTGGATGGATCAGAATGTGAGTATATGCATCCTTTAGATCTAGAGAACAAAGCCAATCCTGACTTTGAAGGTATGGCAGAAGAGTTCCCAGAGAAATCATTTTGAACTTTTCTTTGAACAGATATTTCTTCAATTCTCTGAGGTCTAGAATGTATCTGTGTCCTCCTGTTTTCTTTGGAATAAGAAAATAGGGGGAGTAGAACCCTGTACCCTGTTGAAGAATGGGCACCTCCTCTATTGCTCCTTGAGCAAGGAGTGTTGAGACCTCTCGATCCAGTAGATTGTCTGTAGAGGTTTGGGAATTGAACTGTCTTACGATTGTAGGAGGGGGCATACTGTGAAAATGAAGCTTGTACCCCTCTCCCACAATGGACAGAGTCCAATTTTCTGCTGTTATTTGGTGCCATCTGTTGGCAAAATGACAACCTGCCTGGAATGTTTAGGGGTTCTGGACCTTTCAGAGGCAGGAAGGCTAAGTTCTCTATGAAGGAGTCAAAGCCCTTGAGGGGGCTGAGTCTGTGGAGCTGGTTGAGCTCTAAGGCCTTTTGGCTTCTTTTGTCTGGATTGTTGTTGTTGACCTTTCTGGGCAACTTGACCCTGAGCTTGCCCTTGCTGGGTATAGGATGGATAAAACTTCCTCTTTTTGCTGAAAAAGGGTTTTTTATAGGGTTTCCTTTTGGCTGGAGTGGCTGTAGATTTTGACAATCTATCTAAAGTGATATTGTCAGCATCTATCTCATTAGCCTTTTCCTGCCAATTCTTGCCAATGAGGTTTTCTCCTGTGCAAGGGATGTTTCCCAATTTATCCTGTACCCAAATCTCCAAGTCTGATGCCTGAAGCCAGGCAATCCGACGTGCACCAATTTATTTATTTATGCTTATTTTCTATACTGCTTTTTCCAAAGATCAAAGGCGGTTTACAGGTAACATTTAGTGAACATGGTTTTACATAGAACATCGTTTTTTTTTCATAACTATGTACAGTTAACTTACGATAAACGATAACATGAAACATTGTTACAGAACTATATACAGTTTAACATTAGCTAGTAATGCTTTGACTATTTACATTGATTCTTCGTTAAATTAAACCTAGTTTCTTAAGTGGCAATAGCAGAGGTTCTGCTGATGCATTCAAAGCAGTAAAAGGCTGCATGATTTACAAACTTGGAGACGTCTTAAGCATGCTTGACAAGAGTAAGGAAGTCTTGTCATTTGTCATCAGGGAGAAGGGGGCTCATAAGCTCCAAATCCCCTGTGACCTCTTTGAGGAACACTCCCATATATAAAATATATGAGCTGATCCTAGCTGCAAGCTTGGAAGCCTGAAATGTTTGACGCCCAAAAGTGTCAAGAGTCCTGCATTCACGACCTGGAGGATTGGATGCATGTCTTTTTGCACTTTTCATCCTACACATGGCTGACTCCACTACCATTGAATGGTGTGGCAGCTGAGTCTTTTGAAAAACCAGGACATGGTGGAACTCAATACATGGTATCGAGTCTCCTAGAATGAGGAGATGTGGTCAAAGGTGTCTCCCACATTCTGAGCATCAAATCATGAAGAATTTCATGAATGAGCAAAGTGGCTGCCTCCTTGGGAGCCTTAGGGTATTGGAGAATTTCCAATTCCTTTGCTCTGGTTCTTTTTCAGGAGCTACCATGATTGAAAGGCCTTGGGCCACATCATGAATAAAATCCTGAAAAGACATGTCTTCCGGAGGAGACATTCTGCGTTGGGAAGAAGAGGAATCTTCTGGGAGAAACACTCTGGTACCAGCAGAATTATCAGAGTCATCGGAATCGGAGGATTCGAAGTATCTCTAATCCCGATGTTCATGGAAAGCACGGTCTCGGTATCGATCGGTCGGTACCTAGTTGGTCCGGTACCGATCTGTCGATGCCAGAAAAAGTCAGCATGGGAAGAATTCCCACTGGGGCCGGTACCGTCGGTGCTGGTACCAGTATCTGTACCGGTGCTGGTACCAGCATTGGTACCGGTGTCAGTACCAGTGCCCGTTGAACTGCCAGTGTCAACGGTACCACAGTTGTAAGGAGAGCTGCAAGACTGCATTCGATAGTGAGGAATCTCTGGTCTATCGATGCTTCTGATGCCTGGGTATCGGTACCGGTAAAAGCGGCCAGAAACCCTGAGAATGGCACCAGTAGTTCTGCCGAGGTCGAAGCCTCGAGAACATCCTGGAACCCTGTTGATGCTTTGGAGGCCGAAGCCTCCTGCCGGGGCTTTTTTGCCGGTGTAGTTTCCTCAAGGGCAATGCCAATGGCCTCTCGATGCTTTGAAGGAGATCTACCCTTTGAGGACCAGCTCTTATGTTTAGTTACCTGAGATCCATGGGAGGAAGACGAGGCTCTTGAAGACATCGATGCAATGGACCTGGCATCCGAAGAAAAGAGGGTACCGAGCTTTGCAGCTCGGTTCTGTCTTCCTCTTTTAGTCATCCCCATACAAAAGAGACACTCAGATGGAGAATGGTCAGGGCCTAAACATTTGAGACACCAGCCATGGGTGTCGGTGACGGAGATGGTACCGCCACACTTAGTACATTTTTTAAAACCACTAGCTGTTTTTTCCTTCTTTTAGGAAAAATGGGGCCTAATGACCAAAATGGCGCCTAGCACCAAAAAGAAAAAGCTTTTGAAGAGAAACAGTTCAGAAGTATATATATATATATCTTTTTTTTTTGAAAAGAAGAAAAAAGAACCAGGGGTACCGGTAGGTGTCGTGCGGAGGCAGAAGCGACCACAAAAAAGCAAGTATAAAGAATACATTTTCTGCGGTGACAGGGTATGTGTCCTGTCGGCTCCGCAGAAAACAAAGAACTGAAGAGGGACAGTTGGAAAGGGGGAAAGGCAGCGCACATGTGCTGAGGGATGCTCCCAAAAGCGTTCCTATTGGACACTGGGGAGCATTCCCACACACGCTCCTTCGGTACCAACGATGCCCCATATGTGAAGACTACATTCCTGCTTGTTCCTGGAGATACTGGTTGAGTGGGTGGCAACAGAAGGTAGTAGTAAATGGAGTTCACTCTGAAGATAAGGATGTTACCAGTGGTGTGCTGCAGGGATGGGCCCTTAGTTCTGTTTTTGGGGGTTTTTTGTAAGTGATATTGTAGAAGGTCTGTCAGGAAAGGTTTTCCTCTTGGATGATACCTAAATCTGCAGCATGGTAGATATTCTGTAAGGTGTAGATAATACAAGGAGGGATCTATTAAAGTTTGAAGAATGGTTGAGAATTTGGCAGCTAAGATTTAATGCTAAAAAAGGAAGGTCATGCATTTGGGCTGCAAAACCCAATGGAGCTGTATAGTATAAAAGGTGAAGTATTTTGCAAAAGAGAGATCTCATTTGCTGTATTGTGTACCATTCTGGAGACTGCACCTTCAAAAGCATATAAGCAGAATAGAGTCAGTCCAGAGGACAGCTACTAAAATGGTCAGTGGTCTTCAACATAAAGCATATGCAGATAGACTTAAAGATCCCAATATGTTTACTTAGGAGGAAAGGCAGGAAAGGACAGATATGATAAAATCATTTAAATATATCCATGGTATAAATGTATAGGAGGTGGCCCTCTTTCAAATGAAAGAAAGCTTAGAATGTGGGATCATTAGATGAAGGGGAAAGGGGAAAGACTCAATAGTAATCTCAGGAAATATTTCTTTATGGAAAAGGTGGTGAATGTGTGGAACAGCTTCTCAGTGGAGGTGGTATAGATCAGAACTGTATCAGCATTCAAGAAAGCATGGGATAAGTATAAAGGAACTACAATATGAGGGAAGGGAAGGGATTGTAGAGTTTAATAGTTTATCGATGAGCAGACTAGATAAGCTCCATGGTCTTTATCTGCTTTCATTTTCTATGTTTCCCATAAATATACCATGGTTCTCTGAAGTTTTTCTGGCTAATAATTTTTCATGAACATGTCCAGTCCTCTTTTGAATCTCACTATGCTGGTTGCCTTGACTACATTGTCCAGTAACAGATTCCAAAGCTTAATTATGCACTACGTAAAAAGAAATCTACAATTTGTTTTCAATCTATGGGTCGTTAGTTTCATGGAAAACCTTCTGATTTCTACCCGGCTCATAATTTTGTAAAGTTCTATCGTACCCCCACCAGGTCATGTTTTGCTATTCATTTCATTGATTAAGTTGTAGAATTTTTGTATATTAGGGATGTCATTGGCATAAATTCTGCCCAATTCTGAGGCCGGGGAGGGGCTGGACAGAAAGGGGGGTCCATACAGCGGCAGTGGCAGCAGCTTGGCATGTTTGCGGCGCTGCTCTGCTCTTGTAAGTTTATCATGGGGAACACAGGCCCAGCAGCTGTTCCCTGCTGGGCCGAAGTCCAGCAAAACGCCATCCCCATGGGGTGCAGCTGCTGGCCAGTGTTCCCCATGGTGCACTTACAAGAGCAGAGCAGCATGACAAACATGATAAAGTAAGCTTGCTGCACTGCTGTTGCTGCCACCGCATGAGAGGGCCCGATGCACAAAGGGAGGGGGGGGGGCACCGCTGCAACAATGGGGGGCCTCAGCAAAATTTTGCTTGGAGGCCCCCCACTGTAACTTATGCAACTGAGGGATGTGCATTTGTTGTGCAGCTAATGGTAAAATGTGATGAATCACAGCATTTTTAATTAGTTCCTCTGTAAACTAATCAAATATGCATGGGTGACAATTTTGATGAACCACTATTTGTGAACTTTGTTTTTGTCATTTGCACATGTGGCCAGACAAACTGAAAACCTCTCTTGAAGGGGATAAGGGGAGGGAGGGGGGATGACAAGTAAGAAGCATGGAGCACTTTAGCCAATCATGTTGGAAATTCATGACAAACAACCAAAGAAACGTATCCCTGCCCAAGTTATACAAATCCAATGGGTCATATAAAAGACATTTATGTATTTATCTAACAGGTTTTTTTATATCGCTTTATCATTTCAGTCTAGGGTTGCCAACTTTTTCACCGAGAAAAACCCGACACCTGTGGCTCGCCATGCCCCACCCATTCTCCGCCCCTTAGCCCCACCCCTGCCCCGCCCCAGTCCCACCCATGCTGCACCCCAGCCCCACCCACAAAAATTACCAAGGATAAGTGTAGGCTAACTCCCTTGGTCAGATAATAATTAAACTGGGAGCCCCAAAAGCCAAACATGAAATGTACAACACTGGAGAAATAAAACTATAAAGTAATTTCCCCTTGCACTAAACAAAAACGCAAAGATGTTAGCAATACACACTTCCCAGACCAGACTTATTCCAGTTAATAAATTCAAAATAAAAAGTATTTTTCTACCTTCTGTTTGGGAATTTTATTTTTCAGTTGCAATTGCTCCAGTCCCTTTTTTCTGGCTTCTTCGTGTCTTCTGCGAGCTATCCATTTGTCCTTTCTTCTCTTTTAGATGTTTTCCATTCTCTCTCTATATCTGCTTTAACATACTGATCGTTTCCCTTTTGCTCTTTCCCCCATTTCTTTCCTTATTCCTTTATCCTTCACTCAAATTTCACCCTTCCATTCTCAATCCCCTCTCCCAATACCCGGCCCATCGTAGACTTTTCTTCCACACAAAATATCTTTTCCCCTCTCCATTCTCATTCCCCATCCTCATCCCCATCCCCTTCTAGTCCTCCCCCCAAATCAGCTCCCTTATAATTCTAGACCCACCCAGCATCCACTCCCTTCTAGTCCCATTCTCCCATGCCGCCACATCAGCCCATTGTCAGTCCTATTCTAGCCCATCACCCCATTTGCAGTCCAAGCTCCCCCCATCAGCCCATTTCTAGTCCTATTCCAGCTCCTCATCAGCCCGTTAACAGTCCTATCCTCACATATGTTATTTTCCAGTTCCATTCCAGCCCCCCATCAGCCAACTTCCACTCCAAGCTCCCCCATCAGCCAATTTCCAATCCTAGCCCCCTCGTCAGCCCACTTCTAGTCCTATTCCAGCCCCCATCAGCCCATTTCCAGTCCTATTCCAGCTCTTCATCAGCCCATTTCCAGTGCTAGCCCTCCCATCATAGGCCATTTCCAGTCCTAGCACCCCCCATCACAGCCTCTTTCCAGTCCTAGTCCCCCCCATCACAGCCTACTTCCAGTCCTAGGCCCCCCCCCACCATCACAGCCCATTTGCAGTCCTAGTCTCCCCCCCACCATCACAGCCCATATGCAGTCCAAGTCCCCCTCCCAACCATCACAGCCCATTTGCAGTCCTAGCTCCCCTAATCACAGCCTATTTTCAGTCCAAGTTCCCCCTCCCCCCACCATAGCCCACTTCCAGTCCAGGTCTCCCCCCATAGCCCAGTTCCATTGCAGCCTCCCCCCCCCCCCCATTTCCAGTCCAGGTCCACTCCCATAGCCCAATTCCAGTCCAGGCCCCCTCATAGCCCATTTCCAGTCCAGGTCCTCCCCCCCATAGCCCATTTCCAGTCCAGGTACACCCCCCCAATAGCCCAATTCCAGTCCAGATAACCCCCATAGACTATTTCCAGTCCAGGGTCCACCCCCCATAGCCCATTTCCAGTTTGGGTTCCCCCCCCCATAGACCATTTCCAGTCCAGGTACACCCCCCATAGCCCAATTCCAGTTCAGATCCACCCCCCATAGCCTATTTCCAGTCCAGGTTCCACCCCCCCCCCCCATAGCCCAATTCCAGTCCAGGTCCCCCCCCCATAGCCCATTTCCAGTCCAGGCCCCCCCATAGCCCATTTCCAGTCCAGGTACACCCCATCACAGCCCATCCAGTCCTTAGCCCCCCCTCCCCCCATCAAAGCCCATTTGTAGTCCTAGCCTCCCCCACCCCCCAACCAGCCCCGTGGCTGTCTGAGGTGCTTCAGAGGGAGCCGGGAAGCCCGCACGAGGCCCCGGCTCCCTCTGTACTACCGCCAGCGTGAAGATCTTTTTCCTTCACGCTGGCAGTTGTTTCTGTGAAGCCGCGAATGCTGGGAAAGGTTAAAGGGCATTGCCTTTAACCTTTCCCAGCAATCGCGGCTTCACAGGAACAGCCGCCAGCGTGAAGGAAAAAGATCTTCATGCTGGCGGTTATACAGAGGTAGCCGAGGCCTCGCGCGGGCTTCCCTGGCTCCCTCCCTTGCGGACTTTGGGAGAAAAGCCGGTTTTTTGCTCTGGCCGCTCCCGATCTTGCAGCCAGAGCAAAAAAACAGCTTTTCAAGGGCCGGTTTTACTTCTCTGCTGGCAGCCGGCCTGGCCATGGAAAAACCGGCCAGGCCGGCTGAATACTGGCCGGTTGGCAACCCTATTTCAGTCAAAGCGGTTTACACTAACTTTTTTTTTTTTTAATTTTTTATTTATAGCCATTTAACATATAGATCAAGAAAGTTCACAGAACAATCTTGAAAGAAAAAGTACAGATACAATCAGGAACAATCATAGCAGAATAATTATAACAAGAAAACCAAAAATCAATGCATCTGTTCACCCTAGCCCACAATATAAGAGGGGAGAATTCCAAAATTCCAAATATATAATATACTAAACAAAGTAGAGAGGAAAAAGCAATAAACTAACTCCAGTACTTATTTTATGAGAGCACAGGTGAGGCTCCAATAGAAGTCTCCAAGCGCCTGGCAGCAATGAAAGCTATTAACTGGGAAGGTTCATAGAAAATATAAGAAATAGCTCTATATTTCACCAAGCATTTGCATGGATGTTTGAGAAAAAAGAGCCCTCCCAGTTGAAGAACACCAGGGCGTAACAGGAGAAAATCCTTGCGACGCCTCTGTGTTTCTTTGGCTAAATCTGGAAAAATACGTACCATTAAGCCCTTAAACAATACATTTCTTTTCTTAAAGAATAGCCTAAGAAGCCACTCTCTATCTGACAATAATGCAAAAGTAACAAGCAGCGTAGATGGAACCGGAGTCTCACATTCAGAGGTTTCCAATAAATCTGTAACATTCAGAACATTAACTTGATCTTTTGCCCCCCCCGAATCAGCCCCTTTTTCAACCCCATTTTCAACAATTTTAGCCTTAGGAAGATAATAAATTCTCACCAAAGGAGGCATTAATTCAGAGGCCACCCCCAACGCCTCCATTAAGTACTGCTTAAACATTTCTCTAGGAGATACAGAAATTAATCTACGAATTAAACGGAGGTTATGACATCTAGAAATATTATCTAAACGCTCCAACTTAGCTTGAATATTGGAAAGGTCCTTTTGAAACGCATCTGCATGTTCTTCCAAAGTTGTTACTGTCCTCCGAGACTCATCCACATCTGTTTGCATTGCCAAAACCTTCTGATCCAGCTCTTCTACGGCCGTCACAGAGTTCTGTAGCTTCCGTTCCAACAATGCGATCTGGGGCACCAGCACTTCCCCCAATGAAAGAATGGCCTGCCAGATAGATTCCAACGTGAAACTCTCCGGTCGGTGTAAAATAAAACTTTTTCCCGGATCCGCTTCCGATGCAGCAGCCACCATTGCTACCCCGGTCACTTGGGCTCTATCCACCACAGGAAACACCAATCCTGCGGTCACTTCCTCCACCGCCGCCAAAGATGTACCCGGAGAGTGCAGGTCAGTAGCCGCTCTCCCCTGGCTCCACAGCCCTTCCGTTCCTGGCCCCCTCAAACCGGCGTCTTCTCGCAACTCAGGTGAGGAGCCCAGCACCAGGAACCCTTCAGGCAAGGGCTGACCTTTAAGAGCCTTTGGCGCGGGACTCTCCGGGGAAAGAGATACAGCCGAAGCAGAAGCTGAGCCACCCGACTCCAAACAAACTGCAGCTCGGCATTCACCCCTATTATTCACTGGAGTCCGGTCGACGCGCACCACAAAGGCATCAAGGGGTCCAGCAGAAAACGGCGTAGAGGTCTGGGAGGGCTGAGAGGGCACAGACCCACCTTTCCCTTTTCGCTTCCTACCCATAAGAAAAGCGCGTTCAGCACGGACCGTTAGCTGCCACCATCTTAATTAGGACACTCCCCCGCTACACTGTAACTTTAAACTTGGTAATGTTCATTAAACAAGGACATTGATAACTTGGAATAGCACTGCACAAGCCCGAGAGAACCATTTTGTATGTCAATTTTAGAGAGTAAAGAAGGGATGTTAGTACCTGGGCCTCAGACTTAAAATCAGAAAAGAAAAAACAAAGGAAAAAAATCTTTCAGGAAACAGAACAGGAGTGGTGGAAAGCTCCTCTCGCTGGAGGGAGGCAATCTCCACCCTCAACCAACTGGACTGAGTGAGGCTGATCTCCCTCGGGCAGCCAGAGGGCTCTTTCCAGAGATCACGGTGCTCTTCTGCCTGTGGAGGATGGTCCCTGCGGGCATTCTGCTGCTGCTGCTGCTGGGTGGCGATTGAGGCAAAGGCTCCTCCTGTTTGCCCACAGGAGATCGGGTCTCCAAGGGCAGACAGGAGAGGAAGGCCTGTGGTTGCAGCAGCGAGGTTTTAGTGGGGCCAGGGCCTATGTGGTCTACCCCTTTCCAATGTCTCTGGAGCAGAGTGCCTCTTTTTTTTTAAGCAGGAAAGTGTTGCTGTCGCACATTGCTCCCTCTAAGCTGTGCTTGTGTGCGTGCACCCACAGACTATGAACCGTGCACACATGGCAAAACATAGCATGCACAAAAAATACAATACTAAGAAACATTTTGATTAGTTATTATAAAGCAGCAGAGAGAAGTCAAACTATTCACATCTGTCTGATCTTTGCAGCTGTGCACAATTATGTAGCTTAAACTGGCGCTCTGCTCATCTGGCTGTTTGGGTCCATTCCAAAGGATGGAGCTATCATATTAATCACAGCATTCCTTGCTCTAAGCTGGAGATGTGCACAAAAAATATCTCTGCTGTGCATAAATTTTTAAGTGCCACACAGAATCCTGCAGCTTATTATATCATCTTCAACTTCCACCTGGTTCAAGGCCTGACCATATTGCCTTTTATTTTACTGATATGCCATCCAGGTGGAGCTGGATTATGGTGGCAATGTCAGAGGGATTTATTTAACATTTATTATATACTGCCTTTCATGATATCAAGCCAGTTTATGTTGAACAAACTGAAATTACATTGAACAGGACATTATAACTTGGAGATAACTATTTTACAGGGAACATGGGCAGTTAAGTGGCTTGCCCAAGACGACAAGGAGCACCTGTTTGACTAAAAACCCCAGTCCTTCCAGCCCACGGTTGCTTGTCCTCTAGAGAGATTTGAACCCCTGACCTTCCAGCCTGAGGTACCTTGCCCCAACCACTAGGCCACTCATCCACTCCATATGAAAAGGGATGAAAAGTGGAGGGAGAATACTCTATACCAGATGTGTGGAGGAGAAAGAAGAGGAGTTGTAGAGCTAATGGCAACCTGGAGAGTGGGATAAGAAAGGAAGATTATGTAGTATCAGGTGGATTCAGAAAGGGAAGAGGATATACTGGGCAATGTGTGGGTAGGGAGGGATTGGGACACTGGACACCTTGGGAGTAGGGAAGAGAAGGGGAGATGTTGAATAACTAGAGGGGAAAGGGAAGGATAGATTCTAGATACTTGGGGAGGGGTAGAAAAGAGAAGGGAAGAAAGGGCAGGAAAGCGGCGATGCAGGACTAAAGAGGGCTTGAGCCTAAGCTATTCTTGGGGTGGTGGACATAGGAAGAGTGCACTGCTGAAGGTTCGCATTGGACATCAGATACACTAAGTAACACTTCTGCTATGCAGCCTACCACATTACCTCCCACTTCCATCTGGGAAAAGGAGGATGGTGTTCAGCTCGGGTCTAAAAAATTATTACAGTATGTTAAGAATAAAAAAATATGTACTCTTAAAGGAGCCACTTTTCAGAAAGAATTTCTGCAATGCCAATGAGTTTCAGAACAGAAACAATATTAATATATTACTATTAAGGTAATTTTGCCACCTTATAATCCTTACAATTTTCAATCAATAAAATCTGCTGCACACAGTGGAAGATTTTGCGCCTGGGCTGAAAATTTTGCACACAAGCCATCAGTCCTTTTAGGGAACATTGCTCTTGCAACATATGTTTTTTGAACTTGAAAAGGCACATTTTAGAAAGGATGTCTAGGTGCACTCTGGAACATCCAGGTCATAACATCCCAAACACCATGGGAGAGGCAATGGTGAAGGTAGGCATGTGTAAAATTGTTCCATTTCTGCCTTGAAAGATACACATTTGCACAATCATTAAAACTGGTGGATTTAGAAACATAGAAATATGATGACAGAAAAAGACCACATGGCCTATCTAGTCTGTCCTTCCATAACCACTACAACAGTCCCCTGTCTTTCCTTTAGAGATCCTCTGTGTTTGTCCCATGCTTTTTTTTTTCATTCAGATACTGTCCTTATCTCTAACACCTCCACTGGGAGGCTATTCCATGGATCCACCACTCTTTCCGTAAAGCACATTTACTTACCTGTAACAGGTGATCTCTGGGAACAGCAGGAATAAGTCTTCACATATGGGTACGTCGGTACCGATGGAGTCTGCGCAGGAATGCTTCCCAGCGTCCAATCAAGAGCTTTTGGAAGCATCCCAGCACGCCTGCATGCTGCCTTCCTGCCTTTCCCAACTGCCTCTCCTCAGTTAAGTTTTAAAGCTGAGACAAAGAGAGAGAGAGAGGAAAGGAAAGATAGATAGAGATACAACTCCTGGGGAGGTGGGTGGGTTGTGAAGACTTATTCCTGCTGTTCCAAGAGATCACCTGTTACAGGTAAGTAACTGTGCTATCTCCAGGAACAAGCAGGAATGAGTCTTCACATATGGGGACTCCCAAGCTATCTCCCAGAACACCAGGCATCCTGAGGATGGAGGGTAGGAGTTGAGAAAAGAAGGATGCTGTGGAACAGCTAACCTAGCATAGGACTGCAGAGGAGGAGTCCATGTGTGGATGATGATTGTAATCAATGATATTGCAAAGAAGATTGCAATATGGACCTCCCCTGACAGGATTTCACAGAAGCATAGAGGTTCATGGATCTACTGGGAAACCCAGTAGAGGAACCTTGAAGAGGACCTCACTGTAAGTGGAGGTAATAAACCTGTGGGAAAAAACAGTGGAGGTCAGAATCCTGAAAGGTAACAGGTAACCCCAGTAGGAAAAACTGGGGTAGTACAAAAACGGTGGGCCTTCAGCGGCAGAGTGGCTCACTCTTAGGAGCAAAAAGAGAAAAGCTAACCGATTTGGACAAACAGGCAGAGTCCTTGTGGGGAGAAAGGGTATGGGAACCCCTTGTATCCCAAAAGAGAGGACAAATGCCTGAGGCGTTAAGCCTGTGATTAACTGAAGATCCACAATGTCTCTTCTAACTGGGGTAAGCTAGGAGAGATATTGGAGTAGGGAGAGCTTCAAAGGTACCTAAACCCGTAGGTTATGGTATAAAAATTGTTGACTACCACAGGAGTGGTTGTGTGTGTAGAACCCCAAACCTGCTAGATAGCATAGGTATGGGTAAAACCCCTCTGTCAGAATCATATAGCTATATGAGGATAGACAGTGAGATAGATAAGTATGTGGATACATATCTATCTATAATAAAATATCTTGACAGATACATATATATATATATATATATATAATATATAGATAGATATATAGATAGACATATAAGAATATATCTATAGTGAGATATGGAAGGGCACAAAATACACACAAAAAATAAATATGGATATGTAGGCCTACATATGGGTGTCTGCAATTAAACAGACAGAGATATGCCTACAGCACGGTATTCACATAGGATATGTGGAGACGAAAGATTCATCAAATCACAAGGAGGTGGAACCTACTTGAGAAGACATATAGAGAATCTATTCCTCCTGGTCATGATCTGCAAGAATGCTAGCTAGTGAAAAATAACCAGGACTGTTACGTGAAAAACAGAGGATAATATCAATGTGTAGCCAGCAAGTCCCGAGACTTCCAGGACTCTAGCATGGTAAGTAGACAGAAGACGCCTAGAGATGAGATACCATGTTGACCTGCTTAAGGGCAAAAGTATCATGCGTTCTTACCATGAGGACGAGCATATCCCCGATTGGGAATGCTATGGACCAAAGCAGGGAACTGGCAACTCCTTGAGCTTTCACGTAAGAGAAGGCCTATGTCCTTTATATCAAAAAGGATATAGTAAAAGAAGGGAGAACCTTCTAGTCATGGGAGATATGACTGAAAAGCCATTTCTAACCAGCTAGGATAGCTGTTGGAGAAAAAAAACCCCATGCTCTCTAGCAAGGGCCCATAGTGGAAAGCTTCTCTGTAAATTGCAGAGAGCATGATGCAGGAGAATGAGGAGATAGAACTGGCTGCTAGAGAGCCAGTATCTCTGCCAACTATGCTGCCAAACCCAGGAGAATGGAGATGGCAGAAATAGAAGACAATGCAGAAAGCTTGTAGTGAGATAATCTCCAAGAGAGAATAAGCACTGACTTGGAGCCACTACTAAGGCTAGACAGAATGTTAGTGGAGGACAAATCTGGTTGTTTGTGGACAAGAACCAGTGGTCCAAACATTAAGGTTCCTGCATAGGCAGCTGCTAGCAAGACAGCAGAAAGAATCTTACTGTTCAAAACAGAAAGAACAGACAGAACAGGAGTAGGAAACTCTGGACATGTCTGATAAGCTGCCTCAAAGCAAGATTGAAATAGAGGAGGTAACTCAGAGAGGAAAACTCCGCACTGGAAAGTGAGAAAAGTAGAGAGGCTGAAGAAAAAGCCTCCCAGTAAGTAATTCCGCTCTTACAGAGGAAAAACTTGGTAAGAGGGTGAAGAGAATGGAGCTGAAGAAGACTTACGAAGTAGGAAGTCTATAGAAAGGAAAAATACATGCTGGCACAGGAACTATCATTTGATAGTGGTTAGACCTCTTTCCCTAGCAGGACAAAGAGGAGCAACCTGTGACCTATAGGCATGAACATCCTGACAGCTCATAGAATATAGAAAAAATGGATGTCTTTTGGAAAGAGATCCATGTGTAGGGGTTAGAATAAAGCAGTGGTAGATTCTAACCCCAAGAGTCACAAGAATCTGATGATGATTGATCAGAAACCCTGCAGGTGCTGGGTTTGCTGAGCCTGGTGAGAGGTTGGATTCTTCAGACCAGGACGATGCCTCCCCTGTTGGGGAACATCTGTATGATGGGCAAGGGAGGAATAAAACCTTCTTCTCCTGTGGGAAGAAAGTTTGGTAGGACATTTCCTACCTACTGGGACAGAAGAAGGTGTAGAACAACCCTTAGGAACAGGTAAATCAGTGGACAACTGAGTAACCTGACGTAAAGACTCCTTGTTGAAAAGATTTTCTCCAGTGCAAGGAGTATGTCCCAGCCGTTGTGCCCATTTGTCCAAGTCTGAAGCTTGGAGCAAGGCTCTACGTCGTGCCCCTATAGCTATAGCAGAAGTCCTGCTAACAGACTCAAAAGAGTCTAGGGAAGCACGAGAAAGAAACCAAGAGATATTCTGGATATGCATAAGCAGTGAGGAATAGTCTGTACTCCTGGAATCTGGAAGGAAAGGAGTCAAAAGATGTAATTGCTTTGTGACCTCCTCAAGAGAAAGACTCATATAAAAAATATATGAGAGAATTCTTGCAGAAAGCATAGATGTCTGGAAGGTTTGACGTCCAAAGGCATCTAGTGTCTTAGACTCACGACCTGGCGGATAAGAAGAGTGCTTTTTCTTACTCTTTACCCGCCTCATTGCTGATTCCACTACTATGGAATGATGAGGAAGTTGAGTCTTTTGAAACCCTGGAGAGGGGGCACCTGATATAAGAGATCAGTTGCCCTGGGAGGTGGGGGTACCCTTAAAGGTGTTTCCCACATTCCTAGAAGGAGATCCTCCAAGGAATGATGCAAAGGAAGCATTATGTCGTCCTTTGCTTTGGCAGAAACAGAGCCTTGTGCAGGATCATGTCCTGGAATAGGAATGGCAAGAGATCTTGCTATATCCAGGAGGAAACTCTGAAAAGAGGGATCCCAAACAGGAATCTCCCTTGGACAGGTTAGATCTAAAGAACTAGCCTGAGCACCCACAGAGTTATCCAAATATATAGGAAGAGAAGATCCTGCAGAGTGCAGTGTGGAATGCTTAAGGGATGATTGCTGGTACTGGCTGTCAGGAGCAGCAACCGTCCTTACCACATTGTCCATGCCAGGTATCGACTCCAAGCTTGGTATAGAATGGAGCGATCCTGTTGAAAGAAGCATGGCAGGAGCTGGCCACGATGCTACTGTGGATACCGGTACCGATGTCGATACCGGTACCGATGTCGGAGTCGAGCCCGACAAAGACATCGGAGCAGTCATCGGTGACAGTTCAATCGGTACCGAGGTAACTGAAAACTTCCGGCCACTATCCTTGGTACTGAAGCACCGGTATCGATCGGTGTCGGTACCAAAACCTATTGGTACCCAGTCTTCTAGACTAGAGATCGATTCCAAACTCGGCATCGAGGGCAGAGAGCCTGATAAATGAAGCATGGAAGGCACCGACCGTAAGGGTAATGAGGACAGTGGTACCGACTTCAGTACCATGTCTGATACCAGTGAAGGAAGGTCAACCAGTGACAACTCAATCGACCTCGGGGGAACCGAGAGTTGCGGATCCGAATCATCGGAACCGAGCCTTTGGTACCGCCGAGAGCCGGTACCAAGGCGAGTCGGTACCCAGTCCTCCAGACTGGAGATCGATTCCAGACTCGGCATCGAAGGAAGCGAGGCTATCGATGCACGTCTGGAGGGTACCGACGTCGGTGGTAATATCGGTGTTGGAACCGATAATGGAAAGTGAATATGGAGAATATCCACCAGTCCCGAAGGCTCCGAGGACGCCAGACTACTATCCCTGGTGAGGAGTGTTTCATCCAACACCAGTGCCGATGCCGGGGTATCAGTACCGCTCGAAGCGGATGACACCACCGTACACGGCTTAGGTATGTTCTGTGGGGGGTGAACCCCAGGAACAACATGAAACCCCTTATAGGCTTTGGAGACTGAAGACTCCCGCTGGGGTTTTGAAGCCAGTGGGCCCTCGAGGGCAAGGCCGGAGCCGTCTACATGCTGTGCATGAGACCTACCACTCGAGGACTGGCTAGTCTTAACAGACTGTTTGTGGGTTACCTGATCCTGTGTGGAAGAAGAAGGGAACGGTGCCCCGAAGTTGGAGGGCAACTGTGTATCGAGGGAACCTCGATGTTGAAGACCTCTTCTCACCAAACTGTTATCAGGACCCAAGCAGGTTAGACACCGACTTCGAGGGTCTAAAAATAAAGTTGTACTGCCACAGTCCGAACATTTCTTGGAGAAAGTGTCTGGCGGTTCCATGAAGGAAAAAGAAGAGGCCTAAAAGGCCTAAGAGACCGTGGGACACTATGAAGAAAAAATATCCTGTGGAAAAGGAAGATTTTACAAGAAAAGGAAAGAAAACACCGGCGGTACCGGTGGCGTCAGGAAGACAGCCGCGACCACAAGAAAACTAAAGAAATAAAACAAGAATTTTCTGTGGTGACAGGAGGACATCCTGCCGGCTCCGCGGAAAAATGAAAATTGAGGAGAGGCAGTTGGGAAAGGCGGGAAGACAGCACGCAGGCGTGCTGGGATGCTTCCAAAAGCTCTTGATTGGACGCTGGGAAGCGTTCCCGCGCAGACTCCGTTGGTACCGACGTACCCATATGTGAAGACTCATTCCTGCTTGTTCCTGGAGATAGAAATATTTCCGCATATCACTCCTGAATCTATCCCCCTTCACCCTCATCCCATGTCCCCTCGTAGCAGAACTTGCTTTCAATTGAAAGAGATTCTCCCCTTGTACATTTATGCCACTGAGGTATTTAAACATCTCAATCATATCACCTCTATCCTGCCTTTCCTCTAAGGTATACATATTAAGATCCTCAAGTCTGTCCTCATATGCTTTATAATGACCACTAACCATTTTAGTAGCCACCCTCTGTACCGACTCCATCCTGTTTTGTACATGTCAATAGGCTGGCCACATGCAAATTTTGTCCCAATGGAGGGCAGCTGATACAACCACAACAATATTTTAGAATGGGGATGTCTATACTATGTTGCATACACGTCCTGGCCTGCCATTTTGCTAGGAGAGGCATGTAGTGGTGCGCCGACCACAACACAAGTGCTATAGTTTCCCTTCATTTTTCTGAATGGCTATGACAGTACAGTAATGGGTATATAAGAATACCTTCTTCTCTACTCCTCCAGGTGTTGTGGTGGCAGAATGAGTGGTTTTCTAATACCTATTCATACTTTGGAGCAGGAATAGACATGGATGTCACTGCTGGTAGGCTGAGATGTACTAGCCATTCCTATCTTTTAAGGACCAGCCTGGACATGCCTCCACTATGATCCCATGTGACATGGACTCGATTGGCCTGGAGACATATAATTTCAGGGCTTTCTAAAATGGCTTTGGCTACATGTTTCAGTGCTTCTGATATCTGAATGGGTGATTTCAGGCATGTTAATTATGAAAAGAGTTTGTAAGATGACTCCCATAGTGTCACAGGGGTTTGCGGGTTACCTGCTCATGCAGGAAGAGTCTATCTGAGAGGGGAGTGGAGGGAGGATCAGGAAAATGAGAGACTGACTAGAAAAATGTGCCTACGTTTTGCAATGCTTACTTTCCTAGTTTGTGTTCATTGGTAGCAGATGTGTTTATTTTAAAGTCACTGTGCACATTTGGACAACAGTAAGACAAGTAATCAAGAAGAGAAAACGGAAGTTGCTGAAGGTGGGTAGTTGGACAGCTTACTACATCTATTGCATCTCACAATCAGAGGATAAAGTGAAATTATTTATTTGTAACAATTTTTCAGAAAACTCACAATCCACTAGAAATAAAGTAAAGTAGAAGAAGATAATTATGCTGCCAATAGAAAGCGTAGTAACTCACCTGTAACAGGTGATCTCCGGGAACAGCAGGAATTTAGTCTTCACATATGGGTATCATCGGTACCAACGGAGACTGCGTGGGAACGCTCCCCAGCGTCCAATAGGAAAGCGTCCAATAGGAAAGCTTTTGGGAGCATCCCACAGCGCCTGTGTGCTGCTTCCCACCTTTCCAACTGTCCCCTCCAGTTGAGTTTATAGCTGAGACAAGAGAGAGGGAGAGAGAGAAAGAGAGAGAGATAGAGAGATACAACTCCTAGGGGAGGTGGGTGGGTTGCGAAGACTAAATTCCTGCTGTTAAAACATCATCTGAGTGGAGGAGTGGCCTAGTGGTTGGGGCAAGGTACTTCAGGCCGGAAGGTCGGGGGTTCAAATCCCACTAGAGGACAGCAACCTTGGGCCGGAAGGACTGGGGTTTCTAGTCCCACAGGTGCTCCTTGTGGTCTTGGGCAAGCCACTTAAACCCTCCATAGCCCATGTTCCCTGTAAAATAGTTATCTCCAAGTTATAATGCCCTGTTCAATGTAATTTCAGTTTGTTCAATGTAAACCGCACTGATGCAGAATAGCGCGGTATATAAGAGAATGTAAATAAAAATAAATAAAAATAAATTCCTGCTGTTCCCGGAAATATTGTCCTCTCTCCCCACATGCACAGAGCCTCTGTGCAGGAAGAGCAGGATGGAGGCAGGGTATTGGTGGAGCATGGGCGGGCCAGGCACCCGGATATATAGGGACAATTCAGGTCATGGCCCTGTACGTCCGTGGAGCGCAGGAAGGGTGCCCCTTCTCATCAGCCCAGCAGCCCCAGGAGCAATGGCACAGTTGGAGCTGAGGTCTGCCACCCTATCTTAGCCCTGATGGACCCCGCCGAGGGTTGGGGGTAGGGAAACCTGGTCAGGGGGTGTCCAGTCTGCAGGAGCGGAGGGGGCCTGGCTGTCCTGCCACCTGGATGTCTCCCGCAGCCATTGAAGGGGCATGCCAGGCTGTCTCGGTGTCCAATCCTGCTACCGTGGGGGCATCTAGCTTCCGCAGTGCAGAATTGGGTACAAAGGATCCCGTCCTGGTCTAGGACATCTAAATGGCCTGGATGTGCCCCTTCCAAGATCAGGCTCAACATGTTGCTGTAGATTATTCATTTAAGAGCCAATATTCAGAAGTGGTAGCAAGCGCCGTTAAAATGGCTGGCTGTCCCCGCTTTAATTAAGACCTAGATATTCAAAGCTGTGGTCATATCTGGGTTGGCCAGAAAGTAATTCAGTTAACCAGGCAGTGACAATAGTCTGCTAAAGTGGCTAAAGTTAGGCCAGCTTTAAAGTTCCTAACTGGTTATTTTCGATGTTGCCTTGAAACACCCGCAGAATGCCCTAATGCTATGCAATTAGGAGGTTAGGAGGGAATATTCAGTGGCACAAAAGGCCCACTAACTCAGGTCCTCAAACCACTTTAATCACTTTGAATATTTCCCTTAGTTATTTTTAATACTTTTTACCAATATTTTCACATTCTGTTAAACTCCTGCTACAGTTATCTTTAACCACCAGTAATGACAGAGGACTCTTGATCAAGATATTTAAGCATTAGAGGTTTATAGATTCATGGCCTTTCTCCCAGTAATGAGCTGTCCATTGCATATCACAGTCCTTTATCTGTAGTTATGCTCAGTTCAGAAAAGCACTAAAACACCACCTCTTTCTTCTACGCTACTCTCAACCCAGTATCTCAACCCTATCCACCATACACCTTTCTAGGAAATAGCAACTAGCAAACAGTCTCTTGCGAATTTTGCAGATAACTGTATATAGCTGTACATAGTTTCTCCCAGTTGAATCCCAAATTGTATTGTCCAGTTCCACTGTAAGTGCTTAACAGAGCACCTGTTACGCACAAATTATGTTATAATGTAAACCGCACTGATTTTAAATAGTGCAGTATATAAAAGCAATAAATAAATAATGTTTTTCTGAACAGCTTTAGCATGCATGTTAAGGCCTTATTATGCAGCATGCTATTTTTTGCATTCACAAGAAAACCTTAACTTTAATATTAAAGTTTATTGCATATTGACTTGCTCCTTAGTATTTATAACAAGCATGTAGACTGAGTAACTAGGGAAAAAAAGGGAGAGGAAATTTCAGCCATACATCCTGAATATATGTTATCTACAGTAGCTATGTCTGCATGCATCTCACTCAAGAAGCTGGAGCAAATGGCTCTATCTGCATCCCACTTCCTGGGATTGCACCCATGTCTCTGACGGTTTTCTCTTCTAGAGTTCGGAGGTCAAAGATTATTAATTCAAAAAGCATCTCCTGTCCTGAATGTTCATCTGTCAACCAAACTGTAAGCTCATCAGGAAGGGACTCTTTCTTTTATGTGCTTGCTGCATAAACCTTAACAACTCTGTCCTGTGGACCCTACAGCCAGTCATGTTTTCAGGATTTCCAATAAATACGCATGATATTAATATGCACGTATTGGAGACTCAGTATATTGAACACTTGCATCGAAGTAGTTGTTTAAATCACAATTTATAAAATTGCTCAATTTATCCACCTTGTGCTCTTTAAAACTGTTCACAGAGATAGTGATTTAAGAAACTGAAAATCTGTCTGCATTCTGGAATTTTTATGAGATGAGCTACAAAATCAAGAGGCACTAAGGCAGTTTGAAAGCAAAGAGCTGAATATTCGCACTGAAAATAAAAATAATCTTATATCCTTGATGGTATGGGAGCATAGAAAACAGATGGTCTGTGAAAATTCTCAAAGCATGTTTATTTTACAGGGTTGTACAAACCCATGATAGACAAGTAAAAATGAGATTTCTTGTGAACATGATCAATAAGAGGCTCTGTTTGCTCAGTGCAGAGCTCTCCTGTAGATCACAGGCAGAGAAGTTCTGTAAATGCTCCCGAAAGCTCCTACTGTGCACTGTTTCACTGCTACTGAGTGACTTCTAGGGGGGAAATATAAACAGCAGATGAGATCTATAAAGTATTCACATACAGCACCGACTCATCTCATCTCATTGCCTCTTTCTAGCTTTATGGAATTTACCCTTGCAATTACTTACAATGAAATAAATATTGTTCTTTTCACTATAAAGGAATGAAACATGATTGGAAAAAATGGCTTTAAGTCTACTATCTAGGAGAAATATATGAGGCAATATAAAGGAGAATATGGGAGTTATAAGTCATGCTCAATCTAATGTTTAATAAAAACAATGAATGTACAAAACTTTAATTTTATAAGTAAGGGATAACTGCTTATTAGACATTAGATTCGTATGAAGGGAGACAGTTTTTCAAAATAAAGAGAAATGCTTAAATACTGCCCTTATAACTTAGTTCTAACCAAGTAGACCTAAATTACATATGACTTATCATTTTTGTTTTGTAGATTATGAAACATTTTCAAAGCACTATGCGTATAGAGAAAAACAATATTTCCACTCCTCAAGGGTCTCACACAAGACAGATTTTCAGGATATGCAGAATGAATATTAATGAAATAGATTTACATTATTTGATAAAGACACTCCAAATTTTGATTGCCCTGAAAACCTGCCCTCTGCGCACACTTCAAAGACTAGAGATATAGAGCACACTGACATCTGAGAAGGTACAGGAGGGAAGTTGTAATGATAATAATTCACAAGCAATTAGCCAAATGAAATCCGAGCACCAACATTTTCAACACAGTCAAGTGATCTAAATTAACCACTCCTGAGTATTTTTGAGTGTGTGTTGCAATTAAAAGATAATCAGAACGTAGCACAGTAAGAAAACTGTCTGTTGACAATAAAAGACTTTAAGGGACCCTCTTACTGCAATGCGGTAACATTTTGCACTTACCACAGGTTTTATGCCAGAAAAACTCCACAATAACTGCAAAACCTGTGCAATAAATGCAGGAGGCATGCCTAGCATTTGTCCTGCATTTTTTACCCACAGGACAGGTAGCGAGAGAGCATCCACGCAATCTGCTGAGGCAGGGAATGTGGGTACAAGCAGCTGCAATATTCCCCTGCCTCGACTGACTTCCCGATCAGTACTCCCCTGCACACACTCTCCTTCAGCACCCTCCCACCCCAGAAAGCAACCCAACTCATAGCCCCCCACAAAAACCCTGCAGCCCGATGGGTCCTCCCACAGGAGGCATCCAACTAGGATCCTCCCCCCCAACACCCTACCCAGTCTTATTAGAGGCTCCCTAGTGGTCCTAGGAGGGTATCATGAAAAAACAAATACCCTCCTCTCCTGCTACTCATAAAATGATACTGCTAATTCTAATTTTAGCAGTATTCTCACAGTACTGAAGGTAGTGCTGCAAGACTACTGTTAGAAGTTACTGGCACAGTTTTGCGAGTTGCCGGAGCTGGAGCAGGAGTATAGAAATATTGCCCCTGCCCTATGTCCTCTAGGAACACCAAGAAGCCCCTGGTAAGACCCAGGGGTGGGGGGTAGGATCCCAAATGGGTGCCTTCTGGTGGAAGAACCCATTGGGAGTGAGGGGTGTTGTAGGCTGACCTATGGGTTGAGTTGCTTTTTGGGGAGGAAGGATGCTGAAAGGGGGTGCATCGAGGATACAGATTGTAGTGGTTTGATCAGGAGGGGTTCTGATCTGGGTTGGGGCGAAAGCTTCAATGGGCAGTGGTGCCAGTTTGGTGGCTGAACTTACCATTACCTCTTGAGGTGGAGGTGGAGGTATTTGCAGCTACACTATCAACAGTCATTATACCTAGTGTGCAGCAACATCTCATGCACTAGCTATCACCAGCCAGCATGAGCACTCTTCACCCTGACCCCTCCCTAATCCTACCTTGCATTTTCAAGATCAGGTAGCACAGGATTTCCCCGTGCTGTCTCACCTTGATGTGTGGTACTGTTAACGTGGGCATGTAGCGCATGCTGAACCCCACGATAACCACTTACTTCACTTTAGTAAAAGGGCCCCTAAGTAATCATCATTGTTGTCAGAAGAGATTCCATTTCTCACACAACTGAGTTTTAAAGAGAGTGCATATGGAGAGATTTTTGAAGGATAGCCTTTGGAATTTACTCATACATTTTCATTGGTTGCTCAAAATAAGTTACAAGAATTTTTTCCCTGTCCCTTCAGGGCTTGTCATTTAAGTTTGTACATCGGGCAATGGAGGGTTAAGTGACTTGGCCAAGATTACAAGATGTATTAGTGGGACTCGAACCCTGGTTCTCAGCCCATTACACTATCCATTAGGATACTCTTCCACTCCTAGCCTTAAAAAAACATAGCCACTGGAATGAATAGTTTTAATGAAAGATGCATCATCCTTAAAACACAATAAGGGGGTTAGCTATGAAGGTGCACTAACGTTAACACTTGTTAATTCAATGTTAGTATGGTTTTAGTAACTAGGTCCTTTGGAATAATATGCATTTCATGGGCATTACAGTGAATTAACATCTGTTAATGTTAGCGCACCTTAGTAACTAGACACCTAAGTAATTTTTTGTTTCCCTAATCGATGCTAATATCACTATCCAAAGCCACACTGCAAATCCAGTTAACTTTAACCAGTAGTTTAAACTGCTGCTTCTGAAAACAATTTCTTCTGTGTTTAGCAATACTATAGCCCACAGTGCAATTACAGTATTTTTAAGCTGCCGACCATTCATACATTAATGTGAAATTTATAGTCCACAGTGCAATTACAGTATTTTTAAGCTGCCGAGCATTCATACATTAATGTGAAATTAGTTTCAAAACTCTGAAAAATGAAACCACATATTTTATTTAGGTACAATTATTTACCTCTGTGTAAGCCTTCGATGACTAATGCAGATTGCTGTCTGTTGATCTTGAGCAACACACACTTTATGATGACTGCATTTCATCTTTAAGCAGGGATCTCTAGTTGAATCCAGACCTAAAATTAATAACAACAATAATAAAAAGTTACAATTTCACTGAGAATCCAAAAATTTAAAATGAAATCTTATTATAGCACACCCCAGTAGGTGCCCTCTACATTCCCAATGAGAAACATTCTGGAGTCCCTCCTCCAAAAAAGTCTCTGGACAGGATGATGTAATAGTGGTGGCCTCCCTGCCTCCTCTTTTGGAGGGAAGTGTAAAGGAGCTGAACAGCTAGTGCCCAGGGTCTTCCTTCACAGGAGTGCAGGGGAGTAAGGAAAGGCTGACTGTGCTTACCAGCTGAAGCCCAGAACAGTCAGAGTACTGCTTTCATGGTAACACACCTGGTCACTAAACTTCAGGATAGCAGATCCCCCCCAAACTTTGAAGTAGAAGCCATTGCACTGAGATGGAACCCACAGGGAAGCGAGTGTCTGTAGAGCAGCAACAGAGAAATTGATGTACCACTAGAAAGAGATCCACCCCAATATCTTTGGAGAAAAAAGACTGTATCTCAAAGTAGTGGGTAGAGACCTGACACTCAGGTGCATATCTATTCTACCTTTGAAGATTCACGTATGTGAAGAGGGACCCGTCTACCAGGTGCATTCCTTGCCATCCCAGTCAGACACAGTATTACTTTCCTGCATTTTCCAACTTGCACTCGCAAAGAAAAAAGCAAGTGGGTCCCCAAGAAGTATGCCTCCTCTTAGGGGTTATACCCCTCTTTGTTAGAAGGTCTGAAGGAAAGTTGGTAGTTTGGGGCCCAATTCCGTCCCAGACATAGATCCCCTCTTTGCGTCCAGTCTGAACTAGACACACAGAGGGGATCTCGATTCTGATCCCTTGGGGCACGTGTAGCCGTGTGGGAGCAGAATTGCGAACAGTCCTGCACGTGCACGCTGGTACTGCAATTCAGTCCAGCCTGTACGTACAGGACTGTCCCCAGCTAACTCAGTCAGGGCTTTTAAATGGAGCCGCGGAGCCGTGGTGTCACGTTACCATGGCACCGCAGCTCCATTTAAAAGCTACAAAGCCGGCCGCCTGCAAAAACTGTTTATTCCCTGCAGCCCGACCCCCGATCTGGCCTCCTAAGGCCAGAGTCGGGATGTGGGTAATAAACCCTGCCCGCCTGCTCCATCCGCGCCCCAGGCCGTCAAAAATAACACGTCCAGGGAAGTTATTTTGCCTCGGAAGTGGAATAACTTTCCTGGACATTTCGCCGGCCCTGGATGTACAGGGCCAACATCAGAATTGGCCCTGTACATCCAGGGCCAGCGACCGCCCACAGCCTGCCCACTCTCCGCCCCCGTGGTGCCCATTCCCCATCTAAATTCCCCGCACAACCGGTGGGAAAGTTATTTAAGGGCAGGAGAAGCCCTTGACGTTTGGAGTAATATGCACTCTTAATATATGAGACAAATTAAAATCTGAAGGGAATCTGCTATTTCTTGGGATAGCAATGGGAGAAGAGAAAAGAGAGAAAATAAAAGAGAAGACAGTACACTCCCCAGGATCCCTAAGAGAAGACAAGGCGAAGGCAGAGAGTGCAAAGGAGAGACACAGAGGCTTATTCCATTCAGGCCATGCAGCCCCTGTGCGGCCGATCAGAAGCGGGATGTAAAGAGGTAGATCTGATTCTGATCCCACAGGGGCTAGACATTCCCGTGGGATCAGAATCAGGTCTATGGCCTGGACGTGCAGGCCAGGCCCTGATTTTGATCGTCCTGCATGCCCAGCCATATACCCGGTTACCTCAGCCAGGCTCCTAAATGGAGCTGCAGTGCCATGGCATCACGTCAGGAGCCGCAATCCCTGGCCACCGACCAAGCTCTTTTTCCCCACAGCCCGACACCCAATCTGGCCTTCCAAGGCCTAGGTCGCGCTGCAAGGATCCCCCTGCGCCCCTCACCTGCATCCCCCGGTCCCTCACAGCAATCCCCCTCCATCCAGGGGGACTTATTCCACCTTCGAGGTGGAATAAGTCCCCCATCTAGATTCCAGGCCCCAGATGTACAGGGCTGACCTCCCAACCCTGTCAGCACAGTTACTTACCTGTAACAGGTGATCTCTGGGAACAGCAGGAATAAGTCTTCACATATGGGTACGTCGGTACCGACGGAGCCTGCGCGGGAACGCTCCCCAGCGTCCAAAAAGAAAGCCTTTGGGAGCATCCCACATGCATGCGCGCTGCCTTCCCACCTAAACACTTCCCTCTCATCAGTTGGGTTTGTAGCTGAGACCGAAGGAGGAAAGTAGACAAATCAGAAAGAGAGAGAGAGAAAAAGAGAGCAACTCCTAGGGGAGGTGGGTGGGTTGTGAAGACTTATTCCTGCTGTTCCCAGAGATCACCTGTTACAGGTAAGTAACTGTGCTATCTCCAGGAACAAGCAGCAATGAGTCTTCACATATGGGGATGCCCAAGCTAAGATGCCTGGAGGAGGCCCCAGCAGGTTGCAAATCCGATAGATGGGCAATGCTTATCCTTTAGAACCCCAGGCATCTAAGGGATGGAGGGTAGGAGTTGAATTAGAAAAGAAAAAAGGGTGCTGTGGAACAGCTTGACTAAACAAGGTATCCAGAGGGGGGCCCTTGTGTAGATCATAATTGTTAGAAAAAATTGAATTCCAATTTTCTAATGTGGATCTTACTCAAAATATTGCAAAAGCATTTGTTGAGGCTAATATGGGTCTGTAATTGAGAGCCAGTATATTTTCCTCAAAGAAATTCCCTCACTGTGAAGTAGAGGAAAAATAAATTTTGCAATACAGGAAGAGATAAGAATTCTTAATGGCTAGAACTAACCCCAGAATAAGAAGTGGGGGAGTTTAATGGGGTTGGACTTTAGAGAACTAGGTAAAGCTTCTGTAAAGTCCAAGTGTGAATTCTTTGTCTTTGGAGCAGAATAAGGCCCTAGGAAAAAGTGTAGATAAATCTGACTGGTTTGGATGAAAAGGTAGAAATACCCCTTACAGAAAAAAGGGATAGGTCTTTAAGACCCCCTTTATCCAAAGGAAAGACAGTTATTTGTATTAGGCGTTGGGCCTCCAACTTCTTGAAGATCAGTAAAAATCTTTCATAAGTGATGTCACTTATGATAATGACTTTACATGGAAAGCTTCAGATGTGACGTAACCGAAAAGGTTACGGTAAAGAAGGTATTTCCCAACTTACCAGAGAAATTGGTTGTCCATTAAGTTTTATGATATGCTGGGACAGCATTAATATGGACAGTAAACAAATCTTTCAAAGTCAGATATTGTATAACAATAACAAGAAGGATTAAGACCTACTTGAGATTATTGATGGAGAATCTCTACTTGGTTAAAAATGGAAGAACTATATGGAATATTACGTCGAAACTGGTATTATGTTCTTCACTTACAAGGAGAGGACTAGATTTCTTTAAAAGATCTAGGTCCTGAATAACCAGATCTGGAGACATACATGAAGGAATGCAGAGGAGATCCTTAGTCTTAAGACAGCAAGTCTGGATCCTTCTATAACTTCAGGTAGTAGCTGGAGAAAAAGACGCAATATAAGGAGATACCATGTTTGCCCCTCCATGAGGGCAATATGAGTATCATGCATCTTTTTATTCATTATAAGCTACAATGAAGTACAGGGAATTAGAAGGAAAGTAGTAATTAAGGACCGACTGCAGTGAAAAGAATGCATCCCTGTTGTAGGAGTTCCAGTGAAATGTGGAACAACCCAGGGAATTGTGTAATTTTTTTACGCCTTCGCGTGGTCTAAGCCCTGGTTAGTTTTCCTTAAAAGAAAATTTTTAAGGAAGATGGTAAGAGTAGGAACAAACCAGTCATGTAGGAGCATGACTGGGCAAAGTCTACCAGCTGAAGCCCTTTTAACCATCTGGAAGCTACCTGCTAGGAGTAGCTCTTAGGCTCTCTGGCAAGGCACATAGTTGTAGAGCTTCCTTATATAATTGCAGAGAGCATGTTGTAGGTTGGTTAGATCTGGCTGTTTAATTGCCAGTGTGCAACCTAATCTATTCTGTTGGAGCCAAAAAGAAATGAAGATGGCTAAGAATAGTAGACAGGCATGATGCCTGCAACAATAAAGTGTAACCTCTCTTGGAGTTATCTGTTATTAAGGCAGCAGAAAAGTTAGGTCCTATAGGTTGGAGAGGACCAACAGACATAATTTGGAGTGGTACTACTCAATTTCTGTCTGATAAGCCGCCTTAAAGAAGTATCTGAGATACATAGAGAAGAAGATGAACCAGAAAGGGGAAGAAAACTCTGTATGGAAACTACCCACTGGAGTAGGTATTGAAGAAAAATCCTATAGGCTTAGAGAATAAGCCCTCCAGTTGATTAGTACTACTCTTAGAGACTGAAAGTCTGGACTAAGAGGGATAGAAAGTAATACAGAGTTGAGAGGACTTACAATCTGGTAAGTATTTGAAGAGGGAGGGCACCCTTGCGGTTAAAAGTATAAGATATCCTCGTACAGAAAAACTGTCAAGGTGAAGGGTATAGCTCACCTTGTTGTTAGTTCTCCCTTTCTTTTAAAAGGAGAAACCTGCTATCTCTAGGGTATGATGGTCCTCAATAGCTCTTGGAGCTACAAGATGGATTTCCCTTGTAGTAAGAGATTCATGCCCAGAGTCGAGGATTGAGTCAATGTTTGACTGGTATCTCAGCATGGATGAGATGAACCTTAGATGCTTCTGTTAAAAAGAAGTAGGCTCAGAGGTTCTAAACCTCACACAGAAAACAGAGAATAGAAACATCAGAAACCCTGTGACTGCTGGGCTTGCTGAGGCTGTTGAGGTCTTGATTTTTTTAGCCTGGTTTGATGTTGCCTGTCTTTGGAAACATCTGCATGATGGGTAGGAGATGGATAAAACTTTTTTCCCTTAGGGGGATAAAGCTTTTTAGGAGATTTTTTATTAGCTGGGATAGAGGAAAGTTTTGACAATCCTCTGACAGTAAGAGCATCAGTGTTTAACTGAGTAGCTTGAAATAAAGCATCCTTGTTAAAGAGATTTTCACCAGTACAAGGAGTATTTCCCAGCCTTTCTTGTACCTATCTGTCCAAGTCTGAAGCTTGGAGCCAGGCCAGGCGTCATGCTCCTATGGCTATAGCAGAAGTTCTGCTAATAGACTCAAAACAGTCTAAGGAAGCACAATTAAGGAACCTAGAGATATTTTGAGCATGATTGACTAGTAAGAAACAGTCTGCTCTTTTATGCTCTTGAAGAAAAGGTTTCAAAAGCTTTAAGCTCTTTGTGACCTCTTCAAGAGATAATCCCATATAGAAAATATATGAGATAATTCTTGCTGAAAGCATGGATGCCTGGAAGCATCGACGTCCAAAGGCATCTAAAGTCCTAGACTCACGACCTGGCGGATAAGAGGACTGCTCCTTTGCACTCTTAATACGCCTCATTGCTGATTCTACAATAATAGAATGATGAGGAAGTTGAGTCTTTTGAAAACCTGGAGAAGGTGGCACTTTGTACCTAGTTTCAAGTGTCTCAGAATGTGGTGATACCATTAAAAGAATTTCCCACATCTTTAAAAGTAGATCTTGTAAGATCTGATGCAAAGGAAGCATGACTAGCTCCTTTGGCAACCAAGGGGATTGCAGGGTCTTTGAATCCCCTGGTAAGGATTCTTCACCAGATATAGAAATGGCAAGTAACCTCGCCATATCAAGCAGAAAAGCTTGAAAAGAAATCTCCCTGAGGAGGACCCTCTAAAATGAGGGGTAAAGGCTAGACTTGTTGAAGATAAAGCCTTGGTACTGATGGGCTCATCCCAGTCATCGGTATCGGAAGACTTGAAAGGATGAAGCATCGGATTTTCTGTAAATCGATGTCTTCGGTACCACCTGAAGTCGGTACTGAGACGAGTCGGTACTGAATCATCCATGCTAGGGATCGATTCCAGGCTCGGCATCGAAGGAATCGAGTCTGTCGAAGCAAGCATGGACGGTACCGACACCGATGCCGATACCGGTACCAGTACCGAAGGCAATACCGATACTGGAGGAACGGTCTGCAGCCACTCTAATGGTACCGAAGTAACCGAGAATGCTAGACTACGTTCATCGGTGAGGAGTGTTTCATCCATCACCATAGCCGATGCCGGGGTGTCGGTACCGCTCGAAGCGGCCACAACCACCGAGCATGGCCCAGGTATGTTCACCGAGGTGAGAACCCCGGGAATGACCTGAAGCCCCGTTAATGCTTTGGAGCCCGAAGAATCCCGCCGGGGCTTTATTGCCAAAAATGTCCTCGAGGGCAAAACCGGAGCAATCTCGATACTGGAAAGGAGATCTACCACTTGAGGACTGGCTAGTCTTTACAGACTTTTGTTTGGTTACCTGATTCTGTGGAGATATTCTAGCTGGTGACATTGAATGCGATGTGAACCGGGTATCGAGCTGTGCTCGATTCTGAAGATTTCTTCTGTTTCAACTCCAGCAGGAAAGACACTCCAGTGAGCAATGGTCAGGACCCAAACATTTTAGACACCAAGTATGGGTGTCTAAAAAAAAATTTGTACCGCCACACTTAGAGCATTTCTTAAGGGTAGTGGCTGGCTTTTCCATAGCGGAAAAATGGAGGCCTAGTTGCCTAGAACCTGTCAGACACTAACAGGAAAAAATTTCTGTCGAAAAGAAGAAATCATTCAGAAAAAAACAAAAGAAAAGCACCGGCGGTACCGGTGGCGTCGAGGGAAGGCAGATGCGACCACAAAAAAGTAAGAATAAAAAGAAGAGTTTTCTGCGGTGACAGGAATACGTCCTGCCGGCTCTGCGGAAAACAGAAAACTGATGAGAGGGAAGTGTTTAGGCGGGAAGGCACCGCGCATGCGTGTGGGATGCTCCCAAAGGCTTTCTTTTTGGACACTGGGGAGCGTTCCCGCGCAGGCTCCGTCGGTATCGACGTACCCATATGTGAAGACTCATTCCTGCTTATTCCTGGAGATTAGGGCTTCCCGTACAAACCTGCTGTATGTATGGAGAGGATATTGCCAGGGCCAGCAGGGGGACGAATAACGAGGATGGACATCCCTATGGGACATTCATCCCAGCTATTCGTGGGCAGAATGTCCACTGCTAAGTCCAAGGATCTAAAGTAATCCAATTTTTTTTCCTTTCTTTTTTGTTTTGCATTTTTCTTACCTATAAGTGCATTCATTCCATTGTGCCTCACTAGTTTTCCTCTCTTTTCTCTCCCTAAATGCCTCCTCTTCCTCTTTGCCCTTCCCTTCAACAGCCAATTCCAGACTGATTCTTTTACCTTCCTGCTCGTCATGCCTAGAACAAACTACCTGAATCTTTACATCATGGGATGCTGTTCCAAGGGATGCAGAGCAGAGATGGCGTCCATCTGTTCAAGAAAATTCAATCATCTTCAGTAGTAGACTGGCTAATCTACTGAAGAGGGCTTTAAACTAGATTTGTTGGGGATGGGTAAAGAAAGACCCCAGGTAAGTGAAACATTAAATACCTTTATGGACATGGGTAAAAGGGGTAACATAAAGAAAGCAGTATATATAAATGCCCTTAGCATGGGAAATAAGATCCCTGATGTTGAAGCTTTGGTGGGAGTGGCAGATACAGAAACATGGTTCACAGAAAACCATGATTGGGATGTAACTATACCAGGCTATACTTTATTCAGAAAGGACAGGATAGGAAGAAGGGGAGGAAGAGTGGCACTATATGTAAAAAATAATATTAAAGCTTTGGAATTATAGAGCTTAAAAGGGAGAAAGGAGGCACTGTGGGTTAAACTAGAAAGAGGGAAAGAGAAATCGATTTGCATTGGAGCGATATACAGACCTCCCTCACAAGAGGAAGAGGTGGACAGAGAGTTAATTTGTTTTCTATTCATGCAATTTTACATTTAAACATCAATCAACAGTGTTTACAGAAAAGATGACTTCTTGCGATACAATTTAAAAAAAATCCTATACTACAGAGAAAACATAGCAAGAGACATCATTAGTCCCCATATTTGGGAAGTGGCTACATATTCACTGAAGGCAGGAAAACCTACAGTACATAAAGGAAACATATTCAAGAACAAGAAGGTGACAAGGGATTAGGACCATACAACAAACAGATGGAAAGCCCGTTAAGAGGGCGAAGATGTTATAGTATGCATACTAATAAACGATGATAGATCTCCAGGTTGAAAAAAAAACCATATTTCTGAGATTTGAAAATAACAACACATTTACATGGAAATCTCAACGTGAAAGAGGCCCCTAAATGAGTTACACCAGATTTTAATAGTAGAAAAGCTTTTCGACGTTTCTGGGTTTCCCTTGAAACATCTGGGAAAACAGATATTTTCTTACCCATAAACAAATTGGCTCTCTTTTTATAAAACCATTTGAGGAGCCAATCCCTGTCCGAAGAGAGGGCTAAAGATACCAACAAAGTAGAAGTTGTAATTTCATCCTCCTTAGGGGAACAAAGAACAGCGGAGACATTAAGAAAGTCAATGTCTAAAGTTCCATGCACAGTCTTACCCTCTTTCTTACCCGAAGCTAAATAGAATACTCTCTGTACTGGAGGAATTAAATCCAAGGGTACCATTAACGATTCTTGAAGATATTTCTTAAATAATTCCAACGGCGCTACTTCAGGAACCATGGGAAAATTAAATAACCTAAGATTTGAAGCCCTAGTAGCGTTCTCCAAAGACTCCAGCTTCATTTTCAACATAGAATTATCCTTCATTAAAGAGAAAGTAAGATCAGAAACCTGAGAGAGCTTCTGATCCGAAACAACAGCTTTATTCTTAACTCCCACCATATCATTAGTTAAAGCAACCACATCCTCCTCAAGTTTGGAAATGCTGGAGGACGAGAGGGCCAATTGCTGGATCACCGCCTGTGAGAGCTGGCTAATTGCTTCGCAAATGCTCTCCAAAGTCACCACAGAAGGACGAGTTCTAGATAAGGAAAATGGTGTCCCAGTTGGGGGAACTCCTTCCTTCGCTGAATCAAAGCCCTTTACCAAGCCAGTTTACCGCTCACCTCTGTAGAGTGTAAATCTCCAGGAACACAGTCAGCAGTCTTAAAAACAGACAGCTGAGCTCCGGGACTGCCTTTCAGCACGCCCCGCTTCTGGTCCTTCATCGTGTCCTGCACCAGGAGAGGATAAGGACCGCACGCTGGAGGAGTCACCGAAGAGCCTGGAACTACCGGAGGCGAACGTCCATCTGGGGAGAGAGACAACTCATGGGTGGAAGACACCGCACTTCCTCAAGCGGCGCAAACAAGCCCGCTCTAATCTCCCCTATTTGGTCCGCGTTGAGCTGTACGAATTCGTCCATCGGACCCACAGCGGCAGGCGTCGACTCCGTGGGAGGAGCCTTTGGCTTGCCCTTGCGTTTCGGCATTAGGCTCAGATCCTCCCTGTCGCCATCTTAGAATTAGCCACTCCCTGAAAAAAGATGGTCTTTCTCGACAGAGAGTTAATTAAAGACATACGCAGCATTGCTAGGAATGGGGAAGTGCTACTGATAGGGGATTCCAATATGCCAGATATTGATTGGCATATTCCTTCTGCAGTATCATCTAGAAGTAAGGAGATCCTGGATTCTCTACAGGGATAACTATTTAGGCAATTGGTAACAGACCCCACACGTGAAGGGACCATACTGGACTTGCTGCTTACCAATGGTGAAAGTGTTTCTGATGTTATAGTGGGAGATCATTTTGCATCCAGTAATCACCAGATGGTGTGGTTCAGTATTAGGACTAGGGCTGTTAGAATCCATTCAAAAGTGAGGGTCTTAGACTTTAGGAAAACTAACTTTGCCAAGATGGGCCAATACCTCAGGGAGTAGTTAGCGGGATGGGAACAGCTGGGGGATGCAGAAAAACAGTGGTCAAAACTGAAAGGGGATATTTTAATGGCAACCATCCTTTTTGTTAAAATGGTAAATAAAGGTAAAAGGAAAAGACCGCTATGGCTTTCGACAGAAGTAGCTGAAAAGGTGAAGAAAAAGAGGGAGGCCTTCATGAAATACAAGAGATCACAGAAGGAGGAAGACAGGCATTTATATTTGAAAAAAACTTAGAGAAGCTAGTAAAGTAGTCAGGAAAGCAAAGATTCAAAAAGAGGAGGAAATAGCCAATGCAATAAAATGGGGGCATAAGACATTTTTCAGACATGTTAGTGAGAAAAGGAAGGGCAAAAGTAGTATTTTCAGACTCAAGGGAGGAATATGTAGAAACTGATGAGGTTAAAGCAGAATTGCTTAACAAATATTTATGTTCTGTGTTCACAGATGAAGAACCAAGAAAAGGACCTCAGAAACACCCACAAACAGGAACAGAAGCGAGGGGCATCTTGAACAATTTTCAGAAGACTGTGTTCATGAGAAATTAGCTAAGCCTACAGTAGACAAAGCGATGGGACTGGATGGGATACAACCTAGAATACTGAGGGAACTTGGGAACATTCTAGCAGCTCCACTGACTGACCTATTCAATGCCTCATCGGTCAGGAGTGGTGCCAAAGGACTGGAGAGAGGCTCATGTAGTGCCTTTACACAAAAGCGGAAGTAAGGATGTGGTTGAAAACTACAGGCCAGTTAGTTCGGTGGTGAGTAAATTATTGGAAACACTGCTGAAAGAAAAAATAATGAGGTTTCTGGAGTACACAGATTACAAGATCCGAGGCAGCATGGATTCACCAGAGGCAGGACTTGTCAGACAAATCTGACTGATTTCTTTGACTGGGTGACCAGGGAGTTGGACCGAGGGAGAGCCCTAGATGTGGTGTATTTAGATTTCAGTAAAGCCTTTGACACCATTCCTCACAGACAACTTATAAGCAAACTGAGCACCCTAGGGATGGACCCTAAAGTTACTGCTTGGGTTAGAAATTGGTTAAGTGGGAGATGACAAAGAATACAGGTAAATGGAGCTCACTTTGTGGAGAAGGACGTTACCAGTGGTGTGTGCCCCAGGGATCTGTCCTTGGTCCAATTCTTTATAACATCTTTGTTGGTGATATAGCGGAAGGGCTGCCAGGTAAGGTTTGCCTCTTTGCAGATGATACCAAAATCTGCAATAGAGTAGACACCCAGGAAGGTGTAGATAACATGAGGAGAGATCTAGCTAAACTTGAAGAATGGTCTAGAATTTGGCAACTGGGATTTAATGTTAAAAAATGCAAGGTCATGCATTTGGGCTGCAGCAATCCAAGGGAGCAATATAGTATAGGGGGTGAAGTACTTTTGTCTACTAAAGAAGAGTGGGGCCTAGGCGTGTTTATGTCTGATGATCTTAAAGTAGCTAAACAGGTAGAAAAGGTGACAGCAAAAGCTAGAAGGATGCTTGGATGCATATGGAGAGGAATTGCTAGCAGAAAAAAGGAGGTGATAGTGCCTCTGTATAAGTCTTTGGTGCAACCTCATTTGGAGCATTGTGTGCAATTCTGGAGACCACACCTTCCAAAGGATATAAACAAGATGGAGTCAGTACAGAGGGTGGCTACTAAAATGGTTAGTGGTCTTCATTATAAAGCATATGAGGACAGACTTAAGGATCTTTATATATACACCTTAGCCAGGGGTTCTCAACCCTGTCCTCGGGACCCACCTAGCCAGTCGGGTTTTCAGGATAACCACAATGAATATGCATGGGAGAGATTTGCATATAATGGAGGCAGTGTATGCAAATCTCTCTCATACATATTCATTGTGATTATCCTGAAAACCCGACTGGCTAGGTGGGTCCTGAGGACAGGGTTGAGAACCCCTGAAATAGAGGTGATATGATTGAGACGTTTAAATGCCTCTGCGGCATAAGTGCACAGGGGGATAGCCTCTTTCAATTGAAAACAAATTCTGTTATGAGGGGACATGGGATGAAGGTGAAAGGGGATAGATTCAGGAGTTATATGCGGAACTATTTCCTTATGGAAAGAGTGGTGGATCCGTGGAATAGTCTCCCAGTGGAGGTGGTAGAGCTGAGGACAGTATCTCAAGTTCAAAAAAGCATGGGACAAACACAGAGGATCTGTAATGTTAAAAAGGGGACTGCTGTAGTTGTTGATATGGAAGGACAGACTAGATAGGCCATGTGGCCTTTTTCTGTTGTCATTTTTCTATGTTTCTATGTCATATTTCATCCCTCCTCTTTTCGAATCCATGCTAAAGGCTCATCTCATTCAGGCCGCTTTTGGATCTTAATTTTTTGTTCTCCTTCTATTTCATTACCCTTCCCTACTATACCCTCGTTCTCATCTATTGTACTGCCTGTCTTGATTAGACTGTAAGCTCTGCTGAGCAGGGACCATCTTTTATGTGTGTCTATACAGCTCTTTGTATGCCTTGTAATGCTATATAAATGATTAATAGTAGTAGTAGTAGTAGTAGTAGTATTGCCTGAAGTCAAACCTGGACATACTTTATTTCTGGCTGATCACCTAATAACAGTGTGTTACTAAACACAACCCACTATTTTTGGTATATTCTGCCTTTTTGCCTCTGTCAGTTATCATATAAAGGGTTCCTTTTACTAAAGCCCACTAAGGACTTGGCATTAATGCATTGATCTCATGCGCGTTAATTGCAAAGGCTGCACATTAGCTTTCGGGGGCGTGTCCAGTATTCCCCAGGCAGCTAATGCATGGAGGGTTTACCTAACTTGCAAGCCATTATGCTGGATTCATTTAGCAATATCTATAGCGGTACCATTATGTGGAGTGGAGGAGCAGCCTGGTGACCAAGAAACCAGGGTTTAAGTCCCACTGGCATTCCTTGTGGCCTTGAGTAAGTCACATTACCCTCCATTGCTTCAGAAGAAAGGCCTGCAATCTACTTCCAATCACACCTGCTGGGCTGCCAGGGGTCATCAGTGACTCAACGGCACACCTTGCATGTTATATGAACTCATGCTAGGTGATACGTTGCTGCGGAGTGAACGTCAATAGCCAGGGCTTGCATACTAATGTATTTTTCATGTTCTTGTGCCACCCATCCTACAAATGTCAATTAACATTCATTTTGGTATGTGGTGGCACACACTATTTATTTATTTATTTAAAAACATTTCTATACCGCCATATGCAATTGCATTCCAAGTGGTGAACAAGTAAAAAATAAAACAAATCAATTACACTACAGGTTCCTATCCTCAAAGCCAAAGCAGGAAGTAACCAGCTCTGATTCCATCTGCATTCCATCCGGCAATCTATTCCACCAGGTAGATGCAGTCACAGTAAAGGCCCGATCTCACCATCATTGCAACCACATATGATGAAAATCCAGAATCTTGAGCAACTGCTCCTGATTACTACTACTACTTATCATTTGTATAGAACTACAAGGCATATGCAGTGCTGTACAGACACATGTAAAAGGCGGCCCCTGTTTTCAGAACTTACAATCTAGTCAAGAAAGACAACACAACAGCAGAGGACAAGGATACATCTAGGGGTATGGAAAGGAAAAGACATAGGAGACTAAACGATCAGGATCCAAAAGCAGCCTCAAAGAGGTGAGTTTTCAGCCTGGCTTTGAAAAGGGCCAGAGAAGAAACCTGACGTACAGATCTGGGAAGTTTCTTCCAGACATAAGGAGCAGCAAGGTGAAAGGATCAAAGTCTGGAATTGGCAGTGCAAGAAGAGGGAACAGACATAAGCGATGGTCAGTACCAGCAGCATGAAAATACACCTCTGCTGTATCGACAGCCAGTGAAGCCGGTGAACTGTCTCCAACGCTGAGTCCCTTTTACCCAGACCTAGCAGCAAATGTGCTGCTATATTCTGTACCACCTGCATTTTCCTCACCAAATATTCTGGAAGTCCCACATACAATATATTACAATAATCCAAAACCGAAAGAACAAGCACCTGGACAAGGAGCCGCATGGCCTCCATATCCAAAAAGGGGCATAGCTGCCACACCACTCCCAATTTACTGTAGGCAGCACGCACCACAGATGTCACCTGTGCGTACAATGACAGGTCCACGTTAGTATTCCTGATTGCCAGTTGCTGCACCTTAAAATGACTGTTAACATCTAATAAGTTTTAGTAAGATTAAGATTAGAACATAAGAACATAAGATATGCCATACTGGGTCAGACCAAGGTCCATCAAGCCCAGTATCCCGTTTCCAACAGTGGCCAATCTAGGTCATATGTACCTAGCAGTTTCCCCAAGAGACGCAGGTTCCACAATGCTTGTACTGGGTCCTGGATTCTGCTACTTAACATTTAAAGCCCTTGTAAAAATTACATCATAATATCTTGTTAACTTAGTAATACTCCACTTTCCCGCAAGAGCCTTATGCTCGCTAAACGGTAGCTTACTAGTCATTCCACCTCATACACAAGTTAAATATGAATTTACTTGTAGATCTGCCTTCCATTGTCTTGAACCTACTCTCTGAAATGTCCTTCTGCACTATCTTGGACAAGATTAATATATTTCTAAACGGCTTGAAAACGTAATATTTTGAGTTGCGCCATGAAAAGTGATAAGCCTATGGTGTCTACCGATTTTTCTCTTTTTCTTTAAGATAGGAACATAAAACATGCCATACTGAGTCAGACCAAGGATCCATCAAGCCCAGTATCTTGTTTCCAAAAGTGGCCATTCCAGGTCTCAAGTACCTGCCGGGTTCCCATAGGTATACTCTTTCCATGCTGCTTGTCCCAGGAGTAAGCAGTGGATTTCCCCAGTCCTCTTATTTCATTGGATATAGTTTTTTTTCCTTCTACTGATTTTTAAGTTTATTTTTTACCATTTAATATAATTTTATTGGACATTAACTCTTGATTATAGAATCTTATTATGATGAATGCATCCTGCCTTGCTGTAATCAAAAGATGGGTAATCAAATTCTAACATAAATAAATAAACTTTCAGTCCCCATCCTGACAAGCCTACTACTTAACCTAGATAAATAGGGTGTTTTTTTATATTTAATTTCAGTTCTTCTTGGTGAATTTTTGTTGTTTTTTCCATTTCTAGGCAGGTTTAGGGTTTGTGCAATGCAAAGGAAAACGGCTGAATCTCCCCACGTTAAAATGCTATTTTAGTATTGTTTATATACTGAACTAATCTGGTTTTCAGCAATGATATCCTCGAAGCTGATTTCACAGAACAAATTCATATCATTTCAAAAATGAGATAATCGTTCATAAATGCTATGTGTTCCTATGAAAAATATACCCAAAGGAACCATCCTTTAAAATGTTATGACAGAACCAGAAATTTTCTCTGCTAATACAGACAGCATCAGCTTCTGGTACTTTCCTTTATCTGTGGAAATGCCATTGAGAGATGCACAATATCTGACTGTTTTCCATGAATGAAGTCTGTAGGTAGGTATACTGCAAGAAATTAATACTGTATAACAAATACTGAACTTTCTGTATTTGGTATTTATGATTTTTATAAATTTCCCAGAACTTTTCTTTAGAAAATATTACAGGTTTCTAATACAAAAAAGGCTTTTGTGATTTACTATATAGATATAAAATAACCAATATTTTTTGATAGATTGTTTTCTGTTTGCAGTGGAATGGGCTGCATCTGGCTGGCTTCAATTTAGCATTTTTTAATCTGAAATTCTAGTTTATTTTGCTGTTGTAAAGATATACGCATGCTTCAAGAGACAAACACACTTGGTCTTCTGTCCAGTGCCTTACGAAACACCTGTTTTTGACAGAATAAGCTTATGTGCTGTTCCCTAATCACGGTGAACTTAAAAAAAAAGTTAATAGTTCATGCTTTTGCAGAACTCACATTAGGATGGATGCAAGAATTAAAAGGAAGTTTACTAGTGGTTAACACACATCACTGTGGTATTATCTGATGTATTAGTTGCATATTTGTGATCATTACTGCATGATAACATAGGTGGTAATTTTAAAAAATTTTAAAAATGCAGAAGGTTTTTAAAATTGCCACCTATGTTATCATGCATGTATAAATAGTGCAGATGCATGTATAAATAGTGCATGTATAAATGTTATCATGCATGTATAAATAGTGCAGATGCATGTATAAATAGTGCAGATGCATGTCTAAATAGTTAACTTACATGTGTGAAAAGGCACATACATATATATGGCAAATTCAGAAAAAGTGCTACTTAGGCATGTATACAGCAACAAGCAAGGACTTAAATATACAGAACAGATGGGTGATTCTTCAAATTATACCTATATTAATCTTATAAAATATGTAATATATTTGTATCTCAGCAGTTTTACCCATTAGCATTTACACCTGGTCAACATTGTGCATAACATTTGACTTACTTGCCTTTTGGACCTAGGATTTGAACAAGTAAGTGAGTGATGGTTGAGATTTGCTGAGCACAAATTCACTTCCCCTGGGTTAAGGTTTTGCTGATGAAGTTTCCAGTTTTTATAGCTGCTGTGCATATGCATTTAAAGCATTCATTCAGAGTCCTCTTAAAAAATGTTTAAGGTGGGTTTTGAAGCCCAATTCTTTACACTGGCGTTTGGTGAGTTGTGAAATGTGATTCTATGGGTCATGGGTGAGTAGAGATGGGCGCTGTCAGCTCTGTACCACCTTAGCGCCCCCCTCCCCTCTTCCTACCCTCATTTTTTTCTCTGTACTATCATCTATTTTTATATACTTGTGAACCACTTTGTTCTTTGAAAAAGCAGTAAACATCACAATGCACATAAACACATATGTTTGTATGTCACTGTGGTTATAAAATAGGGCTAGATACACATGTTTCTCCTAAGCTGCTCTTCACACTGACAGTAGTTTGTGTGCTAACCCCATGTATCGTTCTTGCCTGTTTTCTTATGTCCTTTTGTGTGCTCTGGTTTGGTTAATATCATTTCTCCTTATGATTTGTTATGATTTGATGTTAAGTGTTAACACGATCTGTTTTTTATGACCTATTATGGTTTACTGTTATGTGTTCTAATGTGAATTGTTCACTTTCTCTTTACCCTTCTTTCCAGTCTAAATTTTGGCGTTCCATTTCTTGGGTTGTGGTGCTAATCAGTTTTTATTGTACACCGCTTAATTCTTTTGCCATAGCGGTATATCAAATTTTAATAAAGATAAAGATAAAGATTCATCCTCAATGTCAGGCCACTGTTTAATTGTGCATGTGCATTTTATAAAATGGTCCCATAACTTGTACGTAGTGCCACATACATATGCATTTTCACCAGCGCTATATGTATTTTATAAAAGGCTCAGTCCTCTCAACTTTTTATATATCGGTCTACTTTTGCACAAGTAGATTTGCATGCTTATTTCTTCACTTCAACAACCTACAAAAATGTGCACTCCTGATATGAATATAAAGAGATGATTAGCAAAAAGAAAAATAGGTATTAATTTTTGATCTATTATAATGCATTAATTTCTAAGGTCTCTATTTGCTAAACTATGGTAATTTTTTGTAGTTACTATGGGCCCGATTCAGAGAAATGGGTCCCCGGAGGACATGCAGCCCCGCAAGCCATCGGGATCCTATTCTCCCTCCTGCTCTCCCCGCACATCCTGAGCAATAGGATGGGAAGAGCCAGCAGGAAGTGGGATGAGGCAGGGCGAGATAACCCGGCAGAATGTACAGGGTCGAATCCAGTCATGGCCCTGTACGTCCTGCCGGGTCAAAGGGGATATGCTGCTTATTTCACCTTGAATGCAGAATAAGCAGCACTAATCTGGCGATCGGGTCTGAGGTTTCCCCGGGGGCCAGGACCGGGCGAGGGGGGTCCCTGCCATCCTATCCAGGCCCTGGCTGGCCATCATGGGTCAGACAGTAGGGAAGAGGGGGGCACCTGCAGGGGCACATCAGGCTGTCCTTAGGCCCAATTCTGTGCACCTAATGGGTCCGCTTCCTCGGTGATGTCCAGACAGCCCACTCTCTGAATCGAGCTCCACATGTCAACTGCCAAAATTGACATGCGGTAGCTGCAAAACTCTGCATTAACGCTTAGGGGCATCCATAGCAGTTTTCTGGTCAGTTCATGCAGTGGAAATTCCATTACTGTGCATTAAGAGGCAGATTCCATAACACGCATGTCCAGTCCATGGACACATCTAAATTGAAAACGGGCTCCATTTAAGCCTAATTTCACATCCATGGGTCTAAGCATGCATGCGGGTCCGGAATTGGGAAGGCAGAGATGTCTGGTGCGGCACAGGCAAAGCACTATTCAGCCAGTGAATGCATCCAGTGACACGTCCTCCCGTCAATATTATGGGACACAGGCAAACGTTTTGGACATCCTCAAGCTCATTGTATTCTGAAAAGTTGAACATTTTGGATCCTGCCTGTCTCCGCAATGTACTCATGGACGCTACCCCTCCTTGGTAAAACATGTTTCTCCTAAGCTGCTCTTCACACTGACAGTAGTTTGCTGATGTAAACTAGACATAAATACCAATGAGAAATGATTGCTGCTGCAACCTAGATCATATACCGATCCTTTTCATGACCTGAAAAGTATTAGGTAAACCCAGTGCACCCTAATATGGAGGGCTGCCTTGCAAGAGGCCTTTCCATTTTGGTGGGCCAAAAAGTCAATTAGGTATCTAGGTATCCAGATAGAGGCTAAATGGAAATAACTATACACCCTTAATCCCGAAAAATTGTGGACCTGGAGAGATGGGAAAGAGTTTCTCTGTCCTGGAAGGATCAGATAACAATAAAAATGAACAGTCTCCCAAGACTGCTCTTCTTGTTCGTGTCCTGTCAATAGTAATCTCGGATGCACGCTTAAGAATCTGGCAGAAAAAAAGTTTTGATTTCATTTGGCGTAGGCATTAGCCAAGAGTCACAAAAAGCAGTCCTAAGGCAACCCCACAAAGAAGGTAGACTAGGAGTTCCTAACTTGAAGGGTACTATGAAAGCGCAATGCTAAGTGGGCTGATAGAGAGGAAGAAGAGTGAAAAAAGCCACAATGGGCAAGAATTAAATGGGAACTAGAAGGAGGCATACCATTGGAAAAAAAGATTTGGCTCAGAGCAGACAGGGTGGAGAAAGGCTCTGGATCTCCTTTCATTAGCCATATATTGCTAGTGTGGAAACAGCAGTGGGAGGCTCTATGCGGTAAAAAGGCGATAAACTGGCATACTCCATTATGTTTAATGAGGCATTCCCACCAGGATGAATGTATGCCACATATCAAGAGTGGCAAGCATTGTGGTTGGATACAGTGGGAAAGGTCATAGATGGGGAGAGAAAAATAAAAACTTTTTGGGAATTAGAACAAGTCTCACTCAGAGGGGAACGTGAATTTTACTATGCCTAGGTGTGCCATTATGTGCGGTCCAACCAGAGCAAAGGGGAAAGAGGGGAGCAAAGGAAGACTTTTGATGTACTATATTCTACCAGGGAGGGAACTAAGGGACTCCTGTCTGCAATGTATAAAATAATAATGGAATCATGGAAAGGGGATGCACTATTTTGTGCAAGATGGGAGAGGGATTTAGGTATAGCTATGGATCGAAGGAAATGGCTCCAGGTTTTTGATGCTACAAAGCACCACAATAGTCACACCTATTGGGCAGCATGTATATAAAGTTTTGTTTAGGATGTATTGGGACCCAGTAAGACTCCAGAAGATAGGGAAGGAAGGAGCAGGGAAGTTGTGTTAGAGGGGATGTGGGCAAGAAGGAGACTTTTTCTACCTATAGTGGTGATGTCCCGAAGCAGAGAGGACCTAGTGTATGGTGAGAGACATAATCAAAGAGATGGGGGGTGGGAAATGGAGCCAGAGACGTGCTTGCTTGACCTGCCCATGAATGGAGTGGAGAGGGAAGCCCAGATCCCTGCCAGAATGTGTGTAATTGCAGCCAGGATGAATATGGCCAGACGGTAGCGTGAACGGGTGCTGCCAGAAACAGCAGAGCTCATTCAGCAGTTAGACTGGATATATCTAATTTTAGCAGTGATTGCCAAACCACACTTGAGAGATGCTACATTTCATGACAATTGGGGAGTGTATGAATGCTGGAGACAATCCCAAGGGGAAGTAAGCTAATTGAAATGGAAGTTGCATAAGGAGAAGTGGAGGCGGAAGGGTTAGAACAAGAAGTGAAAAAATGTGAAATAATCTATATTTTTATTTTATTTATTTTTATTTAGACAGTTTTATATACCGCCTTATCCTTCAATCAAAGCAGTCACAACACAATTGGGGGATACATTTAACACACAGGGATATGAGACACATACACTAATACTTATAGGGAACATGGGCAATGGAGGGTTAAGTGGCTTGCCCAAGACCACAAGGAGCACCTGTGGGACTAGAAACCCCAGTCCTTCCAGCCCAAGGTTGCTGTCCTCTAGTGGGATTTGAACCCCCGACCTTCCGGCCTGAAGTACCTTGCCCCAACCACTAGGCTACTCCTCCCTATATAACGGGGAAACAATTGAAGGGGGTGTATATATATTTTGTTTAAAAAAATTGTTGTAAAAAACTTGGTTCTGTAAAAGTGTAAAAGATATTAAATATTAAAAAATGGCTATGCAATTACCCTCTAAATGCACTGCCTATAACGTGATGCAGTTAGTTATAGCTATTCAGGTGGCATTAACTACACTGTACTCTCTGACATTTTAATAGTTAACGTGCAGTAGCTAAGTCTGCATCAACAGACACAAGTCATGCCCATTTCACCATATTCCATGCATTCTTCTGCATGTACTACAGACATTGACATTTAGGGGCCTATTTACTAAAGCCTGTCTAGATTTGGCACTTTGACACCAAAACTAATGCATGATGGATGCAAAGCCTCAGTGGTAACTGTTGGGACATGGCCAGCATGTTCCTCTCAGTTTCAATGTGGACATGCACCCTATTGCACAGCACAATCAGCACAATTAACATGGATGCACTTAGCTTCACGTACAGAGACATTGTTATGTGCAGCCATACTGATTGCCACATTGACAATGCGCAGCAATTGCCCCACTCTTAACTGCAACATGCTTTCCATGCCCACACTCTGCCTCTAATCTGCCCATTCCCTGCCCCACTGCGCAGTGTAGCTACCACTGGAATTAGAGCATGGTTGCTCTCATGCCCAAATGGTTACTGCGGGCAGTTCCTGTACACTAAAACATGCATTAACCATTTATCGGGCTTTAGTAAAAGGGCTCCTTAGTGTGCACTAATAGTTAAAATGGAGATTGCAATGTTCTGGAATGCTGCCATATTAACAGCTAATGGAGCTTAGTGGAGCGTCTATGTTAAGTGGCTAAGTAGGCACCTACTTAGGAACTATTTTATAAAGATACATGGGTGCCTGTGTGTAAAATAGAAGCAGGTATGGACATTTATACCTGCTCGAGAGCGAGTGTAAATGTCCACACATACATTTCATAATTACGTGCATTGATTAAACTATTTTATGATTAGACATACTTGTGAAATATTCCCATGCTCTACACCGACCAAGATCCTAGCTATGCTTATTTACAAAGTAGGCCCCATCTTGACAAAGTGCATACATTTAAACCAGCCAATATTTTATAAAAGGCCTTTTAAGCACGTGTGGCCACATATGTGCAAAAAGACTTTATAAAAATACCCCCTAGGTGTCAGATGTCTGCATTAACTTAACATAGGCATGCATTAACAGCATGTGCTAGTTCTGACACAAATTAACATAGTTTAGTAATAAAGGGCCCTAAATGTCTTAATGCAGTTCATTTAATGAAGAAGCTTAACTACACCTGAAGAGCTTTACCAGCTGCTTTATTTTATCGACTGGCTACTTTGAGTTTATCTGAAATGTTCATTCCTAGATCTTGTTCTTGTTTGACATTTCCAATTTGTGTCCTTGATACCATGCAACCATCCTCTGCACCCATCTGCAACTATGCTAAAGCAATTAAGAGACATCCATCTTCCCTTTGCACTCTGCAGGCATGTTTACTAAATTGCACTAAGTTGGAACATGATTGGGTGGAGGCCTGCGCAAACCTCATGGGGCATGTGAACCCATTCCCCTGCCAATAGCACATTGCAACTGCGCAGCGCCATGCTAATCAATATGCGGGTGCGCTTAACACCATCTACTAAGGTGATGTTACATGCATTCACGCTAATAGCAACAATCATGGTTAGTGCGTGCCAAAGACATCGCGCTGTGTGCCACTGTCAATGCCCACATTCTACTCTGACCCACCCAGACCCCACCCAATTACATGCTAACCAGTTCTCACAGTACTTTGCTGTGGGACATTGCACTAACCTTTGCTACAACTACTACAACACATTTGTATAGCTCTGCACAGACACATGCAAAAGACGGTCCCTGCTCATCAGAGCTTACAATCTAATCAAGACAGACAACACAGTAGCTGTAGACATGGTATACATCTATGGGGAATGATAAGGAAACACAAAGGAGATCAGGTGAGTCAAGATCAGAAAGCAAAAGCAAAAGCAAAGAGGTGAGTTTTCAGCCTGGATTTGTAAAAGGTCAGAGAAGGCGCATGATGCACAGACTCCTGGCATAAGGAGCAGCAATGTGAAAGAAGCGAAGTCTGGAGTTAGCAACAGATAGAAGCAATTTGCCAGAAGAGCAGAATTCTTTTAACATGGCACACTTAGCTTGTGGCAAATCCCATGCTAACCATTATAGCACTTTAGTAAACATGCCCCTATGTTAGCTGCTAGCCTAACAAAGAACTTTTCCAATCAAATGGAAGCAGGCACTTGTTTCTCCCTGTCTAAAAGACCCTACGGAAGATCTTCATCACTAATTTCAGGCTGATCTCCAATCTTTTTCATCAGCAAGATAGCTGAAAAGATCATTGCTAACCAGCTCACACGATATCTAGAGACCACAGAATCCCTCCACCCAAAGCAAACTGTCTTTCAGTCAGAAAGCTTCAGGCTTGAGCCTGTTAGATTTTATTGGGGTGGACATGGACAAAGGCAGAGAGTCTCCTGATTTCTTTTGACCTCTCTGCAGCCTTCGACCTTATAAATCAACCTTGTCTTATTCTGTGTCTTTCAGAACTGTCAATATCAGGTTGCATTCTTGAGTGGTTTCGATCCTACCTAGATGGTCATACCTACTGGGTATAATGGTGTAATACATTCTCTGTCGCAGTGACAATGCTCTGTGAGGTTCCACAGGGATCCATATAAGGTCCTCTACCCTTCAATATTTACCTCATTCTATAAGATTCCCTGATTCAATCCTTAGGTTTCACATTCTACTTATGTCACAATGATATTCAGTTGCTCACTGACTTAGATAACCAATCCCTTCTCACCATCTCACCTCAGTAGATGGCATTAGGTGCTCCTTCGGTGGATTTCCATGGCAACCCATGATAACTGCAGGGGATGGTTATACACCCACCCCCCCTGCAGTTTGCACAAAGCCATGAGCTAGTACCATGGCCCATATGCACGTTACTGGCATGGGGCTTAGTAATCATGCCCCTATTTATACATATTTAGAAAGTTGGATGAGCAGCAATAAGTAGTCTGCAAAAAAGTATCACCTCCGAAATAGCTGTGACAGAAATGAAGGCCTCCATTGGGTATTTTTATGTCAGATAATATCCTTTATAAAGAAGCTGGTGTTTGGTGAAACTTTTTTTTTTTTGTGCTGTCAAGTCTGTGTTGACTCCTGGTGACCCAGCTATCTCTGGGTTTTCTTGGTGATGTATCACCAGAAGTATATATCTTATATTTTAGAAACCTTATGTTTTAAAATACTGGCCCTTTTGTTTTTGTTCTGTTTTGTCTATTTTATCTGTCTATGCTTTTATACTTTACTTTTCTATTTACTTTGGCGTTCCTTTCCTTGTCTTTGCATTGCCAACCTTTTATTGTACACCGCTTTATGTTTCGACGAAAAGCGGTTTATCAAATTTTAAATAAAGATAAAGTAGATTGTCAGGCCTTTTCTTCTGAGGCAATGGAGGGTAAACTAACTTGCCCAAAGTCACAAGTATTGCCAGTGGGAATTGAACCCTTGATCTTCTGGGTACTAGGCAGTTGCCCTAATCACTAGGCTACTCCTCCACTGTGAAACACAAAAGCAAATAAAATGAAGATAATTAATACAGCAGAGGAGGAATTCTTTAGGACCAATGTTTTGATAATATCCTTCAAAGATACTTCACTTTGGACCATGCACTCTTGATCAACTGTCAGCTTTCCTCCAGTTTCTAGTTTAAAAGCTAAGATAGAGCTCATCCTATTAGAATAGATACCTTCTTATCTATAATGCTGGGATATTCTCATTCCAATGGATAAGAAGCTGGATGCGAGGAAACCTGAGATATTGGTAAAGGAGAAAAACACCAGAATGGCATTGATAAAAGAGATGTTGGTTCCAAGTGATCATTCTGTGATCATGTGGAGAGCGAGAAGATCCTGAAATACCAAGCAGTGCAGTCGGAGACTACGAAAATGTGGCAGAAAGATAGAGAAATATTTACCATTCTATTGGGAGCCACAGGCCTGATTAAGAATTTACAATCATACCTTGACAAGTTGCCTACAGTTGTGGTCAACATTATTGGCATCGTTGCATTTTGGGTATGTTGTGTACAATATCTTGAGAAATAATTGGAAATATTCCAACTGTATGTCGTCATAATATTTTAATAGTATGTTCAAAGGTATACAACAACAAAAAAGTGCAACTTAGACATAGTTATTTTGGAGAAAAAAAACAAAATATGACATGGACAGGATTAATGGCACGCTTCACTAATATTTGGTTGTACAACTCTTGGCAGTGATTGTAGCCATCTATAAGTTTCATACATTGTCTGCTGGTTGTTTCTCAGTAACACCAAGTGTATTTAAATTATAGGCAAATGAGCTGCCCATATTTAAATGGCATACTAATATTGTCTGCACCTGATGCAGATAAACATGTAGAGGTCTTTGTAACCAGCCGAGGTGGCTTAAACATTTTGCATGTGCCCCTGACGGTCTTTTGATGGCACTGGGGGCTTTCTTCAATGCCTGGATCATCTGAGGTAAAGTGTCAATCTTCTCCTCAGATGAACCATGAATCGGTGAAAGCCCTCAATGCTATCAAAATACTGTTGGTGGGCTGATGCCTCCAACAGAAATCAAATCCCTGATGTCCCAATGGCCCCGATCCCCCCCACCCACCCAATTAAAAATAAGCCTAGTGGTCCAGCAGCCCTGAACTCCCCACTTACCCAATTAAAAATAAGCCTGGTGGCACAGTGTCCCCAAACCCCCCAGCCCCCTGGTACCTTTACAATGGAACGAAAATGTTGCCCACACGCTTCTGCTCCTGTGTAGCTATTTTGGCACATGGTGGCACCTGGCCCCATGTGTTGCATCCTGGGATGCATTGAGTGGGATCAGACTGCCATATAAGGTAGAAAATGTCTTATATGGCAGTGTGACCCTGCCCAGTGCATCCCAGGATGCACTGCGTGGGGCCAGGTGCTTCCATTTTTCAAGATGGTGGAGCAGGAATGTGTGGGCAGCACTCCTACTCCATTGTAAAGGTATCGGGAGGGGGTGGGGGGCTTGAGGCCCCTTGGGCACAAGCTTATTTTTAATTGGGATTATGGCTCCATTGCTGCCTGTCTCCATGTGGCCATGCCTCCTCAATTAAAATGTGGATCCCCAAAGATGCCTATATGGGAGGGTTGCAAGAAAGAAGCCACTGCTGAAGAAAAGTCACATGATGAGCCACAAAGGTTTTGCACTGGTTCAGGGAATACTGCATATTTGTGGGAAAAATGTTTCGTGATCTGAAAAGATCAAAGTAGGACTTTTAGATCTCAATGGTAAACAATACTTGTGGAATAAAACAAGCACAGCATGCTGTGACCTTTTCGGATTCTCCTCAAAATGGCTGACATGACAGGACTAGTCCCTGAGGGCAGGGCACATGGAAGCTGCGTGACTAAAAAGGATATGACTGAAAACTGCATATAGAAACATAGAAACATGACAGAAAAAAAAAACACATGGCCTATCTAGTCTGTTCTTCCATATCAACCACTACAACAGTCCCCTTTTTACCTTTAGAGATCCTCTGTGTTTGTCCCATGCTTCTTTGAATTCAGATACTGTCCTCATCTCTACTATCTCCACTGGGAGACTATTCCACGGATCCACAACTCTTTCTGTAAAGAAAAAATTCTGCACATCACTCCTGAATCTATCCCCTTTCACCCTCATCCCAAGTCCCCTCCTAGCAGAGCTTGCTTTCAATCGAAAGAGGCTCTCCTCCTGTGCATTTATGCCACAGAGGTATTTAAACATCTCAATCATATCACCTCTATCCCACCTTTCCTCTAAGGTGTACATATTAAGATCCTTAAGTCTGTCCTCATATGCTTTATAATGAAGATCATTAACCATTTTAGTAGCCACTCTCTGTATGGACTCCAGCCTGTTTATATCCTTTTGAAGGTGCGGTCTCAAGAATTGCACACAATACTCCAAATGAGGTTGCACCAAAGACTTATGCAGAAGCGCTGTCACCTCCTTTCTTCTGCTGACCATTCCTCTCCCTATGCACCCAAGTATCCTTCTAGCTTTTGCTGTCGCCTTTTCTATCTGTTTAGCTACTTTAAGATCATCAGACACAATCACACCTAGGTCCTGCTCTTCTTTCGTGGACAAAAGTACTTCACAACCTTTACTATATCACTCACTTGGATTGCATTTTTTAACATTAAATCTCAGCTGCCAAATTCTAGACCATTCTTCAAGCTTAGCTAGATCCCTCCTCATGTTATCTACACCTTCCTGGGTGTCTACTCTATTGCAGATTTTGGTATCATCCGCAAAGAGGCAAACCTTTCTCAAGAGCCCTTCCGCTATATTACTAACAAAGATGTTAAAAAGAATTGGACCAAGGGCAGATCCCTGGGGCACACCACTGGTAACCCCCTTCTCCTCAGAGTGAGCTCCATTTACCTGTACCCTTTGTTCTCCTCCCACGCAACCAGTTTCCAATCAAAGCAGTAACTTTATGGTCCATCCCTAGGGTGCTCAAGTTGTTTATATGTCGCCTGTGAAGAACTTTGTCAAAGGCTTTACTAAAATCTAAATATACCACATCTAGGGCTCTTCCTCGGTCCAACTCCCTGTTAACCCAGTCAAAGAAATCAATCAGATTTTTCTGACAAGACCTGCCTCTCGTGAATCCATGCTGCCTCAGATCCTGTAATCTGCTGGACTTTAGAAACGTTATTATTTTCTCTTTCAGCAGCATTTCCAATAATTTACTCACCACCGAAGTTAAACTAACCGGTCTGTAGTTTTCAACCACATCCTTACTTCCACTTTTTTGTAAAAGGACCGCATGAGCCTCTCTCCAGTCCTTTGGCACCATTCCTGATTCCAAAGAGACATTGAAAAGGTGCTATGTCAGATCCTCTCAAGAAACTGATAACCTGCAGTGAAAAAGTTAAATCTGTAAATCCTCACACACCTAAACACAAAATGAAAGGAAAAGGAAAATGATCTTAGTGGAAGCTTACAATGACTATAATCCTAGTGGAATGGCCAAAGGAAAAGAAGCTGTAGAATTAGAGAACATGAAAGAAGATGAAAGAGATAAACCAGGAGCAATATTAGATAGGGTGATAAATTCCTGGAATACCCTCTCAGAGAAGGTGCTGGTGACAAAAATGATGAAGGAATTGAAAAAGGACAGGGACAGTGAGATATACAGAGAGGATCCCTAAACAAAAAGTGGATGAAAATCAAGCATTGAAAGGTTTCACAGCAGCAATTAAATGGCTGCACTTATTAATAAGGCATGGGGAGGGGGAGGCAATGGGTAACTGCATGGAGTGGCAGTTATAAGCCTAACCACTTTGGGGAGCACTCTGACCTGCGCTATTGCTGGGATGTGATTCTGGTCCCAGTGCTCCCTGCACCTACAGAGAGGTTGTGTGGGGAGCGCTGGACGGGGGCAGGAGACGGAGTGGGGGCGTGGCGAGGCAGCAGGACATATAGGGTCTATTAAGGTCAGGACTCTGTATGTCCACCAGCAGCGAGATGGACAGCCTGCCCCCTGAGGGTGGAATAAGTGCAGGCTACATCTCCCCTGTTCACCTTGGCACCTGCCCCGGATGGAGCCTGCCAGCATGGCATGCCCTTATCTGCCCTCACTGTCGGGCAGAGAGCGTCCTGCTGGTGTCTGTTTCGGTCACTCTTCCCGTCAGCCGGCAGGATATGTCGGTGCCATGGCAATGGGACGCCATTGCACTGACTCCCCAGATGGAGTGGGCTGTGCAGGGGATAAGTAGCATTTTGGAAGTCTTGTACCACAGAATACGGTGCACGCTGGCCCATCTAAGTGCCCGATTCTGCTAACACGGATGCGTCCAGCTCATGTGGTCGCAGAATCGGGTACATCTTGGCCTCGTCTGGATTTTAGCCATTCAGATGGCCCAGGCATGCACTCTTCTGAATCGGCCTCCTCCACATGGGCAGATTAGATGGGCCATTCCAGTCCTTATCTGCCACCATCCACTCTCTGTCCAATATTTAAACTCCATAGTTAGCATTTTTTTTTATAAAGCCAGCCATGGTCTCAGCACCAGTATCCAGATATTGCTATACTACATAAGAACATAAGATATGCCATACTGGGTCAGACCAAGGTCTTGAAGGACTAGAAAAGGGGACTGTTACTTCTGGAGAGAGATCTGCAATTGTGAGTATATACTTCTGGGAATTTTCTGAAAGGAATTCTTTCTATTAAAGCTAATTAATCTGTGAACCCACTATTTTTTGCTAAATCAGTCAGGGCCTAGTAGCAGCAGTTTAAGTTTAAATTTAAAACACAGAAGAGAACTTTCTGGTTACATTTCATACCCAGCAGAGAGCTTGTAGTTTTAATTTAATAGTCACTCAGGGCCTAGTATCAGCAAAGTACATTTAGTTTAAATTTAAAACACAGAAGAGAGCTTTCTGGTTAAATTTGGAACCCAGCAGTAATAGTACTAATAGTACTGATTTTCAACCCACCATCTAGATAGCTATCTCCATAACATTAAGGACAGCTCTTTGGCTGTTCTAAGTTATGCGGAAAGTTATCTGGATAGCAATGCTGAAAATTGCCACTTGTCTTGAAAAGTTCCTACTGCACTTTAATTTCGCCCCTGGACCGCACCGTACAGTACAATCCAGATAGTGTCGACACAGTCTTTGATGATATTCAGTGGAACTATCAAGATTGTGCTGCGGAATATCACAATCAGCGGGGCTTCTCCAGTGAGCAGGTGCTGCTAACCAGATAAGCCCCTCTGAATACTAGCCCATATGTTACTATATTCCAAAATCTCATAATGCCCAAGCAATGTAGGAGGGGATAAACACACACCGTAACAGAAAGCACATACTGTATGGCCTCAAAAAAATAGAGAAAATGTTTGACCTGAATCTGAATTATGAATCAAGGATAAGGATGACAAGAAAAGGAGGCTGTGGTTTTGTAAAAATAGGTGCATGTTGCAGAAGTAATTACAGAAACAATGGATGAGAATCATAGTTACAAAACCTGTCTCAAATGCATTATGAGAAGTTTCAAAGAAAGATAGTTGCCATAGATATTATTGCCTTTGTCTCCTTGGGAGAAGAATCTAATTAGAATGCATATAGCCCAGGAGGGGTTCCATTTACAATATAGCCTGTGTTAACAACAGGCAACAGACAAGTTAGTGTGGACCTCTGACCTGATTAGTTATGTGGGATAGCTTCCCTTCAAATTCATAGTACAATTAAAAGGCAAGGTTTAGCACTAAAAAGGTAACAGTAGCTTGCTTGTAGAGGTTTTAAGGAGGCTCAGTATGTTGAATACTCTCTTTTTCAACACAGGTCTTTCTAAACTTCCTGGTTTGTTTAAATCATCATTCCACTGAAACCACTCAAGATCAGATGTCCAGATCTGTGCTGTTGTTTTGTTTATTTGAATGCACTGAAGCTTTCAGAGTTAATTCCTATTCACTTTAATAGGGTAGAAGCCTGGGAGTTTCAGCACAAGAAGCTACAAAACAGGCATTCAAGAATATTTAGCTTGTTTTCTGTAATTTTTTAGTCTAAATCATACATTTCTAGCTCTGATAATAGAATATGCAAAAATAAACTCAAAAGTAACTTAAAACGGTCTTTGATTTCATTTGCAGTAAAATATGTTTTTTTGTAGTTTTAAACAAAGCTACAAGTCTGTATTTTATTTTTGTGCCTCTGAGAAACTGAATTTAACTTACGAGAACTATTTTTTTCTACTAAATTTAATTTTTTCAGGCATCAATTTGCTTTGAAAAGATTAACTTCCATTCCATTTAGAAAATGTTGAAAATTTTATTGAAAAAATGATTCATCCTAAAGGAAAAAAAGTGTTAGTACTCCAGATAAATACAGGGATCAATTTTCAAAGGAAGTTATATGTTTACTGAAGGCCAATAAACATATCTTCCTTATCTGAAGATTTTCAGCGACTAACAGGCCAGTGCAGAAAGCTAGTGCAGCCTTTAAGCACTGATAACACTACATTTAAGCATACTTTGAGCACTTTTAAATGCAAAAAAATAGATGGATACACATGTAAACACCGACGGAAAAACTAGCGCCCAATTAACGCCACGAAAATGAGCTGCACATAATAGTCTGGTATGCAAATGATGGCCGTGCCGAATGCAGAGAAAGGCGTAGAGGATTTCGCAACTAGCCATAGTGCAATGTTTTTCCTACAGGGTCTGAGGTGACTTAAACCTCTAATGCATGCCCCAACAATGGGGGGATAAGACATTTTTCAGATATATTAGTGAGAAGAGGAAGGGCAAAAGTGGTATTGTCAGACTCAAGGGTACAGGGGGGGAATATGTAGAAGCTGATAAGGATAAAGCGGAATTACTTAACAAATATTTTTGTTCTGTGTTCACAGATGAAAAACCAGGAGCAGGACCTCAGAAAACACCCACAAATAAGAACAGAAGCGAGGGACATCTTGAACAATTTTCAGAAGACTGTGTTCGTGAGAAACTAGCTCAACTCAAAGTAGACAAAGCGATGGGACCGGATGGGATACACCCTAGAATACTGAGGGAACTTGGGGACATTCTAGCAACTCCACTGACTGACCTTTTCAATGCCTCATTGGAGTCGGGAGTGGTGCCAAAGGACTGGAGAGAGGCTCATGTGGTGCCTTTACACAAAAGCGGAAGTAAGGATGTGGTTGAAAACTACAGGCCGGTTAGTTTAACTTCAGTGGTGAGTAAATTAATGGAAACGCTGTTGAAAGAGAAAATAGTGAGGTTTCTGGAGTCCAGCGGATTACAGGATCCGAGGCAGCATGGATTCACCAGAGGCAGGTCTTGTCAGACAAATCTGATTGATTTCTTTGACTGGGTGACCAGGGAGTTGGACCGAGGGAGAGCTCTAGATGTTGTGTATTTAGATTTCAGTAAAGCCTTTGACACTGTTCCTCACAGGCAACTTATAAACAAACTGAGCACCCTAGGGATGGACCCTAAAGTTACTGCTTGGGTTAGAAATTGGTTGGGTGGGAGGCGACAAAGAGTACAAGTAAATGGAGCTCACTCTGAGGAGAAGGATGTTACCAGTGGTGTGCCCCAGGGATCTGTCCTTGGTCCGATTCTTTTTAACATCTTTGTTAGTGATATAGCGGAAGGGCTGTCGGGTAAGGTTTGCCTCTTTGCAGATGATACCAAAATCTGCAATAAAGTAGACACCCAGGAAGGTGTAGATAACATGAGGAGGGATCTAGCTAAGCTTGAAGAATGGTCTAGAATTTGGCAGCTGGGATTTAATGTTAAAAAATGTAAGGTCATGCATTTGGGCTGCAGCAATCCAAGGGAGCAATACAGCATAGGAGGTGAAGTACTTTTGTCCACTAAAGAAGAGCGGGACCTAGGCGTAGTTGTGTCCGATGATCTTAAAGTAGCTAAACAGGTAGAAAAGGCGACGGCAAAAGCTAGAAGGATGCTTGGGTGCATACGGACAGGAATGGCTAGCAGAAAAAAGGAGGTGATAATGCCTCTGTATAAGTCTTTGGTGCGACCTCATTTGGAGTATGGTGTGCAATTCTGGAGACCGCACCTTCAAAAGGATGTGAACAGGATGGAGTCAGTACAGAGGGTTGCTACTAAGATGATTAGTGGTCTTCATTATAAAGCATATGAGGACAGACTTAAGGATCTTAATATGTACACCTTAGAGGAAAGGCGGGATAGAGGTGATATGATTGAGATGTTTAAATACCTCCGTGGCATAAATGTTCAGGGAGAGAGCCTCTTTCAATTGAAAGCAAGTTCTGCGACGAGGGGACATGGGATGAGGGTGAAGGGAGATAGATTCAGGAGTGATATGCGGAAATATTTCTTTACGGAAAGAGTAGTGGATCCGTGGAATAGTCTCCCAGTGGAGGTGGTAGAGATGAGGACAGTAACTGAATTCAAAAAAGCATGGGACCAACACAGAGGATCTCTAAAGGTAAAAAGTGGACTGTTGTAGTTGTTGTTATGGAAGGACAGACTAGATGGGCCTTGTGGTCTTTTTCTGTCATCATGTTTCTATGTTTCTATGTAACAGTATTTTGATGGCACTGGGTGCTTTCCCCGATGCCAAGATCAACTTCTCCTCAGATGATCAGGCATCAAAGTCCCTGATGCCATCAAAATAGGGAAATAAAATCCCTAGTGGCCCAGCGGCCCCGATCCCTATCTCCCAACAAAACAGTATTTTGATTGCATCAGCGATGACTGTGGCATGGGGGAAAGTCCCCAGTTAGACACAAGGAAGAACAGATGCTCTTGCAGTAGAAACCAGGAAACACAAAGAGCAAGAGATGTGTGTAGGTGACAGCAGGGCCGGCCCGTCCATTGAGAAAGAATGTTTTTTGCACAGGGCCCCGCGTTTCAGGGGGCCCCGCGCAAAAAACATTCTTCATCATCCCAAGTTTAAAAAAAAAAAAAAAAACCAGCTACTTCTGCCTCAGCAGCATCAAGAGTGCCGCCGCGGGGCCCCCCTGCCCGGCAGAGCCTCCCTGCATCGTAGGCTAGCGTTGAATCCCCGAACTCGGGCTTCTTTCAGAGCCGCGAGAGTTTCCTTTCTCGCGGCTCTGTTAATCCCACCGGGGATTTCCCATCAGCCCCGGCGGGATTAACAGAGCCGCGAGAAAGGAAACTCTCACGGCTCTGAAAGAAGCCCGCATTCGGGGATTGAACGCTAGCCTACAATGCAGGGAGGCTCTGCCGGGCAGGGGGGCCCCGCGGCGGCACTCTTGATGCTGCCACGGCAGAAGCAGCTGTTTTTTTTTATTTTTTAATTTGGGATGATAGGGGGAAGGGCATTTCGGACTGGTAATGGGCTATGGGGGGGGGAGGCTAAGACTGGAAGTGAGCTGATAGGGGAGGGTTAGGACTAGTAATGGGCCATGGGGGGTGCTAAGACTGGAAGTGGGCTGATGGGGGGGGGGTTAGGACTGGTAAGGGGCTATGGGGGGGCTGACAGGAAATGGGCTGATGGGGGGGTTAGGACTGGTAATTGGCTATGGGGGGGGCTAAGACTGGAAATGGGCTGATGGGGAGGTTTAGGACTGGTAATGGGTTATGGGGGGGGGGGCAAATACTGGAAGTGGGCTGATGGGGGAGGGTTAGGACTAGTAATGGGCCATGGGTGGTGCTAAGACTGGAAGTGGGCTGATGGGGGGGTTAGGACTGGTAATGGGCTATGGGGGGGCTAAGACTGGAAATGGGCTGATGGGGGAGGGTTAGGACTGGAAATAGGCTGATGGGGGGGCTAGGACTGGAAATGGGCTAATGGGGAGGTGTAGGAGTGGTAATGGGTTATGGGGGGGCTAAGACTGGAAGTGGGCTGATGGGGGAGGGTTAGGACTGGTAATTGGCTGGGGGGGCTAAGACTGGAAATGGGCTAATGGGGAGGTGTAGGAGTGGTAATGGGTTATGGGGGGGCTAAGACTGGAAGTGGGCTGATGGGGGAGGGTTAGGACTAGTAATGGGCCATGGGGGGTGCTAAGGCTGGAAGTGGGCTGATGGGGAGGTTTAGGACTGGTAATGGGCTATGGGAGGGGTTAGGACTGGTAATGGGCTGATGGGGGATTAGGACTGGTAATGGGCTATGGGGGGCTAAGACTGGAAATAGGCTGATGGGGGGGGCTAGGACTGGAAATAGGGTGATGGCGGGGTTAGAACGTAATGGGCTGATGGGGAGGTTTAGGACTGGTAATGGGTTATGGGGGGGAGCTAAGACTGGAAGTGGGCTGAGGGGGAGGTTTAGGACTGGTATTGGGTTATGGGAGGGGTTAGGACTGGTAATGGGCTGATGGGGGATTAGGACTGGTAATCGACTATGGGGGACTAAGACTGGAAATAGGCTGATGGGGGGACTGGTAATCGACTATGGGGGGCTAAGACTGGAAATAGGGTGATGGGGGGGTTAGGACGTAATGGACTGATGGGGGGTTAGGACTAGTAATGGGCTATGGGGGGCTAGGACTGGAAATGGGCTGATGGGGGGTTAGGACTGGTAATGGGCCATGGGGGATGCTAAGACTGGAAGTGGGCTGATGGGGAGGTTTAGGACTGGTAATGGGCTGGGGGGGCTAAGACTGTTAATGGGCTGGGGAGGTTGCTAGGACTGGAAATGGGCTGAGTGGAAGGAGGGCTTGAACTGCAAATAGCTGATGGGGACAGGGGCTTGGAATGGAAATGGGTTGTGAGGGGGAGGGAGCTAGGACTCGAAATGGGTGAGTGGGGGGGCTAGGACAGGAAATGGGCTGATGGAGGGGCTAGAATAGGACTGGAAATTGGCTGTTGGGGGGGTGCTAAGATTGGAAATGGGCTGTGGTGGGGGTTTGGATTGAAATGGACTCATAAAGGGGCTAGAACTGGAAGTAGGCTCATGGGGGGCTTGGATTGGAAATGGGCTGAGTGGAGGGGAACTAGGATTTGACATGGGCTGATGGGCTCATGCGGGGCTGGGATTGGAAATGAGCTGATGGAGGGACTTGGATGGGACTGGAAATAGATGGGGGAGCTAGGACTGGAAATAGGCTGATGGTGGGTCTAGGATAGGACTGGAAATGGGCTTATGGGGGGCTAGGACTGGAAATGGGCTGATGCGGGGACTAGAAGGGAGCGGATGCTGGGTGGGACTGGAACTAGAATGGAGCTGATGTTTGGGGAGGATTAGAATGGGATGGAGCTGGGAGAGTGAAATGGAGAGGGAAAAAATATTTTGTGAGGGAGGGAAGACAAATCTACAATTGGCTGGATATTGGGAGAGTAAGTGGGGATTGAGAATGGAGGGGTAAAATTTGAGTAGATGAAATAGGAATGAGGAAAGAGCAAAAGGAGAAAGATTAATATGTTAAAGCAGATGTAGAGAGAGAATGGAAAAAACTAGAAGAGAGAAGAAAAGACAAATGGACAGCAGACGATGGAGAGTTAGCGGAAGACACAAAGAAACCAGAAGAAAGTGACTGGAGCAATTGCAGCTGAAAAAAAATGCACAAAAGGTAGAAAAATATCTCTTTATTTTGAATTTATTAATTGGAATATGTCAGCTCTGGGAAATGTGCATCATTAACGTCTGCGCTTTGTTTAGTACAAGAGCAAATTAATGTATAGTTTTATTTCAACAGTGTTGTACATTCCAAGTTTGGCTTTTGGGATTCCCAGTTTAATTATTGTCTTCCTGTTTCTAAATTGTGATTCCTTGTTTGGTGATGGTCTATGTTCTGCATGTGTAACTGAGCTGAGGTATTCTGTTTATGTAATTCCTATTTGACATTGCCACTTGTTCTCTTTCCCCAGTAGGTCATGTATTGTTGTTCTCTGAAATGTATAGGTTTAATATTTGCAGCGTTTCCTCTTGATAGTTAGGGTATGGTGCTTTATGAGTCCTGGTAGTGCTGTTAGGATATGGCGGGTTTGCTATGGGTTCTAAATGGGCAGTGTTTGTAGTAGGTTCCTAATGTGTCTGGCGGTTGGCACTGGATTATAGTAATGTAGAAGTATTTTAGTCTTTCTTTATTCATACACTCATTAAGAGGCATGTTTACTAAATGTTAGTGTATGGTAACATTATGCAAATATTTATGCAAATGAGGCCCTGCACCGAGTCTCCGCACATGGCACCGCACCCCCCTTGGGCCGCCCCTGGGTCACAGGAGCATTTATTCGGAAGAACCCCAACGTGTTTCGGCAACACCTTCTTCAGGGGGTATGCAGCTTATAAAATAAAATAAAATGAACAATATCATATATACAAGAATATAAATGTTAAAAAATCCATATTGTATACATGTAAAAAACATGAATATAAATGTGAAACAGATGGAAAACAAGGAGAATTAAAAAATAATTACACAAATTAAAAACAAGTATTAATAAATAAGTGTTAATAGACTAAATACAAAATATTAAAAATATCCAAAAATAAAACAATGGAGACTCAAACAAAACGCAGGGCAGCAAAGTGACACGGACACATATAGACTCTAAATGCAGAGTTGTGAATCTAAATGATGAAAATTTTGAAAATTGTGAAAATCTTTGGAGAGACAATACAATGGAACTGTTCAAAAACATGTATATTTTGTCAGTACTCACTATAACACCCTATGGTGTGCTTCACATGTAGAGTAGTCTTGGACACTATACTCTAACTACAGAATAAATGACAAAGCAAAATTATAATCGCTTCAATATGTATTACAGTACAAAACAATATTAATGCATTTATAAAATGCAGACTATCTACCATAGAGCTAAAAAAAGCTTCATTAAAAGATGTATATGAATCCTCTAATGTGGAATATAAAAAGTAGAACTTATCGCTCTACAACAATACGTGATATTTTAAAAAATGTGATATATACAAATATTAAATTAATTAAAATGAATATCGGCCATGCCTGTTAAGGTATATAAAAGTGATGTCTATATATCATTGTGAGGTAGACGTTTTGAACTGACATGTACAGGACTATTTGGGATATCAAGGTTAAAATATTGTATATGTGCTTTCTTGTTAAATAAACTTCTGGATGCCGTAAATACAATGTAGTATCTAAGACTGACATCCAGACTTCTTTTTAGTAGACTTCTTTCTATAAAAGTACGACCATAAATATTGAAAAATGAGGGCATGCTTAGTCATTTTAAACTCGACATTCACGAAGTGTGTCAAGCACGAATCGTGTGCTAGAGAAATTACAAACGAACTGAACAAGACAAAATGTTGAAAACTTGAACTAACAAAAGTCATTAACCTTGAAGTGTTCTGTAAAAATGCTTGAACCATGTGGCATTTAAGTCCAAAGTGGAAAAACAAACTGATGCAATGGGGACCTTTTTTATAGACGCTCAGAATTGCGCCAAACTGAGAGTGAAACTGGATCTCATGGGCGGAGCTAAAACGCCATTCAGCCTCGATGTGATACTGTTTTGAGGGAACTAAAATCCTCCAGTGTAGCAAAGGATATGTTATTATATACTATAACTGGACGATCTAAATAAAGATCCTTTTCTAAACTTGTATAGAAAGTGATTAAAAATGGCTACTGCTTTGGAACATATAGAGTGCACCCAAATCGGAGAATTCTACCAAAAACAAGTCTGGATGTCAGTCTTAAATACTATATTGTAATCTTATATTATATATTTTTTTATTAAGTATTGGTTTTGCGAAAATATATATAGAAAATATATCTAAGGGAAGAAGATTTAATCAACCATTTTCATGGGAACCTAAGCAAAAAGGAAAAACCTAAAGAGAAAACCTCATTCCACACAGACAGAAACAGATGCCTTTTAATTTGGGTCACAAAGGGAATGTCTGGAAAAACCCAGACCTTCTGTACAAAGAAGAGTTTCTGAAAATTACAAAAATATAACCTAAAAGCCCGATATTCAACTGGGCAGGGCTAAGCGCCATAGCTGCATAGCCCTGATAGCCGATCCCCAAACCCCGAATATTCACTTCCACAGCAATGGAAGTGAATAGCCGGGTCTGCCCGTGCTACCCGGAAGCTGCAGAGGCTAACTGTGCAGCATTGATATTGGATGCTGCAAGGTTAGTCTCAATATTTCAAAAAGCCCTTACTGCTTGAACGGTTTCTTCAGACACAATAAAAAGATTTTTCCGTTCTCTGTTAGCTCCGATCACCAAAATATCAAAAATAGAACAAATAAATATATATAAATATATTCAAATTTCTTAATGAGGTCTCAGTATTATAGTGGCTAGGTCTCGCAGACTAACGCCTTAACGAGACCCTATGCCTAATCACATCAACGACCTCTAAATATATGCAACAGTTCCTGTTTTTCAGCGAAATAGTCTATATTAAAAAAATTTCTTCTAAAGTCTTAACTTCCAATTAAGCACCAGAAAAACCAAATAGATCTTTATGGTCTTTATGAATTGCTTTTCACGCTGATCAGGGTCCTGTTGTATCTTATCTTATCGTGTATGCTGATCCCAACATCCAGACATGCTTCCAAATGTGACCCGTTTACCCACTCTTTTCATCTTCCTTTTGCTGTTCATCCAGGGATAAACATATCCTACTGAATAATCTGAATGGTCTCGTTTTAATTTCTTCACCTTTACTGCCATCACCTCTTGATGGAATGTTTGAATTTGTTTCTTCAGATCTTCCGATTTGATTTTGAATGATCCCTCTGACGTTACTGATTGTAAAGAGGCTTCCATAAGTTGCATTTCTTCTGTCAGTTTGTCAAGATCCTGCCGCGCTGTGTCTACAATCAGCACCATCAAATCGAGCGAGCATTTATATATAAAGAACCCAGAAAACCTTCTATGGAAATGGAATTTGTAGAGAAATGGAACCGCATTTTGAATAAATGCTCGCTCGATTTGATGGTGCTTCCACTGTATCTCTGTCGGCTAACTGACCTTGCAAGAGTAGCGAAATGTACTCTAGCAGAAGTATTATGTCTAGAGATTTGAGCCTTAGTTAGAAAAGCCTGCACAGAATAAAAACAGGTACAAGCCAGATCAGAGATGGCTATTGGGAGAGAGTGAGGGGGGCCACCAAGACCAATGAGGAGTTTTTCCTGTATTAGACTGGAGAAGAACAGTATATAAACTGGCGTTTTTCTGAGCTCAGGGCTCAGACATTTGGTATGTGACATTGGCCTGAGTCTGTGCACATTAAACTGGTCTGAATTCTAGTCAATAGACTCCTGGTTTTATTCGTTGCTAGCCCTTCGCTATTACATATTCTTGGTGCATTGGCCGGGAATGGCGTAATACGAATAGTACGCAAGTGAATACTACCATGTATTACCGCACCGACCGACGTGGAGAGGATCCCAGGCGCCGATCGGTCCCTTGCATCGGAGGGTTCCGCCCTGCCTCGGTGGCCTGCTGGGTCCGGCTGGCCAACACCTCGAACCCAGGGGAGTCCAGGATTCAACCCAAGGTGGTACTGGTTGCGCAGCGCATTAGCTACCGGATCCGGTGAGTATTGCTTTTTCTGGCCACTTGGACTCGCTTGCCACAAGGATTCAAGAATTCACCCACTATCTTCAGTGCAGCCCTAAGTCAAGATCTGCAGCCCTAAGTCAAGTTACCCTGTAACTCCGGGAAAGAGAATCCTACTCCAATATATGGATGATTTGCTCATAGCCACCAACAATGAAACTGATTGTGTGCAAGCTATTAGTGATCTTTTGCATCTTTTGAATGAAGCTGGATACAAGGTCTCAAGAGCCAAGGCGCAATTATGCCAGACAGAAGTGAAATACCTAGGGTTCCATTTGTCAAAGGGAACCCGGAAATTAGGACTTGAGCGAAAGGAAGCAGTATGCCGCATTCCAACCCCCACTACCAGAAAACAGATGCGAGCTTTCTTGGGAGCCACAGGCTATTGTCGAATATGGATACCAAATTTTGCACTCATAGCAAAACCCTAGTACCAAGTCACACAGGGAGCTGAACGATCCCCCTTGGAATGGGGCCCAGAACAAGATAAAGCATTCAAATCATTGAAAACAGCATTAATGTCATCCCCAGCCTTGGGACTACCGGATGTACAGAAGCCATTTCGTCTGTATGTCCATGAGTCAGGTGGAAATGCATTGGGAGTTTTAACCCAGCCTCTTGGGTCTTGGCAGCGACCTGTGGCCTACCTGTCAAAACAACTGGATCCTGTTGCCAAAGGATGGCCACCTTGCTTGAGAGCTGTAGCAGCCACAGCCCTTTTAGTAAGCAAAGCTGACAAGCTCACCTTAGGACAAAATTTGCGAGTCACTGTACAACACTCTGTTTTAACCCTGATGGAACACAAAGGAAACCACTGGCTCACCAACGCTCGAATGTTGAAGTATCAAAGTATGCTATGTGAGAATCCGCGATTGCAATTGAGCGTCAGCCAAACTCTGAACCCAGCTACCCTGCTGCCAGCCTGTCCAGGCCCACCTGACCATGATTGCCTAGAAGTAATGGACACTGTATATTCAAGTCGCCCAGACTTAACTGATATTCCCTTGAGCCACCCAGACAAAACTTTCTTTGTGGATGGAAGTAGCTTCATAATGGAAGGACAGCGATGTGTGGGGTATGCAGTGGTGACCCTAGACATGGTAGTAGAATCATCAGCCCTGGCCCCAGGAACCTCAGCACAGAAGGCTGAATTGATAGCTCTAACACGAGCACTCAAACTTGGAACAGGAATCAGCCTGAATGTATACACGGACTCTAAATATGCTTTTATAACACTGCATGCCCATGGGGCCCTGTACAAGGAACGTGGATTGATCACCTCAGGAGGCAAGTCTATCAAGTATGGTCCAGAAATATTGACTTTGCTGGAAGCAGTATGGGCCCCCAAACATGAAGCAGTGATGCATTGTCGAGGCCATCAAACTGGAGATGGAGATGTATCCTGTGGAAATAGATTTGCTGATGCCTCAGCCCGAGAAGCAGCCATTGCAGGACAAATTACTACCCCAAATGTAACGATTCAAGCAGCCATATTTCCAGTACCTTTGAGTGTATGGACACCCAGATAAACCCAAGTAGAGAAGGACCATTACTGTCAAAAGGAGGGGGGGCAGTTATCAGAAACTGGATGGATAGTGTTGCCCCCGCCTGAAGGGAGCTCAACCCCTGGTATGACCGTGATCCCTGAAGCCCTAGGCCCTGCCTTTGTCCAAGCCTTTCACCAAGCCACTCACTATGGAAAAACAAAGATGGCCAATGCTTTGAAGCCATACTGCTATATCTCCCTGCTGGGACCTTTGACCACCTCAGTAGCCCGAAGATGTGTGACCTGTGCCAAGAACAATGCCCGACAAGGTCCTGTACCTCCCCCAAGAGTTCAGTCAGTAGGAGTGACCCCCATGGGAAATATCCAAATAGACTTTGCAGAAATGCCACAAGCAAATGGATATCGCTACTTGCTAGTCCTAGTTTGTACCTTTTCTGGATGGGTGGAAGCTTTTCCCACCAGAACTGAGAAGGCCAGAGAGGTCACTAAAGCTTTGCTCCATGAGATTATCCCCCGATTCGGAATACCTTTGACCATAGGGTCTGACAATGGGCCCTCTTTTATATCACAAGTAACTCAGCAGCTAGCCCATGCCCTGCAAATACAATGGAAGTTACACACAGCCTACAGGCCCCAAAGTTCAGGGAAAGTAGAGAGAATGAACCAAACCCTAAAATCTCAGCTATCCAAACTTTGTCAGGAAACCCACTTGAAGTGGCCCCAAGCAATGTTCCCTCTAATTTTCTGTAGGCTATGTGCGCAAAAAATATCAGCTGTGCAGCTTTTGAAGGAAGGTTAAATTTTTGTGTGCCACATAACGAAACTCGGAGTTATATACTTTAAAATTTGACTACACGTCAGAATACAGTATGTACACTGCATTTATTTTAATCAAATTAAATGAAAATAGACGATTACTAAATGAAGCGGAAAATTTCTAGTAATTAGAATCACAACTTTTAAATTTTAAGACGTCTGTGTTGTTTGCTATCAGAATCGGAACCGTAATTTTTGTGCGCTCTGTTGTAAAGTATGTGCGCTCGCTCGGCAAGGTGTGTGCGCGCGCACACGCGCACAGCTTAGAGGGAACAGTGGCCCCAAGCTCTTCCCATAGCCCTTCTCCGAATACGTTCAGCCCCCACCACGCCATTAGGGGTATCCCCATTTGAGATTTTGTATGGGAGGCCCCCGCCCATAGTACAGGGGATAAGAGGAGATATGAATCAAATTGGATCCGTAATTACTAGGCAAGAATTGTTGGCTCTAAGTTCTGTTTTGCAGAGCCTTCATACCTGGGTGCAGGACCAGTTACCTATCAATCTAACAGAGCCCTTGCATCCTTTCAAGCCTGGAGCCTCGGTGTGGGTAAAGGAGTGGCACCTCATTGGAAGGGACCGTATGTCGTTTTGCTATCAACCCCAACAGCAGTTAAAGTGGCCAAGATCGACTCCTGGATTCATCACAGTCGAGTGAAACCAGCAACAGTTCCTGAGAGTCACCCCTGGACTTCGATCACTAATCCTGCATCACCGTTGCGACTCACGCTGCGAAGACAAGATCCATCATCATAAAGACTTTGCCAGCTTGCTCCTGAACATCTACATTTCAGACTCTATTCTCTATCTATCTACCTCAATCAACCATTAACTACCTCATTAATCATCAAAGACTATAATCATGATGATTACTAATTGCTGCTATTTCCTTCTTGCGGTAGCCCTGGGACACTTGAGAACCACTCTTGCCTTGCCCCCTTGTGCAGCCTGTATAACCACCACCCGAACTGGTATGCAAGTTACTCAGACTTTGCTTTATCACTCTTACTACACTTGTACCGGTGTATTCAGCTGGTGTATCTATAATGGTACAGAACTAAATGTCTGTACAAAGGGAAAGACTCGTATTTGCTTCAGACCTCGACAGAATCCATCTTACTATGTCCTGGAACTGAGATGGAATGATGAAGATGAAGCCCTTATCAATGCCACAAGTCAACTCTCTGATCCTAACCAACCTGTTTACCTGTATTTTGATGCTTGTGACTTGATTAATAGAAATAATTACTACAGGTGTGGATCATGGGAACAAGCTTACTATTATGATGAGAAGTATATGTGTCCTGAAGGTGCGTACAACTGGGGAATATGCACTGGGATACATTCCCCAACAACATATAGTAAATCAGCAGAAACAGACTATTTCTGTCCGAAATGGGATTGTGTGTACTATGCTACCTGGTCTGGTAGCCCTACAGGACAGACTGGAGATAATCGCAAGGCGCTGCTGGAAAGATTACCCTTACTGAAACCTAAACAGTGCAAGAAAAGCGCCTGCAATCCCCTACGGCTTCATATCTTCGACCCCAGCCAGTGGAAGCAAGGATTTCGATTCGGCCTGCGCATAGCAGGAGGTGGAACTGATCCTGGAACCATTGTATTCATCCAGCTGAATGTAAAGACTCATGTTTCTTCACCTTATCGTATACATCAAACCTTCCACGAGGCCATGAAGACAGAATTTGTTGTTCCCCATGCTTCGCAGAATTTGTTCATCGAACTAGCTGGAGCTGTGGCATCCAGCCTCCATATCTCGGACTGTCTCTTTTGTGGAGGAACGCAGATGGAAGACCAATGGCCTTGGGAAGCACAAGAATTGAACTATTCCGTACCATATAACCAAACTGATGTGCATAACACTACCAATGAATGGGTCCTCGCCCACTCCATAGTGGGTAAACTATGTTTTGTACGAGCAGGACCACAATTGAATGCACCTGTGGGACAATTAGTCAGTTTGAACCAAAAATATTACAATGCCACAACTGGAAAGACTTCTTGGTGGTCAGGTGCCAATACTCCGGAACCGTCTAACCCTTTGATCATCTTTCCTTATTTGGCCAGGATATGGACAAATCTGGCTACGCACAGCACTTGGCAAGCTCCACCTGGACTATATTGGATTTGTGGCACCAGAGCATATGCTAAACTCCCTGCCAATTGGGGAGGAGCGTGTGTTCTAGGAACTATACGGCCATCTTTCTTTCTTTTGCCCCTTTCCCACGGAGAACAATTGGGGTTCCCTGTATATAAAAGTCGACAGAAACGAGAAGCTCTGAAAATCGGCCAATGGGACAAATGGGATGCAACCTCTGAAGAATGGCCGCCAGAGAGAATTGTTTCTTACTATGGACCTGCTACCTGGGCACAAGATGGTTCTTGGGGCTACCGCACCCCTGTATATATGTTAGACCGTATTATACGTTTACAAGCTGTTGTTGAAATTATAACCAATGAAACTAGTAGAGCGCTACCTTGTTAGCTAAACAAGCCACACAGATGCGTACAGCCATTTACCAGAACCGCTTAGCTTTAGATTATCTGCTTGCAGCTGAAGGAGGAGTATGTGGCAAGCTGAATTTAACTAACTGCTGCTTGCAAATAGATAATGAAGGACAGGTTGTAGAAGATATAGCCAATCACATGAGAAAGCAAACTTATGTCCCAGTCCAAACGTGGCATGGCTTGCAACTAGATGGCTGGTTTGGTTCTTGGTTTTCAGGCCTGGGCGGCCTGAAGACACTTATAGTGCTTGTATTTTTGATTGTAACCGTTTGCTTATATATCCCATGTTTCCTTCCCCTATGCTTGCGTATGCTACACTCCATTATTGATAAAGTTATTGACCGCAAGGCAGCAGCACAAATATTAGCAACGTGGGACTACTACCCTATACCACGGAGTGATCCCTCTACTATAGTTTAAAGTACTTTCATATATATGTGTGATTTGATCATCACCCTTTCTCACTTGCGGGTGTGAATAATCAAAAGGGGGGAATGTGATAGGCGATGGCCTAGTTCATCCCTGTAGGTAGCCGAGGCCCGTATATTAGGCCTGAGGCCCCCTCCCTTACTTTAGAATATTATAACTGACTTTGGAATATTATAGCAGAACCAGACAGACAGAAAATACCAGTAGCTGTTAGAAACTGCCTTGCTCTGCCTTTGATAAGAAGGCTTCTGATAAACAAAAGTAAAACTTTTCCGCTGTTATGATAATCACAGCTGTGCTTCCACTGTATCTCTGTCGGCTAACTGACCTTGCAAGAGTAGCGAAATGTACTGTAGCAGAAGTATTATGTCTAGAGATTTCAGCCTTAGTTAGAAAAGCCTGCACAGAATAAAAACAGGTACAAGCCAGATCAGAGATGGCTATTGGGAGAGAGAGAGAAGGGGGCCACCAAGACCAATGAGGAGTTTTGCCTGTATTAGACTAGAGAAGAACAGTATATAAACTGTCGTTTTTCTGAGCTCAGGGCTCAGACATTTGGTATGTGACATTGGCCTGAGTCTGTGCACATTAAATTGGTTTGAATTCTAGTCAATAGACTCCTGGTTTTATTCATTGCTAGCCCTTCGCTATTACACTAAGAGCAATAAAGCAAATGCCACATATTATTACAAATTCATCCATAAGCATGGGAATAATTCTAGCTGCCTTTCTAATGTTATTTCTCAGAACTCTATGACTTCAACTAGCTTGAACTCCCCAGCTGTTTCTTCTGTCTCAGCCAATTTGTTGATTTCTTTAATACCAAGGTCTTCAGTCTTGAACACCTATTATCTTCTGCCTTTAGCCTCCCTAGCTCCATCTCTGATTCTTTGTAGGTTGATTCTAGCCAGATGCTAGTATTATCCCTGGGTCTCATCACTGGTAACTAAGATCTTGTCATCAATGAATGTTTCCATATCCTTCTTGGACCATTTTCCTTCTTCATTAATAAAATATTCCAAAATTGGCTTATATCCTTTTATTATTAATGTGGAAGCCAATTCTGTGTTGTGCGCCCCCTGCCTGTCTGGGCTGTCAGAATCGGGACATGCTCCGGTTGCACTCGATTCTGATCCCGCAGGGGCTAGATGTGATTCTGGCTGTCCAGATGTCCAACACACTCCCCGACTAGCCCAGCCAGGCTCCTGCATGGAGACGCAGTACCATGGCATCATGTTCCCATGGCACCACGGCTCCATTCATGAGCAGCAATCCCCAGCAGACCCCACAAATTGTTGGTCCCCACAGCCCATCCCCAAATTGGGCCTTTAATGGCCAGGGTCAGGCTGCGAGGCACCCCCTGCACCTCCTCACTTGTTTGGTGTGAACTAGCTCTGGCATCCCCCTAAGTCCAGGGGGACTTATTCCACCTCAGAGGTGGAATAAGTCCCCTGTCTAAATGGCAGAGCCCGGATGTACAGGGCAGACCTCGGAATCGGCCCTGAAAGTCTGGGGTCATGGTGACGCCAACTGCCCGCCCTCGCTCCACCTCTAGCTTGCTCCCTCCAACCCACGAACAGAGCTCCCGGAACATCTTGCCTGTATGTGCGGGGAGCTCTGTCGGCTGCAGCAGCACCCTAGCAGGGATGAATGTCTGAACCAGACGTGGATGGAATCTACCCCTTAGTCAAAAATAGTCTTTGTTTGGGTCAATTTCCCAGTAGATTTAAGTTGGCAAGAATTTGATTGCTTCTTAAGAAGTCTCATTTGGATTTTACACTGATTGCTAACTGGTACTCATCTCAAGAATTATTGAAATAGCCAATCTGATCTAAATTACTGATTTCATGGATAAAAAGTAATACCTTTCATCCTTATCAATAGGGTTAGAGGAAAGGGTTCAGTACAGAAACTGCTTTAATTTCTCTGGTTTACAGAAATAAACTCCGTGCCGATATTGGCAAAATCTCTGTCCTTCTGCTCCTTGATTTAAGTACAGTGCTTGATATGATTGATCACCTCCTGTCATGATTGGCAGAATGATTTGTTTCTATTCTTTCTGGCCAGTCATTTCACGTGTCCTAAGATTCCAATACTTCTGGTTCTAGGCCTTTTGTTTACTGTGTCACAGGGATATACACTTTCTCCCAAACTTTTAAATGTCATCAGCATAAATATGGTAGTGAATTTTATTAACTTGTATCTGTATTCACATCAGCTGTAAATATTTATTGAATAGTAAAGAAGATAGTGCTGAGCCTTGGGGAACTCCTTATTTGAGAGTGTAGTTAGTGCTTGGACTTATGCAGCCCTATCCTCATGATTTCAATCCTTTCCTGCCCCAATCATTCAAAACAGAACTTCCTCTTTAAAAAATCAAAGACCTAGGAGTTGTTCTTGATTGCCATCTGACATTTGCAGAATACTCATCTTTGGCTTGTACCTGCTTTTTTCAGTTAAATTCATTTTAAGTGATAAAGAACATCAAATGTTTTTTACTATTTTTTAATTTCAAACCTTCTTGATTTCAGTAATTCTCTCCTCTCAGGCATTATTTCATCTTAGATTAAAAGGTTGCAATTGCTGAAAAACTGTGCTGTGCAAATTTTGTTCAATGCCATAAATATGATCATCCAAATACTATTAAAAAACACTCAAGAAAAACTTTATAAATCTATAAATGTTGTAAGTATCTTCACACACTTATTAGAAATCTTTATCTCCAAAATAACTCCCATGAGGAGGAGGGTCTCAGCACCAGAGGGCCAATGCTTAATTGTAACTGCCAGACACACAGTCACTAGCACTGAAAATCATAGCCCATTTCACATCAACAACCCCCTCAGTATGAGTCCCAAAAAACAGGTGAATGGATGCCGGACAAAATTGACTGGATTGCTGGATTTTCAACTCAGAATGTTTATGAGATAAGTCAATTAAGCATTGGCCCTCTGGTGCTGAGACCCTCCTCCTCATGGGAGTTATTTTGGAGATAAAGATTTCTAATAAGTGTGTGAAGATACTTACAAGATTTATAGATTTATAAAGTTTTTCTTGAGTGTTTTTTAATAGTATTTGGATTTTCTACACTCTAATAGTGACCATTTTCTTTTTTGAAACATAAATATGATCATGTCACCCTCCTCCTACAGACACAGATTGGCTCCTTATTCCATCTAGAATTCAGTTTAAGATCCTTATTCTGGTCCACCAATAGCTATAGTACTTGACTACATGTCTTACACCTCACACCTCATCCCATCCTATTTGATCTTCTCATTTGGGTCAGCTACATCTTCCATCTATTTTTGAGGTCAGGCATGAGGAAACTCATCATTTCTCTCTTTTGTATTTGGCTCATTTGGCTGTAAGAACAGGGCCAAATTATAACAAGTTTAATGTTTCTTTAAAAACTTGGTTCTTCAAGAGTGCTTATGACTGATTTTGTTTTTCTACTCTTAGGATATCATAGGCTTAAGATGTGCCTGTTTTGAGTGCTTCATTTTAGCGGATCTATGAATTCCCATTTCTCCCACCCGTTTGATTTTAATAGCAGGTCTCATATTTCAGTTCTTTCAACACCCTTGGATGTATACCATCCGGCCCAGGTGATTTGCTACTCTTCAGTTTATCTAATAGTTGTAATACATCTTCACGATGTATCGATATTTCCTTCAATTCTTCCGCACCTTTAAATACCACTTCAGTCATGGGTAACATCCCTACATCTTCCTCAGTAAAGACCGAAGCAAAGAATTCATTCAGTATCTCCGCTATCGCCTTGTCGCCTCTTACTGCCCCTTTTACCCCTCTATCATCTAATGGTCCAATTGACTCTCTCACAGGCTTTTTGCTACAAATGTACTTGAAAAAGTCTTTATTTCATGTTTTTGCTTCCGTAGCAAGTTCCTTCTAAAATTCTCGCTTTGCCTGCCTTATCAATGTTTTGCATTTAACTTGCCAGTGCTTGTACTGTTTCCAGATTTCTCTTTATTCCATTTCCTGAAAGATGCTTTTTTGGCAGCAACAGCCTCTCTGACCTCACCTTTAAACCATGCTGGCAGTTTTTTGGACTTTCTTCCACTTTTCTTCAGACTTACAGCCCACATTTAGCTCAGACTGCAGAGGTACAGGAAGTGGGATGGGTGTTGAAAAAATGTGCACCTGACCACAAGATTGCCATTTTTTCAGATTCAGATTGGACAGCCCAGACCTGTGCAGTCTGTCTACCTTTGTTGAATACATGAGAAAACATTCGTTTTTATGGGAATTTATTGTGTGTGCCAAACTTTGGCAACATAGCCACTGATCGCAGCATTTGAAAAATGGGAACTTATACATCTATCCTGGCATTATATGTACACATAAAAGGCCGGTACCTGTATGTTTCCAATTTGCCTGTGTTTCTTTCAAAAATGAGTCATGGCTGGACAGATGTATGGGATATATGTGGGGAAGCCATTTTGGAAAGGGGAGGGGAACGTGTAGATATGCTAAAAGTTTGCAATTGCAGAATATCCGGCCAGCTAAGGAAGTTGAATGCCTCCCCTACACATCTGGAGGGCACACTGGCTTTCTAATGTGGGTGCATAAAATGTGGTTGCTACAGGGTGGCTGGGTGCATAGTCCTTGACAGTCCATGGATGTGGTGACATCTGTGTAGTCATTTGGGCTGCTGACTCAAGCTGCTGTCAGTGATAGATGGCCTTGGACAAACCTTGCAACAGGAGCCCTGTCCTGGCCTGTACTCTTAGTGTGTGTGTGGAGGGGGGGGGGGGGCAGTGTAGTGAATAGGCATGAAGGCATGATATGAATCTCCAGACATTGTTTGCATATTGCCATAGAGCTGCACACTGGGCAAAAGATTTCAATGTATTACTACAATGATGCCCAGATCCTTTTCCTGGGTGGTGATTTCTAATGTGGAATCTTGCATTGTGTAATCAAAGTTTGAGTTATGCTTTCCTAAGTGCATAACTTTGCATTTTTTCACATTAAATTTCATCTGCCATTTGGATGTCCAATCTCCCAATTTTTCACAATTGTCTTGAATGTCATCTGCAAAACTGATCACCTCACTCATTATTCCCATTTCTATGTCACGTATAAATATGTTAAAAAGCAGTGGGCCTCACACAGATCCCTGGGGTACTCCACTATTCATTTTTATCCTAGTATTCTCTTTATGTGACTCATTCTTTGGGTCCCAGATCTTTGCTTCTTCACCCCCTCTTCCACTGCCCCTCCATATGTTAGCAGTTACCATGTCCTGCAGGCCTCTCCTTGGTCCCTCTGTACTACATGTGCCAGCAGGGCTCTCTGCTGCATGCCACCATTCTGGCCTATATCCTGACTGCTGTAGCAGCATAACTGATGCTCCTGCATAGCAATCCATGTTGTAGATGCATGCTTTTGGCATACATCTCCTGCCCTTGTGCATTGCAAATGGTACACCAGCCTCACAAGTCTCCCAATCCAACATGTTTCAGTTATGCTGCATGAAGCAGGACTTACTTTGCTGCTGTTGAGCTCCTGCTGGAGGCACTGCAGCAATCAGGGACAGATCATCCACATGACCTGGAACCTGACCTTCGTTGCCTCCACGTCCCTCTGGATATGGAAGTACCTGGTGGAGATAAGTGGCAACAGCATGTGTAGACAGATATTCATTTCAGCATTTCTTCCTCTGTCATCCTCCTTACTTTTTCTCATTGTTGCCTATGAGTTAAAAGTGAGCACTGTGAGGTGTACAGAGGCTGTGGTATTTGACCATTGGGTGCTCCCAAGTTCAAGATAATAGCCTTAACTTCCGCTCCTCCCTTCAGACATCCGGTTTAAATGCAACCCATGAGCACTGCTGATGGCTGTCATCCATGGTTATGAACCACCAATACTTCAAAATTCATAACTTTGCATAGTGTGGCTGCTTTCCTAAGGTTCAGGCCCTCTGTGCCAGCAATACCTTCAACTATGGATGCATTATGCACTATACATATTTATTTCTTTAGCAGGACTTATATACCACTTTTCAAAGCAGTGTACATATTACAAAAGAACAGTAGTTACATAGAACAATTAACTGGGTACAGTAATATAGCACATTTAACTATATATAATGAGTAGCTTAGAGGAACTCTTTAATGCATGTACAGGAGAGTGCATACTTTGGACACATCTTGCAAAGAGAGAGATCATTAGAGAAAGATATCATGCTTGGTAAGGTAGAAGGTCAACGCAAAAGAGGAAATCCAGCAATGAGATTAATCAATACAATAGCAGCAGCTATGGGTGCCACTCTGCCAACAATGAGCCACCTGACTGAAGACCAAACACAGTTTAGGACAACTATTTAAAGGGTCACCATGAGTCGACACAGACTCGAGCACTTAACAACAACAACAGGGGGGGGGGGGTTGGTCCGTGGGGCAGGGTATTGTGAGGTCAAGATGTGATAAATATATATATATATATATATATATATATATATATATATATATATATATATATATATATACAGTGAGATATATATACAGTGGTTGGCAAAAGTCTGGGATCACTTGTAAATTTAACGTTTTTTCAACTTTGTGACCTTATATCTTAATTTCTTTTTCCTCCCAGTGGCTTTTTCTGTGTATCTCATGATACGTGATAGATTTGGCTATTAGGGCCAACTTTTAGTATTGGTTTGGCCCTTATTTTCTGAGTTTGTTCCCCATAGTTGTCCTGTTGATAGGTTTTCCGTGAAAATCGCGTAATGTACATCGTTGGCCAACAATATATTATATTGAACAAATTATTGGAAGCGCTGCCAAAAGATAAAATAGTGAGTTTTCTGGATCCAGCAGATTACAGGATCCGAGACAGCATGGATTCACCAGAGGCAGGTCTTGTCAGACAAATCTGATTAATTTCTTTTACTGGGTGACCAGGGAGTTGGACTGAGGGAGAGCTCTAGTTATGGTGTATTTGGATTTCAGTAAAGCCCATTGACAACGTTCCTCACAGTCAACTTATAAACAAACTGAGAACCCTAGGGATGGACCCTAAAGTTACTGCTTGGGTTAGAATTTGGTTGAGTGGGAGGCGGCAAAGGGTACAGGTAAACGGAGCTCACTCTGAGGAGAAGGAGGTTACCAGTGGTGTGCCCCAAGGATCTGTCCTTGGTCTGATTCTTTTTAACATCTCTGTTAGTGATATATCTGTCGGGTAAGGTTTACCAAAATCTGCAGTAGAGTAGACACCCAGGAAGATGTAGATAACATGAGGAGGGATCTAGCTAAGCTTGAAGAATGGTCTAGAATTTGGCAGCTGAGATTTAATGTTAACAAATGCAAGGTCGTGCATTTGGACTGCAGTAATCCAAGGAAGCAATTTAGTATAGGGGTGAAATATTTTTGTCTACTAAAGAAGATCGGGGCCTAGGCATGATTGTGTGTGATGATCTTAAAGGAGCTAAACAGGTAGAAAATGTGATGGCAAAAGCTAGAAAGATGCTGGGCTGCATAAGAAGAGGAATGGATAGCAGAAGAAAAGAGGTGATAGTGCCTCTGTATAAGTCTTAAGTGCGACCTCATTTGGAGCATTGTGTATAATTCTGGAGACCGCACTTTCAAAAGGATATAAACAGACTAGAGTCAGTACAGAGGGTGGCTACTAAAATGGTTAGTGGTCTTCATTATAAAGCATATGAGGACAGACTTAAGGATCTTAATATATACACCTTAGAGGAAAAGCGGGATAGAGGTGATATGATTGAGAAGTTTAAATTGCTCCATGACATAAATGCACAAGAGGAGAGGCTCTTTTGACTGAAAGCAACCTCTCCTATGAGGGGGCATAGGATGTGGGTGAAAGGAGATTCAGGAGTAATATGCAGAAATATTTCTTTATGGAAAGAGTGGTGGATCCGTTGAATAGTCTCCCAGTGGAGGTGGTAGAGATGAGGACAGTATCTGAATTCAAAAAAGCATGGGATAAACACAGAGGATCTCTAAAGGAAAAAAGGGGACTATTGTAGTGGTTGATATGGAAAGACAGACTAGATAGGCCATGTGGTCTTTTTCTGTCATCATGTTTCTATGTTTAAAGCATGGAATACAGCTGGTCTGGGCTTCCAAGATAGTATTTTTAAACAACGCCCATGCTTGATGTAATTCTTTAACCTTTGCAACTGTTCCTTTTAGTTTTTTCTTAACTAATTTCCTCATTTTATCATAGTCTCCCTTTTGAAAGTTAAAAGGCAGTACTGTCCTTACCCTCCTTCCTCCATTTATTAAATCAAACACGATCATGCTATGATTACTATTGTGGCCCCAAGACCCTCATCTCTTTCACCAGATCTTCTGTTTTACTAAGGACTAGATTCAAAATTGCTTCCTCTCTGGTTGGCTCATGCACCAGCTGCTTCAAGAAGCAGTCATTTATTTCATTTAGAAACTTTATCTCCCTAGCATGTCCTGCCATGACACTGACCCAATCGATATCGGGGTAATTGAAATCACCCGTTATTATTATTACTGTACTGTAACTTTAATTAGCTTCCCTTATTTCTTTGAGCATTCCATCATCCATTTGTTCACTCTGGACAGGCAATCAATAGTACATCGCCTTTCCCTTCCCCTTTTTACATAGAATTTCAATCCATAGAGATTCTACAGTGAATTTTGTTTCCTGCAAGACTTTAATCCTTTGTGCCTCAATGCCCTCTCTAACAACCCCACCCTCAATTTGATTTTCGCTATCATCACGATATAGTTTGTAACCAGGTATCACAGTATCCCACTGGGTTTCCTCCTTCTACCATGTCTCTGAGATACCAATCATATCTAACCTTTCATTTAGTGCTTTATATTCTAATTCTCCCATCTTAGTTTTTAGACTTCTGGCTTTTGCATACATGCATTTTAGAGACTGTTTTTTATTCATATTAATATGGCTATCGATAGGCAGGAGTAATTAAACTCTATATTTAAAGTTATTTGGGTTACTTTTGTCTTTATTGGAACCTCTCTGCTGATATGCTCTAACTTGAATCTTTTGCTAGTATCCTTCAAGGATACATTGTTCTGAACCATGTGCTCCTGTGCGACTGTCGGCTTTCCCCTATTATCTAGTTTAAAAGCTGCTCTATCTCCTTTTTAAAGGTTAATGTCAGCAACTTGGCTCCATCCCGGTTAAGGTGGAGCACCTCCTTTCGGAAAAGCCCCTCCTTTCCCCAGAATGTTCCCCAGTACCTAACAAATCCAAAACCCTCATCCTTGCACCATCGTCTTATTCACGCATTGAGACTCTGGAGCTCTGCCTGCCTTTTGGGTCCAGTGCGTGGAATGGGAAGCATTTCGGAGAATACTACCCTGGAATTTTTCGATTTCAACTTCCTACCTAAAAGCCTAAATTTAGCCTCCAGAACCTCCCTACCACATTTTCCTATATCATTGGTACTGACATGTACCAAGACAGCAGACTCCTTTCCAGCACTATTTAAGACCTTGTCTAGGTGGTGAGTGAGGTCTGCTACCTTCGCACTAGGCAGGCATGTTACCAGGTGATCCTCACATCCACCTGCCACCCAGCTATCTACACGCCTAATGATCGAATCACCAACTATAATGGCTCTCCTAACCCTTCCCTCGTGGGCACATGGCCCTGGAGAAACCTCCTCAGTGCAAGAGGGTTTTACATCACCTGTAGGACAGGTCCTTGCTACAGGGTGATGATATCCTGTCATGTGACCTCTCTCCTCCATGGCAACAGGGATGCTGCCAGACTGGAAGTGGGACTTCAGCACTACATCCCTGTAGGTCTTATCTATGTACCTCTCTGTCTTACTTATATCCTCCAAGTCTGCTACTCTTGCTTCCAGAGATTGGACTCGTTCCCTGAGAGCAAAGAGCTCCTTGTTCCTAGTGCACACGTACGACCCCTCACCAGCTGGGAAAAAAATCATACATGTGATACTCAATGCAAAAGAACTGAAAGCCCACATTTTGCTGCTGGACTGCTGTCTGCATCTTAGTTTTAGGATTTTTTTTAGGTATTTAAGTTGTTTATTTACTAAGGTTTGCTAGGAATACTTATACTAATAAAATTATACCTAATACGTTTAATGGACTTTGTTCACCTTAAGCTTAACTAATCTCAGGTCCTTAATGTAAGGCTGATGAGGATAAACAGCTGCACCTGAGAGTAGATATGGCACCTCCTTTCTTTTAAGAGGTTTAAGCACCTATAAATCTATTATTATCCCAGGGTTGGGTGGGAGTCAGGGAAGGAGGGAGGGAGGGAGGGAGGGAAATAAGACTTATTAAAAGCTGGCTGCTACACAGTATCCTGTCCTGTGCTTCTAAGATAATCTGTGACCAATTTCCTGGGTGATTCACACAGCCCTTGCTTGGTTAGATGGAGTCGTTCAAAATGCCGCTTTGATCTGTCACTTGGCTTTAACACCTATTTAAAACAATTTCACAGGTATCTTGCCCCTATCTAGAAGACCTCTTTGTAAAGGTCTCTTGAAACATTTTATTGCTCAAAGAATACTGACCCTGTTTTTCCTTTTATGCTAAGTTATACTCTGAGTTGATTTAAATTAAAGCTCTTTGCTGATACTAAACCCTGACTGAGAATTAAATTTAAACTAGAAGCCCTCTGCTTGGTTTTAAATTTAACCAGAAAACGTTGTGCTGTGTTCTGATTTTAAACTGAAAGCCCTATGCTGGGTTTTAAATTTAAACTGACAGCCCTCTGCTGGGTTTTAAACTTAAACTGAAAGCTACCTATTGAGTTTTCAATTTAACTAAAAGCTCTTTGCTGATACTAGGCCCTGGCTGATTTAACAAATACACTGGATTCTAATTTACACAGATTAATCAGTTTTAATCTAAAGAATTCCCTTTTCCCCAAGATTTAGAAAACATTTCCAGAAGTAAATATAATTGCAGATCTCTCTCCGGAAGTAGTAGTCCCTTTTTGTAGTCCTTCTCTGTGGGGGATGGTAAGTTTGTTCCTTATGGATGATCTTCTGGCTCTGATAGGCTGTGGGGTTTTGAGTAGAGTCTGGAGAGGTGTGGTGAGGTGGTAGTGGATGGCTTTGTGTATCAGGAGGAGGGTTTTGTATTTGATCCAGCTGGGGAGTGGGAGCCAATGGAGCTGCTTGAGGATAGATGCAATGTGATCATGCATGCTTTGTAGCTCCCTGAAGGATGCACGCTAATGTGTGTAGAGCGGTATGAAGTGGGAGTAGAATGGATTTTGGTAGGCCCTGGTAGATGGAGTTGCAGTAGTTGAGGTGTGGTAGGAATAAGGCTTGGAATGCTATGGGAAGTCTGATGGTTCGAGCAGTGGGCAGAGATGTTGCAGTATTTTGACCTCGCAGTAGGTTGCTCTATATATTCCTTGACTCTGGGAGTTGAGTCCTTTCAGGGCCTAGTGACTGTCTGTTCATGGATATGGGCCAATGACATTTTCAGTTATGCCTATGTGCCACCTCACACACATCCCAGCACTCTCACCATGAGTCAGCCATCTTCTGGCTGTCTCTTGTCTCCTGTTCCCTTGCCAATGCTCTACTTCTATGAGTATGCATACATTCCTGCTAGGTTTCAACTGTGCTTCTGGTTGTCTGTGTGTTTGTGGATATACTCAGCTTTTTATTTGCTCTGACTGGTGCTATTCTTACAGGCCTTTAGAGGATGTCTCACAGGGGTACTTCTCTGTCTTGACTACCTTTTCACCCAACCCTGGCTGCCTTATTTCCCTTCCTGGACACTGGTTGTCTGCCTGCAGCTACATGTTCCACTGCATGCTGTGTCTTTAGGTTACTCACTCTGCCATGGCCAGGTAGATCCTCTCCCAGTTCCAACTTGCTGCAACATGGGGAGGCCTACACTAACATATGGGGTATAACAGTTACTCCTTCTGCAGGACCAAGAGGCAGGGCTTAAAGGTTTCTACCTTCAAAAGATTTGAGGATGGGGCATGCCCACATATGCATCCCATATGTACAGTACATTCACTGTCTTGGCGCTGCACATGCATCCCTATTTTATGTTGCACTTGCACGTTTATGGGAATCCTACATGAGCCCACTGCTTTAATTCCCATCATGCATACATGCAAAACCGTGTGCTGGGGGCATGTATATATCTTCAGAAAGGGCAAGTACCATTTTTGGAAGGGCTATTTCTGAAATTGCCTGGAGCCCCTTATGTTTTGATTTGCACATCTCTGCAGCCACCTAAATGGCCTTTTTAAAATGTGCCCTTATAGTGAATATGAAACAAAGGTTCTACATTGCATTACTCCTAGTGCATAGCAACCACACTCTGAAAGTAATGAATACCAGAAGAAAAGATTGGCAGAGTCTCTTGTAAAATACTATGTGAATTTTACATGCCCTGACCTGAATGTCCAAATTCCCTTCTTTATATTCTGTCTAAAATCTGCCTTCACATATCATCCAATATGGTCCAATATTAGGTTATCTTATGATAAAGTGTGATTATTTGATGAACTATTGAAAAGCTTGATAGGTGGGAATCACTATTTAGTATTAGCTGGTAGAATCTGATAATTTTTTCAGACATTAATTATTTGTTGCCATTATGATGAAATGACTGAACAGAACATTCTGGCCTTTCTAGTAATCCAGCTGGTATTGTTTTTACCTGAGAGAAACCTTATTTTCCCCTACTATGACCCTGATTTTGCCTATTCAGTTAATGGCAAAATAGATATTTTTTCAAGATCTATATATTTCAGTTGAGAAAAATTAATTATCTCCATGCAATGATAACCTTGGAAGTTATGATAATTGTATGCTCAGTGGAGCAAATGTCCTTCATCATTCCAATTATAATTGCATTATGGTAGTTCTGTAGTCTCATAATTGTTTATATATCCAAAATACTTGTTCCTTTATTGCTAATCATCAATTATGTATCATAAAGGATTGAACCTATGTTTATGTGAGTCGCTATCACTGCTGGGGCACTCTGTAATTTGTGGGAAGCACTGTATTATGTACAATAGCAGGTCTTCAAAGATATGCAGCTATTTTATGGAGGCAACATTCAGCACTGGCCACATATGCATCTCAGTATTCCTGCCTACATGTTTACGGTGATGATCAGTGCGCTTTTTAACAGCAGTGCATAAAGGTATTTATTCCACACTGCCTCTCCGTGTATATTCAGTCACTATCCAAATAAGTGTTATATATTTGAAAATTCAAGATTTTTGTGCAGTTTTGTTTATCTGCATATTGTGCCACTTAGCAGCTTACTAAATATTGACTCCTATATTCATTCATTCATTCATATGAGACATTCCCAGATCAATTACTATTACTACTACTTATCATTTGCATAGCAATACATGCAATGCTATTCACATACATGTAAGACACAGTCCCTTCATGGAGCTCACAATCTATGCAAGGCAGAACAATACACTAAACAGGGGTGTGGTAGTATGGCATGTGGTGGGAAAGGCTTTTTTTTTTTTCAAACACAGGCCAGATAGCAGTTCAGGGAAACAAAAGCAGTTTTATTCTGCCCCACCATGTTAAACCTTCACAAAACAAAATCCACAACAAATACCAGTTCAATGAGAACAGAAGCAGCTTTACTTCTGCCCCAGCTTGTTAAATCTTCACAAGCTGGTTCTCCCAGCCATTCCTCCAGCTCCAGTTAAAGTTTCTACCTCAGAACTCCTTTGCACAGCTTGCCATGGAAGGACTCCTGGTTTCATGGGCCTCTCCCTCTATCCTGCAGTCTGCTGAGTTCTTAACCTCTCCCTGTGAGCCATGCCCTCCCAGCCCTGAACTCTGGGATGCAGACTCTCTTAAAGGGGACTATTGATACTCCTTTTTGGAGAGAGATGGGTAACATTCTACAGACCCCATCAGAAGGGGATTAGAGTAGAAACTAGGGGAAATGATTATAACACAATCAGGTATTAAAAAGGAGAAAAGGGATGATCAGGATCCAAAACAACCTTGAAAAGGTAGGGTTTTAACCTGGATTTGAATAGGATCAAAGATGGAGCAAGGTGGAACGAACGAAATCTGGAGTTTGCAGTAAAAGAAAAGAGCTCAGACGGAAGGGATTTGCCTGATGAATGGAGTTTTACAGGAAGGATGTAGGGAGGGATAAGAGAGGAGGGATAATGAGGAGCTGCAAAATGAATGCACTTGTAAGTCAGTAGGAGAAGTTTGAACTGAATGAGGAAATGGATAGGGGACTAGTGAAGTGATTTGAGAGGAGAAGTTATGTGATCATAGCGACTGATGGAGGATTAGCCATGCAGCTGAATATTGAATGTATTGGAGGGGAGAAAAAGGATTCAGGAGGAGATTAGCGAGGAGCAGATTGCAATAATCTAAATGGGAAGTGACTAGAGTGTGACTCTTGGCAGCGTGTTCAGAAAGGAAGGGGAGATTTTGCTCATGTTATAGAGAAAGAACTGACACATTTTTGCTATCTGTTGGATGTGTTCAGAGAAAAAGAGAGAAGAGTCAAAGATGACCCCAAGGTTTTGTGCTGAGGAAACTGGGAGGATGGTAGTGACATCCATAGAAAGAGGGAAAGGAGGAAGGGGGAAGGTAGGTTTAGGGGGGAAAGATGAGGAGTTCTGCCTTGGCCATGTTCAATTTCAGATGGTGATAGGACATCTAGGCAGCAACATCAGACAAACAGGCTGGGATATGGGCCTGAATTCCTGGTGAGATCTGAGGTGTAGAGAGGTTAAATCTGACAGTCGTCAACATAAAGATGGTATTGAAACACCTGTGAGAAGATCAGGGCCCCAAGGGAATGAGTATAAAGAGAGAAAGAAGAGGTCCCAAGACAAAGTCCTGACATATACCAACTGAAAGTGGGATAGCAGTGTAGGAAGTCTGCCAGAACATACATTAAAGGTGCAGTGGGCAATATAAGAAGAATAGGTCCCCTAAGTCCAAGCGAGAAGGAAATGGTGATGAGTGGTGTCAGGAAGGAACTGAGTAAAGGACCTTTGATTAGGCTAGGAACAAGTCACTGGAGACTTTGGCAAAAGCAGTTTTGGTAGAATGTAGGAGATGAAAGCCAGATTACAGGGGGATCCAGAATTGCATGAGAGGAAAGAAAGTTAAGCACCTTGAATATTATGTGCAATTCTGATCTCCATATCTTAAAAAGGATATAACAGAATTAGAAAAGGTACAGAGAAGAGTCACTAAAATGGTAAAGGGGATGGAAAGATACCCCTATGAGGAAAGGCTTAAATGGTTAGGACTCTTCAACTTGGAAAAGAGATGACTCAGGGGAGATATGATAGAGGTCTATAAATTAAAGAATGGAGTGGAACGGGTAAACGTAGATTGGTTGTTTATGCCATCAAAAAGTAGAAAGACTAGGGGATACACAATGAAGCTAAAATGTAACCTATTTAAGAGTAATAAGAGAAAATATTTCTTCCGTCAACGCGTAATCAAACTCTGGAACTTGTTACTGGAGGATGTAGCAAAATCTGGTAATCCAAACCTTTTTAAAGCTGGGTTTAAAAAGGTTTGGACAACTTCCTGGAGGAAAGATCCATAAACCATTATTAAAGAGGACCCGGAAAATCCACTGCTTACCCCAGGATAAGCATTGTGGAACCTGTGTACCTCTATGGGAACCTGCCCGGTACTTGTGACCTGGATTGGCCACTGTTGGAAACAGGATACTGGACTTGATGGATCTTCGTCTGATCCACAATGGCATTTCTTATGTTCTTATGTTTATATGTTCTTATGATATGGGCTAATAATTGGAAGTGCAGGTAGGATATAGTACACTTTCTTTGATGAGAGATGTTACCACAGCATGTTTTAAGGCAGCAGGAACAGTTGCCGTAGAAAGCAATAGGTTGAAGACTGACAGAAAGAAGAGATGATAGCAGGAGATAGAGCTTAGTAGATGGGTGGGGATTCGATCAGAGGAGCAAGCAATGCATTTGAAGCAGAAGAGAAAATGTGCAGTTTCCTCCTCAGTGATATAAGAAAAGGGAGAAAAAGTGACACAATTTGAAGGAAGGCTATGAGAGTGAGGAGTGGGAAAGGGAGGTGGAAGTGGCCCTGCAGAGAGCTCAAGACTGATCTTGTGAAGCTTATCATGGAAGTAGTCAGCCAAAGTTTGGACAGCAAATTAAGGAGGAGTCGGGATTGGAGGCACTTTGAAAAGAGAGTTGAGCTTTGCAAAAAGATAGCAAGGGTCAGAGGCAAGAGAATTTGGCAGATAGACATAGAACTCTTGTTTGGCAAGTGATCTGGCAGACTGGAAAGAGGTTGAAGTCAACATGGCTACAGGATGTGAGCTAAATGCAATTAGCAGAACAGGCACAGGAATGTAAGTAGCAGATTTTAAAAGTCAGTTAAAGCTGTGGTACAGTAGGCTTCACAGGAGAATCAAGAACATCCAAAGCAGAGGACAATATAATGCTATAGGAAGAGACTACTTCATCTACAGACATAGACAACAGAATGGAAGAGAAAGGAGATGAGAGAATGGGAAAAACTGCAGTAGAAAGAGTAGAGGGCTTATAGCCTGAAGATTCCTAAACGTGTTGATGGAAAAATGACAAGACTGCGGTGGGAGGTGGTTAAGAGTGAAAGTTGGCAGATGATGTCAAGACAGAGGAAGAACTGAGATGGAGAGGTTTAAGGGTGAACAGATGAAGAAAAAGATGAGGTCAAGGCAGTGGTCATGCTGGTGAGCTGGGATAATAGAACACAGCTGCAGGTTGAATGGGGGGATTAAGGCAATGAGCTTAAGGACATGAGTCAGAGGGATCATCAACATGACTGTTAAAATCCCCAAGAATGAGGGAAGGAGAAGATGGGTCCAAAAAGGAAAGACAAGAGTCAAAATGAGAAAGGAAGAGGTGGACTTGTCAGGGGGTTGATAAATAACAGCTACCAAGAGAGGTAGTGAAATACATTTGTGGATGGAGTGGATTTGAAAGGAAGAAAAGGAGTACAACCGAGGTGGAAGGAGGGATTGAAACTTGCAGAAAGGACAGAGTACAAACCTATCACCAATGCTGAGGCCAAGCAGGCGAGATGCATGGAAAAAAAGACTGCTTCAGTTGCTATCCTCTGCCATGGAGGCTGAGTCTTCAGGGAGAAGCCAGGTCTCAGTAAGAGCAAAAATGGTGCCTAACATTAGAGACAAAAGACTTTGCTGGAAGCAGAGTGGACGAGAAAGGGAGAGAGAAAGGAGGAGGATATAGATGGGATTAAAGGATTTGTGGTTGGATTTGCATAGGGAGTGAAAAAAATGTCTAGGGAGCCATGATTGTGATTGATATCCCCAGATAAGAGAAGGAGAAGGAGCAGAAGATAGAGAGAACAGGAGGCATGACAGTGATGTGGGTGAAATGCTCTCAGAGAAAGGAAACATGGCTGAATGAGAGAAAGAAAATGTTGAAAAGAGCAGATGACAGGGTAAAAGACAAAATGGCAGGAGAGGTGAAGAGGGGGGTAGGGAGTGGGTGAAAAGAGCTAGAGATTTGGAGTTGTTGTAATGGTGGAAAATGATTAGGGAGATTTAACATTAACAACAGAAAGCAATGTGGAGTCATAGGAATAGAAATGGGAGGAGAGACTATATGATATGGAGAGGTAGGGGAGAAACTCCATTGGGTTGAGGAGCACCTGAGAATAGTTTCTAGTTATAGCTTATAGTTTATTTGTGTTTGATATATCGCTCTTCAATAAGTATAGCAGAGAGGTGTACAATAAGAATTTTCAGGGGCGGAGCCTAACTTTGGGCAAGATAGATGTGTGAGAGCTTTGCTCCCGAGGGATAGCTCAATAATCCTGACTCCTGCTGCTTTTATTTGAGTGGTCCCCATCCATCTTGGAGGCAGTAAACTCCGGATATGTCTGGCCCCAAACCGACGCAACTGGATTATCAAGGAACACAAAACACCAGTGCTAAGCGATCTAAAATGGAGCCTCTCTCACTTCACAAAATGGCGGTCGTCTGGGATTACCCCGAGGCCTTGCAGGAACTTCTGTCTGAGATTTGCGCTGTTAAAGACATGGTGAAATCAAATCAAAAATCCACCTATTTAGCTCCCACTACTTTCCACTTGTGAATTCCCAATACCAAAATGAAAAGGGATAATATATAACACATTAAGCTTAACACCATAATGTCCCATGAAAATATGACCATTAACACAGTTTATACTTGTAAATAGCTACCTTTCTCGTTGAACCCAACAGCCGTTGACTGTATATAGTTGATTGTACATAGTTCTCCAAAGTTTAATTGTTAAAGTTAAGATGTACATAACTCAAGCAATGTTTAATGTAAAAACAGATATGTTATACTGTTTCTTTACCTGTTATATGTAAACCGCACCTGATCATTGGAAGGTAGCGGTATATAAGCGACTGTTAAATAAATAAATAAATAAATAAAAAATGGAGACTCGTTGACCACAATGCACGAAGATATCTCTCCCTACTTACATAGCTCCCTCTAACCTCCTATTTAATCCTTCATGTAAATAACCCTTTAAGCCACCATGTAAATAGTTCTTAAGCCTCCGCAAGGAGTAAGTTTCTTGTTAATCATTTATACTGTGATCCTTATTGTTACAATGTATTCAGTTGAAATATACTGTCTGTTATGTTCCTTGTAAACCGTCTTGAATTGTAGAAAGTCGGTATATAAATCCTCTTAAATAAATAAATAAATCTCTCCCTTAAAAAGCAGTCTGGAATTGATTACGGTGAGAATGGAAAAGGTGGAGGACGTAGTTGCAACACATGTGGAGAGGTTCAGGGCCGTTGAGAAGCAAGCAAAGCTGATCCGGTCATTGCAGAGGGACCTGGAAGATGGTAACAACCACACTCCTAGAAACAATATCAGGATCCTGGAAGTCCCTGAAGGAGCTGAAGGCACAGATATGATGGCCTTCTTGCAGTCAATGATCCCGAATGTGCTCAAAGTCAAGTTTGATATGCCATTTGAAATTGAACGTGCCCATCGGGTGCCTACTCAGTCTATGGTCTCGGGCAAGCATCCACGCCCAATCAATCATTCTAAAAGTTCTGCGATTTCAACAAGTCACACAAATCATGGAGGCAGCCAGATTGCACTCTCCATTGGAATATCAAGGGCATAAACTCCTCTTCTTTCCAGATTTTGTGAAACCAACTGTAGACCAGAGGAAATGTTTTTTGGCACTGCGTCCATGATTGATGCAGTTGCAGGCCCGTTTTGGTCTGCTTTATCCTGCCCATATGAGAGTCACACTGCAGAATCAAACCAGGACATTCGACGATCCAGGGGAGCTGCACGCTTTTTTGGAAGACAAAGAACTGGTGTTGATGCGGTGAAAACCTTGCTTTGCATACAGCGGTGGATATAAGCTTGCAGAGTACCTTAATCTTCCTTATGTGGGAGCCATAACTGGTTACAAGATCGTGAGGCCTTGATTTGATTTATAATGGAGTCAACATACATTCTGGCCCTTTTGGGGCAACTCCAGAATATTGCTCTGGTCACACTGTTCTTTTCTTTTTTTTTTTCTTTCTTTCATCTGTGGTGTTTGGATTTGATCAGAAGGCAAAGGGGCATTGAAAGATAGGACAGCCCTCATATATGTATATATATATATGTTTTGCGATCATGCAATGCTTCAGGAGGGGCTGTTCTGCTCTAGTGTTCAAGAGCTTTGTCATTTGGGGAGGATTCACTAGCTGTGGGTAATTGTTATAACAAGGAGTTTTACTTGGCAGAGGAGAAAAAAATGTATCATTTGGTTATACCCTCCGTGCCTGTCTTGTCCTCACCCGCTAAGTTTAGAGTTTGGTTTAGCCCCCCAGGGTTTTGGTGGCCTTTGATATTTAGAATCATGTTCTTTTTTGGGTGGTCCTTTATAAGGGCTACGGTTAAGGTGTGGTATTCCTGCTTATGTTTTTTCCCTTGGGATATTAATGCTGCTTCAATTCTGGGTGCTTCAGTGAGGTGGATTAACACTGTAAAATTTAACGTTACAACCTGGTATGTTTCTGTAACAATTGTATATTATTGTGTGCTATATTGTCTCTATGTCTTCCTTTAAGATAGTCTCACTGAATGTTAAGGGCATTAACAATCCCATTAAGAGGAAAAAGATATTTTTATATGGGTGCAAGGAATGTGCTGACATCCTATTTCTGCAAGAAACACATTTGAATGTAAGGGAGTCTTTAAAATTAGATATGAAACCCTTTACACTTATCACTTTCTCAGCTGCAAATCATAAGAAAAATGGGGTAGCCATACTAGTAAGGAAATCTCTATCCCCTACTGTGCTGCAAACTAGATCTGATATTGAAGGGTGCTGGACTATGGCTATTATCAAGATAGGACTCACTGAACTGGCCTTTATCAATATTTATGCCCCAAATTTAGAATGCCCTACTTTTTTTAGTTCTATAGTGGCTGTGGCACAAGAGGTATCCAGATATCCGACTACTATGGGGGGAGACTTCAACCCCTTGTTGGACAGGAAACCTGTGAGAACTAGTAAGGTTCCCAAAGTGCACCCTGTTCTTTTGTCACTAATGCAAGAGCTAGTCTTAGTAGATATATGGCGGTTGCAGCATCCTGTTGATAAAGAATACACTTTTTTCTCCCCTCCTCCTAACTCGGTATCGCGCATACATTTTTTCCTAGTCTCCATTGGATTGTGTCCCAGAATCAGTGAATCCACTATTCATGCTGCTCATATATCTGATCATGCCACAATCTCATTGTCCCTATTAGACTCTACGAGCCGCTCATCTCATACATGATGGCATTTCGACAGAACTCTTCTTAGCAATCAGGAGTTCCGTGAAACTATTCTAGTGGCTATAAAGGAGTATTTTCAGTTTAACTCACCCCAGGACACCTCAGGATGGGCGTGGTGGGAGGATTTCAAAGCTACCATAGGGGCCACGATAACCAGCTTTGCTATATGTCATGCCAAACAACATAAAGCAGAAATAGAAGTTTTGGATAGGCAGATTAAAGCGTAGGAACGCATTCTAGATCAGAAATCTGATCTTAACATTCCGATACGTCTGCAATGCCTTAGATTTAGATACAACATGATCCTAACTACAGAAGCTTCACAGAATATCCAGGTGCAGAAAGGGAGGTATTATTTGGAAGGCAATAGGGCTGGACGGTTACTAGCTAACTCATTAAAAGGTCACAAAGAAGCTTCTCGTATCGCTGCTTTAAGAGACACCCAGGTGCAACAATTGATTGTTGTGGACACTGAAATTGCAGAAACATTCCGTTATTTTTACTCTCAGCTGTACTCTCCAGAGATAGAATTCTCTGAGGAAGCTTTTGAGAGATTACTGGCCAATGTTCAGAGGCCTATCCTGGATCAGGAAACAGCTGCAGCTCTGGAAAGGCAGATCATGGTCATGGAAAATATCCAGGCCATTGATTCTATGAAAACGAGCAAGGCTGGTGGTCCAGATGGCCTTCCGGTTGAATTTTATAAAACCTTTTCTAAAGTGTTAGGTCCATATCTTCAACAATACTATCGGCTCCTCTTGGAAGCGGATGCCCAGACCAGAGCGTTCGCCTCTGCAAACATTGTGGTTCTTGAAAAACCTGGGAGAGATCCTCAACTGGTCAGTAATTATTGCCCAATTTCGTTACTAAACGCAGACTATATAATATTTGCTTCCTCCTTGGCTTGTCATCTTTCCAAACTAATTCCATCTTTGATCCACCCGGATCAATTTGGTTTCAGAGAGGGATTCTCTACAGCTGACAATGTCAGAGTGTTTTGCCATGTGTTGGAAGGAGCGGAAGGAGTGGAGGTCCCGCTGGTGGGACTGTCGCTGGATGCAGAGAAAGTGTTCGATCTACTGGAGTGGCCTTTCTTATTTGCTGATTTGAGGAGGTTTGGTTTCGGTGAAGGGTTCCTTAAACTAATTAAACTTATGTATGCCAGACCAAGTGCTAAAATTTTGTGAATGCGACTCAATCCAGAGATTTTCTCTTAGGGCGCGGTACCTGTCAGGGCTGCCCCCTTTCACCTATTCTATTCAATCTTGCCTTGGAACCCTTAGCACTGCTATTGAGACAGAGTTCTGCGGTTAAAGGTGTACCTATTGCTGGTATGGAAATTAAGCTTTCTGCCTATGCTGATGATTTATTGTTGTTCACTACGCCCAGTTCAATTCCGGCTGTTCTACAGTTGATAGACCAATACTCAGGGTTATCAGGATATAAAATTAATTGGTCAAAGTCTGTAGTGTTCCCTTTAAATTCAGGAGTTTGTAGTGCAGACTTGACTGACTACCCGTTTGTATGGGAACCCAAAATGGTAAAATATTTAGGGGTTCATTACTGCTATCCACTTATTGAAACTCTGCAATATAATGAAGAGACTCTCACTACTGTATGAAAAATGACTGCGAAATGGTCGCCGGCCTATCAATCTTGGCGGGGACGTCTTGAAGCGATAAAGATGACTATCACTCCTAAGGTCAATTATATATTAGAAATGCTGCCGGTTTTCCTTTCTGATAAAACTTACCGGCAAGTGGAAAGGACCCTTGTCCAGTTTCTATGTAAAAACAAATCACCTAGAATTGCTCTTAGGAAACTTAAGTCTAAAAAAGAGGAAGGGGGTGTGAATTTTCTTGATTTTCAGGCCTACCACTGCACTTTTCTGTTAAAACGGGTCAAGATGGGTTGAGAAGCCTAAGGGTCAATGTCCAGTGTGGCTTGATTTGGAAGAGAGATTGACGGCTCCGTTTCCCTTGAGTCTCCTCCCCAGCATGGTGCCTTCAGAGAGGTTGAAGTTCCATAGAGTTATAATGGACACCCAAAGGGCTTTCCAGGAGTTAGCGAGTATAATTCCTCGGGAAAAATGCTTGTTGACACTTATTCCCATTTGGTATATTCCTTTTGTAAAAATTCAACAAAATCCATTTGCCTGGAAGAAATGGTTTCATAGCGGTATTTGGTCCATAGGGCAGCTAATATATGATGGTAAGTGGAAGCCTTTTGTGTGTCTGCAACGTGAATTTGACTTGCTTGATCCTTATACTTTCAGTAGATTCAGTTGAGACACTGTATAGGGAAATCCCTCATCGATATCAGATCTTTACCTGAGGAATGGGGGTTACTTAACATAATTGGGAAAACCCAACAGGCCTCATGGGTGACTTATTATTATTATCAGATGGTAGTCCATCGTCCCTCTCCACATTTTACGGGCACTCAGCGGATATTGTAACATGACACTGGGGACACTCTCTCTCTGGATTTGTGGGGGAAATTTTGGGGTAAACTAATTAGGATTTCTCAATCTGCCTCTATTTCCCAGGCATTATACTTTTTTTTGCGCACAGAGCCCATTTTACTCCGATAAAGGTATCTAAGTGGGATAAGTCAATTGGCAATATGTGTTGGTCTTGTCAGAGGGATGTTGGCACTTTAACGCCTGTGGTCTATGATTGCCCTAATGTTCAGTCCTACTGGATTTCAATTTGGAACTGAATCCAAGATGTCTTGGGATTCAGGGTTTCTCTCTCTTGGTCTATTATGGTTTTCCGTTCAGCAAAAGACATCTCATCGTTACAGAGGGAATGTCATTTCCTGTTTGACTTTATGATGGAAGTGGCACTTCATCTCGTAATTGCCAATTGGAAACACATGGTAGATCTCAGTTGGCACACATGGTGGCATTGATTATATTTATGCTATAAATATGAGCAGATGCCATAATATGGTTCAATTCCTATGCCTTCTACCTTGCTCAAATAGAAACCTCTATATAATTATATATCGAAAACACAATATGCTGTGACTTAGGGGGTAATCAATCAGGCATGTTTGTACATGATTTAGGGCAGTCTCTGTGATATACCATAGTCCTTTCAAGCCTCTTTTCCCTTTTTTCTTTTTCTTCTTGTCCCCTTCTAAGATGGCCGCCTGAATGGGGGGAGGGGGGGGGCTGGTGTTTGGGTGGGCTGTTAAGGGTTTTTCCTGTGTTCAAAGGGATGCATTATTTCAACTGTATCTTTGTTTGGTTTTTCGGTTGTAATTTTTTCTGAAAACTTAAATAAAGAATATTAATAAAAAAAGTAAGGAATTTTCCATTGCAGAAAGAACTCCATTTTTTGTGATAGGAAGACAGAAAAGATACGAGGTAACCCAGTGATCCTATTATATTAGTTTCTCAGATTCCCGAAGGCTTTGGCAAAAAGAGTTTTGAATTTTTTGAAGAAAGACTCCAGGCACAGCGATTGAGGTTGTCATTCAACGAAGAAATGCCCTAAAAGAGAATGCTGATTGCCTAGTGGATTCCCATTGTGCTCTATTGGCAGAAGGCAAATAGATTCAATTAGCATATACTGAGCATAATGGATAAGAGAAACTATATAATAATATCTGTGATATGAGGTATTCAGGAGAATCAATATATATAGCTTTATGTGTCAAGATCTAAATTATATATTGCATTCTATATCGAATGGGTAGACAGTGTTTCTGCCTAAACAACGGAGTGCTATGATCATATTTGTATACATGGCACAGAACCCTTAAAACAGTGTTTTGAACTGTTTGCAGTCACTTTAGTTGTGAGGAAGAAAGGTCTACATACAGTAGAGTTACAGAAATCGAGTTGGGATGTGCCAAGGCTAAGGAGAAGAATCCTTTGAGCGGAAGCACTAAGAAATGAATGAACAGACCTGCACTGGCAAAGAGCAAGAAACAAGCTTCTAATGAGCCTGTTTGTGAAAGGAAAGTTCTGTGTCAGGATGGATTCCTAGATATTTAAATGCAGAAGTAAGCTTAATAGAGCCATCAAGAATGGAAACTATACTTGGAGCAGTTGGACTACCCATGAATCAGATAGAAGTCTTTTTTAAGTTTAACTTCAGAAGGTTCTCAACCAGACAGGCAATGACCTTGGAAAGACAGACAATCATATCAGAGAGATCAGAATGTCTGGAATCAGTGATAGCTACAAGTAATGTATGATCTGTGCAGTAATAGGCTATGATAGCCAGATCTTGAAATAGAGCTGCTAATGAAGCAAGATAAATATTAAACAATTAAGCTGCCAAAACTGACCCTTGAGAAACTCCATAAATCAATGGCTGAGAAGATTATCAGTGGACTGATTTGTACCAAGAAAACATGACCAGCTAAAAAGGAGATAAAACCATGTGAGTACTAAACTGCAGAGACTGATGTAATGTAAGTGGAAAAGTAAGATGGGCAACAAGGTTGAATGCTGAAAAGACATGGCCAGTATAATGTTTCCATGCACTCCACTAAGAGACACAAGTATGGTTTCAATACTATAAGCCAGATGGAAGTCTGATTGATAATGATGACAGAGTGCTTGCTTTCTCAACATGAGTCCAAAGTTGTGAAAAAACAAAATTTTCCAACACTTTGGGCAAATAAGGAAGGTTTGATACTGGTCAGTAATTAGATGGATCACGAGAATTCTGTTGTAAGAATTTAATAATAGGACAAATGATCATCATTTCAGGCATCTGGTACAATGCCTGTAGTTAGGCTTTGGCTAATGACAGTACATGCATTAGATATTAGCAGGGGCGGCTCAAGGCAATCTGCTGCCTAAGGCAAGGGATAAGATGGCATGCCCCCACCCCATAGTGAGGGTGGGGGCTTTCTCAAAACTCCAGAGACTGAATCAAACCAAAAAGCCGATTAGATAATATGGAGGAAGTGCAAGATGTTTGCACACAAAGGAACTAAAAGTAGGTGGGGGTACTGCTTTCCTCCACCTCCCAGTACCCCCCTACCTACTTCCCCCAGGGGCAGCATGAGGATGATGCAGGGCCATGTGCAGAGATTCACTGCAGTATCATTTGCAAAAATTTAGTATACTTTGTTTAAAATGTATATGACACCAATCTAAAATCCTAGGTGGCTTCCAAACAAACAGTATACATTCAATTTAGTAAAGCAGATGTTATAATACAACAAACATAATAAAACATTACATTTGATTAATGAAAAACCACTTACACAGTCCCTCCCCCCCAAACAAACCATTATAAGTGTCTGCACATCAGATTTATTTTGCTATGACAAGATTATTGATGATGAGGGAAGTTATAAAATGAAATAAACTAATACTGGTAGCCATGAATTCAAATACTGGATTGGTTTGTGCTAGAGTTGGAAAAGTCCAGAACTCAGCAGCGGTGAAGCTATCAGGCTACTAAACAAAATTAAACTGAGACGTTCCCTTAAAATTTGAAATTTCCTTGAATATGAACTGACAAAATATTTTAAAATTTTCAGTCTGGCAGCTTAAAGAACGCAAAACTGCAAATCTCAAAAACAATACATATTCCAGTAAACCACCCCCTCCCCCAAACAACACTCTACAGTTGACCTCACCAAGAACCCAGAGTACAGGACCCGTAGAGCAAATCTACTATCCATAACACTAATTTCCAAAACTCACACAACATGGAGCGTACCCAGAAAAGGGCAGCACCATAAATATTGTAGTGGGCCCTAGAACATCCATATTCCTATTCAGAAAACTGAACAAGCAGGATTACTACAGCTCCCTACATAAAAACTCCATGCTATCAAAACATGTAGCCTCAGTCACACATATGCATTACAGAGATAGATCTTCACCATGTAGGGAATATATCAGTACAAACTAAAAACAAAGATATGTTGTCAAAAAATGTGTTTACCCATTACTATTAGGTTTACAGGATTTCTTTCCCAAACTTATACTTTACTGCAGAGTGAGACAAGAGAAAGAATTCTCACACACAGGCATCTGCATTGTTAGCAGAAACTAACACAAATGACTCATCGGAAGTAGCGTGAGTGCAACTAATGCCACCTCAGTGGGTGGCCTTAGTTCACCGGCAGCTGTTTTGCAACGCTGAAATATATATATAGTATCATAGTATATGACGGCAAATAAAGACCAGTATGGTCCATCTAGTCTGCCCAGCAAGGCGGCAAGAGTAGGTGCACTTGCTGCTCCATGCAGGACACCTCTCCCCATGCCTTTGTTTAGGGGTATACCCACCGCTCCATGTAGGTCACCACTATTTGTTCAGATATAAGAGATAGTTATGCTTATTTTGATTTTATCCTTTTGCTATAAAGGGATCCACTATGTCCATCCCATGCAATTTTGAATTCTGTCATTGTGATTGCCCCCACCACTTCCATCGGGAGGGCATTCCAAACATCCACCACTCTTTCAGAGAAAAATTATTTCCTGGCATTGCCTTTCAGTTTACCCCCATGCAGCTTCAAGTTATGCCCTCTAGTTTTATAGCTTCCCCATCTTTGGAAGAGATTTGTTTGTCCATTAATACTCTTTTAAATATTTAAAGGTCTGAATCATATCTGCAGTAACTGCAGGAGGATATAACTGCCTCCCTGCAGTTAGCCTACGACCCTGCATAATCAAACTATGGAATTAGTTACCAGAGGATGTGATAAAAGCCATTAGTATAGCTGGGTTTAAAAAAATTTGGACAAGTTCCTGGAGAAAAGGTCCATAAACTATTATTAAAGAGGACCCCGGAAATCCACTGCTTACCCGGGACGAGTACTGTGGAACCTGTGTGCCTTTTTGGGAACATGCCAGGTACTTGTGACCTGGATTGGCCACTGTTGGAAACAGGATACTGGGTTTAATGGACCTTAGTCTGACCCAGTATGGCATTTCTTTTGTTCTTATGTTACCAGGGCAGAACCTATGAAACATGCTGCTATATATTCTGTACAAGATGGGCTCAACAGCACCCATGCAGCATCTCCCACTTCCACAAAAAATAAGAGGGACTTTGTGACTCCAACACATTTCTCCACTCCAGCATAAACACCAAGAAGAGCTTGGCAACCCCAACATAACCCCTGAAACTGTGCACTGGACCAGCATGGTGTTAACGTAAATATATATTCCATAAAAAACACACACACTAAAGAACTAAAAGTAAAAGTGAGAACCACAGCACAGTTTATAAGACCAAATTATAACTCATTTTATTTTGTTATAAACATCATTATGATTCTCACATTTTCTTTTGGAATATTTATTCTGCATCCACAGAAAACTCTCCCTATAAATGGATGCAGAGCAGAAGTAGGACAGTCACCAAAAGAACTCAATATATAAAAAAAATATATATATCAACATCAGATAAGAGATGCTGTTCCCCATACTGTGTAAAATATAAAGAAAGCGCAAAGTCCAATCACTACATTGAAAATAAAATTATTTTTTTCTACCTTTATTGTCTGAGCATTTTATTCTCTGATCATGCTGGTCCTGATCTGAGGTTTCTACTTTCCTGTCTTCTCTTAGCACTCTTTTTATGGTCTATAGTCTATCTAGCATTTCTTGTCTCTTCTCTTGCTTTCTTCACTTCCTTCCATTAGCCTATTTTCAGTCCCAATAACCCTCCCCACATGTCAGCTCCCTTCCAGTTCCAGTGCCCCCTTCCAGCCTCCACCCCATTACCCAGCCACCTACCAGGCCCATCTCCAAGTGTCAGCTCCCTCCTCTGACAGGTGTCAGCTCCCTTCCATCCTCCTCCTTGCTTCCCTAGTGTCATCACCCTTCCAGTCCTCCTACAATACCATCCTCAGGTATCAGCTCCCTTCCAGCCCCCTCTTTCCACCCTCTGTCAGTTCCCTTCTAGCATCCACCTTCCTCCCATATCAGTTCCCTTCCAGCCATCTCCTACTCCTGTGTCAGCTCCCTTCCAGCCATCTTTCCCCCTCTGTCAGTTCCCTTCCAGACCTCTCTTTCCCCCCTCTGTCAGCTCCCTTCCAGACCTCTCTTTCCCCCCTCTGTCAGCTCCCTTCCACCAATCTCTTTCCTCATCTGTCAGTTCCCTTCCACCCACCGCTTTCCTCCTCTATCAGATCCCTTCCAGCCATCTGAGTCCCCCATGTCAGCTCCATTGCAGCCATCTCTTTCCCCCTCTGTCAGTTGCCTTCCAGACCCCTCTTTACCCCTCTGTCAGCTCTCTTCCAGCCCTCTCTATCCCCCTCTGTCAGTTCCCTTCAAGCCCTCTCTTTCCCCTTCTTGTCAGTTCCCTTACAGCCATCTCTTTCCCCATCTGTCAGTTCCCTTCCAGCCATCTCTGCCCCTCTGTCAGCTTCCTTCTAGCCCTCTCCCCCCACCGTCAGCTCCCCTCCACCCATCTCTTTCCTCATCTGTCAGTTCCCTTCCAGCCATTTCCCCCTCTGTCAGCTCCCTTCCAGCCCTCTATGTCCCCCTCTGTCAGCTCCCTTCCAGCCCTCTATTTCCCCCCTGTCAGCTCCCTTCCACCCATCTCTTTCCCCTTCTGACAGTTCCCTTAACGCCATCTCCCCCCCCCCCCATCAGCTCCCTTCCACCCATCTCTTTCTCCCTGTCAGTTCCCTTCCAGCCCTTTCACCCCCTGTCAGTTCCCTTCCAGTCCCCTCTTTCCCCGTCAGTTCCCTTCCACCCATCTCTTTCCCCCTGTCAGTTCCCTTCCAGCCCCCCTCTTTCCCCCTGTCAGTACCCTTCCAGCCCATTCTTTCCTCCTCTGTCAGCTCCCTTCAGCCCCCTCTTTCCCCCTCTGTCAGCTCCATTCTGCTTCCCTTCCTTCCCCCGGCACCAGCTCCATTCCACTCCCCCTCCTTTCCCCCATGTCAGCTCCATCTCATTCCCCTGTGTCAGCACCATTCCGCTCCCTCTCCTTCCCCCATGTCAACTCTGTTCCGCTCCCCCTCATTCCCCTTGTGTTAGCTCCATTCCACTCCCTCTCCTTCCTCTGTCAGCTCCGTTCTGCTCACTTCCTTTCCCCTATGTCAGCGCCATTCTGCTCCTTCTCCTTCCCCCATGTCAGCTGTGTTCCACTCCTCCTCCTTTCTCCTGTGTCAGCTCCACTCCGCTCTCTCTCCTTCTGCTTCCTCAGTGGCTGCGATGGTGGTAATAATTTAAAATTAAAACAAAACTGGTGCAGAGATCTTTCATGGGATCCCCCAGATTGTAGCCCAGTAAGTAGCCAAACATCACAGCAGAAAAATGGGAGCAGAGGGATGGGAACGGAGAGTGGCCCTGTTCTAATCCAGGCTAAAAACTTACTTCTTTGAGTCTGCGTTTGGATCCTGATCCTATAGTCTCCCTTTCACCTTCTATGGGTTTCCTTACCATCCCCCTAGATATATCCTAGTCCTCACTTGTTGTGTTGTCTGTATTGACTAGAATGTAAGCACTAATGAGCAGGGACTGTCTCTTACATGTCTTTGTACAGTACTGCATATACCTTGTAGTGCTATACAAATGATAAGTAGTAGTTTGCAGGAGGAAGAGGAGTGGGCAGGGGACATTATCAGGTAGGTATCTGCAAATACACAGGTGACCACAGATGTTATAGGTGCAGCAAACACCTCACAAAATGGGTGCATCCAGCACAGTAGCCCAGGGTGTAAGGAGAAAGCTGGCAGGAATAATCCAAGACATGCCAGAGGCATGTACAGGTCCTAAGAAGAGAAAGGGAGGCGTTAAAGTGTTTCGCAACATCAATAATGAGGAAAGGAGGTGACATGGCAGGTAGCAGATTACAACTGCAGGTACAGCCATTTGGACACTGCACTGTGTAACAGTGGAGAAGCAGTGCAGGGACACAACACAGAAAGAAAAAAAACACATGATCTCACACAAACACCTGTAAAAGACACCAAATAGAGATGGGAAGACAGCATTGCCCAGAAGACACCAGAAATGCAGGAATGCAGGGGGAAAGAGCCATCGACCCCCCCCCCCCCCCTAAGGCTGGATGGGCAAGACAATACCACAGTTGAATTTATGAGAGGGATGACAGGGCATGCATGGGTAGCTGAAAGAGGCCACACATTATGTCATCTAATACATCACCTCACAGGAGGTATGGCATATGCCAAGAAGTGGAGGCCCTGAAGAGGAGATTCGGGGCCATCAGACAGTGGCCACATTACCTGGACCAGCACACAAAGGAGCAGCAGGAGCCTGAAGGTATATGGCATGTGCACTAGCTTGCCATAGCTGCATGTGCAGGAGTCAAGTGGAAAGGATGTCTGTGGTTTAGAGGTGACAGGGCATGGGCAAGATGAGGTGGCATGCACAGCAAGGCAAAGTGAAGTTTGTATACAACCCTCATAGAGACAGTGCAGTCAGCAATTGCAGGAGATGAGTAAGTTGGGGCCCCAAGTCACATAGCTACTGCTTATGTTACCAGGAAGGCCAATCTGAGGCTAATCAGGCCTGGATCTGATGGATGCAGCATGAGAGAGGTGGAGACAACAAGAGGATGGTCCACTCATAGGAAAAGAGAATATGTCCAAGAGCAAAGGTTATTGCAGCACACCTCAATACTCAACTAAATAACCCTAGTAGCCACCACAGGGGTACAGGAGTGGGTGATCTGTGGGTAGCAAACACAGTTGTGAGCATAGTGGCTACAAAAACCAAGGTAGACAACAGTGATGTACAAGTATGCCCAAACAATATAATAAAAAAAATCACTTCCAACTAATTGATTCATAAAACGTGACTTATATCATCAATACATTTACAGTCGAGATGTGGAATGGTCAGCGCTTGATAGATTGTTCGGAAGTCGTCCGGTTGTAGCAGGGGGCGTAAGTGTCTGAGAGTCTGAATCTTATGGTAGACCGCTCTTACTATGTTGCTAATGTGGCCTTCATGTCCAGTCGTTGATCAAGGGTAACACCAAGGTATCGGATTGTGGACTTGGTTTGCAGCTCGGCTTCCTTGACTTTTAGATTGGCTGGGTGGATGAAGTTTCGGTTCCTTGTGATAAAAAGCATTTCTGTTTTCTTGTGCTGTATCCGTAGGTTTTGGGTCTGGAGCCAGTCGGCCACTGCGTCGAAGCAGTCTGTCAGTGGGGAGAGGTCTAGCTTGTCGGTTAAGAATCACACTACGTTTATGGTCCTGTTATGAATGATTAACTATAGTATATAATGATAAAAAGTCATTCAGTATTAACACAATAAAGAGTGGAAATAATCTTAATATTTTCCTTTTAACCAGGAGCACTTGCTACTAATAAGAAGGTCTCAGACTTATTGCGGCTATACCATTCAGACTCGCGTCTTAAACCGGTATCTCGCCTTATAGCATCAATGACCTTCAAAAGGTTTCCCCAGGGGAGCTACTCATATTGGAAAGCCAGTGCTGCAACTCATAAAACAGCTTTAATGACTTCAACAGCTTCAACAAAGTCCAAAGTATGGAAGAAACACTTAGCTTGCAACTAGTGAACTTTCAGCTCCTCTGGCACACAGACTTTTGCTGATCCCGACGCCTGTCTTAGGTACCATATACGTGTTTCATGCTGTTTGTTTCCTCAGGGGATCCTATAATAGGCTTTCTAACAGTGCTGTATAAAACATGAAAACACATAGCATCAAACTCCACACACAAAAATTAGTGAATCACAATCCACCCTACTACTATACAAAAAAACGAACACAAATTAAAAACCATCTCTCCTCCCACCTTTTATGCTGCCCACATCCTGAAATTAGAACACCCCAATCATGCTATCATTCTGTAGCAACTGTCCGTGCCTTCAGGGTTACTAGATGCCGCGCATGCGAGGTAAGGTTAAACACCACATTTAAATGGTCTACTGCCAATAGTACTATTGGATCTCTCAGAACTCCTCCCCCTCACCAATAGCCAATCCTCCAGATGTCTCTCTCCGCCTGCATTTCAATAACCAGCTACACTCAACTGCGCTCCCGCGTGCTCAGTTCTCAAAATCCCCCCGAAACCGAATGTCCCCATCTAATAACAACTACCCCTACAACCGACAGATACTGGAAAAGTCATGGGTATCTAATGAACAAGTTTAGTAATCCCATAAACTACTGCAAAACTGCCATAGTATACTCAATTTATAGACAGGCTGCCCACTCAACTCTAACATTCAATCCTAAGGGCACTACTGATTGTAGACGGTGAATCCACCGCTGTTCCCTTACCATCAAGGCATGATCCAGCGATCTACCTGCCCTACCTTCCCCTACCCAGTCTATACATAAACATCGTAACTGTTCAAACACATGGCCCTGAGACATACAGTGCTGCACAATTGGGGCCTCTGCAATCTTACACTTCAGTCTACTCCTGTGTTCCAGCATCCGTGTGCAAAAGGAACGTATAGTCTTGCGCACATATGCTAACCCACAGGGACAAACTATAACGTAAACCACAGAGCTCGAATCACAAGTGGTGTCAAACCGTAAAGAAACAGTCTGTCCTCGATATTCAAACCTGGAGGTAGTTACCGTGATATCACATATGTCACAAGCCCCACACTTCCTATGGCCTCTCTCCTGCTTAGACTGTGCTGGCTCAACTATAGGGCGCAACACTGCTGGACACAGCCATTCTTTCAAATTTCTTTCCCTTCGCCATACACAGCGAATTTTTTTATCCGCCAAACCGGGGACAGTCAGTAAGACATTTTTATGCCGTTTAATCACTCGTTGAATATCTAAGCTCAAAGAAGAATATTTAGTAATCAAGTTTACTTCATCAGGGTCAAGGTTGTTTTTATTTCTAGCAGGCTTCATCGTCAATAAGGAGTCTCTATGATTATACAGGGCCCGGGAATACGCTTGTTTAATAAGTTTCCTAGGGTAACCTATAGCCAAAAAGCTAGCAAATAATTGTTTTGATTTAAACTTATAGTCATCCCTATCCGAACAATTTCTCCTAAGGGAACAGCGGTGGATTCACCGTCTACAATCAGTAGTGCCCTTAGGATTGAATGTTAGAGTTGAGTGGGCAGCCTGTCTATAAATTGAGTATACTATGGCAGTTTTGCAGTAGTTTATGGGATTACTAAACTTGTTCATTAGATACCCATGACTTTTCCAGTATCTGTCGGTTGTAGGGGTAGTTGTTATTAGATGGGGACATTCGGTTTCGGGGGGATTTTGAGAATTGAGCACGCGGGAGCGCAGTTGAGTGTAGCTGGTTATTGAAATGCAGGCGGAGAGAGACATCTGGAGGATTGGCTATTAGTGAGGGGGAGGAGTTCTGAGAGATCCAATAGTACTATTGGCAGTAGACCATTTAAATGTGGTGTTTAACCTTACCTCGCATGCGCGACTTCTAGTAACCCTGAAGGCACGGACAGTTGCTACAGAATAATAGCGTGATTAGGGTGTTCTAATTTCAGGACGCGGGCAGCATAAAAGGTGGGAGGAGAGGTTGTTTTTAATTTGTGTTAGTTTTTTTGTATAGTAGTAGGGTGGATTGTGATTCACTAATTTTTGTGTGTGGAGTTTGATGCTATGTGTTTTCATGTTTTATACAGCACTGTTAGAAAGCCTATTATAGGATCCCCTGAGGAAACAAACAGCGTGAAACGCGTAAATGGTACCTAGGACAGGCGTCGGGACCAGCAAAAGTCTGTGTGCCAGAGGAGCTGAAAGTTCACTAGTTGCAAGCTAAGTGTTTCTTCCATACTTTGGACTTTGTTGAAGCTGTTGAAGTCGTTAAAGCTGTTTTATGAGTTGCAGCACTGGCTTTCCAATATGAGTAGCTCCCCTGGGGAAACCTTTTGAAGGTCATTGATGCTATAAGGCGAGATACCGGTTTAAGACGCGAGTCTGAATGGTATAGCTGCAATAAGTCTGAGACCTTCTTATTAGTAGCAAGTGCTCCTGGTTAAAAGGAAAATATTAAGATTATTTCCACTCTTTATTGTGTTAATACTGAACGACTTTTTATCATTATATACTGTCGGTTAAGAATGGCATGTAGAGTAGTACGTCATCCGCGTATATCAGGCAGTTCATGTTAAATGATCGGATGAGGTCACAGATGGGCTGCATGTATAGGTTGAACATCAGGGCAGATAGAGAGGAACCCTGCGGCACACCCTTTTTCTGGTGGAAAGGTTCAGATGCTGAGGACCCTGTTCGTACATGCTGCCATCTGTCGGACAGGTATGATTTGCACCAATCTAATGTTGCGTCACAGATACCCTTTTCTTCGAGTCGCCTCAGGAGAATCTCATGGCTTATAGAGTCGAATGCGGCAGCTATATCCAAGAAGACCAGGACGAAGCCATGACGAATGTTATCTATCCCAGTAATTATGTCGCTGAAGAGGGTGGTGAGAAGCATTTCCACACCATGGGATTCCCTGAATCCATGTTGGCAGGGGTCAAGTGGAGCGGTGTCATTGATGTGACGATGTAACTGGTGATGGACCTCTTTTTCAATTATCTTGGCTAGCAATAGTATGCTGGATATGGGTCTATACGAGTCTACCTTCTGGGGGTCGAGCTTACTGTTTTTCAGCAGAGGTCTGATTGACATGTGTTTGAGGCTTTGGGGGAAGGAGCCTGTTGCAAAAGATAGCTCCATGAGTTTGTAACAAATGGATTTACCTGTGTGTCACAGTTGAAACTGATGAATATAAAATGTAAAAACCACATAATATGGTTGCAGACATGAATCTTTACAGAAGTCTGTTTTGAAACACTGCCAATTGTTCTCGCTAACAAGAATCAATAACATCAGAGCAATTTAATTTGTTTTTTCCTACTGTAGGAACCCATGCCATGTGGTACCATGCCAATAAACATTTAGGCCCAAAATTCAAAAGGCATTTACATAGTTTACAGCCCTGTAAGCCGTGTAAATGTCTCTAACCAGGATATACAACAGCACTTACACAGTTAATGCCGCCGAATATCCCTGATCTTCTCCCTTACACACCCCGATGATAACCACTTAGCATCAGAGTGTGTCGTGGGTGTTCTGGGGAGGAGCAGAGGTGGTGACAGTAGATAACTGGGCAGTGGCGCTATTGCATGCTGCATGGTTAGCGACCTGCGGCTAAAAGATAGACGATGCAAAAGTTTGCCTATCTTTAAGCCACTGCAGCTAATCAGGCAACATGCAATAGCGCGCCACCCGGTTATCTACTGTTTCTGGGAGACTGTGCAGCAAACCTGGATATTCAATGCTGGGGCCGTTTATGACTCCCAGCATTGAATATCCGGGGTTAAGTGTCGGAGCACACGGCTATGCGCCATAACTAGCATAACTCAATATCGGGCCCTTAGTACATAAGTAAGTACTATGCCAATAAACAGTTACCACATGATGTCATTATATTAAAATGATACTATTTCATGTTCTTTAATGTATTTAAATTGTATTTTAAAATACCAATAGAGTAAATATGCCCATGATGTATTAATATAAGGGAATATGGTGACTAATATTCAAAATAAGCTGAGCTTCTAAATTTAAGCACCTAAGTTAGGTGCCTGTTTTCATCAAACTTAAGGGCCTATGTTCTCAGCTAAGAATTCGAGGTATGAACTGGAAAATGTTTCATTTTGTTTCATTTGACAGATCATGTCTGACTTTTCTTATTTTTTTTAACAAACAGTTTGTTTTGGATTGTTGTGTCATCAACAGCATGCATTATTTGATAGCATGTGCTATTCTTCATCAGCATACAGTGAATTTGCTGGATAAACCTTGGTTTACTTATACCTGCCACTTTCTCCTAAAAGTCATTTTCTTCCTGCTTCTATTGTACAGTCAAACCTCGGTTTTCGGTTGCCCCGGTTTTCGTCGGTTTCGGTTTTCGACGTCTTTTCCCGACTGAGATCTTGTCTCCGTTTTCGTCTATCGCCTCGGTTTTCGTACACCCTGGTCTGCATACAGTACACTGCCTGCCCAGTCCCGGCAGCACTACCGCCCCCCCCCCCGGACTCACCGATCGCGTGTGCCTGCAATAGTGTCACTTTCGCGCTGGTCTGCATACAGTACACTGCCTGCCCAGTCCGGCAGCACTACCCCCCCCCCCCGGACTCACCGATCGCGTGTGCCTGCAATAGTGTCACCTTCGCGCTGGTCTGCATACAGTACACTGCCTGCCCAGTCCCGGCAGCACTACCCCCCCCCCTCCCGGACTCACCGATCGCGTGTGCCTGCAATAGTGTCACCTTCGCGCTGGTCTGCATACACTGCCTGCCCAGTCCCGGCAGCACTACCCCCCCGGACTCACCGATCGCGTGTTGAGATCTGAAAGGCAGGTGAGCAACATCCTCGAGCCAGACATGCAAGGATTGCAGAGAGGAAGGCCCCGATCTCTCCACCGCCTGCCTGTTCTCTGGAGCGCCCCCTCAGGCTCGGAGGTAGCAGGGTAGCAGGAGATGTTGAATGAATGTGGCAGGCAGTTCTTTCTCTTGCGGGGTACGCTGTTGAGACGGAGTCAGCGATCAGATTGGTGTCCTAAAGTTTCTGTGTGTTTGCTGTGCTGTGGACGATCGGGCAGCTGAGAGAAGTGACAGGAGCTGTTCTACTGCTGGCTGAGACTTCGGGAGCTCGTGCTGCTGTAGCCATTGCCACATGGCTCTGGAACGCATGCTGAGCGGGAGAGTGGTGTTTCCGGTGGCTGTGGCTGGTGCCTTTTTTTTTTGTGGATCCTTCTTTTTTTTTTTCAGTTTTCTTTAAAAATTTCAGGATGTTTTTTTGCTGAAGATTTGCATCTTGACTGTACTGTTAATCTTTCTCCCTTCACAGCAGTTTAAAGAATTTGTCTGCCAAAAATACCTCTGCAGCACCATCTTGTGGCCAGAAGTGGGATTGACTCTCTTCCTGATTGCAAATTGCTAAAAGTTCTCATTGTGCCTTGACACAGACTTTGAGGGGAGCAGTGATCTGAAAATGGTCTGTATCAAACTCGTCCGCCTGCTTGCGTGACTCGGCCACTCATTTCCCGGAATCCAGCGCCCATACAAAGTGCGTTTGTGATTCAGTCTGCCTTTGTTTCTCGTTGAGTGAGCATCACCCCGCATTCATTGAGTGTGACTGCTAAATAAGCCACCATGGGGCCAAAGAAAGTTCCGAATGCCAACCCTTTGATGATAAAGAAGGTGAGAAACACGATAGAATTCAAGAAAGAAGTCATAGCAAAGTATGAAAGTGGCGTACGCGTGGCCGATCTCGCCAGGATGTACAGGAAGTCTGCATCAACGATCAGTTCCATCCTGCTGAAGAAAAACGAAATTAAGGAAGCTGATGTTGCGAAAGGAGTGAATGCGCTAACGAAACAGAGATCGCAAACAATCGAAGATGTTGAGAAGTTGTTGTTGGTGTGGATCAACGAAAAACAGTTAGCGGGAGATAGTGTTTCAGAGGCGATAATTTGTGAAAAGGCAAGGCTGTTGCATGCAGATCTTGCAAAGAAAATGCCTGGAACGAGTGCTGATGTTACTGAATTTATGGCCAGCAGAGGCTGGTTTGAGAAATTTAAGAAGCGAACTGGCATACACAGTGTGGTAAGGCATGGCGAGGCTGCAAGTTCGGACAAACTTGGGGCCGCAGAATTTGTTGATGAATTCAAGGAGTACGTAGAGGCTGAAGGATTCCTCCCCCAACAAGTCTTCAATTGTGATGAAACAGGCCTCTTTTGGAAGAAAATGCCAAAGAGGACCTACATCATGCAGGAGGAAAAGGCACTGCCAGGACACAAGCCTATGAAGGATAGGCTAACTCTTTTGTTGTGTGGTAATGCTAGTGGGGATTTCAAAGTGAAGCCTTTACTGGTGTATCACTCTGAAAATCCCCGAGTGTTCAAGAAAAACAATGTTATCAAGAGTAAATTGTGTGTGATGTGGAGGGCTAACAGTAAGGCATGGGTCACGAGGCTAATTTTCATTGAGTGGGTCAATGAAGTGTTTGGCCTGAGTGTGAAGAAATACCTCCTGGAAAATCAATTGCCACTCAAGTGCCTCCTGCTAATGGACAATGCTCCTGCTCATCCTCCAGGCTTGGAAGACCAATTGTTGGAGGAGTTTAGTTTCATCACAGTGAAGTTCCTGCCCCCTAATACCACTCCTCTCATCCAGCCCATGGATCAGCAGGTCATTTCAAACTTCAAAAAACTCTACACCAAAGCACTGTTTCAAAGGTGCTTTGAAGTGACCTCGGAAACTGAATTGACCCTAAGAGAGTTCTGGAGGGATCACTTCAATATCCTCAATTGCATAAGCCTTATAGATAAGGCTTGGCAGGGGGTAACTTCCAGGACGTTGAACTCTGCTTGGAGAAAATTGTGGCCAGAATGTGTCCTCGAGAAGAATTTTGAAGAAGGGTTTGAGGCTCACCCTGATGACCCTACGCCTGTTGTGCAATCTATTGTGTCTTTGGCGCAGTCCATGGGGTTGGATGTGAGTGGCCAGGATGTGGAAGAGTTGGTGGAGGACCACAGGGAAGAGCTAACCACTGAAGAGCTGCAAGACCTTCAAGTGGAACAGCAACAGATGGTAGCTGAGGAAATTGCTTCAGAGGAGGAGGAAGAAGAGAGAGAAGAGAAGGTGCCTTCTTCAGTGATTAAGGACATGTGTGCAAAGTGGAGTGAATTGCAAAGTTTTGTGGAGAAATTTCACCCTAACAAAGCTGTTGCAAGCCGTGTCTGCAACATGTTCAATGACAATGCCTTGTTCCATTTTAGGCAAATCTTAAAGAGACGCCAGAAACAGAGCTCTCTGGACAGATATTTTGTGCGACAGGGGTCCAGTGACTCTCAAGCTGATCCTAGTGCCAGTAAAAGACAAAGAAGGGAAGTAACCCCGGATAGGGCCTTGATACCTGAGGTCCTTATGGAGGGGGATTCCCCTTCCAAACAATAACCTCTCCTCCTCCCTCTCCCCTCAACAAGAGTCTTCAATAAAGTTAAATGTGATGTTAAATGTTCATTTATCCATTTCATTAGTCATTTATATGTATTTCTCATTGTTTTCTGTATGTAAAAATATAGTTATTCTCTATAAAATGTACTTTTTGTCAATATTTTTGGGTGTCTGGAACGGATTAATTGAATTTACATTATTTCCTATGGGAAATCTTGCTTCGGTTTTAGTCCGTTTCGGTTTTAGTCAGACTTTTTTGAACGGATTAATCATGAAAACCGAGGTTTGACTGTATTTGATTTTAACCTTCAATTGATTGCTAAATTCTGGAGGTCCTTTTGCATGAGTTTAGATATCACCCTCCTGTTCTCTTATGGATAACATCCTCATACTAACAGCCTAACAGAGAGAATCAATCAAAATCTGGAGCGACTCCTTTGATGCTTTGTGTCAGATGATCAGGGTGACTGGGTGAACCTGCTCCCTCGGTCTAGGTTCACCCAGAGTAAATATGTGAATGAGCCCATGGGTGTTTTTCCATGCTTTCTCATTTATGGCCAATATCCTGTATTTCTTCCCTCCTCCACAGCAGCAACTGAGACTCTGACAGTTATTGACTCAGTTTGGTACCTCCAGAACATCTAGAAGGAGGTGAACCACATTCTGGAGAGAACTATGTGGCTACAAAAGAAGTTTGCAGAGAGACATAATAGGCCAAAACCTCAGCTGAATTTGGACAATAAAGCTTATTTGCCCATGATATCCCATGTAGTAAACTGGTTCCTACAGTCAAGGACCTTTATGCCATCACAGAGAAAATCAACCCAGTAATGGTAGATCTGAAGCTTCCAGACTCCCTAAAGATACCTTCCACCTTTGATATGTCTTTATTGAAAATCATCATGCTTGATGCTTTTGGCAGACATGGGGATCCTCTAGATACCATTCTGGTATATGGGCAGCCAGACTTTGAGATGAAAGAGATAATGGGTTTAAGAGTGCTCCACCTAAGATCCAACTCCTAGTGCACTGGAAATGCTTCATCCTGGAGGAGAGATCCTAGGTTGATTCAGCCAACCTTCAGGTTCCCATCCTCCTGAAGAATGTTTTGACCAACCATCTAATGGATCATCCAGGGACTGCCTCTGAGAAGGAAGGGGGTTGTTGAAGCTCTACCATTAGCCTGCAGGTAGCTCAATTCCTGGAAGACATTCCTCAGATAAACATGTGTCAGCAGGTTCCATTAGGCTGGCAGACTGCTTTGGTCTGCTCTATGCCCATCAGTGGAGTGGAGGAGTAGCCTAGTGGCTAGAACACTGGCTTGGTAACCAAGTAACCAGGGTTCAATTCCCACTAGCACTCCTTGTGGCCTTGGACAAGTCACTTAACCCTCCATTGCCTTGGAAGAAAGGTCTGACAATCTACTTCTGGTCACACTGCCAAGAAACCCAGGAGTCAGGACTGACTCAAAGGCACAAAAAAAAAATAGCCTGTCAGTTACTCTCAAGAAGATCTTTTTTCCTGTTTTGTTTGTATTTAAATCTAGTCTTGGTTTTGCCTTTTTGTTAGAGCTAGGTATGCTTTTTTTGTACCAAAGGCAACAGAAGGTTAAGTGGCCTGCCCAAAGTCATAAGGAGCACCTGTGGGACTAGAAACCCCAGTCCCTCTGACCTGAGGCTGCTGTCCTCCAACAGGATTTGAACCCCTGCCCACTGACCTGAGGCAACTTGCCCCAACCACTAGGCCACTCCTCCAAGTCCCTACTGGGGTCCAAGTTTAGTTTAGTTTAATTTACACTTTGTTATACCATTTTTAATGCAGAAGATGATACAAATGATTTACAATATAAAACAAAAAAAGAAATAAAGTTACAATAGCATCAAAAAAGAAAAATCCAGCATACTCTCGGGGGAGACAATACAGTTAGTTGCCTTATTCATAGAATTTCCAGAGGGGATCCAAAAGCCATAGTAAAATAATACATTTTCAAAGCACATTTATATTTGAAATAATTCCCTTCTCCTCTCAAATAGGGAAGGGGATGCGGGGGGAGGGGGGGGCAGGGAATTCCAAAGAACAGGCCCATAACAAGAAAAAGCAGTTTCAGTAGTTGTATCCAAAAAGTAATTATAGGCATTTGGAAGCATGAACTGATTAATTCTGTTTGTACAAAGAGGTCATACAGAGGCAAATGGAATAAGAACTGATAAGTACTGAGGAACATTGGAATGCAAAATGTCATGACTTAAAAAACAAATCTTAAATCAAATACAAATTTGGGACAAAGGTGTTCAAATATTCCATTATTAGTAAGCTAGTGACAGCATTCTGCAGTAACTACAATTTAAAGAAGATTGAGGCAGACCAAAATAAAGTGAATTACAAGAATCAATGTGGTTACGGATAAGGGCAATGACTAGAATTCTAAGGTGATGAAGGTCCAACTAAGGTTTCACAAAACAATTCCTCAAAAAGAAAAAAGACGATTTAATAACTGAAGTAATATGAGAATGAAATATAAGAGAAAAGTCAATTTTACATCCAAGGATCGTAAAGTGATCTACCAGAGGGATAGGTTGCTTATGAATTTCTGGGGCTATCAAGGCAGAAAAGGGAATATTGAAAAATCCACGTAGCTTTAAATTTTGAAATATTTTAATTTCATTTGATGAGTGTTAAGCCAGTCAGCAGGGCCGGATTTACCTTGAGTGAGGCCCTACGCCAACAAAAATTGTGGGCCCCCAGAAAAAATAAAAACGAGATCAACTTACCAAAACAGAAATGGCAATAGATGTATAGAATTGCCTGACATAAAGAGGCAATAGGGACAAAATCAGCATCGGAATTCAAGAAATACATTAAAAAAGGCATATTCCAGTTAATAAATTCAAAATAAAAAGTATTTTTCTATCTTCTGTTTGGGCATTTTTTCAGTTGCAATTGCTCCAGTCACTTTCTTCTGGTTTCTTCGTGTCTTCTGCTAGCTATCCATTTATCCTTTCTTCTCTTTTAGATGTTTTCCATTCTCTCTCTATTTCTGCTTTAACATACTGATTGTTTCCCTTTTGCTCTTTCCCCCAATTCTTTCCTTATTCCTTTATCATCCATTTAAATTTCACCCTTCCATTTTCAAGCCCCTCTTACTCTCCCAATACCCAGCCCATCATAGACTTTTCTTCCACACAAAATATTTTTTCCCTCTCCATTCTCATTCCCCATCCATTCTAGTCCTCCCCCAAAATCAGTTCCCTTATAGTTCTAGACCCACCCAGCATCCACTCCCTTCTAGTCCCATTCTCCCATGCCCCACATCAGCCCATTTCCAGTCCTATTCTAGCTCTTCATCAGCCCATTTCCAGTGCTAGCCTTCACATCACAGGCCATTTCCAGTCCTAGCCCCCCCATCACAGCCTATTTCCAGTCCTAGCCCCCACCATCACATCCCATTTGCAGTCCGAGTCCCCCTGCACCATCACAGCCCATTTGCAGTCCTAGTTCCCCCCCCCCCCCACCATCACAGCCCATTTGCAGTCCAAGTTACCCCCCCATAGCCCTTTTCCGGTCCAAGTCCCCCCCCATCACAACTGAGCAGTAGTTAGGAGTTTGTTAAGTAAAATGCAATAAGATTTTGCAGTTACTGAGCCTGTGCACAGACCTGTTACAATCAAACCTAACTCACTCAATGTGCCCCTTTTCCCCCATCTCAATCCTCCTCTAAACTATGCCCCTTACGAAACACCCCATGAAAGAGAAGTCCCTCACAGAGACCCAATCCTGACCCTTCCCCACCCTCTTTGCTCCCCTGGACTTACCCAGGAGTCTCCTGGTACTCTTAGTGATACAGGGTGGGAATGGTTCCTCTCTGCTTCCACCCTAGTTGTCGCAGGGTTCCAAAATGGTGACAATAATCTAGCAGTAGTTTTGCAGTATATAGAATATTGACCACCAGCAGTAGTACTGCAAGACTACTGCCAGGAGTTTCCACTGCTATTTTGCTACCCCATGGAAACTGGGGTGGCAGCAGACGGGGACCAGTCCTGCTCTGGACCACTAAGGCACCCCACTTTAAGTCCTGAGGAAGGTGTAGGGAAGGGGAGGGGGCAGGGCTGGGTCTCTGAGAGAGAATCTCTTTGTAAAGAGTGTTTCCTGGGAGGTTTGTTATCTTGGACAGGATCTAGCTTGTGGGAGGATGTTCATTTTCTGGAGAGGGAAGTCTGCCTTTGAAGTATCTTTATGGGGGGGGGGGGGTGTTGCTGTCCAGTTGGCCAACGATGGGGTGCTGATCAAGGAGAAGGTCTGGTTGGGGGATATTAGGGGGAGATTTGGATAAGTGCCCTAAACCCGTTACAGCTTGCGATGAATGCCACTGCACGTGTCCTTTGTGGAGTATCCAGAAGAGACCATATAACCCCTACTTTAAAGGACTTTCACTGGCTTCCAGTAAGATGCAGAATCTCCTACAAAGCATTACTCATCACATTTAAAGCCATCAATGGGATATCCCCCTCATCCCTCACTACACTCATTACCCATCCCACGAACAACAGGTCAAGAAGGTCAATAGGCGCCAACACACTAGCAATCCCCGATTGAAGTGACGAAATGCACGCAATCAACTAGAAACAGAGCATTCACCTTTTACGCTCCAAGATGTTGGAATAATCTTCCATCCAATATCAGATCAATCAGAGATCTCACACAATTTAGGAAAGCCATTAAACATCATTTATTCCTATTGTACTTCTCATAATCCAACTGCACCCCTACACCCAGCACCAACACGACTACCCATCAGCTTTCATAATGTACTTTACACTAATATTCTCTTATTTGTCTGGATGTATATAGTTTAATGTTATGATTCCAAGTTATCATGTCCTGTTCAATGTAAGCACAAAGCATCCCCCCTGCCCTGTACAAAATTGTTAATTGTAAACCGCACTGATGTCAAATAGCGGGGTATAAAAAAGCTATACATAAATAAATAAATAAATAAGAAGGAGGATTAGATTGGAGTAAGGGAATGGATATGGAAGGAGTTTGACCAAACAGCTTTTATCAAAACCCCTTTTTGCAATGACCTCTCTATGGACTGCCAATAGTAAAGCTACACTTAAAGCCACCTCTTAAATCATGACGGCTAGTATATGATAGCATCCCACACGGTAGCTGTCAATGATGGTCATGCTCCATTTTTGCCTTGAACCTGTCCCAACCTGCGCTAAGCACTTAGAGTGGGCTTTTTACTGCAGCGCTGTTTTAGCATACAGTAACTATTAATGCAGACCTATGCTAATAACTGATGCACAGTAAAAGCCACGGTAACCACTTAGCATGCTTTAGTAAACAAACCTCTTAATAGTTTTCAGTAAATTTATCAAATTTTGGGAGGTTTAACTGAAAACATGCTGACATTTGTGCCCTGTCAAAGGACTATGATATGACGGAGATTTCTGGATCTCACAACAAGATAAACTACCCTTTTCCTAATTCCCACAAGCAAAAAACCCCTTTGCACATCACTTTCCCCTTCCAATCCCACCAAGCAAGAAGATTATCTTATTTCCTTCCGCTCATTCAAACTCATTGTGAAATCACTTTCTCCTTGACCCTTCCCAGGGCCAAACCAGTAAGAAGGTAGTCTCCTAACTCATGCTGGCTCAGCTTCATTTTCATAAGGGTCCCACCTACTGACACATCACTCCCTTCAAACCACATCAGTTTTTCATATATGTGGTATCATTCCAAATGGTATGACATGTATATCACTGTCCACTGGATTAGGTAATCCTGAAGTTTGACTTTTTTAAATTTTGATTTTTGACTTCAATTGGAAAATGCATTCATTTTCTCTAATGAGATATTATTGCTTTTTCTGAGGGGAAGCTGAAAGTGAATGAATTCTCCGTGGGTAAGTGAACGTTACTTTGCAGACATAATTGGTGATTTAAAGCTTGGGACTGTGGGTTCATTTGGAAAAATCTATTTTTGATTTCTTTAAGAAAGCAAAAATAGTTATCAGCTTGTTTTAGAAGTTTAAAATTAAGCAGGCAATGAACAGCTGGTTTTAGAGGTTTTAAGTTAATTTCTGTTTGAAAGACACTACCAAAACACTGAGGCTAGAATATCCTGATTAAAAATGTACCAATAAAGGTAAAAGTAGTCCATATGTCTAAGTAAAAATCAGACTGATTGAAAGATTGATAAGCAGATTGTTAACATGAGCAAAAACATACTTTGAAATGATTGTATACAAGTGCTAGAAGTCTAAAGAATAAGACAGGAGGGTTAGACTGTATAGCACTGAATTAGATATAATCGACATCTCAGAAACCTGGTGGAAGGAGAATAAATCAATGTGACTCTGTGATACCATGGTAAAAATTATATTGTAATGATAGGGTAGACCAAGCTGGTGGAGGGATAGTGGTTTATTTTAAAGAAATTACTGAGTCAGCACGATAAGGGGATTATTGTAGAAGACCGCAAGATACACATTTCTGTGCCTGACCCAGCGATCTCTGCATCTTTCAATTGGGGGTGTGATCGGGGCATTTCCAAATGTGACCAAGGCAGTGCATGTACCTGCACATCTATGACATATCCATATACTGTAGGCTGGAAACATACAGAGCAGTCTTGTATATATTTTTTGAAAGGTTCCATATTGAACAATGGATCCATTTATAGCAACAGAATAAAATCAAAATAAACTGAACATCTAACTTCTCAACAAATAGGGGTGTCCTGCATGGAGCGGTGGGTTCACCCCTAAACAAAGACATGGGGATGGGTGCCCTGCACAGAGTGGCACCTACTCCTGCCATCTTACTCCGGCCATCTTACTGGGCAGACTAGATGGACCATACTGGTCTTTATCTGCCGTCATTTACTATGTTACTATGAACAAGCCTTCAGTAAAATACCTTGCAGATTTTGAATGTCGCAACTTGGTTGTCCGTTTCTAAGCTAGATGATTTATGCAAAATTGGGTTTACAGATTCATACATAATAAAGAGATATGGGATATGAGTTAATTAAAGAGGATCCTACGTTAAAAAACACAACTAGGCAGTAAACGTTATGAGTTATGTGCCTAGATCTGGCACTTAAATTTAAGTGCCTCAAAAATACATATGATCAGGAAAAGGGAAAAGTGGGTTGAGGAAGTAAGGTACCCAAGACTAGTTTCACTTCTAGTTGTCCAACTCAGTTGGCTACATATAGGCACTGCCACAGCAGCCCTAAATCTAGCTGCCTGTCAATCCCCTGTATCATGTAATATAAAAAGTATGGGATGGAGTAGGATATCCACCAGCTCCCCTCACAACTCCCATCCCTGCCACATTAAAAAAGAGCATATGTGCAGGGGGCATCTCTGACAATACAGAGATTAATCTCCATTTATCACCAAGTTCCAAATAGGGATTTATTATTTATTTTTTTAACACTGAATAAACTGAAATTACATTGAACAGGGTGTTATAACTTGGAGATAACTATTTTACAGGGAACATGGGCAATGGGGGGTTAAGTGGCTTGCCCAAGACCACAAGAAGCACCTGTGGGACTAGAAACCCCAGTCCTTCTGGCCCATGGTTGCTGTCCTCTAGTGGGATTTGAACCTCTGACCCTCCAGCCTGAGGTAACTTGCCCCAACCACTTGGCCACTCCTCCCTTACTGGCTGCTTTCTGAGTAGAGTGCCACCACCTGATTACATTGTGAAAGCAAAGAAGAAAGATGGCATACCAGAAGGCTAGCATCTTTGCCCAGCACATACGTCTTAATTCTTTTCATAGCACAGAAGAGCTCTAAAGGATAAAGGGGACTATTGTAGTGGATATGGAAGGGCAGATTAAATAGGCCACGTGGTCTTTTTCTGCCATCATTTTCTATGTTTCATATTTCTACATAAAAGAATACTAAGCTGACCCTAATATTCAGCCAACCAGCACAGAAGGCAGCTATGATACTTGTGTGGGGATGAAGGAGGAGTGACTCGCCTTTCCCCACCACCTGTTACATTGTGAAAGCACAGAAGTAAGATGGGGTACCAGAAAACTGGTAGCTTTGCCCAGCATATACTTTTTAATTCTTTGAAGAGTCTCTATAAATACTGGGTAGGTGGCTTCTAAATTTAAAGGAAATTACATTTTTTGAACATGGGAGGGATACGAGATGCTTTGGAGCTCATGGATCCATCAGAATATACTTATGTTTTGGTATCAGAGGAGAAGAATCCAGAGCACTGGCAACATTAGGCAGCCATATTCAGGAAACAGAGAGTGACCCAATTTTTTAAGTACTTCAGTTTTATGCACCTAAAACGTTTTAATATCTGTATTCATCCTGATTCCTAAGCTCCTAAAACAAGCTGAATATAGGTCTCTAAATTAGGCATCCAACTAAGGCACCCAAAATCCACTATTAAGGGTCGGAGGCACTGTGGAGCATTGGCTAAAATGGCTGCTTAGAGCCAGAGCTCCACCCAAATTGGTGCAGTAACAAGATAAAATTGCCCACCAGTGTCGTTATGAGTCCCAGACCTAGATAGAGGAAAATGGGAAGTTGTCTACAATGAAACCAACTAAACTGGACTTTACAAAAATGTAGCAGCAATGAGTAAACATATTAAATCAGATTCCCTCTCACCTCATAAAATGGCGAGGCTCCGAGAGTCTGAGCTTATGCTGCATTTGCTGATGAATGAGTCGGTACAGATCAAAGACCTGCTGAAAAAGAATAAAGAGGCGATGGGTGAAATGAGAGAACAAATAGCAGGGCTGAAGATGCTGTTCAGTTCGACTGTCAAATGGATAGCCGCATTAGACGTTAAGGCTGAGACACAGTCAGGGCAGCTGTTATCAATACAACAAAAAGTGAAGCACCACAGCAGTTGGGGTGCAGCATTAAATATCTCTAGTCACCAAGAAATGATCTGCAGATCCTTGGAATGCCTACAAATGCCAAAGGTAGTGACACCATTAAATTTACAGAGGAACAGCTGCCCAAAATATTAGACAATGTTTGGTCAGCCCTTTGAGGTTGAGTGGGTCCACTGTACCCCTTCTCGGTGAGGATCAATTAAATGCTCATTGCCCATAGCACTCAAAGTGTAGGGACACCCACAGGTCCTATAAATCTTGCAACTGGTATGGATCAACTACAACATTAAGCACATACCATCATGATCGTACCAGACCTGCATAGTAATACTGACTGGTGCAGGAAAGGCCTTTTGGCATTAAGGAAACAGTTGGAGCAACTGAATGCTTCTAATGGTAATGTGGGTTACTGTGAACAATGTTACCAGAAACTTTGAGGAGCCCGATGAACTGCAAGATTTTATTAACAAACGAGAATAACAAATAGGTCAATCAAGAGTGTGAAAGGTCGTGGGACAGTGATGGAAGATGACTACAGCTTATAGTTGTTGATAGTGACGGAAATTCGAAGCATGGATATGGAATGACAGTCGAGTGTGGTGAGAAAAGGAATGCTGAAATGATTATGTCTAATTTATTGGTGCAGTGCGCCCTATGGTTGTTTGGGGAATGGAGAGCCAAGTGAATACACTGTGATGTGCACATGCAGTATTTGGGGAAGTTGACTATTGCAGTATTGCAACATGGTGCACAAAAGAATGTTTGATCCTGTGGGAGAGGAAAATTTGCTGATAGCAATGGATGGCTGTTTACCCTTTTTTTTCCTCTTTCTTTGTGACGCTGTTCACAGAGTGGCAGAATAAAAAGGAGACCTGATGTCGAGGGTGATCGACTGTGTACAAACTACAGTGAAGGCAGTATGATACTCGCCACTCACAGTCCCTGTGGCTATATACAGAGATGGCAAATCAGCAACAGAGATCAGAAAAGGAAATTTATTTGGATATACTCAACTCTTGTTTTGGACTGAAAATGCACAACTTGTTAGGGAATGGGTGGCAATTTCTTCAAATGGGTTAGTTTTGCACATACTTTGACAGTAATAAACCTCATTCCTAAACCAGAGTATGCTGAGTACAATCTTAGTCTCTCAAATTTAGTGCTAACACTCGGCATAGTACTTGCATCATGCCAAAGAGAGCCTCCTTGTAGAGTTCATGAGATAGGCAGTTCAGCAAGGTGTGCTTGGAAAGTCCTCTTAATCAAGCCTATTGTACCTAACACAATGGAAAACATCTCTGTATCTTTCTGCCACATTTTCTTGGTCTCTGATTGCATATTTTGGTACTTGAGGATCATCTCCCTCCACACATTTTACAGAATAATTGTTTGGAAATGACATCTCTATAATCAATGCTGTTCTGGTGTTTTTCTCCTTTACCACGATGTCTGGTTTTCCTGCATTCAGCTTTATATTCGTGGGAATGGGAGTACCCCTGTACTTTTCTGGTGTGGTGATGTAGTGCCTTCAAAGTTTCTAATGTATGAGATGCACCACCTTGTGCCATTCTATATAGAAATTTTCCACCATTAGAACTTCAGTTATGAGATATGTAACCATTTTCAGCTCTCTTACAGAACCTATATGTAAATTTAGCCAGTTTTTTCTTTGCTGTGAACCATCTCATCCATAATCCACTATCCTAGGCTGCAATGAACAAACTCTCGTCCTTTAGTTTCAATTAATCTCTCAGTATCTATTCATCTGCCCGTTTTTGATTGATAAAGGGTTCCTGGAGTAACACATTCTTTCCCCACTATGTTTGTACATTTGATAATTCAATTTGATAATTCAATTCTTTAAAAAGCTTTTTCTTGTTTTGCTATTTCTATTGCATTCTTCCCTATGTGTGCTGGTGTATTCTAGGGAATAGTTGTGTGGTCTATAGGGGGTATCATCGAGGCATATGTGTTAGGCTAAAGGAATCTGAGTGTCTGTATGGGCTAGGGGTGATGAGGTAATGTGGAGTGAGAATGGGGAGTATGAGGGATTTTTGATGGTGAAAGGTAGTGGATAATGGATGTATGTATAAAGAGCAAGTGTACTTAATGGGCTTAATGGTAAAACTGGGTGTTGATGTACGCTGACAGAAGTGGTGTGAAATGGGGCACTGGTTTGGGGGTGCCACTTGGTTGAGTCTTCGTAACACAGTTATCTGGATTACGGGATAAATAATGTTTTGTAGTAATTTGTTAACTGAATGTACTGTAATAATATTGTTGATCTGAAGATGATGTCAAGAGGGCTTCCTCCATTACATCCCCTGCTGTTATATTTGACTGATGTGCTGATAAATGTGATTTACACTGTTGGATTGTTGTGAAGATTGGACATGGCTAATATGAGTATGGAACTGTCACTGAATGTAGAAGGATTAAACAATCCAATAAAAATAAGAAATTTCTATAATATCTTCAAATAGAGAATTCAGATATAATCTTTTTGCAGGAGACACGTTCAGAATTTAAAGAGTCAATGAGACTGTATGATAAATGGTATAAGTTTGTTGCATTTTCCCTAGCATACAGTAAGAAAAATGAGGTAGTGATCTTATTATGGAGATCTTTAAATGGGGTGATTGCCTCCCAAATGTCAGGACAGGAGAGGTAGTGGGTTAAAATAATACTATCATCTGTGGAAACAACAATGGCTCTGGTATACATGTGCACATCAAATACTGACATAAGAACATAACATATGCCATACTGGGTCAGACCAAGGTCCATCAAGCCCAGTATTCTGTTTCCAACAGTGGCCAATCTAGGTCATATGTACCTAGCAGTTTCCCCAAGGGACACAGGTTCCACAATGCTTGTATTGGTTCAAGCATTGATATCCTGGGTCCCTTCTTAATAATGGTTTATGGACCGTTCCTCCAGGAACTTGTCCAAACTTTTTTTAAACCCAGCTACACTAACAGCCTTTACTACATCCTCCGGTAACAAATTCCAGAGTTTGATTACACGTTGAGTGAAAAAATATTTTCTTTTATTAGTCTTAAATAGTTTACCCTTTAGCTTCATTGCATGTCCCCTAGTCTTTCTATATTCTGATAACGTAAACAATCGATCTACGTTTACCCGTTCCACTCCATTCATTAATTTATAGACTTCTATCATATCTCCCCTCAGCCGTCTCTTTTCCAGGTTAAAGAGCCCTAACCTTTTTAGCCTTTCTTCATAGGAGTATCCTTCCATCCCCTTTACCATTTTGGTAGCTCTTCTCTGAACCTTTTCTAAAATCGCTATATCCTTTTTAAGATACGGCGACCAGAATTGCACACAATATTCAAGGTGCGGTCTTCACCATGGAACGATATAGAGGCATTATAATATCTTTTGTTTTATTTTCCATTCCTTTCCTTATCATACCTAGCATTCTATTTGCTCTCTTGGCCGCCGCTGCACACTGGGCCGAGGGTTTTAACACGGTATCCACAATGACGCCTAAATCTTTTTCCTGGGTGGTGGTTCCTAATGTGGAACCATGCATCGTGTAACCATAGTTTGGGTTGTTCTTCCCTAAGTGCATAACCTTGCACTTGTCCACATTAAATTTCATCTGCCATTTTGATGCCCAGTCTTCCAATTTATCAAGATCCTCTTGCAATTTTCCACAATCCTCTTGGGTTTTAACAACTTTAAATAGTTTTGTGTCATCTGCAAATTTGATAACCTCACTCCTTATTCCACTTTCCAGGTCATTTATGAATATGTAAAAAAGCAGCGGACCCAGCACAGATCCCTGGGGTACACCACTATTCACCTTTCTCCATTGGGAAAATTGGCCATTTAGCCCTACCCTCTGCTTTCTATCTTTTAACCAGTTCCTGATCCAAGTTTTTTTTAACATAGGCTGGCAGAGGATGTGGGAGTGGATTTAGCTCAGCCACAAATTATTGGGGAAGTGGAGACTTTACTGTTCTGACAGATTTTGCTTTAACAAGAGATCCAATTCCCGGTTCCGACTGGACATGTCCTGCAAGTATTACCATCAGTAGTGGAAAGAATAGATAGATGTTTGGAGGTTTGTCCGGCTCTTCTCTCCCAGGTCAGAGTCTCATGATTTGCCAGGAGAGAAGAGCCACGGGACCTGGAGTGGAGGCAGCATGGTAAGCCATCCATGACTAAGTTTGCTGCACTGGCTCCACCATGTAGGCCCGGCGGGGATGCACCCCCTACCCAGTCAATACCTGAGGCATGCCGCACCCACTGCCTATCTCTTGGTACGCCACTAGGATATGGTAAATCATTTTTTAAATTATTATTCTAAACTGTATAAATCTAGCAAGAATATTACATGACACCATTAATATGTTTCAGAGTAGACTTGCAAGGCCTGAATTATCCCCTAGTCAGAAAGCAGAAGTGAATAAGGAAATTACTGATGAGATCAGAGTCGCCATAAAATCCCTGTTAACTATTAAGTTGCCAGGACACGATGTCCTCACACAAGAACTCTCCAGGGTACTTTCATATCTCTTCATATTCAAGTTGAGTCAGGTCTTCCAGGGTTTTGTGAAGCAGGGAGCAGTGGGTGGTACATGCGTGGAGGAGACAGTAATGGTGCATGTAAAGCCGGGTAAAGACACCCGTCAGTGTCTAACTATAGACCTCTTTCCCTAATGAATGATGATTTCAAGATATTTTCCAAAATACTAGCTATATTGTTGGGGGATGTGTTGGACATTCTGATAGGAAGGAAGCAAACTGGCTTCATGAAAGTGAATGCTACCATAAGATATGTGAGGCTGCTGTGCAATGTTTTAGTGGAGGTGCAGCAACCAGAGATCTCACAAATTGCTCTTTTACTAGAAACGGAGAAAGCCTTTGATAATATTGAATAGACTTACCTTTTTAAAGTGATGGTATGGATAGAGTTAGCTGGATACTATATAAAAATGGTGGAGGCCCTTTATGCAAATCCTATAGCAATAGCCTGCTCTCTCCATCAGTGATCATAAAAAAGAGAAACAGGTAGGGGTGTCCCCTTCCTCCCTCCTATTTAATATTTCTATGGAACCATTAATATTAGTGGTAAAAGCAGATCCTAAAATAGTTGGAGGTTATTGTGGGCTGATAAGAGTATAGACTGCCATTGTACACTAATGCACATATTAAACTGATGAAGTTCTAATGTTTATCAAAGCAAACTTCATTCAACATGTGTTGAGGAAGATAGACCAACTGAACACCAATACACCTCTTATTGGGAAAATAAAACATACACCAAGGTGGAAAGGAAGGGCTGTGCGGAGCTGAGTTACATCAAAGCTAAGTTTTTTCCGCTTTTGTGGCTTATTACTATACTATTAATCGTATATACCCTTGAATGATATCAGGTTTGCTGACTATTAATCCTGGTCACACAGCAAGCAACATTTTGTTTTGTGGGGATTTGTTTAAATTTTTGTGCATTACACTTTTGTTTTGTTTTTTTGTTTCATTAGTTCCCCTATCATTGAGGGTTTTTTTGACCGCTGATATTTTTCTGGGCTCAGCCGATTAATTAGGCATTGTTTTTCTTTTCTTTGCCATTTGACTGGCTCACCCCCTTTGTTGTCCTGTTCAAGGAGAGAAACTGAGGTCTTTTTTCCTCTACGACTGTTGTTTTCTTGTGTTGTGTGCTTTATAGAAGCTCCTATTTACTGTTTAAGTTTCTTCTTTTTTTCTGTTTTTTTATTTTGTTTTTTTGGACATAACTTTTGTTTTTTTTGGGGGTGCTTTGTTGGGGGCTTTTTTCATTATTTACACCAAATGCAATGACCAGATGCACCCGCCCTCTACCTGGCATGTCATGGCAGGGTAATGCGCCACCGATGGAAGGTGGGGACAGAGCACATGATGCAAATGCTCATAGCACCAGCAGCACCCCTCCAGTGAGTAGGCAGGTATGTGCCCTAGCATGCGGAAATGATGAGGTATGTCTCTACCCCACAGGCATTTCTGCTTCCTGCGTGACACAGAGGCATGCTGTATGCAATACCACACAATTCGCAGCATGTGCCCACGGCTGATAAGGTGTATCTGACAGCAGCAGTAGGAGGAGCAGGGTGAGCAGTCATGCAAATACCCAGTCTGAACAGCAGGCCGACAGGCCCCCCCCAACATAGAGGCAGGGCACCACATGTAACAGCACACATCGCTGTGACATGGACACCACAGAAACAGCATGCCCCCACCCCAGGGTCCCACAACACAGTAACGGCTCACACTGCCTCACCCCCCACAGAGCTCAAACATGCTGGAACACCCTAAGTGTGTGCCCACTCCCCCAGCAACCACAGTACTGAAGCAACAGGAAGAGCAGGGTATGGACATGTGTGGCGCGGCCACCGTGATGTCTCATAGAGAGGTATGGGCACTGAGCATGGTAAGATGATACAAAGAAGCCTGTCTGCCCCACCATAGTGACAGTGACAGGAGCATTGTCTGGAGGTTCATGCAGGAAACACATAACTGATGTGGGCCACCCATGGGCCTGGAATGACAGCACCCTGTGCCATTAGCACACCAGGAACCCAGCTGCCCATGGATGACCTGTCAGACACGGAGCAGAGACACCACAGTCATGCAGCTAACCCTGACCTCTTGCAGCACAGCAAGTGGCAGCACAGCAGGAGGACTCCCCACCCTGTCCCCTGATGGCTCCACCCCTGACACTGTGGAGGACACTGGTGCAGATATGCCCCCCAGCCTCAGGGGGAGCAGAAGCACAACCACCAGTGGGGCCACTGCCAAACCCCATCCTCCTGTCCAGCCCAACATCATCAGCAGATGAGAAGGAGGACAAGGATGCCTAGCAGAGGAGACAGTATTCTCCCCCTCCACCTCCCCTGAAGAGGACAGAGTCAATGGCAGTGGGCAGGGGGGCCTATGTCCCACAGCACACCTGGGGGACAGTATGCAGTAGATCAGTGGCCAGGTCCCACCAGTGCCATGCGCAATTGCTGCGCAGACAAGGGGCAACCTCTTGACCCTCATCCTCCAGCTCCTGGTGAAGGGGGTATGTGGCGTGACAGGGAGGGCAGCTGGGGAGGCCCCATGGAGTGTTGTGGGGGAGGCTGAAGTGACACAGGCTGAGGGGTCAGGCAGGGCAGGGGTTGGGTGCCATGGGGCACAGCTGTTAGTCAGTGTGTGTGGGCAATTCTGTGTCTGTCCCATGTATGTTTGCTGAGTAAATAAAGTGTTATGCTGTTCAACTTGTGTACTTTGTGTGCCTACGTATCTGTCGCCCACAGCAACCCTGACCAATAATTGCCCCAGTCATATGTGTCGTGCTTCAGGGGAGATGCTGTGCTGCATGCCACACATTCATGGTAGCCCATACATGGCTGAGCCAAATAGCCAGGTAGACTGGCCACCACAGTAGCAAGAGACAGAGCAAATACACAGGGGGAATGGGGAGGTACCACATGGGAGGGGAGCTATGAACATGTGGCAGCAGAACAGCCAGTGGTCCACGGGGGCACCATGACCTTGGGCAGTGGAGCTGGCTGCAGCACAGATGCCAGTGGTGCATGCCATGCAGAGGAAGCAGGATAGGGAAAGGGGATGCACCTACAGAGCCATTAACATTTCTCTGTTGGCTCATGCTGCTTGGCGGTATAGCTGCCCCTGCACACCTCCCAGATGATGGGGCCCTTTCAGTGCCCCAAAAGACTGCCTGCTGTGTGACTGGGGGTGATGTATGGGGCTGCAGGTGGGCCTCCAGCAGTAGTCGCAGGCCCATGAGCTCACCCCTGAGGCCCTCCACATGGCATGAGACGTGGGAGAGGGGCCTGTGCAGTCCTGCAAGGCTGCATGCAAGCATGCGCTCCAGACGAGCCATGGCTGGCATGTCTTTGGGGTCTCCACCTGCCTCTTGGGACCTCACATGGGGCCCCACATCAGATAGGGGTGGGGTTTGTGGCCCACCAACATGGGCAGAGGCTGCAGGCAGCTCCGTTGATTCATTGCCGCCATGACTGGCACCACCACAGCCTCCTAACAACCCCAGTTTCCATAACCTGGGCCCTACACTGCCTCCTTGCCTTCCATGTCCCCTTTTAGCTGAACTGTCACATCAACCCACACCTGCCTTCAGAACCCCCATCCACTCTACACACACACACCCTCACCCACACTCTCCTCTCCCCCTGCCTTCCCTCCCCATCCCTTCACCTTTGCTCCCACCCTCCTGCCACTCACACACCCCGACGTGTTCCACTCCATTCATTAATTTATAGACCTCTATCATATCTCCCCTCAGCCCTCTCTTTTCCAGGTTGAAGAGCCCTAACCTTTTTAGCCTCTCTTCATCCCCTTTACCATTTTGGTGGCTCTTCTCTGTACCTTTTCTAATAATGCTATAGCCTTTTTTAGATATGGCGACCAGAATTGCAGGCGTGTGACGCATGTGGAATGTGCAAGACAGTGTGCCATAGGGGGGCCAGCTGTGACACAGTGGAGTAGGTGGCAGCATGAGTGGTCTGGGGGCTTGGTTCACATGCTGCCACAGACATCAGTCCCATATGTGGGCCCCTTATGCGACAGCCCTGCCACCCCAAAGTGACCGGAACAGGCCTCAAACTATATCCATGGTGCCCGATGACTGCCATGCATGCCCTGTATGGCTGGACAGTGATGTGCTGGGGGTACTATGTGTATGCGGCACACCATGTGTATGACCCACCCCCCCATGACAGCTGCCAAATGTGGGGCACTGGCAATGGACAGGTGACGGACACACAAGGAACAGATGGACCATGCAATGAGTATGTCCCAGCTGCGGCAGCTGTGGGTACCATGCCATGGATTCACATATCCAGACACATGGGTCCACACACAGGGTACCATTGGAAGATGCCAACCGACACATGTCACAGCCCACACGGGATATGGAGGGGGCACAGCACATGGCTGGGTGGATACTGCACCCTGGCACATATCAGCAAAAATACTGGTGGAGTGGGCCCTGAACCCCCAACCCCAGAGGCAGTCACCATACCAGCAGCCCATGATGGCACACTGCTGGGACTAATGTCCCAGGCAGGCAATGTACATGATGCACAGAGGCTTAGGCCAGTCATACAGGGCATATCTGCATGGTGTGGACATGCACAGGACTGTGGCGGCTGTGGCTCATGCCCAGCACCTCTCCAGGCACTGGCATGTGCATCGAGTAGTATGGGCAGAGAACATATGGCTCAGGCAGTCAGGCATAGCATGCCTGGACAAGGCTGTCACCCACCACCACCCTCCGTCTGGACTATGCACCCTGGGATGCATCTACAGTGGAGTCCAGCTCATCGCCATCACCCAAGGCAGGCTCAGGCTCATCTGGCAGTGGCTGCTGGTGCCGCAGGGTATAGTTGTGGAGCATGCAGCATGCCACTGTGATCTGACGTACCTTGTGAGGCCTGTAGAGCATCTCCTCCCCCCCCCCACCCCGATGCAGTCCAGGCATCTAAACTGACACTTCAATTGGCTGAAGGTACGCTCTATGATCCCCTGTGTGGTCTAACTTGTATGGTTGTACTAGTGCTATGCTGGGTTGCTACAGTAGAGTATGGGGGTCAGCAGCCAGTCGTGTAAGGGGTAGCCCCGGTCACCTGCAGAGGGAGACAGAACAGCAAACTGTCAAATAGCTGGTGTGCAAGTGAGGGGGTCATGTGTTACCAACATGCTGTGGGCTGTGGACAGCTGTGTATATGCGTGGCTGTCTCTGCTGTATGGATAGTACCATGGGTGCCAGTGGGGCACTGTGTGTCCGCTGTCCACATGTGCATGGGGACCCCCAAAGACACAGAGGTCCCTGCTGGGGGGTAGGCCTAGGCATTGTGGGCATGTATGGTGCCCCTACGCTGTACCTGGCCCACACCTGGCATACCCCTGAGCGGCAGTAGACAGGACTGCATGACATGCCGGTAAGTGCAGACTCACTGCAACCATTCTGGTTACCTGCCTCCATCCCCTGCTGCATGTACAGAGCAACTATGCATGCAGCAAAGGGCAGGGAAAGACACATATGGATGATGGATGTGGGATGGGTGGAACCAAACCCTGTATGTACAGGGCCAGGGTGTACCATGCCATGTATGTTGGGGGGTTGCCAGGGTGGCGCCTTGCACATATCTCCACTGTAGTAGCATAGGGGCAGTGCACCCCCCATGTCCATCAGCTCCCCAGGGCCAAGGGGCCCACACCTAGAGCCTTGAGGTCATGGAGGGTGGGTCACCACCACCTGCCCAGTGCATACACCCTTATGCAGTGCACCATGCCTCCCAGTCCAGGATGTCTGTGCATATGCCCACCTAGTAGCCATCCACCACTGATGTGGCCCCCCTTGAACCGTGCATGGAGCCCTGACCGACTCAGAACATAGGCGTCGTGACAGGATCTTGGGTACTTTGTACAAATATCCATGATTTCACCATGCATGTTGCACACCACCTGCATGTTGACAGAGTAGAATGCCTTGCGGTTCTGATATGCACCCTCACTCCATTGCAGGGGCTGGAGGGCAAAGTGTGTACTGTCCACCACACTTGGACCAATGGGAACTCTGGCACAGTGTAGAGGTCCTGCATGGTCCAGTGCTGGTATTTCTGTGTTGCTGGGAAGCAGATGGTCTATGCCATGGACCGCAGGTAGGTGCCCAGGAATTGTGTAAGGCTCCATGATACTGCAGGCTAGCTGAGTCCCCCAACAGCTGACAGCACCATCTGGAACGAGCCTGTCACCAGGAAGGCCAGTGCTGTTGTCACTTTCAGGTGTACTGGTATTGGATGACCCCTCTGCGTGGGGCTCACCTCTGCCACAGCAGCCTATTGATGATGGCAATGACCAGTGGGGCACACCCACAGGTGTACACAGCAACACCTGCATCAATGTGCTGAGTGTTTGCTTGCTCACAGCGCTGCCCCACAGGCATGGTCTGAGCAAGAGTTGGGGCTGCTGTGCCAGTCCACAGCATTGCAAGAGAAGCATATCATGGCCATAGAGCAGCTGACCGTGGCTACCAGCACCCTCCAGACTACCATAGTAGAGTTCATGATGGAGCTGCACTATGTCCCTGGGCGGTCTGTCCCTACCCAGCCCCATTCATCCTCCAGTGTGTCTCCCATGAGGTCTGGGCAGGGGCATGGTGGAGCAGCTCCCACAGCTGTAGCTTCCTCAGCAGCATGTGCACCAGAGCCTCCGCATCTGAGATCCAGTGGTGGCCCTCCCCACAGGTAACCCCTCTCCTTGAGCCAGTTCCTTAGGGCATTGACCCCTGGATGGTGTTTCCCCTATTCCATGAGGGTATCGTGGAGTCAGGCAGCAGGAGCTGTGACACCTCTGCGTCCAAGGACTCACCACCATGCATATCTGTGACTGTGGTTATTGAGGCACAGATGCATGTGCCCTCAGGGAGGGGGAGGAGCAAGAGGTGGCACAGGGGACACAGGGGGGGGGGGGTTCTAGCACCAAGGTTGGGGGGAGCCATGTGGGTGGGATTGGGGCTGATGGGGATGCACAGGCAGTGTGGGTTTGGACAGGGGTGTGTGAGGTAGGTGTCAGTCATGTTCCAGGGTTTTCTGTATGACACTGTGGCATGTGGGTGGGCATGGGTGGTTGGGGAGTGGGTGGATCCACAGGATAGCACTGCCTCATAGGTCTGGCTTTGGGTGGGTGCAGGGGACACACCGTTCTGCGGGGAATGGACACATATGTTCATGTGCTGCTGCAGACTCACACATTGATATGTCCATGCCTGCCATACACTGTCCAGCCGCCAGTGCTCTTCTGTGCCACCTCTGGAGGTCACTACTGGGGGCATTACCAGCATCACTGCATGCATAGGACACCTGTCCATGCTCTGACCACTATCACATTTGTCACACCCTCCTCCCATCTGGGTCTGCTTGGACACACATCTACTGCCATAAAATTAGGTGCTTTCCTTAGGGCTCCATCCACAACTGATCTTGCTAGGGTGTTGGGGGCTCAAGTTACCTAGCTTCTGCACCCTCCATGGGGTACTGAGGTTGCTGCGTGTGCTCAGGGTTTGCATGCCCTGGGACTCCCACAGGCCTTGGGACTCTGGTGCTGCTGTGACCCATTTGGGGCCTCCTGTCTTGCTTGCTGGCTAGTGGCTATGTTGGTGGCTGTTCTGGACACACTTGATTGTCATTGGCTGTGCCGTACAGATGTTTTCCTGGGCCTGTTCTGACAAGCACAGAGTGGTTGCTGCATGTGATGCACTCTTATGGACAGACACGTGTGCTTCATATTTTGCACAATATGGTGCTGTGGATGGTACATTGCCACACTGGGTGGTAGTGATGGGTCGCAAACCCATGGCTGTTTGGTTCCCAGGTAGTGCTGTTTCCAGTGTGCTACACATCCATTATATGATATGCATGGCTGCCAGTAGCTATAACCTGCATTGCCGGCATCACACTCTGCTCATAGTTATCAGGTATCACCCTTCATGGACAGGTATGTGGGTCTTGTGGTGCCTTGCCCAGCATTCAGTCCCATACCTCTAGCTTCTGGCCTATATGTGCATACATTCTGCTGCTCTGATCTTCTATACCCATCATATCTCTCCCTAAACCCCTTTCTGTGAACACTGCTCTTCTGCCAGTTTGCCTCTATCTGTGCCCTTCTCTTCTATAGCCATATCCGGACATCACTGCCCCCACCCTGCTGCTCCATATTCCTAGGACACTGTACCTGAGTCTGTAAGGCATGCTTTTTCCCTGGAAACTCTCAGATCCACTGGCACCACTTTGGAATCTGATCCACCTAGGTTTCCTTATGTTTCCAGTCCATTTTAACCCTGCACATATCCTGCTCATAGCTGCTGTGCTGTTTGTGCCAAATAGATTGTACGCCTGGCTGGGCAGGAGCCGTCTGTTAATGTGTCTGTGCAGCACTGCATACACCATGTGGTGCTATAGAAATGATCAGTGGTGGTTTCTCTGGCTGTCATGGGGCATTCTGGCTATGGTATCTGAGGCATATCTATCTAGGTACTGGCATTCTTTACAGCAGCTACATCTGTCCCATCTGGGGTATGTCAATCAGTCTGTGGGGCGACCCTGTCTGCCTTTCCACACCCAGCTTTGTAGTACTGCTCCCCCAGTCAGGGCTGTGTGGGCATGAGGGGGGTGGGCCCTGTGCCATCCCACACCAGGTAGCCAGACCCCAGATATGTCACCACTCTCATAACTCTCGTGGATCCTAGTCTGGGTAGGGGTGTGCGCCACATGGCATAGTCTGGGGAATGTTGGTACTATATCAGTCATGTCTCCCGATGGCAGCTACACACTGCTGTATACAGGGTACCCTGTGCATAATACTCCAGATGGTACCCTTAAATTATAGGCTCTCATATGGCTACATGTCAGGAAATATCACTATCACTACTAGTGTCCCTCAGATTAAGGGCTTCAAGTGTGCATATAGCACTACTACATGCTCAACAGCTCTCTGTGCATCATGGGCATGCATTAGTGCTGTTTGCACTGTCGGGTGCCCCTATTATGGAGGTCCCTCATCTTTTCCGGGCATATACTTGAATATTTGGCTATGGTGGGCCCTCTCTGTCTTTGCCTGCCTCATCACACTGGAACTTGGTGACACTGTGGTCATCCATACAGTCCAGGTACTGGCCAGGCCTTCATGTCCCCCCTGCACTGCTGCTGCCCACACCAGTTCCCCCCCCCCACCCATGCACCCTTCAGACCACACACACACACACACTCTCACTTTCTATGACAGCAACATGATTCTGCCAGAGGGCTGCCCTGCACCTGTACATATCAGCTATGACATAATATACGCACATGGAGTACCAGGGCTACATATCTGATCTCCCTTCTCACACCAAAAGGTATCCTTTCCCTGCTCATATCCATACTATCCCTACATCAGCAGTCCCATCTTTACGTGCATAGTTTTGCTGGGGTCCCTAGATTGTCTCCTTTGGCACATACAGCACATAGGTGCATGGCCTCATTGGACACTTTTGCTCTTCTTAATATTGCTGCAAGTGTGTTTAGATATGTTTCTTTACCCTACAACATTCCCTCAGTTCTGCTCCCTGTATCTTATGACTGCATCTTGTATTTGTGCTGACTGCAGTGGCGCCACTTCAAAACCTACTTGTCACATCCATGTACCTATATGGGACGCATTGTGGGGCAGAGCTGAATAATTTCTAAGTCCAAGCCTTATACCTGGTTTCAGCAGGTATAATGTGGATGTTTCTAGATTACACCTCATACATACATGGCCCTTTCGGGAATAAGCTTTCTACGTCTCTGCGGATGACCATGCCCCTGTTCCGCCCTCTCCCACCCACGTTCTTAACGCCCCATGCTACACCCTGGACCTGCATGTCAGCAGTGCTTCAGAATACGGTAGGGGACATTTTTGCCACTGACACATCCTCACCACACATGGACATCCCTTATTCATGTTCTAGAATGACCTCCTTAGTTTCTATTGTGGATGTTTGGGGGGGGGGGGAACCTCAGATTTTGAATGTACAGGTACCCTTAAGTTATACAGACATGGTATGGAATTTCATAATACACATTATCTGGCACTCACAAGCTAATGTGGAGAGTAGGCAGGTTAGAAGCGGAGGGTGGATGTGAACGCATTAGCGTGTGAGTGCAGTTAACATGGCAATTAGCATGGGTACACCTAATAACATCTTTATTGGTGCCATTAGGTGCACCTGCATTAATTGTGCTGCTCGTTATGGTACTCAATCATGTGTTAGTTCCCAGAAAGTTGCTGGTCATGCCCTCAGCAACTTATGTGGAGACTTTGCACTTAATGTACGTTGGTGATGCAGAAGTGCAAAAGCTTATCAGACCCCATAATCATGTTTGTGAATCTGTATAATATAATATGACAAAATAAAGTACAGCCAATATTTTTGTTAATGTAACTTGTTCAAATATCAATAAAGATAGCAAAACTAAAAAAAAAAAAAAAAACCTTGTACTAAGCCCTCTTTGAATATTAGTTTCATAATATCTTCACTCATTCAACCATGGGATAAATCAAAAAAGCAGAGCTCCAAAAACTTTTCACAATCGCCTCTTTTGAGAGGGCTCGGCTTGAATTTCCTAACAATTTGAATTTTATCTCTTCTATTTAGTTTCCATGATCACTTATATACATTGGAAAGATCAGGCATAAATTAAATGTTTGGATTATGGAACACAGAAGTTGTCTGTGTAATAAGGTTATGAATGCTCCCATAATGTCCCATTGTATACAAAGAGCACCTGTTTTTGGAGATTTAATTTTTAGTGCTACCCAGGTTATAAGGCAGGATTTACGTGGGGGTGACCTGGATCAAGCTTTATTATAGACTGAGCAACATTAAATTTTTAATTTGAACCGTGTGGTACCACAAAGTCTTAATAGAGAGATCAATTGGTCTGTTTTTATTAAGGATTTTTGTTTTTTAGATGTGCTTGCTTTACATTTTTTGACAGCATCTTTGTACAGCAGCCCCTTCTTTGACGCATTATGTCAGTTTCAATGTCATGTCATCAGACACTTTAACTGCTCTCCCTTTAAGGGTTGGACTTTGGTGTTCTTGTTTTTGGCATCCATTAAGAGTGTCGTTTCAGCATCGATTGTAAGCTTTGTTGCATTTTGTAAACATTTTTCTGGTATCACAGTCCTTTATGTTTCTTTTTGTGCTGTTCTTGAGCCCCCGAAGCAGGCGTGAGCAATTGAAATACTACAGTACCATCTTTACAATGTCAGCAGGTGGGAGCAGCTGAAACACCATGGTACCATCTTTACGTTGTCTTTATTCCAGTTTTAATGATTGTTAACTGTGTGGCACTTTTTCGAGCTGTTAGCACTATTTAAAGATAAATAAAAAGGAGTTGGCAAAGTTTTTTACATATTCAATGAAGTGATTGTGAAAAGCTTTTGGAGCTCTGCTTTTTTGATTTATCCATTGTAAGAGTGGCACAGACCTCATTTTTGTCTCGTTCTGTCTCAATGGCTCATTCAACAAAGGGCAAGTTACACTGCTCGTTAAATAAGGGTTATGGTTTAGGACACACATTTTCTAACTATTATTTCAGGAAGGGTCCCTATATCTTGCCTGCATCTTAGTAATCATTCCTTACACTAAACCTAATTAGCTCCAGAGCACACACAAATCACACTTGAATAAGCCATTCTTCATGAGACAGCATATCTTGGGAGCTCAAATAGCTGACTCCATTTTGCTGAGCAGCAACTAATAAATGTGTCACTAGTGAGACATTCATCCTAGGACTCATTCAGCTACAGGAAGACTACAAGAACTGCTGAGGGTTTATGGGCAAAGTCATTTCATGTTCACAGAATATCTACAAAATTATTTCTGAATAGAAAATTTGAATCATTGGGTAGGTTTGCTACATATGATATAAAGAGCCATTTACCTCCACTTACATTTATCTAAGGTTTTCAAATCCATTTTCTTTAATAGATCAGGCATAATAATCCTGCATCTATCTTTAAGAGTAGTACATGTGATGTTACCTTTTTACAGCTCATAACAGATCTACAGGCATTAACTTTTCAGGTGACTGTTCTACACAATACATGAAGAAAGAGAAGATCTTCAAGTATCAATAAATATAGAGACCAAAAAATGAGGCACAAAAACACAGAAACTGTCCAATTGTATTGGATGCCACCATCTTGCTTAATATGAATCTCCGAGTCCACCCTAGAAATTCTAGGAGGCATAATGAAAGTATTAAGAAGACAATAGCAGTAAATTTAAAATACTGAGATCACATCAAACATACTCTGGCTTTGGGGTAGCGTTCATTCTTGTTATGGTGGGGGTATTTTATAAAGACTTTTTTGAGTGCACATGGCCAAAAATTCCAACTGTCAGAAGCCAAAAATTCCAACTGTCAGAAAAATGCATGCGTTGACATGATGACACATACTTTGCCTGCAGGTGTGTAAGGGACATAATTTGGGTACATCTTGGTAGGAATCTGTAAATTAGCATAGATTATAAAATATGCGAATCTGAAAACATAGCATCCTGATCTGAGAGTTTCTGAATCACTTCAACAGAGAAACGTTCTACTTGGGAGAAGGAGGTTCGAAGGGAACCTTCCATTCGCGCCACCAACTCCCAAACATCTTTTAGTGATACCTCAGATGGAACAGATATCTGCAAAGGTTCAGAAGAAAATTTAACAGGAGAAGGCATCAATGCATTCTGTCCCCCCACTAACAGCAAAGAAGAGGCTTCCTGAATACAAGGAGGCAGTCCGCCGAGAGAAGCCTCCCGGACAGAAACACACTCCAAATCTTCTCCCTTCCCGGGTTGGGCATCCCCAGGCGCAAAAGAGGACTCAGACACAGTACTCACGGACTCTCCGGAAGGATTATCCAAGGAGGGAGAAGTTCCAGCGCCTACAAGATGGCGATCCATAGGGCCAGTAATTTTCCCAACTTTTGCAGGAATCGATGGAAACACCTTCTTTCTCCGTCGTCCCATAAGTCCGTGTTAGAGCTCCTCAAGGCTCCGAAGGGGCTCCAAAGGGGCGGGACCTGCCCCTTTGGTCACGCCCCTTCGGGCACGCGACCACGGGTGCGCGCCCGCGGGTCGCGTTCCGCGGTAAGCCGCAGATGATATAGCAGCCCGAAGGGGGGGGCGGGGTCTCCCAAGTCCTCCTCCTCCAACCACCGCACGGATCCCCAGGTGCAGGAAACAAGCAGGAAATCTCACCGGAGCCGCGGTAAGCCGCTGGTGATATAGCAGCCCGAAGGGGGGGGCGGGGTCTCCCAAGTCCTCCTCCTCCAACCACCGCACGGATCCCCAGGTGCAGGAAACAAGCAGGAAATCTCACCGGAGCCGCGGTAAGCCGCTGGTGATATAGCAGCCCGAAGGGGGGGGCGGGGTCTCCCAAGTCCTCCTCCTCCAACCACCGCACGGATCCCCAGGTGCAGGAAACAAGCAGGAAATCTCACCGGAGCCGCGGTAAGCCGCTGGTGATATAGCAGCCCGAAGGGGGGGGCGGGGTCTCCCAAGTCCTCCTCCTCCAACCACCGCACGGATCCCCAGGTGCAGGAAACAATTGGAAGGTCGTTTTTCTGTTGTGGAGGCTGCTGTATCTTCCTCTATAAAGGATAGCACATTGGTACATCATCAGCTAGAGGTTCTGGAGAATGGTAATCGTTTAAAAAATCTTTGTTTTTTGAATTTTCCCTGTACCCATTATCTTTCACCATTAATTTTAATTCAAAAGTATTTAAAGGAAATCTTGCTGATTGATAAGGCTGATTCTATTAAGTTTTCCTCATTGTATTATATTCCTAAGTCTTCTTTAGCGCAGGCTTCCTCTCCGGTTGAAAAACAAGAAGGAAAACCTAATGAAGCTGAGTCCTTGGATCTTTCAAATTTTTTGGAGTCTTCTGTTGATTTGATTCCACAGCGGGCCACTCTGCTTGTATCCTTTGTATCACTACAGGATAAAAATATGATTTTTAATTTATACTTTAAAAAGAAAAATTTGGCCTTTTGTGGGGAACCTATACAAATTTTTCCCGATGTGAGTAGGGTCACGCAGGCCCGTCGTAAAGCGTTTTTGGCTTTGAAGGACCGGACTCTTGCTATTGGGGCTTCCTTCTTTTTGAAATACCCTTGTAAGTGTATAGTGGAATTGGAAGGTATCAAGTATGTTTTTCATGAGGTTAATCAATTTGAGGCTTTCTTGGTTAGTAAAGAGTCTACCTGAATGTTACTTTCTTTCTTTCTATGTAATTTGGGCTTGGATTAAGTTTTGATCCCTATTATTGTATTAATTCCTTATTTTGTTAAGCTGGGAGTCTCCTAGATGTGGACTTTATTTTGTATTCTTGTTTTTGTTCTGAATAAAGATTGTTGGAAAATAAAAAAAGTTAATTTGAAAAGGAAAGACAGCCTGTGAGGAGCCCGCCCCCATGACATCACTTCCTCGGGCTCTGCATGATCGGAGGGCTCCTGACACAGTTTCTCTTTACTTTTCAATGTAAGTGTAATGCAGCCGCTGCTCTGTACAAAGCAGAACCAGCGGCTGCACTGCTATAGGGAATCACGATCGCGTTCACGCCGCGGACTTCGGCACAAAAGCCGGTTTTTTGCTCTGGCCGCTCCCGATCTTGCGGCCAGAGCAAAAAACTGGCTTTTCAATGGCCGGTTTTACAACTGTGCTGGCAGCCGGCCTGGCCATGGAAAAACCGGCCAGGCCGGCTGAAAACCGGCCGGTTGGCAACCCTAATTTGTGAGCCGAGGCCACATGTTACGGATGAAATTGGAATTTTTCCCACGGCACACCAGACAATATCTCACGGCACACTAGTGTGCCACGGCACAGTGGTTGAAAAACGCTGTTCTAAGGGAATGCCATTAATGCCTGGTGCTTTGTTCTTATATAAGGCTTTCAATGCTACTTCAACTTTTTCTTTCATCACCAATGGTTCCAGATCATAAGTAACAGGTTGAAACGGCTGTTGGTCTACTTGATCTTTATCATATAAAAACTCTGTATATTCTTTCCACCTTTTTTTTTTATCTTCACAGCATCATTCAACATAGATCCTTGAGCATCTTGTAACATTCCAATTTGAGGCTGGCATATTTTCTTTAACCCTCATAGCTTTAGAAAAGTCAATCTTATTCTTCCTCTAATAGTTTCTGCTTCTATTTCCTTGCATGCATCATTGTACTATTTCTCCTTGTCTTCCCTTGCTGCACATTGGAAATCTCTGTTGAGTTCTGCAATTGCCTTTCTATCTCCTCTGGCTTTAGCTTCTCTGAGCTTCTGGGCAATTTTCAGAGTTTCTTCAGTCATTCGTTTTGGCCATTTTTGCTTTTTCACCTTTTGTATAGACTTCTCACTTTCTTCAAACACAACCTTCTTGATGTCATCCCATAACTCTTCTGGAGTTCTGTCATTTGTATTTAAAGCAACAAATCAATTTTGCAGGCAGTCTTTAAATTCCAGTGGTATATTTTCAAGGTCATATTTTGCTACATTCATGGGTGGCTTACTCTTTTTCAACTTTAGCTTGAGTTTGCATACTAGCAGTTGGTGATCTGTACCACAGTCAGCTCCAGGACTTGTCTTTGTTGATGTTATAGAGCTTTTCCATCATTGACTTCCACAGATGGAGTCAATTTGATTTTTGTACAGTCCAGAAGTCCCATTTGTACAGTCACCACTTGGGTTGCTAGAAGAAGGTGTTTGAGATGAAGAGATCGTTGGTCTTGCAGAATTCTGTCAGTCTTTCTTCATCTTCATTTCTGTTGCCAAGTCCATATTTTCCAACCTTTTTTGCCTTCTTCTTTGTTGCAAACTTTTGTGTTCCAGTCACCCATGACTATCAGGATATCCTGTTTGCATGTTTTGTCAATTTCAGCTTGTACCTGTTCATAGAACTCAATTTCATCCTCTTCTGCAGCTGTTGTTGGAGCATAAACTTGAATTATAGTTGTGTTAGGCATTCCTCGTAGACAAATAGGAATTAAGCATTCACTGACTGCATTGTATTTCATTACAGTTCTTGCAAGTTTCTTCTTTACTATAAATGCAACACCATTTCTTTTTTCTCTTTCATTTCCAGCATAGTAAACCATGTGATCATCGGATGCAAAGTGCCCAATGCCAGTCCATTTCAGTTCGCTGACACCCAACAGATCAAGTTGTACACGTTCCATTTCATTCTTGACCACTTCCAACTTCCCTTGGTTCATGCTTCGTATGTTCCATGTCCCAATATGTAAGACATCCGGGGAGCTTCTGACTCTCATTTCATGCACAGCTACTTCAGCAGTCAGACGTCCTGAGGGCTTTGATCCAACCACATTATAAATGCTGGCTTTACTCTGAAAAGCCTTCAGGTCCTCCCCAGTAGCCAGTTGAGTGCCTTCAGACTTTTTCTTTCATCTTCAATGCTTCCGTATCATAGTGCTGGAAGATGAGACTTGGGGGGGGGGGGGGTGGGTCTCATCTTCCAGCACTATAGTGCAATTTGTTTAGTTGTGACTATCCATTCCGTTTTTGTGGCAAGATACGGAAGTAGATTGTCAGGCCTTTTGTCCGAACAGTTTAAGTTTAGTATTGTTGCCATTGTCACACAAATGTGTCCCATTCTGCTGCTGCCCAGATGTGTAGTTTGTCTTGGTCTGGCACCTTAGCTGAGACCTGTCCATCTTGGGAGACATTGTCAGTAGTTAAACTACCGATAGCTTAGCCTTCCACATCACTGATGCACACAAGCCCTCACAGCATGACAAGTTGCAAACCCTGTGAGATATGGTCTCCAAAACTGAACACAATACTCCAAGTGAGGCCTCACCAATCACTTGTACAGGGGCATTAATGCATCCTCCTTTCTGCTGGTTATTCCTCTCTGTATGCAGCCCAGCATCATTCTGACTTTGGCTACTGCTTTGTCGCATTGTTTCGCCACCTTGAGATCATCAGATACTAGCACTCCGAGGTCCCTCTCCTGGTTTATGCACACCAACCTATCGCCCCCTATTGCATATGATTCCTTTGGATTTCTGCATCCCAAGTGCATGACTGCACTTCTTCACATTAAATCTTAACTGCCAAGCATTGGACAATTCTTCCAGTTTTTTTAGATGTTTTCTCATGTTGTCTACTCTGTTTCAAATTTTTGTGTCATCTGCAAAAAGGCAGACTTTTCCATTCAGGCTTTCCACAATATGACTCACAAATACATTAAACAGTATCAGTGACAGGACCAATCCTTGAGGCGCACCACTATGCACCTTCCTGTCTTCTGAGTTCCATTTACCACTACCTTCTGTCATCTGTCAGTCAACCAATTTCTGATCCAGTTCACCACCTTGGGATCTATTCCCAGGCTACTCAGTCTATTCTTAAGCCTACTATGAGGAACAGTATCAAAAGCTTTGCTGAAATCTTGGTATATCACATCCATCTTATGCTCTTGATCTAGTTCTCTGGTCACCTAGTCAAATAACAAAATCAAATTTGTTTGGCATGATCTTCCCCTGGTAAAATTATTCTGCCTCGGATAATGCAATCCATTGGTTTCCAGAAAGTCCACTATTCTTTTTTTCAAGAATGCCTACATTACTTTTCCCACCAAAGAGGTAAGGCTTACCAGCTTACAGTTTGTTACCTCTTCCCTATTACCACTTTTGTGAAGAGGTAGCATATCAGCCCTTCTCCAGTCTTGCAGAATTTCTCTTGTCTCCAAGGATCTATTAAAAACATTATTTAAAGGCCCTGCCAGAACCTTTCTGAACTCCTTCAGTATCCTGGAATGTATTCCATCTGGTCCTATGGCCTTGTCCACTTCCAGTTTTGCAAGCTGTTCAAAAACATCATCTTCTGTGAATGGTGTGGCATCTTTTCCATTCCAATTTGCATATTTCTCAATTTTACAAGGTCCTTCTCCAGGATTTTCTTTCGTGAATACAGAACAGAAAATGAAATTAGACTTACCTGCTAATTGTTGTTCCTGGAGTGGACCCGTCTAGTCCCGGAACCTTTGGGTTCCCCATCTTATCCAGCAGCTTGGAGACTGAGAAACACCTTCTTTTGTGACATCATCAGTATATCTCTCCGGAGCCTGCCTGAATCCAGCAGTTACCTATTGACAAAGCAGACTCACCGGAGAAACAAGTAAGTATCCATCCAATCAAAGAAAACCTAACCAATGCAGCACGGAAATGATATGCCGCAAGGTAAACGGTAGTGAAAGAGAAGCACAGCAGGAACCTTGCTGTGACTATAAACGCAAACAAGAACAGCCGCAAAGAGCCCCCTCGCCCGCAGCTCCTTGCACTGCCCTCTGCTTAGAAACCACCCCCGGAAAGAAGTAGGCATTTACTTTATCTGCTATTTTGTCTTAACCTTTTTTTTTTTTTTTGTACCCTTGGAGGAAAATCCCCCAAACGTAAAACAAAAAAGAGATTGCTTACCTGTAGCACAGTACCCTGAGCCATAGACTCGTTTGCCCAGGGACTCCGGGAGGGGTCCGGGACTAGACGGGTCCACTCCAGGAACAACAATTAGCAGGTAAGTCTAATTTCATTTTCCTGATCGTGTCCCCGTCTAGTCCCAGAACCTCTGGGTCCTTACCAGAGCAGTGAAATTGTTAAGTACGGGAGGGTCCCGGCAAACCCGCTTGCAGGACTGCGGAACCAAAAGAAGTCTCCTCTTCCCTTTGCACATCCAACCGATAGTGCTTTACGAAAGAATTCAAGGACGACCACGTCGCCGCCCTACAAATCTCCACCAGCGACACCAAACGCACCTCCGCCCAGGAAGTTGCCTGCGCTCTCGTGGAATGGGCCCGCAACCCTTCCGGCACCGCCCTACCACGCAACACATAGGCCGACGCAATGGCCTCTTTGATCCAGCGCGCAATGGAAGCCTTGGACGCCGCTTCCCCCTTGCGGCGCCCTCCAAAGAGAACAAAAAGTCTGTCGGATTTCCGAAAAGTCGCCGTCTGCTTGAGATACTTCTTTAACGCTCGGCGGACATCCAAGAGGTGAAGCCGTTTCGAAACAGAATCCGCACTCCAGGAAAAAAACGGCAGGGAAATCTCCTGATTGACATGAAACGCCGAAAGTACTTTGGGGAGAAAAGCCGGCACCGGCCGCAAAACGACCTTAGAGGCCATGAAAGACAGGAAAGGCTCTCAACAGGAGAGGGCCTGCAGCTCCGATACTCTCCTGGCCGAGGCCACAGCCACCAGGAAAACCACTTTCAACGTAAGATCCTTCAGCGACGCCTGCAGTAGAGGCTCAAACGGCTCCTGTTCTAACGCCTCCAACACAAACGGAAGATGCCATTTGGGAAATACCGGACGTGACGGCGGCCTTGCCAACGCCACTGCCCTGAGGAACCTCTTTACGTCACGCTGCTCCCCGAGCGATCGGCCCGCTAACCGACCCCTGTAGCAAGACAGAGCAGCCACCTGCACCCGCAACGACGCCGCCGCCAGGCCTTTATCGAAACCAGCCTGCAGGAACTCCAGGATCTGCGGGAGGGTAGCCTTGAGAGCCTTCAGAGATCGAGCTGTACACCAAGCCTCAAAAATCCTCCAGACGTGCACATAGGCCATAGAAGTAGAACGCCGTCGGGACTTAAGCAAGGTAGAGATAACCGCCGACGAGTAACCGCGCAAACTCAGCCGCGCCCGCTCAAGAGCCAGGCCGTAAGCGAGAACCGATCCACGTGAGGCATGAACAGGGGCCCCTGAGACAATAGGTCGGCCCGGCAGGGGAGCCGCCAAGGCTTCGCCACCAGCAGCCTGACCAGGTCTCCGTACCAGGGCCACCGCGGCCAATCCGGCGCTATCAGAAGGACTTGGCCCCTGAACGCTTCCACTCTTTGTAGGACCCTGCCTATCAGAACCCATGGAGGGAAGACATAAAGCAGCTGCCCCTCCGGTCAAGGCTGGAGCAGAGCGTCCAAGCCTTCGGACATCCGCTCCCGGCGTCTGCTGAAGAAGCGGTTGCACTTTGCTGAAGCAAGAGTCGCCATGAGATCCATGACCGGCGTCCCCCATCTGCGGGCGAGCATTTTGAACACTTGAGGATGCAGCAACCATTCTCCGGGATCGACCCGCACCCAGCTGAGATAATCGGCCTCCACATTGTCCACTCCTGCCACATGGGCCACCGACAAATCCAGGAGATGCTCTTCCACCCATTCGCATAGGGCGCCGGCCTCCGCCTCGAGGGCCGCGTTGCTGGTGCCCCCCTGTCTGTTGATAAAAGCGACCGCCATCGCGTTGTCCGAGAACACCCTCACCGCTCGGCCCGCCAGCATCCGCCGAAATTCCCGCAGAGCTAGAAACACCGCTCGCAGCTCCAAGAGATTGATCGACAACTGCTGCTCCTGCCAACTCCAGGTGCCCTGCGCGAAGCTGCCTTGACAGTGGGCCCCCCAGCCCAACAAGCTGGCGTCCTTCATCACGGCGACCCACTCGGGCGACTCTAGGGCCCTGCCCCTCTCTAGCGAGGCGGGAACCAACCACCAGAGCAGGGCCTGCCGAGTCTCCTCCGGGCACACGAGCTTTCGGGACAACGGATGCAACTGATGAGACCAGCGGCGAAGCAACGCCCTCTGCAAAGGTCTCATGTGGGCTCTCGCCCACGGCACCGTTTCTATTGCGGCCGCCATGGTGCCCAATAACTGCAGGTAGTGCCACGCCGAGGGAGCCCTGAGTCGGAGAAACCGCTCCACCATGCTCCGCAAGACCTTCACGCGGTGCTCCGTGAGAAATACCCTGCCAATGCTCGTGTCGAAGCGCGCCCCCAGGTACTCCAAGTTCTGAGAGGGTTGCAGGCGGCTCTTGGCCTGATTGATTATCCACCCGAGACTTTCCAAGAACTGCACCACTCGAGCTGTGACTCTCACGCTCTCCGCCCGCGACTTGGCCCGGATCAACCAATCGTCCAGATACGGGTGAACAAGGATTCCCTCCTTGCGAAAAGCCGCGGCCACCACCACCATAACTTTGGTGAAAACCCTCAGGGCAGTCGCCAGCCCGAAAGGCAAAGCCCGGAACTGATAATGACCGAAGGGTACCGCAAACCGGAGAAACTGGTGATGGTCTGACCGAACCGGTATATGTAGATACGCCTCTGACAAGTCCAGAGCGGTGAGATACTCCCCCTGATGCACCGCTACTATAACGGAGCGGAGAGTTTCCATGTGAAAATGCGACACGTGCAGGCACCGATTGACGCCTTTGAGATCCAGGATGGGCCGGACCCCGCCGTCCTTTTTGGGAACAATGAAATAAATGGAGTACCGACCGCAATCGCGGGAGCAATCGCTTTTAAGTCCAGCAACCTTTGTACTGTTTCCCAAAGTGCCGCACACTTCGCTACCGACCGTCCGGGAGACTGCACAAAGGCCGCTCGCACGGGATGCAAGAACTCCAGGGCGTAACCCTCCTGAATGACTTCTAGCACCCATTGATCTGAAGTGATTTGGGCCCAGGCAGGAAGAAAGTCCCGCAGACGACCCCCCACGGGAAGAAGGGATGACTGGGCCCTCCGCACTTCATTGTGGCTTCTTGAAACTACTAGACGTCGAGGAAGAGGCGGCACCAAAACCTCTGCCCGCACCTCTGAAGCCACGAAACCCCTTGCTGCAATGGGGAAAACGTCCCCTCTGGCTCACAGCGAACCTTTGAGACCGAAACCGGCGAAAGTCCCGAAACGGGCCCCGAGCACCCAGGGTCCCCCGAGTCGACTTGGGCTTGTCCTCCGGCAATCTTCCGCCTTTAGATTCTCCGAGATCCTTAACTAGCTTATCCAAATCCTCGCCGAAGAGAAGGCGGCCCTTAAAGGGAAGCTTACTCAACCTTGCCTTGGAGGAAGAATCCGCCGCCCAATTCCTCAACCACAAGTACCGACGAGCCGCCACTGCCGAAGCCATACTTTTGGAGAGGCCTCTCATAAGGTCATACTGCACGTCGGCGAGATAGGCTGCACCTGATTCCAGCCTCTCCGCTTCGTCCGCCAAAGGAGTCAACCGACCCTCCTGAACCTGCTGAGACCAGCGGAGGCAGGCTCTGGCCACCCAAGCACCACAAATGGCTGCCTGCAGGGTGATGGCATTGATGTCAAAGATTTGTCGCAGGAGCACGTCCAACTTCCGATCCTGCACGTCCTTGAGGGCCGCACTACCTTCAACCGGTATGGTGGTTTTCTTGGTCACGGCCGAGACAGCCGCGTCTACCCTAGGTGACTTAAAGACGTCCTTATCTTGGTCCAGCAACGGGTACAAACGACCCATAATCCGGGACCCTTTCAACGGAGCCTCTGGGGCATTCCACTCTTCCTGAATCATCTCTGTAAACACCCTATGGACCGGAAAGGCCCTCCGAGTCCACCGGAACACCTGCAATAAAGGATCCTCCAGCGTATCATCCTCTGTCTCTCCAGGAACCGGCATGTTAAGTGCCTTAAGTGACTCTGCAATGAGAGCCGGCAATTCCTCCCTCCGGAAGACTCACCACTCTTGCCTGCTCCTCCCTCTCAGTAATCTCTCCTTCTTCTAAGTCCTCCTCCATAGCGACACTGGGGTTCTCCTCATCAGACAAGGGGTCCTCCGAAACCCCCCTAAGATCCGACAAGTCTCCGTCGCCCCTAGATCTTTTAGTGTGACAGGGGGAGGACTGGATCCGAGGGGAAGCAGCATGCTTCCTGTCCCCTTCTGAACCTGCCGCTACCTGTTGTTGCAGAACAGCTCCAGCCGCGGACTGCTGCAGGAGAGCCACGAACTGTGTAGAAAAAATGGCAGACAGCTCTTTTGGAAAAAACATCTGAGAAGAGGAAGGGCTAATGCCTGAAGACGGACCAGCCACCGGCTCCACTTGCTCCACACTAGGCAAGGGCACCACAGAGGTCTCTAAGATGCTCCCCAGGTTCTTGTCAGGCTGTGCGGGAGATCGGTCCGATTCTTCCGTCCCACCCACACAGGCCGTACAGACCCCTGCAGTGGAAACCTTCTTGGCCCCACACACCATACAAAGGGCCATTTTTGTTTTCTAGCTGTCTGTGACTTTAAAAACTTTGGTTGCAGATTTACTGCCCCCCCCCTCCTTCTTGCACTGTCTGCTTGCGAACTGGGTCTGCTTCAGAGGGTTTGTTACCTAGCTTGGCAGCGCTGCGGTCCTCCGGTGCAAATTTGGGCTCTTTTTTAATTGTCTGTCAATCAGAGGGGGAAGCCTAATCAGCGCCAAGCAGAGGAACCTGCCTGCAAGTGCGCTAGAGTCCTTCCCGCCGCCCAGACCTCGGCCTCTGAAACGCTGGCCAGTCACGGGCGGTGAGTTCCGTGTCTCCGCGGGAGGACCGGTGGCTTTCAATACACCATACAAAGGGGCTTGGAAGGCATAGTGACCACTTAAGAAAGGGTAAGCAACTGCTCCCCTTTGCCTACAGCACAGTGATGGACTCCCCCAGAGGGAACTAGTAACTGGGCAAGCCCCCCCTGCCACGTTAAAGACCCCGACGCCAAACACAGGGCTCTCAAAAAAAAAACAAAAGCAAAAAAGGAAAAGAAAAGAAAAGAAAAACGCAAAGCCGGCGTTGACCGGTAAGAAGGACTTCGCACCCAGAGGGACTCCTGCGTCCCCGAAAATGGCGCGCTATCTACACCGACACAAGGCCGCACCGCCGCCACGCGACTAGGCCCAGTCAGCGAAAAACGCGCCAAAAGCGCGGCGCTCCCAAACGAAGAGCCGCCCGAAAGTAAAACCTCTTACCTTCTGCGGATGCGCGTCTGAAGTGACTGTCGTGCTCCTTAAACGGCCTGAAAGCCACCGGTCCTCCCGCGGAGACACGGAACTCACCGCCCGTGACTGGCCGGCGTTTCAGAGGCCGAGGTCTGGGCGGCGGGAAGGACTCTAGCGCACTTGCAGGCAGGTTCCTCTGCTTGGCGCTGATTAGGCTTCCCCATCTGATTGACAGACAATTAAAAAAGAGCCCAAATTTGCACCGGAGGACCGCAGCGCTGCCAAGCTAGGTAACAAACCCTCTGAAGCAGACCCAGTTCGCAAGCAGACAGTGCAAGAAGGAGGGGGGGGGGGCAGTAAATCTGCAACCAAAGTTTTTAAAGTCACAGACAGCTAGAAAACAAAAATGAGAAATAAAGAAAAATTAAGCTACAAAAACAGAAAAGTTTAAAACTAGATGCTCAATTGTTTCTCTAGTGAGCCCAAGAGCCTTGGGCTCCCATCTATCCAGCTGCTTGGAGACTGAGGTAACTGCTGGATTCAGGCGGGCTCCAGAAAAATATACTGATGATGTCACAAAAGAAGGTGTTTCTCAGTCTCCAAGCTGCTGGATAAGATGGGGAACCCAGAGGTTCCGGGACTAGACGGGGACACGATCAGGAAGTATTTGTTTAGCATTTTTACTTTTTCAGTGTCGCTTTCCACAAATCCATCCTTGGCACTTTAATGTCTTGCAGTTCCACCTCTGCTCATCCTCTTTTCCTGAATATAACTAAAGAAAGTTTTGTCTCCGAATTTCACATAGAAACATAGAAACATTATGACAGAGAAAGACCACAAGGCCCATCTAGTCTGTCCTTCCATAACAACTACAACAGTCCACTTTTTACCTTTAGAGATCCTCTGTGTTGGTCCCATGCTTTTTTGAATTCAGTTACTGTCCTCATCTCTACCACCTCCACTGGGAGACTATTCCACGGATCCACTACTCTTTCCATAAAGAAATATTTCCGCATATCACTCCTGAATCTATCTCCCTTCACCCTCATCCCATGTCCCCTCGTAGCAGAACTTGCTTTCAATTGAAAGAGGCTCTCTCCCTGAACATTTATGCCACGCAGGTATTTAAACATCTCAATCATATCACCTCTATCCCGCCTTTCCTCTAAGGTGTACATATTAAGATCCTTAAGTCTGTCCTCATATGCTTTATAATGAAGCCCATTAATCATTTTAGTAGCAACCCTCTGCACCGACTCCATCCTGTTCACATCCTTTTGAAGGTGCGGTCTCCAGAATTGCACACTATACTCCAAATGAGGTCGCACCAAAGACTTATACAGAGGCATTATCACCTCCTTTTTTCTGCTAGCCATTCCTCTCCGTATGCACCCAAGCATCCTTCTAGCTTTTGCCGTCGCCTTTTCTACCTGTTTAGCTACTTTAAGATCATCAGACACAACCACGCCTAGGTCCCGCTCTTCTTTAGTGGACAAAAGTACTTCACCTCCTATACTGTATTGCTCCCTTGGATTGCTGCAGCCCAAATGCATGACCTTACATTTTTTAACATTAAATCCCAGATGCCAAATTCTAGACCATTCTTCAAGCTTAGCTAGATCCCTCCTCATGTTATCTACACCTTCCTGGGTGTCTACTCTATTGCAGATTTTGGTATCATCCGCAAAGAGGCAAACCTTACCCGACAGGCCTTTCGCTATATCACTAACAAAGATGTTAAAAAGAATCGGACCAAGGACAGATCCCTGGGGCACACCACTGGTAACATCCTTCTCCTCAGAGTGAGCTTCATTTACTTGTACTCTTTGTCGCCTCCCACCCAACCAATTTCTAACCCAAGCAGTAACTTTAGGGTCCATCCCTAGGGTGCTCAGTTTGTTTATAAGTCGCCTGTGAGGAACAGTGTCAAAGGCTTTACTGAAATCTAAATACACCACATCTAGAGCTCTCCCTCGGTCCAACTCCCTGGTCACCCAGTCAAAGAAATCAATCAGATTTGTCTGACAAGACCTGCCTCTGGTGAATCCATGCTGCCTCAGATCCTGTAATCCGCCAGACTCCAGAAACCTCACTATTTTCTCTTTCAGCAGCGTTTCCAATAATTTAATCACCACTGAAGTTAAACTAACTGGCCTGTAGTTTTCAACCACATCCTTACTTCCGCTTTTGTGTAAAGGCACCACATGAGCCTCTCTCCAGTCCTTTGGCACCACTCCCGACTCCAACGAGGCATTGAAAAGGTCAGTCAGTGGAGTTGCTAGAACGTCCCCAAGTTCCCTCAGTATTCTAGGGTGTATCCCATCCGGTCCCATCGCTTTGTCTACTTTAAGTTGAGCTAGTTTCTCACGAACACAGTCTTCTGAAAATTGTTCAAGATGTCCCTCGCTTCTGTTCTTATTTGTGGGTGTTTTCTGAGGTCCTGCTCCTGGTTCTTCATCTGTGAACACAGAACAAAAATATTTGTTAAGCAATTCCGCTTTATCCTTATCAGCTTCTACATATTCCCCCCCTGCACCCTTGAGTCTGACAATACCACTTTTGCCCTTCCTCTTCTCACTAATATATCTGAAAAATGTCTTATCCCCCCATTTTATTGCATTGGCTATTTCCTCCTCCTTTTGAATCTTTGCCTTCTTGACTACTTTGCTAGCTTCTCTAAGTTTTTCCACATACAGATGCCTGTCTTCCTCTCTCTGTGATCTCTTGTATTTCATGAAGGCCTCCTCTTTTTCTTCACTTTTTCAGCTACTTCCTTCGAAAACCATAGCGGTCTCCTGTTCCTTTTGCCTTTATTTACCATTTTAACAAAAAGGTTGGTTGCCTTTAAAATACCCCCTTTCAGTTTTGCCCACTGTTTTTCTACATCCCCAGCTGTTCCCATCTTTAGTCATCTTTTCTTCCACCTTTGCTTTTTCTATCCTTATTTATCTCTTTGTCTCTTTTAGCTTTATCCTGTATTCTTTTCTATGTTCCTCTTTTTGTGATCGTCTGAATTTTGTGAAAGTTGTAATTTTTGCCTTATTTGTGCAGCCACTCTTTGGTGAACCATATAGGTTTCCTTTTCCTCTTGCTTTTATTTACTTTCCTTACATGTGGAAGCATATTCCAACATGTGCATCCAGGCCCCTGTGCGTCCGATAGGAATTGGAAAGCACAGAGGTAGACCAGATTCAAACCCTGCGGAGGCTAAACATGCCCACAGGATCAGAACTGGGTCTAGGGTCTGTACGTGCAGGCCGGGACCCGATTCCAATCGGCCTGCATGTACAGAGCCATGCCCGGCTAACCCAGTCAGGCTCCTGAATGGAGCCGTGGTGCCATAGCATCCCATTGCCATGGCACCACGGGTCTAGTCAGGAGCTGTGATCCCCAGCTACCGACCACTATTTCCTTTCCCTGCAGCCCGACCCCCGATATGGCCTTCCATGGTCAGGCTGCAGGGAACCCCTTTTAACCCCTCACCTTCCTTGTGCTGCCTGGGCCTGCTGTCCCCCGATGTCCAGGCGGATTTGTTCCACCTTCAAGGTAGAATAAGTCCCCCATCCAGTTTGCTTCTTGGAAGGCATCCACAATCTTTTTACTTCTTTCCAGATTTTCAGAAGGAATTTTCCAATCCACATCTGGTAGATTAAAGTCATCCAATATGATCACTTCTCCCTTCATAGCTACCTTTGCAATATCAATGATCATGTCTCTATCCATTTCCTCAGTTTGAGTTTGAGGCCTGTAGACTACACCAGTGTGGATGATATTGCCATCTCCTCTTTCCAACCCAATCAAAAGTGCTTCTTCTTTTCTCCATGTCCCCTGCATTTCAGTGGCTTTAATATTGCTTTTGACATATAGGGCTACTCCTCCTCCTTTTCTGCCTTCTCTATCTCTTCAAAATAAATTATAGCCAGCTATGGCTATATCCCATTTATTCAATTTGTTAACAATGTTTCTGTAATGGCCACAATGTCCAAGTCCATTTTCACCATCAGAGCTTCTAGGTCAGGAACTTTCTTAGCTAGACTTTGTGCATTTGTGCTCATTGCATACTAGAAATTGTTGGTTGGCTTGATTGCATTTTGGATGGATTTTGCTCCAGACTCCTCTTCCCTCTTGTCACTAATGTGTGGATTAATATGACTATTACCAAAATTATGTTCTTGCTGGGAGTGAACTTGTTTTTTCCCATCTGTCACCTCTTTCCCTAGTTTAAATGCTTGTCCACTTATTGCTTGAATTTTTCATTTAGAATCCTTTTTTCCTGCTACAGAGAGATACAGTTCATCAACAAAGTACAGCCTCTTTTTATTCCATCTATTGCCCCAGTTGCCTATATATCTAAATCCTTCTTGTTCACACCAGGTTTGGAGCCACATATGTATTAAAGTTGGTTATGTGATGCAGCCTCTCTTCCCCCTTATGAACAGGTAGAACTTCTAAGAATGCTACAGTGTTGACAATGGGTTTAAGCTTCCCTCCCAAAAGCTGAAAGTCCCTTTGTTCTGTAGAGATACTGTTTCTAGCCAGGTCATTTCTACCCAGGTGAATAACAACATCAATTTTGAAATGCTTACTTTCTGCACTGACTATGCTAACAATTTGGTTTGTGTACCTGCTGGCTGAAGAGCCTGGAAGGCACTTGAAAAACTTTTTTTCCCTTGGATTGTGTTCCCAAGTTAATTCCTCTGATAATAGAATCTCCAAGTAATAATAGTTTCCTGTTTTGTGAGGTTTTGTTCACATTTGGGGCATTACGAGTAGACTCGGTGTTAACCTTCTCATTTAAGGTCACTTCAGTTTCCACTCATTGGGTGCTCTCATTTTCCAAGGCAGAGAAGGCATTGTGCAGGGATATGTCTCTGTGTTACAGGTCATAAACTACCAAAGCCCATTGTGATTCATTTGTTCTTGGGATGTTTGATTCTCTGTGGGTGTGGTGGTGAGTTGTTTTCAATTTCTACCCTAAGGGAGGTGCATTTCTTTTCAGCTAATTCTTCACTTAATAGAGTCAATTTTTTATTCATAGCAGATAGCTTGAGACATATAGGGCAAGCTCTAAGGCTCCAAATGGTTCTTCTTAGAATGAAGGTACAACAGTTATTGCATTGAGTATACAACATGTTGATTGAGAGAGGTATAAAGCAGTTGAAGCAAATGGAGAAAGGTCAGCATTCTACTTAATTGGAGGACAGATGACTTTCTATGATATGAAGACTATATAGGCAAGGGCAACTCTGGGGTTGGTGGAATTTATGTGTCCCAGGCCAGAAGACCTTCTATGCATTGAAGGGACACTCATATTTCTGATTTAAAAAGGCTAGGCAAGGAATATAAACTAGATATTCCTAAGTTTCTAAACAAAATTTAGATTGCTTGCTACTAGACTGTAGGTCTTGAAAACGATCCACAATGGGGTATGTCTGACCGTCTGGACAAGTCCCGACCAAGACAGGGCCATCAGTGCCTGATTCTGCACCACAGGAGATGGCCTGGCTGGCCCAGCATCACTGAGTGGATGTACAACCTGCAGCATCATATGTCTTGCGCCCCCAGCACCCTGAATACCTGCCGCCTGAGACTGGCCCGAGTGTCCTAGCCTAACAATCGGAGGTGGGGGGGGGGGGGGTCAGCCACCGCTTATTACACCTCTGAGGTGGAATAAACAGGCCGTGACCCCCATGTGTACAGGGCCATGAGCGGAATCGGTCCCACCCATGCCTCTACCACTCTCCATCCCTATCACGCCCCCATCCCCCGCATCACACACAGCAGCTCTGTGCATTCAAGGGGGACGCGAGGTAGCATTCGGCAGGGGCAGATAGCAGGCTGCACTTCCCGGCAGGATGTGCAGCCCCACTGCCTCTTTGGATTGGGGCCCTAGAGAGCTGTGGACAGGTAGAAAATTAGAAGAAAAACCTTTTACATTACAGAAAGAACAAATAGGAAAAGCAAAGTAGGATTTTTTTTGTGTGTGTGTATGTGTGTGCACAGTGGCTAAGTAGTATTATAAGAGGTAGACAGTAGAATGTCTGTATCAAAAACCTGCCAAAAAGTAAAAGGTTAGAATATCTTAACTGTGTAGATTATCCTGAATCAGTGAAGATGAGTTCCACAAGTGTAGTACTTGTGATAGAGAGGGGCCATGGGTGTGCAGCATGCCAAAGGCTGGTCATGGCGTAGTGGTTTGAGCAATAGACGGTGAACAGAGAGACCAGGATCAAAATCCCCCTGGCACTCACTGTGGCCTCTGGCAAGTTACTTAATTCTCCATTGCCTCAGTACAAACTGTGGGATATGTTTACCAAAGATTAATGAGACCTCTCATTGAATGGAAGTGCTCCCCACCCTGGGTCGCAAAGGTATGCTGCTAAGGTCTGGTGGCCACCCACTTCAGAAGGCTTAACCCAAAGAGAATGATTGCTATAGGCAGAAGAGCGTGCCCAGTGCCCCTGGCATGAGGGTGCTTCATCTGGTGAAAATTCTGCTGTGGACCTTAGCCTGCTCATTCTTTCTGGATTACCCTTTACTTTTAAGCACTGTCACATGGATCCATAATAGATCCCAAGATTTCTAATGCAAAAGACATTCTGCCCACTGTTTACTAATGGCATTCATCCATTTTCGGCCAATGGAAAAAAGCTTATTTTATTTTCCCATCATTTATTTATATTTAGCTCATGCCTTTCCAGTAGCAGATCACAATGAGTTATATTCTTGAAGGACTATCCAGAGGGACTGCTACAACTGGAAATAGATCAGCTGAGTAAGTTTTTATCTTCTGGAATATACTCTAAATCTTGGGGTAAAAGGGTAATCTTTGGGTTAAAGTAGATAAATCTGTGTATTTTAAACTTCAATGTGTTTGAGTCAGTCAGGTCTTAGTACCACCAGAGAGATTTTCATTTAATTCCAATCAGAGCATATCTGAGCATAGAAAATAAAATAGAGTAAATAGTTACTGAAATAATTTTGTTTCTAGAGAGCTTTTTCATTTACCTTAGAAGCACAGGTCAGGGCATTGTGTAGCAAGCCGGCTTTTAGGTCTTCTTTCCCTCCCTCCTACCCCAGGGACAATCTTAGCTTTATAGGCTCTTAAATCTATTAAAGAGGGAGGTGCCCATATCACTGTCAGGTACAGCTGGTTATCCTCAACAGGAATACCTTTATTAAGGACCTGAGATTAATAACACAGGTACACTAAAAAAAATTTTTTTTAAACGGCCTCTAATGATTCGATTGATTTTTACGTTTTTTGGTGCGCTGAATCCAAATCTGTTAACCAATTTGCTCCATCACATACAGATTTTTTGCTACATTGGGTTAGCAGTTTGAGGTGAACGTTTCAGATTGAGTGCGATCGAGATAAAAGTTTCTTGGATGAATTCTTTATACTAATTGTTTAGTAGTTATTCAAATAAGAATAAAGAAAATTGTAACAAGGCAGCACATAAGAATAGAGTAATGTCAACAAAACACACTGTGATGGTAGTAAAATTGTCTGCACTTAAAACAGCCACATACATGTGCACAAACATTGAGCATATAAGAGCGAGGTTAGACACAAAGCAAAGCAAAGAAATGTGCAAAAATGTTGTACAGGTATGTATGTAAGAATAGAAAACGCAAACCGCACCATTGCAATACATGAAGACAAACACCCGATGGTGTGAAAATAAAATTCTAATAAATGAGATCCGACACTGTGGTAATAACTAGCCAATTTTTATTTCAAAGTTTAGTAAAAACACGATATTTGTCAACACAGTTTAGATTTTAAAGTCATTCTTGGGTCAATCAATCTCCTGGTGGGCCCGTTTCTTCTTCCCCCGAATGCTTCTCTTGGTGCGCTGCTTGGCGTATTTTTCATCTGGGGTTTCCCGCAGCAGCAACCAGCAGAAATCAGCCATCATAGTGGTGTTCCATCTTCCTTGGTACCTTCTCTCTGCGTCCTTGATGTCCTGGTGAAACCTTTCACCTTGTTCTTCACTGTACGCCCCCATGTTTTCGGGAAAGTAGTTCACATGGGAGTGCAAGAAATGGACTTTCAGGCCTTGTTCTTTGAAGGCATTGAGCATCCTGGCCTTGTTCTTTGAAGGCATTGAGCATCCTGGCAACAATATCCTTATAGTTCTCATCCCGCCTGTTCCCCAAGAATTTGAGAACAACATCCTTGAAGGAATCCCAGGCTTCTTTTTCCTTCTCAGACATCGTTTCAGCGAATGCTCCATCTGAAATGAGTTTCCTTATATCAGGGCCAACAAACACTCCTTCCTTTAGCTTTGCTTCAGAAAGTCGGGGGAACTTTGAGCAAAGGTACCGAAAGCACTCACCATCTTTTGGAAGGGACTTGATGAATTGCTTAATGAGACCCAACTTAATGTGGAGAGGTGGTAATAGAATTTTATCACGAGGTACCAAGCTCTCATGAAGAACATTTTTCTCACCGGGTCTCAAATACTCCCGAATTGGCCAGTCTTTTTTCCCCCAGTGTAGGTCGCGGGCCCGGCTATCCCACAAGCAAAGGAAGCAGGGATATTTGGTGAAACCGGATTGCTGCCCTAAATAGCATGGATAGAATTTTAAAGTCTCCACAAATCATCCACTTATGCTCATCATAACGAATCTTCTGAAGAATCAGGGCCAAATTCTCGTATTTTTCTTGGAGAATAACAGAGTGAGCAATAGGAACTGAAGCGAATGTGTTGCCATTATGAAGAAGAACACCTTTTATGCTGTCTTTTGACGAATCAATGAACAGCCGCCATTCAGCAGGATCATACTTGAGTTTAAACTTTTCCATCACTCCGTATATATCGTTGCAAAATACCAAATCTTCCTCTTTGCTGAAATACTTCAAAAATTGTGTCTCGCGGTTGCGGTACCAATAAAAAGTTGTTCCTGGTGACAATAGATTTTTCTGTTTAAGCCGAGAACCTAGCAGTTGGGCAGCATCTTTTGGGAGTCCTAAATCCCGGACTAAATCATTCAATTCAGCTTGAGAGAAAAGTTCAGGTTTCGGATCTGGTTCAGTTTCAAACTCGGAAGTACTGGACTCATCGGGAAAAGCCATCTGATGAGTCTCATCATGATCAGAACCGTCCACACAAATATGATCCAAAGATTTTGGTGGTTCAGGCACAGGTACTTCGTTGCTATGAGGCATAGGCCTAATTGCTGAGGGAAGGTTGGGGTAACTTATTACGTTCTTATTTTTTAAGTTGTATCCCTTCACAATGCAAGAGCAAAAATAGCAGTCACTGCTGTGGTCTCTTTGTTCACGCCACATCATAGGTATTCCGAAACGAAATGCTTGTTTTTTACCTTTCATCCATAAGCGTAGATCTTCCTCACATGTCTTGCACACTTTGTGAGGAGCCCACGGTTTGTCTTGATCGCCTAACTTCAAACCGAAATAGGCGAAATATACTTTTTTAATAAATGCAGAAATGTTCCTCTGCCGCGTTTTCACGGTATATTCCCCACAAATAAAACAAAAACTGTCCGGAGAGTTGACGCAACCTCTGGCTCTGTGAGCCATCACAAATAAACAGCACTGCAAACTACAACTGTAGTGAACCACTTCGGAATAAAGCTGGATTACGACTGAGCAAACAAAAGGTAATAATGAACTTGCAAGAAACTGAAATTTGACAGGAACGTTCATGTCGCAACCACCGTGTTTGAGCGAGCGAACGAGGCGAGGCGAACAGGAAAGAACATGTGCCAGCGCGAGTACTGGATTTAGCCCCCCGCCTCCCAATTGTCCTGTTAATGTATAAAATGAATAGAAAACACTCTAAAATATCATGCGGGAGTGTTTCTAGTTAGTTAACCATTACAACCTCTATTTTGGGCCAAGAAAATAAACTGCAGTCGGCTAAAAATTCCAGATCATCCTCGGAGATTTGAACCTAGCATCAATTCCTCCGTCCCACACGGACTCCTTCTATGAAGCCATCGACCAATTGGGTTTCCAACAAATAATAAGCAACCCAACACACGATAGAGGAAACATCCTAGATATGATTTTCATACCCAGAAATCCACAACAAAGCAATGAACCACCTATAATAAACATAACTCAAGTACCATGGTCAGACCACCACCAAATCAACTGTAAACTTAAACTACAGTGCCAACCCAAAAACTCAAAGGAGATGAGAATGACCAACCCCATTAGGAAATTCAGCAAACTCAACGAGAAACACCTCATAAGCACCATTGCATCCCACATAAACCTAGAGTCCACAGACCTAGACGAACTAACTAACAGATGGAACACACACATCCAAAATACATCTAACCCAACTCTGAAACACACATCAAACCCACATAAGATCAACTCGGAACCCTGGTACACAGGAACTCTAATAAAATCAAAAAGGGAGCTCCGTAAAATAGAGAGAAAATGGAGACAAACCAAATCCTCCGATCTCAAAACTAAATACATGGCCCATCTCGCAAAATACAAAGACGACGTGAACAATGCAAAAAAATTACATCACACCAACATCCTAAACAAGGCAATCAATCGCCCACGAGAGTTATTTGAACTAGTCAAATCACTAACCAAAACCGACCAAAATGCCAACCTCAACAAATCCATCAAGGTCCAAACACTGGCAAACCACTACGCGACCAAACTGACGGCCCCTGGTCCTCCACCCCCCCCACCAACACCACAAATCAGAAGTGAGAACAACACAACGCAAAACCAGTTATGGGAGCACTTCCACAAAATAGGAACCAAGCAAATCACAGCCATTTTCACAAGCCTGAAAAGCACCACCTCCCCACTAGATCCCTGTCCTGCATCCTGGATCAAGGCAGTGAAACAAGACATAGCACCTCACATAGCACACATAGTTAACCTATCCCTACAACAAGGAATCATGCCCTCAGAACTAAAGAAATCAGTCATTAGACCGATCCTAAAAAACACTACACTCAACGGAGAAGACCCAGCCTCCTACCGTCCCATATCAAGTATCTCATTCCTGGCAAAGATCATAGAAAAACGGTCCTTCTACAACTCCAAGACCATCTGACTGACAGTGCTCCTCTTGATGACCAGCAATATGGCTTCAGGCAACATCATGGAGTTGAAACCCTGTTACTAGTTCTACTTAACAACCTCCTAAAGGGCCTTGAAAACAAAAAGAAAATGTACATTCTTGTATTCATTGACATCTCAGCTGCCTTTGATACAGTTAATCATGGGACCCTCATAAATAGGATAAAATCAATAGGAATAACAGGAACCCCACTAAAATGGTTCTCATCCTACATCTCAAATCGAACACAACAGGTTCAATTCAACGGAGAAAAAGCAGAATCTTTCTCACAAACACAGGGAATCCCCCAAGGCTCTGCTCTCTCAGCACTTCTGTTTAACATATATATGCAGCCACTATGCAAAATTTTCTCACGGCACGAAATGAATTACCACATCTATGCCGATGATATCATGCTATACACACAACTAGACACTAAAAACCCAGACTACAACCCACTGGAGACATGTATCGGAGAGATGCAAGACTGGTTACAACAAAGTAGCATGTCAATTAATCACAAAAAAACCGAAGTAATGTATATCTCCAAAGAACCGAATTTTGACCCTCCCACATCAATAACACTATGTAACAACACTTACCAAACAAAAAAAGAAATAAAGTATCTAGGAGTCACATTTGACTGTGACCTAAAGATGGAAAAACACCTCCGAAAGACCAACAGAGCAGTTTTCCACAAGCTTAGAGTGCTCCAACCCATTCGGAATATTATTGATCCCCAAGACTTCAGAACAGTGGCCCAAGCACTCATCATGCCACATTTGACTACTGCAACGCCATCCTACAAGGTTTACCTAAAAAAACCCTAAACATATTACAAATGGCACAAAATGTAGCTGCCAGGGTCATAATGAAGAAAAATCTAAGTGACCACATCACACCAGTACTAATTCAATTACACTGGCTACCCATAACAGCTCGCACAAAATACAAAATACTAACAACCACCTTCAAACTCATCCACAACTTAGCACCTTCCTTCCTCAACAACCTAGTAAGATTGCAACCTCCTACCCGAAACAGAAGAACCCACAATTCCAACATCCTTCACACTCCAACAGATATAAGATCTGCCAAAGCTAACACCAGCCACAGGGCTTTCTCATATGCGGCGCCAACACTGTGGAACCAACTCCCACCAGAACTACGAGCTAGCAATGACCTTCTAGACTTCAGAAAGAAACTCAAAACGCACATTTTCCAATCACATTTCAACCTGAACTAAACCCACAGATGGAGCAGCCCCTGACCACTGTGTCCAAGAAGATTATCCTGTATATATGTATTTATGTATATATGTAAATGAACTCCCCCATAGCTAAGAAGTGTTAACTCTGTATGATGTGCTTTTCTGACAATCTGTATGTAAACAAAATTTGTACCTGCCTTGATTCGGCAGTTTCACAATAGTAATCCTACCCGCTTCTGATCGCTGGAAGGAGCGGGCTACAAATGCTTGCTAAATAAATAAATAAAAAGAAATTATGTGAACATTCCTTATATGGGTAAGAAATCTAATTTTGCAAGAAAACGTGACGTGATGGAACATTTTGGCTATTTTTCCTGGATTCAGCACCCCAAAATCTATAGGAATCAGTTGCAAAACTGGAGGCAGTTTTTTGGTAGTGTACCTGTGTAATTGTTGATGTGAACAAAGTCCATTTAATGTATAAGGTATAGCTGTATTAGAATAAGTATCCCCAGCAAACCCTAAGTAAGTAAACTACTTTAATATCTGAACAAAACCTTACAACTAAGATGCAGACAGCAGTCCAGCAGCAAGATAGGGGCTGTCCAGTCTTGCATTGTCAGATGTATGATTTTCTCCCAGCTGGTGAGAGGTCTTGTGTGTGCACTAGATGCAATGAACTCTTTGCTCTCAGGGAATGAGTCCAATCTCTGGAGGCTAGAATAGCAGACTTGGAGGACATAAGGAAGACAGAGAGGTATATAGATGAGACCTACAGGGACATGGTAATGAAGTCCCACCTGCAGTATGGTAGCCTCCATGTTGCCATGGATGAGAGAGGTCACGTTACAGAAGAGCATCACGCTGGAGTATCCTTCAGGTGATGTAGAACACTCTTTCACCAAGGAGGTTTCTCCAGGGCCATATGTCCACGAGGGAAGGGTTAGGATTGTCATTACAGTTGGTGATTCAATCATTAGGCATGTAGATAGCTGGGTGGCTAGTAAACATGAATCTCCAGGAACAAGCAGGAATGAGTCTTCACATATGGGTACGTCGGTACTGACGGAGCCTGCACGGGAATGCTCCCCAGCATCCAATCAGAAAGCCTTTGGGAACATCCCTCGCGCCTGCGCGGTGACTTCCCGCCTTTCCCACTGCCTCTCTTCAGTTTTCATTTTTCCGCGGAGCCAACAGGACGTCCTCCTGTCACCGCAGAAACTTTTTTCTTTAAAAATCCTTATTTTCTTATTTTCTTGTGGTCGCGGCTGTTTTTCCCGCCGATACCGGTACCGCCGGTGCTTTATTATTTTCTTTTTCAAACTTAGAGAAATATTTCTCCTCAGTTTTTTGTTTAACTTTTTTGGGCCTACCAGGCCTTTTCCAACATGGATCCTTCTTCTCCTAAGAAGTGCCTTCATTGTGGAAACTTAGTTTTCTTTTTAGACTCCAATGCTTGGTGTCTAACCTGTTTGGGTCCTGACCCTTTTTCCCTGATACCTCAGGCTATTTTATTGGGAGAAGACCTTCCCTTTTTCGAGTTTCCCTCGATGCCGTTTTTCCTCCTGAGGTGAGGACACCGGTTTATTCTTCTCTCCAGGATCAGGTAACCCACAAACAGTCTGTTAAGACTAGCCAATCCTTGAAGGGTAAGTCTCATGCACAGCATGATGATGGCTCCGGCCTTGCCCTCAAGACCTCATTGGCAATAAAACCCCGGCGGGAGTCTTCAGGCTCCAAAGCATTCACGGGGTTTCGGGTTGTTCCTGGGGCTCACCCCTCACAGAACATACCTGAGCCATGCCAGGGGGTGGCATCCGCTTCGAGCGGTACCGATAACCCGGCACCGGCATCGGTGTCGAGTGCTGCACTCTTCACCAGGGATCGTCATCAAGCATCCTCGCTACCTTCGGGTCCGAGCGATACGACTCAAATTGACTTTCCTATATCCCAGCCATGCTCGGGGTTGGTACCGGCTTCGAGCGGTACCGATACCCCGGCAGCGGCATCGGTGTCGAGTGTTCCACTCTTCACCAGGAATCATCATCTGGTGTCCTCGGTACCTTCGGGGCCGATCGACACGACACAGATTGACTGTCCTATATCTTCCCCATGCTCGGGGTTGGTATCGGCTTCGAGCAGTACCGATACCCTGACATCGGCGCCGGTGTCAAGAGTTCCTCCATTCACCGGGCATCATTTTCGGACGTCCTCGCCACCTTCGGTACCGATCGATGTGACTCCGATTAACCTTCCTGTATCGGCATCGCCGATACCACAAACGTCGGTACTTTCTAGACATATATCGATGGACTCGCTCGCTTCGATGCCGAGTCTGGAATCGATATCCAGTCTAGATGATTTGATACCGATGCGCTTCAGAACCGATCCATATCGTTTCCGGCTTCGCAGTACCGAGGATATTCATCAAGACTCTTGGCTTACCTCGGTACCGCTTCAGCAGCCCCCGAATACTGCTTCGATGACATTATTGTCCCCGATACCGATACCGGTGTCGGGGTCGATTCCTGCAGTTCCATCGGTGCCATCGATCCTTTCTATGCCTAGTTTGGAATCGATACCAGGCACTCACGATGCAGTACTAACTGCTTCAAATCAGAACTCTCAGGATCACTGTCCATCTAGCAGGATTCTTTCTCTGCACCAGTCCAGTATCTCTTCTGGTGCTCAAGCTGCTCCTTCAACCTCAGCTTGCCCAGGATTTGTTCCTCTTGGAAATCCTTCTTTTCAGAAGTTTCTCCTTGACATGGCAACCTTTCTTGCCATTCCGATTCCTGGTTTTCTCTTGACCAAGATCCTGTAGAAAAGGAAAATATAATGCTTCCTTTACATCATTCTTTACAGGATCTTCTTCTGAGGATATGGGAATCACCTTTCAGGGTTCCCTTGCCTTCTACAGCCATGGACATTCTGTATCAGGTACCTCCCTCTCCAGGGTTTCAGAAAAACCAACTTCCACATCATTCAATGGTAGTGGAATCAGCATTGAGGAAGGTAAGAAGTAAGAAGAAGCATTCTTCTTATCCGCCAGGTCGTGCATCTAAAGCACTTGATGCCTTTGGACATCAAACCTTCCAAACTTCTATGCTGGCTTCAAGAATTATTTCATATATTTTCTATATGAGTCTGACACTTCAGGAGGTCACAGAGAAATTATCTATTTTATCTCCTTTTTTGTCAGAACCTAAGGCCTAGGCCTCTGACTATTCCTTACTTCTTAATCATAGCAGGAATATCTCTTGGTTCCTTTCTCGTGCTTCTCTAGACTCTTTTGAGTCTGTTAGCAGATCCTCTGCTATTGCCATTGGAGCACGTCATACAGCCTGGCTGCAGGCTTCAGGCTTAAGCAGATGGGCACAACATACACTGGGTAATTATCCCTGTACCGGAGAAAATCTCTTCAATAGAGAGGCTTTACGTCAGGTTGCTCATTGCTCCACTGACTTTCCTAGTTCTGGAAACCGTCCTAAGCCTTCTTTTTCCCCAGGACGTAGGAAATGTCCTACCAAACCTTCTTTCCCTAAGAAAAGAAATTTTCACCCTTCTTCTGTCCATCCTCCAGATGTACCCAAGCAAGGGATATCTCATCCTAGTCTGAAGTCTCCAGACTCTAACCAGGCTAATCTTAGCCAGAAACCATAGGTTCCTGTATGTTGCAATTCTACAGTTAACTTCTTTTTACCAGAAGTTATTCTTCAAACTCTACACTGGTTTTTTCTTTTCAGTATGTTAAGCTCTCAGGATTTTTGTCCATGGGTTACAGAATTCTCCCTTTCTTTTTATCATAAAGGGAGATCACAATTATCCTATGATAGTTTCTGTCCCCACATGGACATTTTTTTCCTTTAGCTGACTTACCATATGGTACGTCACCTTCCAAACCCCTCTCTTCCAGGGTTTCCCCTGCTCGAGTTGGTACCATACTGAAACACTTCTCTTCTTTCCAGTGTAGATTTTCTACTATCCTTCAATGCCTGCTCTGAACAACTCATCAGACAGAGACGGAAATATCCCCGCTCCCTCTGTCTGTTTTTCTCCCTGTTTTTATACAGGGGGATCCCCTTTTCTCTTTGTTCAGTTGCTGTACATACAGAAGTTCCAGTGCTTACTTTAATGTTTCTTGCAAGCTACTTCATTATCTTGCATAATACCACTCACTGCAGGTTATCTTTCTCTAGCCATATCCTTACCTAGGATGTGGCAGCACATCTGACTGCTGTCAGTTAACTCATAATTTTCCTGCACAATGCTCTCTGCAATCTTCAGAGAAGCTTTCTACTATGGGCCCTTGCTGTAGAGCATTCAACTTTGTCTCTGAGGGTTTTTTCCATATAATAGAAAAAGCTTATATAGTCATTCCATGGCTATGTAGGTTCTTTTTACCCTCTTGTCTCCTATTGTGATACAGAAGACAAGCTTTTTCTGCGTGAATGTCCATGGAGTTCCCAATCTGGCAGGAATTTACCCCCTTTTTTCCTTACAGCTTGGTATCTTTTCTACTCTACTTGGACAACGCATACTCTTTTACTATACATGATACCTCTGAGTCCCTTAGCTGGGTCATCCAGGTATCTTAGTCCATGCGTTTCCTTATCCTTTGGACATGTCAGAGTCCTCAAGTACTCCTGACATGCTCTTACCAGACTGCTATTATCCTCTGTTTTTCATGCAACCATACTGGTTATCCACTGAAATTCATTCCTGCACCACGGAAATAGATTCTCTATATATCTTCAGGTGGTTTTACCCCCTTATTATTAGATTAATCTTTTCCCTTCACATTCCCCATGTGAATGCTTTTGTGGGGCTCCATTGCAGGCATATATCCTCAGACTTATAACCATACATATTTTTATAATCTGTGTGGGCATAAGCCATGTATATATATATATATATATATATATATATATATACTTCTATATATATATATATATATATATCTCACATATTAGACATATCTACACATATATATAGATATGTATGCATCTTCATGTATATAGATATATTTATATATATATATATATATATATATATATATGTACCCATTGGGAGATGTCCATAGGACGATAGGTATTACCTACTACCTCCCTAACTGTCTGTGCTATAAAGCTTTTACCTTCTTAAGGATCCAGACAGTCAACTTGCCTATTCTCATACGGCTCAGTAACTGGGAGCGGTTATACACACAATTACTGCTGTGACGTCAACAGCTTCTATTTTTGTTATAGATCTCCCTATCTATGAAGTATCAAACTTTTATGTCTTCCTATCTCTTACCAGCTAGGAAAGACAGTGTACATCTTCAGTATTTATGAGTACACTTCTGTTTTCCTTGGGAATAGGGTTTTTTTCCATACCCTCCCTTCCCTTCCGGACTGGGCTAATTCTCCAGATCGGTCAGTCTTCTTCTTTTAGTGCTCAATGTTAATAACTCTGTACCTAAAAGAGTTCTCAGCTTTTTCCCATAAAGCTTTCCATTGAAGACCTGCCGTTCTTCTCCTGCCCCAGTTGACACCTGGGTCACCTGCCCATTCCAGATTTGGATCTTCATCCTCACTGCTGTGAAGTTACCTTGAAGATTCCGCTACTGCATCTACAGTACACTCCATCACAGTTCTACTTCCTACAATCCAGTAGGTAAGTCCTATGTTGTACTGGTTCATTAAATATTTTAATGATACTTGACATACATTCTAAAGACTCATTCCCCCTGTAGTCTTTAGATTTTCTGTTCCTTGCAGCTCTTCTCTATTCAACTCATGAGAGTCAGTTGGACCATTAGATGATAGAGGAGTAAAAGGGTCACTAAGAGGGGACAAGGCCATATTGGAGAGACTGAATGAATTCTTTGCTTCAGTCTTTATTGAAGATGATATAGGGAAGTTACCCATGACTGAAATAGTATTTACAAGTGATGCATCAGAAGAATTGAAAGAAATATTGATAAACTGAGACAATACATTACAAATATTTGATAAACTGAAGAGTAGCAAATTACCTGGATCGGATGGTATACACCCGGGTGTTGAAAGAAATGAAAAATGAGATTGTAGACCTACTATTAGTAATCTGTGAATTATCATTACAGTCATCAGTAGTACCTGAAAATTGGCAAATGGCCACTGTAACACCAATTTTTAAAAAGGGTTCCAGGGGTGTTCTGGGAAACTACAGGTCAGTAAACCTGACATCACTACTGGACAAAATGGTAGAAACCATTATAAAGAACAAAATTACTGAATATGTAGATAGCCATGGTTTAACAGGAGAAAGCCAACATGGTTTTAGTCAAGGAAGGTCTTGTCTTATTAATCTGTTATATTTTTTGAAGGTGTGAATAATCAGGTAGTCAAAGGTGAGCCAGTCTATATAGTCTATCTGGATTTTCAGAAAATCTTTGACAAGATAACTCATGAGAGACTCTTGGCAAAGTTAAAAAGTCATGGGATAGGAGGCAGTGTATTATTGTGGATCAGAAACTGGTTAAAAGATAGAAAGCAGAGGGTAGGGCTAAATGGCCAATTTTCCCAATGGAGAAAGATGAATAGTGGAGTACCCCAGGGATCTGTGCTCGGTCTGTTGCTTTTTAACATATTTGTAAATGACCTGGAAATGGGAATAATGAGTGAGGTAGTCAAATCTGCAGATGACACAAAATTATTCAAAATTGTTAAAACCCAATAGCATTGTGAAATATTTCTAGAGGAACTGGATAAACTGGAAGACTGGATGTTCAAATGGCAGATAAAATTTAATGTGGGCAAGTGCAAAGTTATGCACCTAGGAAAGAACAACTCAAACTATGGTTACATGATGTGAGGTTTCACATTAGGAACCATCACCCAGGAAAAGGATTTAGGCGACATTGACCCCCCCCCCCCTCCATTGTGCAGCAGCGGCCAAGAAGGCAAATAGAATGCTAGGAATCATAAGGAAAGGAATGAAGAATAAAACAAAGGATATTATAATACCTCTGTATTGTTCCATGGTATATCCCCACCTTGAATATTGTGTGCAATTCTGGTCATCGTATCTTAAAAAGGACATTGCAGAATTGCAAAATGTACAGAGAATAGCCACCAAAATGGTAAAGGGAATGGAAGGATACCCCTATGAGGAGAGGCTTAAAAAGTTAGAGCTCTTCAACCTGGAAGAGAAGGCTGAGGGGATATATGATAGAGGTCTATAAATTAATGAATAGAGGTGAAAGGGTGAACGTAGATCGATTCTTTATGCCATCAAAACGTAGAAAGGCTAGGGGGCATGCAATGAAGCTACAGTGTAACCCGTTTAAGACTAATAAGAGAAAATATTTTTTAACTTAATGTATATTGTTACCAGAGGATGTTAGTGTAGATTTGTTTAAAAAGGGTTTGGACAAGTTCCTGGAGGAAAGATCCATAAACCATTAAAGAGGACCTATGTAATATACTGCTTGCCCCAATATAAGTATTATGGAACCTGTGTCATTTTGGGAAACTGCTAGGTACTTGTGACCTGGATTGTCCACTATTGAAACAGGATACTGGGCTTGATGGACCTTGGACTGACCCAGTACGGCATTTCTTATGTTCTTATTCATGAACAGTAGATATTTCCCTGTTCTGCTTACAATCTAAGGGGCATGTTTACAAAAGGTTTTAATGAACATTAATGAAGTTGACATGTGTTAAGTGTCCAAGTTCTTTTATTTCTATGGATGCAGTGACACTTAACACATGTTATCATTTGGTAAACATATCTCACAGATGGTACTGAGGCAATGAAGGATCAAGTAACTTGTCCAAGGCCACAATGAGTGCTAGTGGGATTTTGATCCTAGTCTCTCTGATCACCGAGCTACTGCTCTAACCGCTAGGCCATGACTGGCCTTAGGCATGTTGCACACACATTGCCCCTCACTACCACAAGTCCGATGTCTATTGTGATGAGGAGAGTATGGCTGAGCCCATGGAATTGGGAGAAAATCAGACATTTACCTTTAAAGAAAGAGATAGGCAAGGAATCAGTAGCTCTCAAACTGCAGGCAGAGGGAAAAAACACGCAGCTACTGAGGACAGGACACACCCAAGCTCTGCTAATCTAAGGGCAGGCTTGGAAACTAATGAGAGACACCTGGGGGAAGGGCAGTGCACAGTAGTTCAGAGACACTCTTATAAACCCAGGGAAACAGAAGGACGTCAGACTCAGCCTGAGAAGGGCAGCACCACGGGAAGAGAGTCTCAGCCTGAGAGAAGGCAGCACACGAAGCGACACCCTGGAAAGGGAGAGACAGGGAAGCAGCACGCTGGAGAATTCAGTGGTGAGAGAAGGCCCAGAGAGTTCACTGTGGAGGAGAACGGTGGAGACTTCCGGGGAATTCTCAGAGGTGAAAGCCCTAGTCAGAAAGAAAGCCAGGATTGCAAGGAAACTGCAATTGGTTTTAAAACTAGGAGAGCTGTGTCAGAGAGAAGTGCTGACAAGGGTCAGGCTACAGGGACAACTGTTCCTGAACCAGCTAAAGAGCTGCAACTTCCATAAAGGTGCGTGAATAAAAGTGTAGCCAAAAATGCTGTGAGCCAGTTAGAGGCATTGTGTCGTTTGATGCAAGAGAAAAATCTCCACGTTCCTCGTGGAAACCCTTTGCATAGGGAAAAGCCTCAGTGGAGAAAGGTTCTGGAACTTTTAGAGAATATTAAGCCTGAAGTTTTTCATGCTGGCTTAAAGCCAGATTTACCGGACACAGGTCCTGAGGAAATTCAGATAGACTATTATGAATATGATGAGTGGTCTGAAGATTCAGTAATGGATTGTTCTCTGTGCCAGAAGGCAGAATAGAAATGTTCTTGGATAAAAGAAGGGAAAAGCCTATAACCTGAATATCCTAGAAGGCAGTGTGAAAACAGGGAGAATTGTGTTTAGCCAGGTATGCTAAGAACCCTGTTTGCTGAAGAGAGGATATTTCTTTTGGGTTTGAAGAAAGGAGAAAATCATGTTTGATTGCTGAATCATTTGGAAACAGCGACCTATGTTAAAAAGCTGCTAAAAGCAGTTACATTGTTTTGTTTGGTATAAATGCCTATGGATTATTGTTTGGAGAGAGAATCCTGTTTGTTTGCGTTGAACCTTAATGCTCTTTTGGAAAAGAAATAAAATTCCCGTGTTTTGCCTTGTAAACCCTTGGTCTCCACACTACTTGTTTTTCTGAGCAACACAACTACAAATCCCAGCAGCCTCGGCTCTGGATGAGGAAAAACTCCTTAATTAAAAAACTAACAAGTGCAGCCCTATGCCCAGAGGCTGTTGCCTGGGCAAGGGGCCTCCACACTATACAGCTATCTACCTCCATCCAATCACCAGCACATCTCCTTAGGGGCAGTGGCTCCAAAGGGGATTACAAACATGGTGGCAGAAAGATTGTGGCAGCAGCCCCAATGGCAAAAAGATTACAACAATGTGTGGCAGTCCCAGTTTTCTTGAACTCTGCAACGGAAGTAAATGCTACAGGTAGCATTGGCTGCTGCCACTGACTCAGAGAAAGATGAAGCTGGGGATGGTACCATGCAATCTTGTTGCTGGGAGGGGTGGGGAGCAGAGAGAGAGATAGATAGAGAGAGAGAGAAGGGAATATGGGATTGTGGATGGGGAAACAGAGGGGGAGAGAGACCTTCTGGGTTGGGAGGAGAAATAGAAGAGATGCTGGACCACTGGTGGAGAGGGATAGGGAAGAAAAGGGTTGGGGAGGTGGAAGAAAAAGAGGAAGATGCTGGACCTTGGGTGCTAAGGGGAATAGTGAGGGGATTGGAAGATGCTGACATAGGATGGGGGGAGAGTGTGGGAAGATGGTGGGTATGGTGGGTATGGTGGATGGAGAGGGAATAAAGAAAGAAATGGAGGAAAGAACATATAAAGAAAGAACAATATGGCAGAGATAGATTTAGGGAGAGAATAGAAAAAGACAGGAGGAGAGAAAAGAAATGGCAAATGGTCAGCAGACAATGGAAAGAGTTAACAGAAGACAGATGAGGTAAGCAGAAGAAAAAGACTGGGACAATTTTGACTAAAAAATAAAATGCCTAAACAACAACATGTAGAAAAAAGTATAGAATATGTTAGCTCTGGGAAACGTGCACTGCTGACATCTTTGTGTTTTGTAAACAATAAATAACCCCCAGAGATGAATCCTACTTTCTATTAAGTTAAATCTTCAGTATCCAGGGGAGAAGAAAGAAAGACGTCAGCACTCATCACCCAATCTAGACTGGCTTCTCCAGTACTACATCAGTGGTCTAAAAAAAAAGCCCTTCTCTCACAGTGTTCAGTAAATCATTCATCAAAATTGCTTCACTGTATTTAATCTCAGTATCTCAATGTCTATGCATTCATTAGAGCCCAAACGTTTACAGTCTCTAGATTTACATAAGGACAGAAAAAACAGTTTTCTTATGTTTTACAGCATTGTCCAGATCACATTCCCACTCGACACAATTTGATGATGAGCTATTCCATGCTGCATTTCGACTTAAGGCTGCAATGTGAAAATATACTCCAGTGCAGTGCTTCACTCTCCTGTAATTCTTCACTCTTTGAACTTTGTTTAGTTCAAGAAGAAATTAATTTCTAGCTTTATTTGTCCAGTGTTGTGGTACATACCAAGTTTGGCATCATGGGAATTCACAGTTCAATTAAGGGGTCATTCCAAGGCGTGAATAGCGGGGATGGATCCCTCTGCCAAACAGGTTGTACGGGGAGGTTAGACGGGGGTGGGAAAGGGGGTTACGGAGGCAGATTTAGGGTGGGCAGTGGGTGGTCTGCGGCCCCACACATACAGGGTTGATTCCAATGTTGGTCCTGTATGTCCGGGGCCAGCTGCCTGTATGGGGAATTTATTCCACTCCTGAGGTGAAATAAGTTCCCTAATTGGGTGGATCTGGCAGGCCCGGGGCACAGCGAAGGAAAGAGGGGGCAGAGGAGATTCTCCACAGTCCGACCCTGGCCTTGGGAGGCCAGATCGGGTATTAGGCTGCAGGGAATGAAACTTCTTGTCCGGCGGCCGGGGATCGCAGCTTCTGAATGGAGCCGCGGTGCCATCGCAACAGGATGCCATGGCACCGTGACTCCGCTCAGGAGCCCTGACTGAGTTAGACGGGCAAGGCCGGTAAGTGCAGGCCGACCGGAATCGGGGTCCCGAACTGCATGTACAGGCCTTGATGTGATTCTGATCCCACGGGGCTAGATGTGTCCCACAGTATCAGAATCCCATCTAACTCTGTACGTCCGGTTCCGACCGGGTGCACAGAGGGCCAGGACGTCCAGGATTGAATTGGGCCCTTATTGTCTCCATACTGTATTTCTAAGTCGTGATCCCTTGTTCTGTATTTTGTGATGGTCTATGTTTTGCGTGTGTGACTGAACTACAGTATTCTGTTTGTGTCATTTCTGTGTAGCAGTTCCACTTTTGTATGTATTTATTTAAAATATTTATATCCCACCAATCCCACATCTTGCAAGGGTTACAATAAATATATATAATTTAAAACCATACAAATAAACAAAATAAAAAAACAACTATAATTTTGCTAAACATCATTAAAAATCTATCTAAAAAGTGTTGGTCTTAACTAGCCTCCTGAAATCCAGCATGTGAGATAATTCTCAAAGACAGGATAGGAACTGGTTCCATAATCTAGACCTACAAATGACAAAGCATTATTCCTTTTGTTCTACTACACATTGCTACATAAAGGCAGGGAACTTCTAACAACTGATCAGAGATATATCAGTGTACTATGATATGTATTTGCATGCTGCCTTTTGATATGTAGGGTTTGGTGCTGAGTGAGTCCTATTAGTTCTGGTTTGCTATGGCGGGTTTGGGTTCTAAATGAGCAGTTTTGTAGTACTTCCCAATGTACCTTGCAGTTGGCACTAAAGGATAGTAATGTAGAAATATGGTAGCCTCTTTTTATCCTCACTGTGCAAATGGTACTCATATTCTCATTAAGAGGCATGTTTACTGAAGGTTAATGCACACACAAACGTTAATGCAGTCTATGTGAAGCAGCACCCATTTATTTTTATATGCTGAGTGGCACCTAACACACGTTAATGTTTATTTAGTAAACATACCCCTAAGTCATTGTTTGGGCCGAAAAAGAGCATATGGAAGACTCCTACGCTTTTACATGGGTGGCATATACATTCAAAAATAAATTTAATTTATGGAAGAGCCCTGCAATGAGTCTCTGCACATGGCCCTACATCACCCAGGGGCTGCCCTCTACATTAGGCTACTCCTCCTCTTAGTAAATAGGGCCTCCATCTCCAAAAATAAACAGTTATTTTGTCTCCATATACCTTGATAAAACACTATTAAGAGATATGTTAGTAAAACATTGGGAAGTCAAGCAATATTATCCTACCCATCTGACAGTGCCTTATTATTTTCTGTAGTATTTTAGTTTTTTCCCCTTGCTTGATGGCTTGTGGCTCGATTTGTATGTTTTGTTGGGGATATACTGTATATGGAGTGGAGGAGTGGCCTAGTGGTTGGGGCAAGGTACTTCAGGCCGGAGGTTCAAATCCCACTAGAGGACAGCAACCTTGGGCCGGAAGGACTGGGGTGTCTAGTCCCACAGGTGCTCCTTGTGGTCTTGGGCAAGCCACTTAACCCTCCATAGCCCATGTTCCCTGTAAAATAGTTATCTCCAAGTTATAATGCCCTGTTCAATGTAATTTCAGTTTGTTCAATGTAAACCGCACTGATGCAGAATAGCGCGGTATATAAGAGAATGTAAATAAAATAAATAAATAAATATGTGTTACTCTACCACTAACTACCTAATTATTTGTAATGGCACTTGGTTGGAGATTCTCTTTTACTGAGAATGTAAGCTGTCTTCAATGGCCCTGGAGCTAGAGGGATGAAAAACAAATGCTTTCTTAAATTAAATCTTATAGAATACGCACAGAGCACAGAACACAGAACACTAGGCACAATCTTGGGATGTGCCTACTTCTTACATGCAATTTTTGAAGAGCCCTTTTCCACATGCAAAGCATGCTTCTTTACATTCAGAAAATGCTTTGTAAATTTATTCCTATTATGTGTAACTGAAGAGGAGGAAAGATAAAATATCTAAGCCAGTAGCCTCTGTTGATTATGCTAAGTACCATGGGTCTCTGGTGAGAAGTATTCATTTTTGATAGACATGCTATGATAAACCTCTAAGACATAGGGCAAAATACTGCAGAGTGGACGATATAACTGTGCCCAGATTGTTCAGTCAATAAACAATGCTTGCTTTTGCCAATTTAGAGTTTGCGTCTTTTGTTGCATGCTATTTTCTGTTTTGTTTGATCAATGGCTGTCTCCCTCCCACACCAGTTATTTATTGACTGCAATATGAGAACTGAGGATATTCAGGTTGATATTCAGCAATACTTATCTGTACAGCAGATAGACTTAAAGATCCCAATATGTTTACTTAGGAGGAAAGGCGGGCAAGGACAGATATGATAAAATCATTTAAATATATCCATGGTATAAATGTATAGGAGGTGGCCCTCTTTCAAATGAAAGAAAGCTTAGAATGTGGGATCATTAGATGAAGGGGAAAGGGGAAAGACTCAATAGTAATCTCAGGAAATACTTTATGGAAAAGGTGGTGAATGTGTGGAACAGCTTCTCAGTGGAGGTGGTGGAGATCAGAACTGTATCAGAATTCAAGAAAGCATGGGATAAGTATAAAGGAACTACAATATGAGGGAAGGGAAGGGATTGTAGAGTTTAATAGTTTATCGATGAGCAGACTAGATAAGCTCCATGGTCTTTATCTGCTTTCATTTTCTATGTTTCCCATAAATATACCATGGTTCTCTGAAGTTTTTCTGGCTAATAATTTTTCATGAACTTGTCCAGTCCTCTTTTGAATCTCACTATGCTGATCGCCTTGACTACATTGTCCAGTAACAGATCCCAAAGCTTAATTATGCACTACGTAAAAGGAAATCTACAATTTGTTTTCAATCTGTGGGTCGTTAGTTTCATGGAAAACCTGATTTCTACCCGGCTCATAATTTTGTGAAGTTCTATCGTACCCCCACCAGGTCATGTTTTGCTATTCATTTCAATGATTAAGTTGCAGAATTTTTTATCTTAGGGATGTCATTGGCATAAATTCTGCCCAATTCTGAGGCCGGGGGGGGGGGGGCTGGACAGAAAGGGGGGTCCATACAGCGGCGGTGGCAGCAGCTTGGCAAACTTACTTTAACATGTTTGCGGTGCCGCTCTGCTCTTGTAAGTTCATCATGGGGAACACAGGCCCAGCAGCTGTTCCCTGCTGGGCCGAAGTCCAGCAAAACTTCATCCCCATGGGGTGCAGCTGCTGGCCAGTGTTCCCCATGGTGCACTTACAAGAGCAGAGCAGCATGACAAACAAGATAAAGTAAGCTTGCTGCGCTGCAGTTGCTGCCACCGCATGAGAGGGCCCGATGCACAAAGGGAGGGGGGGCACCGCTGCAACAATGGGGGGTCTCAGCAAAATTTTGCTTGGAGGCCCCCCACTGTAACTTATGCAACTGAGGGATGTGCATTTGTTGTGCAGCTAATGGTAAACTGTGATGAATTACAGCATTTTTAATGAGTTCCTCTGTAAACTAATCAAATATGCATGGGTGACAATTTTGATGAACCACTATTTGTGAACTTTGTTTTTGTCATTTGCACATGTGGCCAGACATACTGAAAACTTCTCTTGAAGGGGATAAGGGGAGGGAGGGGGGATGACAAGTAAGAAGCATGGAGCACTTTAGCCAATCATGTTGGAAATTCATGACAAACAACCAAAGAAACGTATCCCTGCCCAAGTTATACAAATCCAATGGGTCATATAAAAGACATTTATGTATTTAACAGGTTTTTTTATACCACTTTATCATTTCAGTAAAAGCAGTTTACATTGTAACTTTAAACTTGGTAATGTTCATTAAACAAGGACATTGATAACTTGGAATAGCACTGCACAAGCCCGAGAGAACCATTTTGTATGTGAATTTTAGAGAGTAAAGAAGGGATGTTAGTACCTGGGCCTCAGACTTAAAATCAGAAAAGAAAGCTCCTCTTGCTGGAGGGAGGCAATCTCCATCCTCAACCAGCTGGACTGAGTGAGGCTGATCTCCCTCGGGCAGCCAGAGAGCTCTTTCCAGAGATCACGGTGCTCTTCTGCCTGTGGAGGATGGTCCCTGCGGGCATTCTGCTGCTGCTGCTGGGTGGCGATTGAGGCAAAGGCTCCTCCTGTTTGCCCACAGGAGATCGGGTCTCCAAGGGCAGACAGGAGAGGAAGGCCTGTGGTTGCAGCAGCGAGGTTTTAGTGGGGCCAGGGCCTATGTGGTCTACCCCTTTCCAATGTCTCTGGAGCAGAGTGCCTCTTTTTTTTTAAGCAGGAAAGTGTTGCTGTCGCACATTGCTCCCTCTAAGCTGTGCTTGTGTGCGTGCACCCACAGACTATGAACCGTGCACACATGGAAAAACATAGCATGCACAAAAAATACAATACTAAGAAACATTTTGATTAGTTATTATCATCATCTCCTGTGACTTGGAACACTGAGCTCCTTGGGTGCTCTCCTAAGTATAACAGAGGTAGCCTAGTCAAATCACAGCTCAATGGCTCTCTGCAGTTGACAATCTCTTTGGCGGAGAAATGGTTGGGGCATGATTTGAAGAAGAATATATGTCCATTTTCTAGCACACTCTTGGCACATGTGCTGGTGCTTGATTTACATATTCTGCTGAGGTAAACCTCACCGACTATCATTCATCCCGAATTGAGTCAATGTGCATAGGGGGTGTCACGATGACTGTTGCACATTTGATGAACATTTTGTAAAGCCAGTAGTATCTGCCCAGTAGAAGTAGAATTTGATCATCTGGATCAATGGGTAGGCCTATGCCTTGTCTTCATCATTCTCGCTGCCATGACTCAGTGCAGAGGCTGTGGATTCTAGAGATTTAGGAGTTATTTTAAAAGTGTTATTCACAATTGGGAAATCTGCAAATGGGGACACATAGCTCAAAATCACAGAGAAGTCCCCAGAGCCATTTTAGAAGCTGGGTCTGTGGACATCTCCTGCGCAAGGACATCCAAGTCTGAACAGAGACATGAAAGAGACGTGGCGAGGTCATTCTTAAGAACCTGAACATCCCTGCCTGATTTCAGAAATACCCTGGATGTCTTGAAAAGCATTTAAAGGTACACCTACTCCAGGCATGAATAGGCATCTGAAAAGTGCTCATTTTGTTAAACAGATATCTAGAAGATATGGAGAAGAAGCTACACCAATATCCCCCATATTTTACACCAACTCAATGAACATTGATTGTGACTAAGAGCTCATATTTTCACTTTTGTATGCTGCTGGACAACCCTTTATTTTAGCTTCCCTGAGATGGATGTTTACAACCCAGGTGTCCCTACTAGGAATGTCTATGTGGCCACCCATATACATGTCATGATTGGGACCATATATGTCCCTGAAATCAGCCGGAGACATAGATGTCCCTGGTGTTTTTCTACTACTATTACTGAGCATTTGTATAGTGCTACAAGATGCACACAGTGCTGCACAGACACATTTAAAAGACAGTCCCTGCTCATCAGAGCTTAGTCAAGACAGAAAACACAGTAACTGTAGACACAGGATACATCTAGGGGGAATGGTAAGGGAACACAAAGGCGATCAGGTGAGTCAAGATCCAAAAGGAACAACAAAGAGGTGAGTTTTCAGCCTGGATTTGAAAAGGGCCAGAAAAGACACCTGACGTACAGACTCAGGTAGTTTGTTCCAGGCATAAGGAACAGCAAGGTGAAAGGAGTGAAGTCTGGAGTTAGCAATAGAAGAGAAGGACACAGATAGAAGTGATCTGCCAGAAGAGTGGTGTTTCCGAGAAGAGGTATAGGGAGAGATAAGAGAAGAAAGGCAGTGAGGAGCTGCAGAGTGAATGCACTTATAGGCCAACAGGAGACGTTTGAACTGGATGCGGAAATGGATAGGGAGCCTATGAGGTGACTTGAGAAGAGGGATAATATGAGCATTTCTGAACATTCTGCCCTGGATATCGCCAATTTGAGTTGGACGTCCTTACTGAAATATGTCTCTTAGTTTTTACCCCATCTGGGTATCGAGTGCTGATGTTTTGATCACAGCCATACTCTGTACACTGATGTACCTTGCAATCTTTAGAAAAATAGTTTGATGAAGAAGAACATTCATAGCAGATTCTGTACGTTTTGAACAATTCTGTGTGTTCTGCTAATAGTTTCTAAACTCACAGCATTTCTTTAGAGGGAGAGGTTTCTTCTGAAAAGAACACTGTCGGTCAGGATCTTCCTCCTTGCTTATTGTGTAAGATGGTGAGAAGCTGTAGGTGTTGTATGCAATACTTCTGTCTTATGCAGAGATATGTATTTTCTTGTACTACCATGCTTCTTAGACAGTCTTTCATTTTGAAAGTAGCAAGTGTTGATCACTTCAGACACATCAAATGAAAATATAGGATCGTTCTTCACTGCCAGATATTGAATTAACCTTGAGAAGGCTAGAAAAGGAGGAATGTTCACATGATTGTCCTTTATGTACTTTGCACCATATGAGGAACTCTTTTTTTGTAGATTATATAGCAGCTTCTCCATGATTTTGAATGTGTCAAAGCAGCAGAGCCTTGAGAGGTGTGGATTAGCTTTCCTCCAGCTCCTAGAGAATGTCTCCCATTTCTTGTAGTTTGAAATTATCTTTGCTTGATACTATTGGAAAGTTTTCAATACTTTCAAACAGCACATTTTCAATTATTTCTGGATTGCCATAGCACTGTTTGAGTTTTCTCCACATCTTATCTAGTCTCTTGGAGGGGTTTTGTGTGTATGCTTAGTTTTTTAACTCGTTCTGAAGATTCACTTCCCAGCCATTGACCATCAAGCTAATCTCTTCATTTGGGGTAAGATTCAGATCTGCAATGGGATCCTTAAAATCAGCCTTCCATGCTCTGTAGTTTTCAGGATGGTCGTCAAACTTGGTGAACCGTGTATTCATGATCTCTCAGTCTGAATATCAGGAGGCCTTTACAGGGTGCTGTAGTGAGACATGTTCCATCACCGGTTGTCTGCTTTGTTATCCTTAAATGATGGCATGGGGGGAGAATGCCCTGATGTACTTGGTTTGAGCAAGGGGTATGTTGCTGATGCCCTTACCGATGGCAATTATCCAGACCTGTTGTGTGTCCAGTCCCCTTAGAGCACTGGGGTTGGAGGCTGAAGTGAAGTGTCTTATGTGGATGTGCCTGGAGCATGAGCCAGCTGTAGTGCATTCATACCTGTGAGTTTGTGGATCACTCTAGTGGTGATTAATGTCCACTGAATAGTGCATATACAGCAAAGCTGACTTCTTTTGGCATGGTGTTTATTGAAGGGGCTGATTGTATTTCCTCAACATCTGTGCTCTCTTCTGGTCAGATTGTGTTTGCTGAACAGGATCTTTTGAGGCAATGTGACTGATCTGTTTCACCCTGTCTTACTGCCTTATAACTGCTTCCAGGGCCTTGGCTCGAGCCTCAGCAGTGCCATGAAGATAGGGGCGGGAACAGCTACAGTGTCTTACTGTGTGTGTGAGACCTGATCATTGCTCTTCCTGTCTTGCAGTCCCTCCCCTGCATTGTGACTGGAAACTCACAGATCTTGCATTTGCAGTCATGTGATTAGATCTTAGATCCAAGGTAACTGTTATCTGGGTTTTCAGCCCCTTGTTAAGTGTTGGAAGATGAGAAAGGAACAAGTGACAAAAGGGTACTGCAGTGACGGAGGAGTAAAAGAGAGACAGATAAATGCATGGCTGCGTGGATGGTGTCATCAAGAGAGTTTTGGTCTCCTAGACCATGGGATGCTGTTCCAAGGGTTGCAGAGCAGAGATGGCATCCATCTGTTCAAGAAGGGTTGATGTGTCTTCAGTAGCAGACTGGCAAACCTACTGAAGATGGCTTTAAATTAGATTCATTGGGGATGGGTGAAGAAAGGCCCAGGTAAGCGAAACATTAAATACCTTTATTGAAATGGGTAAAAGGGGCAACATATGGAAAGCAGTATCTATAAATGCTTGTAGCATGGGAAATAAGATCCCATATGCTAAGGCTTTAATGGGAGAGGCTGACTTGGATTTTGTGGCAGTAACAAAGACATGGTTCACGGACAACCATGACTGGGATGTAACTATACCAGGCTATATTTTATTCAAAAATGACAGGGTAGGAAGAAGGGGAGGAGGAGTGGCACTATATGTAAAAAATAATATTAAAGCTGTGGAAATACAGGGCTTAAAAGGGAGAGAGGACACACTGTGGGTTAAACTAGAAAGAGGAAAGAGACATCTATTTGCATTAGCATGCAATACAGACCTCACTCACAGGGAGAAGAGGTGGACAGAAAGTTAATTGAAGACATATGCTGCATTGCCAGGAAAGGGGAAGTTCTACTGATAGGGGATTTCAATATGCCAGATGTTGACTGGCACATCCCTGCTGCAGTATCATCGACAAGCAAGGAGATCCTGGAGATCCTAGATTCTCTACAGGGAGAACTATTCAGGCAACTGGTAACAGAACCCACACATGAAGGGGCCATACTGGACTTGGTGCTTACCAATGGTGAAAGTGTTATAGTGATATATCATTTTTCATCAAGTGATCACCAGATGGTGTGGTTCAGTATTAGGACTAGGGCTGATAAAATCCATTCAAAAGTGAGGGTCTTCAACTTTAGGAAAACTAACTTTGCCAAGATAGGAAAATACCTCAAGGAGTCATTAGCAGGATGGGAATAGCTGGGGGATGTAGAAAAACAGTGGGCAAAACTGAAGGGGGATATTTTAAGGGCAACAAACCTTTTTGTTAAAATGGTAAATAAAAGAAAAAGAACACCATTATAGTTTTCGAAAGAAGTAGCTGCAAAAGTGAAAAAAAAAAGAGGGAGACCTTCATGAAATTTAAGAGATCACAGAGAAAAGAAGACAGGCATCTATATTTTGAAAAACTTAGAGAAGCTAGCAAAGTAGTCAGGAAAGCAAAGATTCAAAAGAGGAGGAAATAGCCAATGCAATAAAATGGTGGGACAAGACATTTTTCAGATATGTTCGTGAGAAGAGGAAGGGCAAAAGTGATATTGTCAGACTCAAGGGTGAAGGGGAGGAATATGAAGAAGCTGATAAGGATAAAGCTGAATAACTTAACAGATATTTCTGTTCTGTGTTCACAGATGAAGAAATAGCAGCAGGACGTCGGAAAACACCACCAACAGGAACAGAAGAGAGGGGCATCTTGAACAATTTTCAGAAGACTGTGTTCGTGAGGAACTAACTAAACTTAAAGTAGAAAAAACGATGGGACTGGATGGGCTACACTTGAGGGAGGAGTGACCTAATGGCTTGGTCAAGTTACCTGAGAGGGCCAGGGTTCAAATTCCACTAGAGGACAGCAACCTTGGGCCAGAAGGGCTAGGGTTCCTAGTCCCACAGGTGCTCCTTGTGGCCTGAGGCAAGCTTTTTAAACCTCTGTTGCCCCAGGTACAAAAACATAGATCGTGAGCCCTTCAGGAACAAGGGAAAAATAAATATACAGTGCCTGTATGTATACTGCTTTGACTAATAGAAAGCGGTCTGTTAGCCTAGTTAAATAAATACTGAGGGGGACATTTTAGCAGCTCCACTGACTGAAATTTTCAATGCCACGTTGGAGTTGGGAGTGGTGCCAGAGGACTGGAGAGAGGCACATGTGGTCCCTTTACACAAAAAGCGGAAGTAAGGATGTGGTTGAAATCTACAGGCCGGTTAGTTTAACCTCGGTGGTAAGTAAATTATTGGAAGTGCTGCTGAAAGAGGAAATAGTGAGGTTTATGGAGTCCAATGGAATACTGGATCTGAGGCAGCATGGATTCAACAGATGCAGGTCTTGTCAGACAAATCTGATTGATTTCTTTGACTGGGTGACCAGGGAATTGGACCAAGGGAGAGAGCCCTAGATGTGGTGTATTTAGATTTTTGTAAAGCCTTTGACACCGTTCCACTCAGGTGACTTATAAACAAACTGAGCACCCTAGGGATGGACCCTAAAGTTACCGCTTGGGTTAGAAATTGGTTGAATGGGATGTGACAAAAGGTACAGGTAAATGGAGCTTGCTCTGAGGAGAAGGAGGTTACCAGTGCTGTGCCCCAGGGATCTTTCCTTGGTCTGATTCTTTTTAATATCTTTGTTAGTGATATTGCAGAAGGACTGTTGGGTAAGCTTTTCCTCTTTGCTGATGATACCAAAATTTGCAATAGAATAGACACCCAGGAAGATGTAGATAACATGAGGAGGGATCTAGCTAAACTGGAAAAATGGTCTAGAATTTGTCAGCTGAGATTTAATGTTAAAAAATGTAAGGTCATGCATTTGGGCTGCAGAAATCCAGGGGAGCGATATAGTATAGGGAATGAAGTAATTATGTCCCCAAAAGAAGAGTGGGACCTAGGCGTGATTGTGTCTGATGATCTTAAAGCAGTTAAACAGGTAGAAAAGGAGATAGCAAAATCTAGAAGGATGCTTGGGTGCAAAGGGAGAGGAATGGGCAGCAGCTGAAAGGAGGTGGTAGTCCCTCTGTATAAGTCTTTGGTGCGACCTCATTTGGAGTATTGTGTGCAATTCTGGAGTCTGTACCTTCGAAAGGATAAAAATAGTTTGGAGTCGGTACAAAAGGTGGCTACTAAAATGGTTAGTAGTCTTCGTTATAGTCCAACAAAGGAAGCAAGAAACCACGTGCAAATAGACCACCCAGTAAAAAACGTGGATTGCAATGAAGGAACGTATAAAATGTAACCTTACATTTACATGTTACATTTTATACGTTCCTTCATTGCAATCCACGTTTTTTACTGGGTAGTAGTCTTCGTTATAAAGCATATAAGGACAGACTTAAGGATCTTAATATGTACACCTTAGAGAAAAGGCAGGATAGAGGTGATATGATTGAGATGTTTAAATACCTCCATGGCATAAATGCACAGGAAGAGAGCCTCTTTCGATTGAAAGCAAACTCTACTATGAGGGGACATGGGATGAGGGTGAAAGGGGATAGACTCAGGAGTGATATGCGGAAATATTTCTTATGGAAAGAGAGGCAGATGCGTGGAATATTTATTTATTTGGTATAATCTCCCAGTGGAGGCGGTAGAGGTGAGGACAGTATCTGAATTAAAAAAAGAATGGGACAAACACAGAGGATCTCTAAAGGCAAAAACGGGATTGTTGTAGTGGTTGATATGGAAGGGCAGACTAGATTGGCCATGCGGTCTTTTTCTGCCGTCACATTTCTATGTTTCTGTATTCATATGAACAACATTGTACCAAATCTATCTGAATATTTACAAAGGATCCTACATTGTAGGCTGCATGACCTATTTGACATAGTTTTCTCACATATGACATTATTAACAGCAATAGTAGAAGGCATCATTAAAGCATCTGAAAGTCCAAACACGTGATGGCAAATTTTAGATAAGACTTAAGATAGGCAGTTCAGGATATGAAAAATTCACATCATAATTTATAAAATGTGTTTAAGGATGTGTAGGAGTGTATTTCGATGTCTTACAACATCGAGAAGGAGCATAGATTTTTAAAAATCTGCATATGGAGGGAAAAATGCAGCTTTTCTCCAAATGTGCATGGAAGCAGCTTTTTTAAAATCACTGCTCTCAACAGCATCCATTTCCTTTACTCCCTGACGTTCCCAGTTATCCGCACGCACCTTTCGATCCCTCCCTGACATTAACACAAACATTGTGGAACCCGTGTGCCTTTTTGGGAACCTGCTAGGTCCTTGTGATCTGGATTGGCCACTGTTAGAAACAGGATACTGGGTTTGATGGACCTTGGTCTGATCCAGTATGGCATATCTTATGTTCAAATCTCCAGCAGAGGAATGTGACTTTCTTCCTGGTGGCCATTTCAGGGATGTCCCCTGGGCAGAACTAAAGTGTATGCTGGGAAAACTTACGCACACAAACTTGTGTTCTTTTTTTTTGTGTACATGAACCCATGGGCCGTGTATTGCACACTTTACGTGTATAACCTCCCTTTCTGTGTGGTCCTCGAAGCTGCTACTAGCAGGTTGGTAGACAAGGGGCAATCCTAATCCAAGAATCCAAGTTATTATTGTCCCTGTTAAATGCACATTACCAAGTTTAAGTTACATTGTAAACCATTTTGACTAAAATGATAAAGCGGTATTAAATAAAACCACTTAAATAAATAAATACATGAGCCTTTTTTGAACTTTTTTAGTCTTGTATTGCTGTATTTTAATTATCAGAGTTCTTTTGAGGAGGCAGGCATGCACTTAGCAGTTGATACTCTCACACCTCTTTCCTTCTCAAATAAAAGAGTCCAGGCCAGAAATTGTGTCCTGAACCAAGGGTTTCCTTAAACCTTAGCAGAAGCAACAAACAGTTAACTCCTTAGTCAACATGGTTACAGATAGATTACTTTCAAATATTCTTTATTTCAAGTTGAACAGTTACTCCACTCTTCACTACTCCTGCACTTTTGTTACTTAATCTGATTTCCCTGAGTGGGAACACCTTTCTCCTATTTCTAGTACTTTTCCAGTGTACTTGAAACTGGTGGTGATGTAGACACAGGTTCTCAGTACTGTGCTGGACATGGTGTCACTGGTGTATGGGTTCCTTTCTTCCTGAGAGCTGGTGCCTTCTGTAGATGCAGGTCCGAAACTGCTCTGCAGGGTTCCTAGTTCTGATGGACTGGAAGGCTGAATGTTGGTACATTTCTTGGAAACGCTCTCCTTCTAAGACAGTGGGACACTGTCAGGTTTTGCATAGATATCAGCCCTCTGCTCTCTTCTCTTCTGCTGCTGTGATTATCACTCTGGATGGTTTGAGTGTTTGTGTGCCAAAGATACCTGCCCAAAGGGCAGAAGCCTTACTCCATGTTCCTGGTGCAGGGGCTTTGGTGCCAAACAGGGGTGGCCCAAAGAGGGTGCGAGATCATGTGCGGAGACTCATTGCAGGGCCTCATTTGCATAAATATTTGCATAATGTTAATATGTGCTAACTTTTAGTAAACATACCTCTTAATGAGTGTCTGGATAAAGAAAGACTAACAGATTTCTACATTACTATACTCCAGTGCCAACCACCAGGCACATTAGGAAGTATTACAAACACTGCCCATTTAGAACCCATAGCAAACCTGCTGTATCATAACATCACTACCAGGACTCACAAAGCACCGTACCCTACCTATCATAAGGCAACACTGCAAATATTAAACCAGTACATCTCAGAGAATACCAATACATATTCTACTGGGGAAAGAGAACAAGTGGCACTGTCAAATAGAAACTACATGAACAGAACACCTCAGCTCCGTCACACATGCAGAACATAGACCATCACCAAACAAAGAACAAGAGATCACAATTTAGAAACAGAAAGACAATAATTAAATTGAGAACCCCAAAAGCCAAAGTTGGAACGTGCAATAACACTGGAGAAATAAAACTATAAATAAAAACACAAAGACGTTACCAATGCACATTTCCCAGAGCTGACATATTCCAGTTAATAAATTAAAAATTAAAAAGTATTTTTCTACCTTTTTTTTGTTTGAGCATTTTATTTTTCAGATGCAATTGCTCCAGTCACTTTCTTCTGGTTTCTGCGTGTCTTCGGCTAACTCTCCAATGTCTGCTGTCTATTTGTCCTTTCTTCTCTCCTAGTTTTTTTTCCATTCTCTCTCTACATCTTCTTTAACATACTAATCTTCCCCTTTTGGTCTTTCCTCCATTTATTTCTTTTTTTCTTTTTCATCCACTCAAATTTCACCCTTCCATCCTCAATCCTCACTTACTCTCCCACTACATGGCCAATCATAGATTTTTCTTTCCTCCCACACAAAATATCTTTTCCCCTGTCTAGGGGCAGCCCAAGTGGGCTGCGGGGCCATGTGCGGAGACTTGGTGCAGGGCCTCATTTGCATAAATATTTATTCATCATGTAACTGGCTCATCAAAACATGTCCACATCACTCCTCTCCTGAACCAGCTACACTGACTCCCCATCAGCTCCTATATCAAGTATAAGGCTGTGCTGAACATCTTCAAAATCATTCAAAATACCTCTGCTAACATACTGAAAAACCTCATCACCATGGAGTCAAGCAACAGACCAAGACGGCGTATCACTAGTCACACTATCACCACCCCGAAAACGTATACAAAATCCAAACATATAAAGTCTGGAAAAGCTATTTCTTTAGCTGCACCTCTCCTTTGGAATACACTCCCTGACAAACTCAGAGCCACTTCTGACTCCAAGGACTTCAAGAAAAAGCTAAAAACAACCCTCTATACTGAACACTTCAGAAACATTACCTAATTCCACAAAGCTAATTTCTCACCTCTGCAAACTCCTCCATGAATCCCCCTATACACCTTTATTTATTTATTTTATTTATTTATTTAACTGCATTTATATCCCGCTTTTCTTTGTATATAGATCTTTGAAGAAAAGTTAACTTGAAATATCCCCCTCATGCCCCCAGCAGTTCTCTGTAGATCATTTGTTTCATTGTAAACGGCTTTGATTTTAAGATAAAGTAGTATAGAAATCCAGCTAAATAAATAAAAATAAAATTATATCAGGCTATACTTTATTTGGGAAGGATAGGGTAGAAAGAAGGGAAGGTGGAATGACACTATATGTAAAACATAATATTAAAGCTATAGAATTGCAGGGCTTAAAAGGGAGAGAGGAGGCACTGCGGGTTAAACTAGAAAGAGGGAAAGGTAAATCCATTTGCACTGGTGTGATATACAGATCCCCTTCACAGGGAGAAGAAGTGGACAGGGATTTAAAAGAAGACATATGCAGTATTGCTATGAAAGGAGAAGTGCTATTAATAGATGATTTCAATATGACGGATGTTGATTGGCACATCCCTGCTGCTGTATCATCTAGAAGTAAGGAGATCATGGATTCTCTACAGGGAGAACTATTCTGGCAACTGGTAACAGAACCCACATGTGTTGGGGCCATAGTGGACTTGATGCTTACCAACGCGGAAAGTGTTTCTGATGTCATAGTGGGAGATCATCTTGCATACAGTGATCACCAGGTGGTGTGGTTCAGTATTAGGACTAGAGCTGATAAAATCCATTCAAACGTGAGAGTCCTAGACTGTAGGAAAACTAACGTTGTCAAGATGGGACAATACCTCAAGGAGTCATTAGTGGGATGGGAACAGCTGGAGGATGTAGACAAGCAATGGGTGAAACTGAAAGGGGATGTTTTAAGGCAACAAACCATTTGTTTGACAGGCAACCAAATGTAAAAGGAAAGGAGGCTGCTATGGTTCTCAAAAGAAGTAGCTGAAAAGGTGAAGAAAAAGAGGTTGGCCTTCATAAAATGCAAGAGATCACAGAGAGAAGACAAACACCTACATATGGAAAAACTTAGAGAAGCTAGCAAAGTAGTCAGGAAAGCAAAGATACAAAAAGAAGAAGAAATAGTCTAAGATCCTCGCTTTTGAATGGATTTTATCAGCCCTAGTCCTAATACTGAACCACACCATCTGGTGATCACTGGATTTGAGATGATCTTCTACAATAATATCAGAAACACTTTCCCCAAAGGTAAGCACCAGGTCCAATATAGCCCCTTCAGGTGTGGGTTCTGCTACCAGTTGCTGGACTAATTCTCCCTGTAGAGAATCCAGGATCTCCTTACCTCTAGATGACACCGCAGTAAGGATGCACCCATCTACATCTGGCATATTGAAATCAGCTATCAGTAGCACTTCTCCTTTCATGGCAATACTGCAAATTTATTTATTTAACATTTTTTATATACCACCTTTCAATGTTATCAAGGTGGTTTACATTTAACTCGGTAGTTATATATGGAACCAGTAAAGTGGAACTATGATACAGCAACAATGTAACTATGGGGCTTGTTTACAAAGCCGCGGTAGCGATTCGCGATCGTTATCGGAGCCGCGGCTCCATTGAAATCAATGGGGCTGCGGCTCCGATAACGAGCCCGAACCGCTACCGCGGCTTTGTAAACAAGCCCCTATGTTACATTGAAGAGTGATAACTATTTACATTTAAAGGATAGGGGTTGAGATGTCTTCAATTAAATTTCTGACAATTTCTGCCTTTGAAGAAAATCTGCACATCATACCAATGCAAATGGGTTCCCCATTCCCTCTTTCTTGTTTAACCCACAGTGCCTCTTCCTTCCCTTGTAAGCCCTGTAATTCTTTAGCTTTAATATGATGTTCTACATCTAGTGCCACTCTTCCTCCCCTTCTTCCTCCCCTGTCCTCCCTGAATAATGTATAGCTCAGTATAGTTACATCCCAGCCATGGTTGTCCATAAACCATATCTCTGTAACCACCACTAAATCCAAGTCAGCCTCTTCCATTAAAGCCTCAACATCTGGGCTCTTATTTCCCATACTACTAGCATTAATGCACACTGCTTTACAGACATTGCCCTTTTACCAATTTCTACACAGGTATTAAACGTTTCACTTCTGCAAGCTCTGGTGACTCGTGTCCAGCTGTCTTCATTCCATACCATAGCATAATTATTTCTGTTGGAAAGATTGGACGCCTCAAGAACCATCACATCATAGTATTTCTTGCTGTCACGGATGCTTCTCAGCCTTGCCATCTCTTCTCTGAGCTCTTCCATTTGTTTCATGAGGGCTTCAGCTTGAAGGCATCATGCACATGGAACTCGTCCCTCAACTGGATTGGGTTGTCCGTCTGGACAGACACAGAAGCTGTAATGTAGGCAACAGCTTTGGCAATACACTTCTTCCCAGCCATAGTTCAGTTCTTGGAGTTGTGGCACCTATTGAAGGAAATGAGAAAGACCTACCAAAGTCCCTAACTTTTCCTCAGAAAAAAAAAACACTAGCCTCTATTATATGTGTTCTAACAGCTTTGTTCTATGTACCTTTGTGTAGTCCTGCTAGCTATTATTTTAAACTACTAAATTCTGATATTCCTGGGTGTCTATCCAGTCCAGTCCCTTCATGCTGGGTTGTGCTCCTATTCCTGCAGCTTGGAGACTAAGTAAACCAAACTCTTGATGACATCAGGATACATATAGAACTGGCACAACCCCCCAGCCTCAGTTTTTACTTAGTCTCCAAGCAGCTGGAGTGAATCAGCAAGCTAGCAGATTAAGGAGAGACTTTAGCACAGGAAGGGTTTTTGGCTTTCTTTTCCTGAGTAATACTGTTTAATTTTATTTTATTTCCTTCCAGTCAGGTAGTTTTTGGAGGTCCCTAGTTTCCGTCCCCCCCTCTTTTCTGGCGGAGGAGGCTTGCAGCGGCCCGGTCCGTTTAAAAAAAAAGAAAAAAAGAAGACAGCAGCACCCGTTTGGAGGCAGCGGAGACCGGCCTTGTCATTTGTGGCCGGATCTCCTGCGGCGAAGGGCACCTTCTTCGGTCTCCCGCCTCGTGTGTGAAGCCCCGGAGGCGGCTGAGCACGTGGGCGGGAAGACCGTGGCGTCCCATCCCCTCGGCCGCCTAGCAGCGCAAAGGAGCGGCGAGGGGCGGCTGGAAGGCCCGGCAGTGGAGGCGCGATCCCGGGTGCGGGAGAGCATCAGCGGGGCCCGCGGCCTTGTTCGGCGCGTTGCTGCCTGTGCGGAGGAGAGTTCCCGCTTTGGCCTTCGCGTGCTTTTCGCCCGCGTGGTGTTCCTTGCCTGGGGGAGGTGAGGGAACGGAGAAGACACGGTAGGAGCCGGAAGGCAAAGTTTTCCTTGCATCTTATTTCTTTATTTTGTTTTAAAGGGAAAGTCAGGTTTATATTTTGATAGATTGCTGTTTTGGGTTTTATTTTTCTGGGCATAGCAAAAAAAAAAAAAGAAAATAAGGAAAGAGGATAAAGTAGGAAAGGAATAAAAGAGGATAATAATAAGAGGGGAGATAAGGGTAAGAGCTGGCAATGCCTGCGCGTCCGCAGTGCCTTGTGTGTGGGGCCCGCAGGGGCGTGGTGTCCGATTCTGGGGTATGCAGGGGCTGCGCTCTGGAGGCGGCCTCTGTGGAGCAGGAGCTCCAGGACCCTGTAAAGCAGCCTCCGCCAGCGGCTGCGGTTATGGACATAGAGGAAGAGTTGGAAGGGGCCCTGGGAGAGGCTTCGTTGCCCTCCTTGCCAGCAGGTCAGCAGGCATCCCCCCTTTCCTTGCCGGGTACTTCCTCTGTGGAGGGGGTCCCGGCAGTTTTTCCCTGGAATTTGTGCTGTTATTGCAGAAAGCTTTCTGCATGCGCCAGCAGGAGGCCCAAGCCCCTCACAAGCGGGGAGCGGAGAGCAAGCCGTTTGGTCCGGACCTTCCTGCCAAGAGGGCGAGAACAGCTGAAGAGGAGCCCTTTTCCCCGGAGTCTGAGCTTCTGGAATCAGACAGGGATCTGGGGGAAGAGGAGGAACTAGAGGAAGGTGAGATCCCAGAGGAGCAGGCGAGAATTGTGAGGGTTTTTTGCCGTGTGGAGTTACCGGCATTGATTGGGGAATCAATGAAGGTACTTAATATGTCCTCGGGAGAACAGGAGAACGAAGAGGCCCTCGAGGACCCATTGATTCTGGCGGTCCAGAAGTCTCAAAGGGTCTTTCCAGTTCATAGGGTAGTCCGTCAGATGATTCAGGATGAGTGGGATCAGCCGGAGTCCGGTCTGCGGGGAGTGCGTGCTATGGTACGTCTGTACCCATGGCCGGAGGCGGAGAAGGATTTGTTAAGGACTTCCAGAGTGGATGCGGCGGTAGCGGCCATGACCAAGAAGATTACCATCCCGGTGGAGGGCAGTGCGGCTCTAAGGGATGGTCAGGACAGGAAGGGGGACACCATGCTGAAGCAGGCTTTCAACGTTAGCGCCATGGCCCTTCAAGCCTCGGTATGTGGGGCTTGGGTGGCCCGAGCGTGCTTAAGGTGGTCTCAACAGCTGCAGTCAGCCGAGGGTCCGCAGGTGGAGCCTCCGGGGAATGCGGCTCGGATTGAGTCCGGAGTGGCCTATTTGGCGGATAGTCAGTATGACCTCATTCGTAGCTTGTCCAAGAATATGGCCTCCCTGGTGGCGGCTCGCAGATATCTTTGGCTCAGTAACTGGGCAGCGGATGCTTCCTCCAAGTTTCGTCTCGGCAGGCTCCCCTTTAGGGCAGTAGACTCCCGGAGGATAAGTCTAAGCAGGGGCGCCCTTCTTCCCAAGGACGCTCGCAGCAGAGAGTGTTTCGGAGGCCTAGATCAGGTAGGCAGAGCTCCTTTCAGAGGGGCAAGTTTCCAGCCAGAGGCCAGGGCTTCCGGGGGTTTCGAGGGGCGGGCCAAGGTTTTGGGGCCTCCTCGGCCCAGAGAAAGCTGCAATGAGATAGTGGGGGCTTGGGTGGGGGTGCTGCCTGTAGGGGGTCGCTTAAGGCAGTTTCTCCCCGCCTGGGCCCAGGTAACGTTCGACAAGTGGGTTCTGGAAGTTATAGAATGCGGTTATGCCCTGGAGTTCGCGAGGCCAGTCCTTCCCACTTTTGTCCAGTCGCCTTGCAGGACGGCTGCCAAGCGCGCAGCGGTGGAAGGATCCTTGGCGAGGCTGTTAACGTTAGGTGCTGTGATCCCGGTACCAAGGGATCAGCTCGGCTGCGGTCGGTACTCAATCTATTTTGTGGTGCCAAAGAAGGAAGGCTCGTGGCGGCCCATTCTGGACCTCAAGCATGTCAACCGTTGTCTCCGGGTTCCACACTTTTGCATGGACACACTGAGGTCAGTGATAGTGGCGGTGAGGCTGGGAGAATTTCTGTCTTCTCTCGACCTCACCGAGGCGTACCTTCATATTCCCGTCAAAGAGGCTCACCAGCAGTTTCTGCACTTCGCGGTGCCGCAGGGTTACTTTCAGTTTCAAGCGTTGCCATTCGGCCTGGCAACAGCTCCTCGCGCCTTCACCAAGGTTATGGTGGTGGTGGTGGCAGCGGCCCTCCGCGAAGAAGGCATTCTCGTGCATCCGTACTTGGACAATTGGTTGATCAGGGCCAGGTCCAGGGAGGAGAGCCTGAAGGCAACGGCCAGGGTCGTGGCTCTTCTGCAGAGTCTGGAGTGGATGATCAACCAGGCAAAGAGCAGATCAGGAGATCGAGTATTTGGGGGCAAGTTTCGACACCCAGTCGGGCAACGTCTTCTTGCCAGCTCAGAGGGCAGAGAGCCTACACCGGCTGATCAGAGAGTTCCTGGCTCGGGAGAGCCCTACAGCGTGGCACTATCTCCAGGTTCTGGGAACGATGGCGGCGACATTAGACCTGGTACCTTGGGCCAGGGCCCATATGAGACCACTCTAGCGGGCTTTGCTGCGCCGTTGGGCTCATCAGCAACAGCCCCTTTCAATGATTCTTCCGTGCACGGCGGCGGCCAGGACATCGCTGCAGTGGTGGCTCTCACCCAGAAGTCTGGAGAAGGGAATGCCTCTCAACGCCCCTTGGTGGCTGCAAGTGACGACGGATGCCTGTCTGTCAGGCTGGGGGGCGCACTGCAAGAGACGCTTTGCTCAGGGAAGTTGGAGTGTACAGGAGTCCCGATGGCCCATCAACCGTTTAGAGTTGCGGGCAGTAGTGATGGCCCTCGGAGCGTTCCGGAGTCAGGTTCTCGGGAAAGCGGTCAGGATTCTGTCGGACAACGTGACAGCAGTGGCCTACATAAATCGGCAAGGAGGGACGAGCAGCCGTCGGTTGGAGGAGGAGGCGGAAGGCCTCATGAGATGGGCCGAGGAACATCTCGTAGCCATCTCAGCCCAGAATGTCGCCGGAGTGGAGAACGTCACGGCCGACTTTCCAAGCAGGTACCGGATAGATCCAGGCAAGTGGGAGTTCAACCAGGAGGTTTTCGAGCGGATCGTCCTCCGTTGGGGGCCACCGGTGATGGATTTGATGGCACGATGGGAATCAGCCAAGACGAGAAGATTCTTCAGCAGAAGGAGGGAAAGAATGTCGGAAGGGCTGGACGCCCTAAGTCAGCGGTGGCCCACGGAGGGGTTGCTTTACGTGTTCCCTCCTTGGGCCCTCATCGGCTGAGTTCTTCAGAGGATAGAAGCTCATCAGGGGTTAGTGATCCTGATTGCTCCAGACTGGCCGAGGTGGCCGTTGTACGCTGATCTGGTCCGGCTCTTGGCGGATCGTCCCTGACGGCTCCCGGTTAGGGAGGATCTTCTCAGACAGGGGCCGGTAAGGATGCCGCAGGTGGGTCGGTTCTCGCTTACGGCATGGCTATTGAGAGGGCAAGGCTCCTTAAGAGAGGTTATTCGGGAGCAGTGATTTCCACCTTGTTGAAGGTCCGCAAGCGCTCCACCTTTTTGGCGTATGTGAGGGTTTGGCGCATTTTTGAGAGTTGGTGTGAGGTTAGGTGCAAGAAGCCTCTGTCAGTGGAGATCTCCGATGTGCTGGATTTCTTGCAGGCTGGCCTGGAGAAAGGGCTGGTGGCCAGTTCCTTGAGAGTGCAGCTGGCAGCTATCGCTTGCTACAGGGGCAAGGTTAAGGGCAAGGCCGTAGGCCAGCATCCCGATGTGATTCGTTTTCTTAGGGCGGTCAGGCGCCTAAGACCACATAGGATGGTGGTGGTTCCTCCTTGGGACCTTAATTTGGTATTGGATTCGCTGGTCGGGGTGACCTTTGAGCCTCTTGATCACTCTTCCCTTAAATATTTGACTCTTAAGGTCGTGTTTTTGGTGGCCATTTGTTCCGCCAGGTGCGTCTCGGAGTTGCAGGCTTTGTCTTGCCATCCACCCTTTCTAGTCTTTTCCGCGGAGAAGGTGGTGTTGCGGACTGTCCTGTCCTTTTTGCCCAAAGTGGTGTCTTCCTTCCATGTCAATCAGCCGGTGTCCCTCCCGGTCTTTGCTGGGTCGGAGCAGAGGGAGGGGGATGCATGGCTGCGCCTCCTGGACGTGCGTAGGGTGTTGAGGCATTATCTGAAACGCACTAAGGCCTTTCGCAAATCAGAGCGCTTGTTCGTTTTGTTCGGAAGGCCACGCAGGGGCAAGGCGGCATCCAAAGCCACGATTTCCAGGTAGATTAGGGAGGCCATTGCTTCCGCTTATGTTCTAAGAGGTAGACAGGTTACGAGGGGTTTAAGAGCCCATTCCACCCGAGCTCAGGCGTTGTCTTGGGCGGAGTTTAGCTTGGTTCCCCTGCTGGACATTTGCAGAGCAGCAACTTGGTCTTCGTTGCATACCTTTGCCAGGCACTACAGGTTGGATGTGCAGGCCGTGGTGGATGCGGGTTTTGGGAGAGAGATGCTTTGAGCCGGTTTGGCAGGACCCTCCCAAGCCTGAACTGCTCTGGTACATCCCAGCATGAAGGGACTGGACTGGATAGACGCCCAGGAAGAGGTAATTAGACCTTACCTGCTAATTAGTTTTCCTGTAGGATATCCAATCCAGTCCCTGGTCCCACCCGGTTTGGCTGCCGGTTCGAAGCAGTTTAGGGGGGTAGTTGGCATGGCGGTGTTTCTGGGTGCCCGGCTTCCTGGAGGCTCCAGGTTCGGGGCGGACTGGGACCGAAGCAGAGCCCTGTGGGCCGTAGTGCTGCAAACCTTGTTAGGTAGGGGCGGAGCGCGCTGGCAGGTAAGCCTCTTCCTCCTCCCTTGGGGGGGCGTAGGATTCGTCCTCTGGGTGGGGGAGGGGCTGCATAGAGTGGTTCATATCATAGTTGTTTCATTGGTTAGTTATCTCTCTGTTAGTTTGCTTTGTCAACAGGATACTGAGGCTGGTGGGTTGTGCCAGTTCTATATGTATCCTGACGTCATCAAGAGTTTGGTTTACTTAGTCTCCAAGCTGCAGGAATAGGAGCACAACCCAGCATGAAGGGACTGGACTGGATATCCTACAGGAAAACTAATTAGCAGGTAAGGTCTAATTACCTCTTAATCTGTCTGAAGTATATTGTTTAATATGTTCTGTTTGTAAAATTACCTAACCAAAGCTCCTTCAAGAATATCAAATTGTTTACTTTTAGTAGATATCCAAATGTAGAACTATTTACTTCCTAGATTTTCCCTACCAACCAATAAAAAAATCTGTTATCTTTACTAACAAGCTAATTAGTGAGTTGCCCTATAAAGCAAGGGTGGAAGCTGGGGTGGGAAGGGAGAGATCAAACACCTGAGAAGGGTAGTGACTTCAAAGACCCTCCATTCCTCTTTGAACCTGAAGGCTAGAGGAGAAGAAAAAAAATCTGTAAGAGCAAAAGAAAGCTTTGCCTAAGAACACAAACATACCCCTTTTGCAATACAGCTACAATTCACTAGACAATGCAGCAGAAAAAAGTTAGCAATTAAAAATGAAAAAAAAACCAACCCTTTAAGAGCTCTCCGAGAGGGAGTTTGTATTCATGTTTGGTCTTCTGTTGACCTTTTCTAACACACAAAATACATTTGAACCGGGTTTCTAAGATGGTATTTTTAAATAGTGATAATTCTGCATGCCAACATTAAAACTATACAACTGCTACTTCTACATTTTTTCTGATTCCTTCAGTTTATCATAATCACTCTTTTTAAAGTTAAATCCAACTGCAGTAGTTATCCTTGATGTCCTTCCTCCAGTGATTATGCAGATTAGATAATGTTATGATCACCACTGCCAAGCAGCACTACTTTTACTCCCTACACCAGGTCCTGTGTTGAAGTGAAGTGTTTACCCAGATCAGCTGTTTCTCGTCTAGGCTCTATAACTAGCTGCTCCATGAAACAGCATTTAGGGCATCTAGAAATTTTAACCCCATAGCATGTCCTGATAAGTCATTTACCCAATCAGTATTGTATAGCTAAAACCTCCCGTTATTGGTGTGTTGTCAATTTTGTTAGTTTTCCTAATTTCTGAGTCTGTTTCATCATCCTGGCCTGCTATAGTCTTCTCTATCCACATGAAATTGTTTTCTATAGGGATTTCACAGTGCATTTTGTTTCCTGAAGACATTGTATCCTGTTTGATTTTATGTTGCACCCCTCCACCAAATTGGTTTGATATGCTATGTTACTATTTGTATGGTTAATACTGCTCACAATATGGTACTACTGCCCTCCCTAACACCCCTCCTTTAAATATCCTCTAGGTCAAAGGGACATATCTGAAAGCAGTTGGGCCATATGCAACCCAAGAGACTCTGTGGTTTATTTAGCAGACAGGGAAGAATTTGTTTCAAGGCTCTTAAGTCTAAGGGCCCACTCCTTTATTTTTCAGTTAAGGATAATTCCATACCACGTTCTGTTATAAATATTAAGCTTTCTGTACAGTAATCAGTTGTCAAAAATAAACACACTTTTTCAGGTGGTATCTATCAGTAACTTAAATCATTCAAAGTCATGCAATACCAATTCAAGCTACTCCAGAAATATATATATAAATATATATGGAATCTTGATGGGAAAACTCAGGGTAATATTTAAAATCTGTTGTTAGTGGGGTTTTTTTTTAAAACACTAGACACATCATTTAAATACAATCCAGATATTTAGCCACTGACTCTATTTGGATAACAGCGATGCTCAGCCTGGTATCAGGACAACTTATCTGGATGGCTTAGGACAGCTTTTTTGCTGTCCTAAGTTACAGAGATGATTATCTATATAGTGCTAGAAATCACTGCTATCTGAATAATTTTTGACTTCCCCAGTCCACCCCAGCACTATCCAGATAGAGCCAAGATGGTTTGTGGTGATATTCAACTGCACCACTGTATCCTGATAATGCTGCAGGATATCCTTTCTTGGTGGAACTTAAATAAATATTTCCTTGACTGAAAGTCTTTGACCTAAATTGTCCTTGACTCGGAGAAAGATCTTCTTGTACCTGAGAGCTGCCGCGGGTCTTCGGAAGGGGTGTCTCTCAGCCCTGTACTCCGGACGCCTCCCCCTCCTCCTCAACCTCCTCAATCTTCTACGCCTGTGGATTCTGTCCCTCCTGTTGTTGTCCCGACTCTACTCCCGGTGGATCCAGCTGATATAGGGGAACTCCCATCTTCCCCCACCCATGAGGTGACTTTGTCTGACATTTGGTTAGCACTCCAGCAGATTGACTCCAGACTTTCTAAAACAGTCTCTTCACTATGTACATTTACTCATTCTGTTGTAGATAAAGTACAAGTTATTGACTCACAGTTGGTTGGTTTTTCTCAGTCTCTTGCCCGTGTTGATAATTTGCTCCAGTCTGGTAGAGACGTTAATGTCTCTCTTATTAGGGACGTTGCCTCACTATCATGCAGACTGGAAGCTCTTGAGAATCAGCAAAGGGCAAGGAACTTACGTTTCCTAAATTTTCCTCATACCCATCTGCTTTCGTTTGAAATTTTGTTGAAGAAATATTTCACTGAAGTGTTACATATTAGTGAGACAATGGATGTGGTACAGTTGTATTGTATTCCTACACTTATTCCTGCTCTACCGTCAAAGGAAGGGGTTCCCCCCCCTCCAGTTGATGTTTCAGTAGAACAGGACCTTACCGCTTTTTTGGAAGATTCACTGGATCTCATCTCCAAACGTTGCACGTTGGTGGTGACCTTCAGTACGGAATCTCTCAAACTTCGGGTTCTTCGTGCTTACTTTAAATACAAAGATGTTCTATTTTGTGGATTCAAAATGCAGGTGTTTCCAGATGTGGGCCGGACAACTCAGGCTCGGCGTAAGCAGTTTTTGGAGTTTAGAACTCGGGTTGTAGCGTTGGGTGCTTCTTTTTTCCTCAAGTTTCCATGCCGATGTTTAATTACACTTGAGGGTCAGAATTATGTATATACTGACGTGGCTTCGCTGCGTCAATGGTTGTCTGAACAGGAGGCTAGTGGAGAGCAAAAGGGGGAGGAATGATTTTGCTTAAATAGCTCTCTTATGTGGAGTATATGTTATTTTACTCCTTATTTCTTCTTATTATTTATTTCTATTAAGAGTTTCTTTCTCCATGATGTGTATTCTTATGATGAGTGGTATTTAGTTTTCTTGTAGATTTCGTATGTTTATTATATTTATTTTCCTTTTCACTGTTTGTATACTCAAGAAAAGCTTAAATAAAAGTTAAAAAAAATAAATAAATAAATAAATAAATTGTCCTTGACTCTTTAGATACTGAATCTCTAGGCATTGTATAGGGCACGGTATTGTGAAAAAGTTGACTATTTCTCACTTTTGTGTCTCTTCCTTTTGTGCAGAGCAATGGAACAAATCCACAGCAGAACAAGTAATCTCTTATAGACCCTTTTTTCTAGGAATCCTCTTGCCTGAGTCCACTGAGTGGATAAGGTCCACTGGGCTGCCCTCATATGGAGGCGAGCATAAGGAACCACATGCACAGTGGATGCCATGTGGCCTAGCAACTGCAACATTTCCCGAGCAGTGAGGTAAGGTTCTAGCACTGCTTGGGAAGCTAAGTGCACAATGCGAAGGCAGCGGGGCTGTGGAAGGTAGGCCCTTGTTTGTCTGGTATCCAGAAGAGCTCCTATAAACTCTAGGGATTGAGTAGGAGCAAGGTTGGACTTTGGGAAGTTTATGACAAGTCCCAGATACTGAAGGATGCGTATTGTGCGAGAGAGAGCAACCCTGGCCTCTGCCTCTGAAGGGGTCTAAGTAAGGGAAGACGAATATTCCCAGGGTGCAGAGAAATGCTGCTACTACAGCCATGCATTTTGTGAACACCTTTGGTGCAGAGGCCAGGCCAAAAGGAAGAACTCTGTATTGGTAGTGCTTCCCTTGAAACAGGAATCGAAGGAACTTTCGGTGAGTTGGATGGATGAGAACATGAGTGTACGCAAACTTGAGATCTAGAGAACAAAGCCAATCCTGACTCTGAAGGTATGGCAGCAGAGTTCCTAGAGAAATCATTTTGAACTTCTCTCTGAACAGGAATTTGTTCAATTCTCTGAGGTCTAGAATGGGTCTGTATCCTCCTGTTTTCTTTGGAATAAGGAAATAGGGGGAGTAAAACCCTGTACCCCGTTGGGGAATGTGTACCTCTTCTATTTCCCCTTGAGCAAGGAGCATAGTGACTTCTTGACCTAACCGGTCGTTGAGAGAGGTCTGAGAATTGAACTGTCTTACCATTGTAGGAGGGGGCATGTTGAGGAAATGAGTGGAGGAGTGGCCTAGTGGTTGGGGCAAGGTACTTCAGGCCGGAAGGTCGGGGGTTCAAATCCCACTAGATGACAGCAACCTTGGGCCGGAAGGACTGGGGTTTCTAGTCCCGCAGGTGCTCCTTGTGGTCTTGGGCAAGCCACTTAACCCTCCATAGCCCATGTTCCCTGTAAAATAGTTATCTCCAAGTTATAATGCCCTGTTCAATGTAATTTCAGTTTGTTCAATGTAAACCGCACTGATGCAGAATAGCACGGTATATAAGAGAATGTAAATAAAAATAAATAAATAAATAAAGCTTGTACACCTCTATTACAATAGACGGAGTCCAAATTTCTGCTGTTATCTGACCCCATCTGGGGGCAAAATGACATAACCTTCCTGGGATGGTGGAGGGTTCTGGGCTGTTCAGGGCCAGGAAGGCAAAGTTCTCTAGACAGGAGTCAAAGCCCCTGTGGAGGCTGAGTCTGCTGAGCAGGTTGAGGTTTAGCTGCTTTTGGTTTCCTTTGTTGCCTAGGTTGTTGCTGCTGTCCCTTTTGGGCAGACTGACCTAAACGTCCCTGCTGGGTATAGGAGGGATAAAACTTTTTCTTCTTGCTGAAGAATGGTTTCTTAGAGGATCTTTTCCTCGCAGGATCTGCTGTAGATTTAGACAATCTATCCAAAGTGATATTGTCAGCATCTATCTCATTAGCTTTTTCCTGCCAATTCGTGCCAAAGAGATTCTCTCCTGTGCAAGGTATATTCCCCAGTTTGTCCTGTACCCAGATTTCCAAGTCAGATGCCTGGAGCCAGGCAATTCTACGTGCACCTATGGCAATGGCAGAGGTTCTGCTTATACATTCAAAGCAGTCAAAGGCTGCACGATTCACAAACTTGGTTTACAAGAGCAAGATAATCTTGCCTTTTATCATCAGGAAGGAGAGGGGTCATAAGCTCTAAGTCTCCTGTGACCTCTTTAGAGAACATTCCCATATAGAAGATATAGAAACTGATCCTAGCAGAAAGCATGGAAGCCTGGAAGGATCGACGTCCAAAGGCGTCAAGAGTCCTATGCTCACGTCCTGGAGGATTAGATGCATGCCTTTTTGCACTCTTTATCCATCTCATAGCTGATTCCACCACCATGGAATGGTGTGGTAATTGAGTCTTCTGAAACCCAGGACAAGGAGGAACTCGATACATGGTATTGAGTCTTCGAGAGTGAGGAGATGAGGTCAGAGGTGTTTCCCACATCCTTAACATAAGATCATGCAAGATCTCATGAATAGGTAAGGTAGCTGCCTCCTTGGAAGCTTTAGGGTATTGTAGGATTTCTAATTCCTTTGCCCTAGGCTCTTTTTCAGGAGCCACTGTGATGAAAAGACCTCGGGCCACATCTCAGATAAAATCCTGAAAGGACATATCTTCTGGCGGCGACATCCTACGCTGAGGAGAAGAGGAATCCTCGGGAAGAAGTCTTCAGACTCATCCGAGGATTCGAAGTATCTCCAATCTGTGTGATCGTGCAGGCACGGTACTGGTATCGATCGAAGTCAGCATCGGAGTGGTCCGGTATCGAATTGTCAATGCCGGATAGAGATGCATGACTCGGTCCCGGTAGAATACCTGCCGATGTCGATGCAGTCGGAACCGGTACCAGAGTCAGTGTCGGTACCAGTTGAATTGTCTGAAGCGGTTTCAGGGACATCGAGGCTGTGAAAAGAGGCGCCAGACTGCGTTCAATAGCCAAGAACCTCTGGTCTATTGACGCTGCCGATGCTTTGGTATCTGTGCCGGATGAAGCGGCCGGAACCCCAGAGCATGACACCAGTAGTTCTGCCGAGGTTGAAGCCTTGAGAACATCCTGGAGCCCCGTTAGTGCTTTGGAAGCTGAAGCCTCCCGCCGGGGCAATTTTGCTGGTGAAAGTCCCTCAACGGGAACCCAGCTGCCCTGATGCCGAGGTGAAAGCGTCCCTGTTCCTCCTTTCTGCTCTCTCAGGCTGCTTGCAAGAGAAGTGGGCGGCGCTTTAGTGAACAGAACAATGACTTCCTGCTTCTGGTCTGTTCACTAAAGCACCACTCGCTTCACTTGCAAGCGGCTTGAGCAGAAGGGAGGAAAAGGGCCACTAACTGTGCTTTTCAGGGCCCCATAAGGGGTTGAAGCAGCCCTGGTTGTTAGGGTTTTTTTTTGTCCTGCAAAGTATATTATGTGCAGTATTTAAAGCAGTGCTCTCAGCCCAGTCCTCTGGGACCCCCAGACCAGTCAGATTTTCAGGATATCCACAATGAATATGCATGAGATAGATCTGCATACAATGGAAGCCATGCATGCAGATCTATCTCATGCATATTCAATGTAGATATCCTGAAAACGTGACTGGTCTGTGGGTCCCAGAGGACTGGGTTGAGAACCACTGATTTAAAGTAATACAATTTTATTTACTGCCTGTGCCTGTTTTTACAGACAATTGGTCCTGAGATGCTTTTAATCTGTTTTATAGCTTCCAGTCTGCTTTTAAGCCAGCTGTGTATTGATGTTAGCTTTTTGTCTTTTGAGTGGTTTTTAAGCAAATTCTAAAACACCCTTTTTGTGTAAATGATAGTTGCCACACATTTTCCTTCATATGTTTTTTAATGATACTTTTGCTTTTTTGTCTTTTCTACTTGGATGTTCTATGACATTTTGAGAAGACCCTAATGTACTTCAGTTGATGACATCTGTCTAGTGTTTTTTCTGCAGAAGAGTCACAGCCAGGAAAGAAAGGGATCTTAAGAATAATAGTGAATAAAATCAATTTATGGTAACTAAATCAATAAATTGATTTATTCAACATTACCTTTTGTAAACATGCCTCTATGTTGCAGCTATCCTTTGCTTCAACATTATACCAATTTTGATTATAGATTTTGTTTGCTGATCACATTAAAGCTTAGACAATCACATCCTGTTCATACAATACGATATACTGCTCAGTACTTATTTTTATTGCAGCTATGCATTTGCTATGTCACTTTAATTTTTTACAGCATTCAATTTGAAAAGAGTTCACAAAGTAGTTGTTGAAAAAAAAGGGGGTGGAGGGTAACCACAATTAATAGTAATGAGCTATAGGTTGCAGGGGAGTGCCAGAAACCTTAGCACTGGCACTGCCAGTTAGCGGCAATATTCAACCTCTAACCAGATAGTTCAAGCGGTTTAAATTAGGACACTGAATGGCTGAGCTAATTGTAACTGCTTAGCACTATCCTGTTGTAGTTGAATATTGACACTAAGTAGATAGTGGTCTAGGGAGGAGTTGTCTAGTGGTTAGGACAAGGTACTTCGGGCCGGGGGTTCAAGTCCCACCTGGGGACAGCAATCTCAGGCCGGAGGGACTGGGATTTCTAGTCCTATAGGCACTCCTTGTGGTCTTGGGCAAGCCACTTAACCCTCCATTGCCCATGTTCCCCATAAGTATTAGCATATGTGTCTCATATCCCCTTCTGTTAAATGTATCCCCCAATTGACTGCTTTGACCCGGTGAAAAGCAGGATAGAAATACAGCTAAATAAATAAATAGCGGCATGGATAGCTGGCATCACAGATCTTCAGCTGTGGAAAATGGATATGTTCCACCACCGAATATCCAGGTTTAATTAAAGCGGTGGCAGCTAGGTGTTTTAATCTGTCTAGCCCTGCCCTGAATATGCCCACCAGTATATACTGTATATTCAGTGCCACAATCCACAGAAGCGGTGATGCTGAATATAAGAAGAAATCAGTGGTTCAGTTCCCCACTGGCACTCCTTCTGGCCTTGGCAAGTCACAGAATCCTCCATTGCCTCGGAAGAAAGGCTTGACAATCAACTGCCAAGAACGCCCAGGAGCTGCTGGGTCACCAGGAGTCAGCATTGACTCGAAGGCCCACATTGCATATGCATGCAGATAAATTTAGGACAGCCTTTTTGCTATACAGATAGCGGACTGAAAACCACTGCAATGCCCACATTGTGCCAGCACTCTGCCCAGGCACTATCCAGATAGTACTGGGGAGGTCTTTAATCATTTTCAGCAGCACTATCTGAATAGTGCCATTGACAATTGACATATAGAACACTTCGGATTCTGACCCATAGATGTCTACTGTATGCAAACCCTTCCCATGCATATTTACTTTGGATATCCTGAAATCCTGCTAGATACACCACCACAGAGGGCTGGGAAACACTGCAATAAAAGAACCCTTTTTACTTTTTTGATAGTATGTTCTGTTAATTAATAGCTAGGCAGAAACTGAAATATTTTAAATGACAACTGTAATCTTTCCCAAAACCAAACATTATGTCTAAGCAAATGATATAATATCTTACCTTGGTTGAAGGGTTTACCCATGCTCCCTGTGCGGAAATAATCATCCTAGGGGAAAACAATAGGAATTTAATGTGACAAGAGGGTCCATCAGTGATTTCAGGTGAATGTACATCAAGTGAAATGAAGGTAAAATATGAAAGATTTCTACAAACCTCAACTTCCTGCAAGGAAGGGCAGCAGAAATAAATAAAAAACAAATTACAGTTATTAAGAAAGAATACATGTTCATGTAAGAGAAATGTACTTTCATAGAAATACAAAATGTAATAATATGATATTAAGAATGACTTAAATGTATTTATATTATTTTTTTAATTTTCAAAAGTATATAAAAATTATTGATAAGGAAAGAAGGTTGACTGGTTCTATGTTCTTATATAGTATAATACTGCAGCTGATTTAAACTTTCACTACGCACACAGGTGACGGAACAAATTTTTACAGCTTTGCCTGTGGAGATTAATTTTATTACAGGGTGCCTATGATAAGTGCTTATTTTAAGTTTATTTTATAAAGACATACAAGTGTCTATTTGTCTTCATAAAATGCTAGTGTTAGTGGCAGGGAGAATGCAAACCAGGCTCAAATATTTACTCTTGTTCTTTACCACTGTTTAGTAAACATTCCCCTAAGAATTCAAGTACATGCATAAATTAATGTATTTTATAATCAATGCATGTAATTGCGAACTCCACCTATGCTCTACCCCAGACCATAGCCCAGTAAATGCCTAGCAGCAAAGTATGCATGTACATGTCAATGCATGTACTTCTACGCCAGTCGGTATTTTATTAGAGTCCACTAATACGCATACACGCAAAAATGACTTTATAAAATTATGCCCGTTATGAATTTATATGGGTTTTAATTTTTGTAACCGGGGATCCATACCAGGCGCTCCCCCTCCTCCCCATAAACTCCAAGACCCCCTTACCTTATACATGTCCCATAAAATGCACAAACACACATTGCTTGGGAAAAACACCAGGTCGCAGCTTTATTGCCCAATAACAATTAACATTTTAACAACCAAAACAACTTATCCAAGAATTTTCACCCCCCACCCCCGGCAGAGCGATACGTCACCAGCCGTATTATTAGCAAGGTGACCTCACTTCCGCCCCTGGTCCGGTCAACCACCGGTCCAGCTCGAACCACCCCTGCTCAACTTCACCATATCACTAGCAAAAGTAAGCTCAGGGTTCTCCGGGTCGTGGGCACCCTGCCCCGCCCCAAGTAGCTTATGTCTCCGGACCCCGGAAACCTCCGGGATCCCGCTCCCACCTTCACCCCCAACTGCGACACCCCCAAACTTTCCCGAACTCTCAACCATAAGGGTGGGAGGGCGGGACGCTGACGGCTCCCCGCTCCTCAACCATGTGCCCAGCGCACGCCCACGCCACTGGAGCACATGGCCTGTCCTCACACCTGATTGGTTGCTGGCTCACTCCAGACGCCAGCAACCAATCAGTTTAAATAATGCCGGCCTCCTTGCCGTTCCCCCCCCCCCCCGATGCCCTCTCGAGGCCGGGACCCGCGCCCGGCTGGAACCGCCGGTTACCGGCGTCCGCCGGGACCTTGCCCGCGGCATTCCTATAACCGGGGATCCATACCAGGCGCTCCCCCTCCTCCCGATAAACTCCAAGACCCCCTTACCTTATACATTTCCCATAAAATGCACAAACACACATTGCTTGGGAAAAACACCAGGTCGCAGCTTTATTGCCCAATAACAATTAACATTTTAACAACCAAAACAACTTATCCAAGAATTTTCACACCCCCCCCCCCCCCCGGCAGAGCGATACGTCACCAGCCGAACTATTAGCAAGGTGACCTCGCTTCCGCCCCTGGTCCGGTCAACCACCGGTCCAGCTCGAACCACCCCTGCTCAACTTCGCAAAAGTAAGCTCAGGGTTCTCTGGGTCATGGGCACCCTGCCCCCGCCCCAAGTAGCTTATGTCTCTGGACCCCGGAAACCTCCGGGATCCCGCCACCAGCATAGACACATATTTGTGGCTTTGCCGCCCCCTTAACCGGGCAAAAGCTGCGACCTGCCGGAATGGCCGCCTACTACCTTCTCCAATGCCTCCTGCCAGTCATTAAGAAGAAGGTCCAGCCCAACCGGGGATAAATGAACCCCATCCGACCTGTACAACCCTGCACAGGCCACGTCCACCCAATCATGCTGCACATGGCACCCCCCGTGTTCAACCACCCATCTCCCAATTTGCCGGTCAACCCCCGGGACCAGCGCCGCTGTTCCTTACACACCGGCCGCGGGATGACATCGGACCAAAGCAACACCACCCCAGCAAACATTGACAAAATGCGAGAAAAATCCCTCTTGGCAGCGTTGATTTTATAAAATTATGCCCGTTATGAATTTATATGGGATTTAATTTTTGTTCTGGTTGTTATTTTTATATTTTTACAATATTTGGGTGTAAAAGTGCAACTCAAGAGTTTGGAGATGAAAGTGTGTTTTTTGTACATTTTATTGTAAGGGCTTTAAAAATGCTCTTCCAGGGTTCTGACATTATTGCTTGCAAAGGATTTGCAGATTGCAATGTGGTGATGGCATGCTGGCAGCCATCATGCCTCCTGCAACTATTAAGCAAGGTTACAGGTCCAAATGTCAAGATCCTGGTTGGAAAATCTCTTGAACCCACACATATAATACTGCACTGCTAAGCCACAGAATACTGCTTATTTCAATTAGGGATTTTGGCATTTGAACTTGCAGTCTTTTAAACCATCATTTCTAATATGTTTCAAAAGGACAGTTCTGCTTAAGAATCATACCTACTTTAAGGCCTGCTTTCCTAAGCTTTTCACCCTATACAGTACGTGTAGATACCAAATGAGACAAGAAATCAGGCCCTAAACCAGGCATCTCAAACTTGGAGCATCAGAGGCCACACACACCAGTTGGTTTTCAAGTATGCAAATCTCATGCATATTCATTAGGGATATCCCAAAAATCCCACTGCTTTGCAGCCCTCAAAGACTGGAATTTGAGATCCTTGCCCTAAGTGGCATTACTCATAGCCCTCTTATTATTGTAATTTAATAAGAAACTTAGATTCTGCCTTTTTAATTTAGCAACATGTAACAAGGTGGATTACAGCACAAGTGCACATGGCAGAGAAAAAGTTATACAGTACATACCACTAACGTACTGCAAATACCTTTAAAGAACTTTCAACTTACAGCAGCTAATTTATTACTTTAAACAAACTGTAGCTACTCTCTAAGGTGTAATTTTATAAATCATTTTCCATGTGTCAAGCATGTTTTACACACATAAAACAGCTATTATAAAATTATGCAGAGGAATAGATGTGAAAAGAAGACACGCTGCTAGACTGCAAGTATGTTTTGCAGGATCTACATGCATGTGCTCCCTGGGACATACTTTGGGTAGCAACAGGGTAGAGTTACGATATTGGTATGTTTTATACAAAATATGCATGGACACGCAGAGCATAATTTTATAAGAGTGCCTAGGTTAAGTGGGTTAGAAGGTACCCATTTGCCCCTATTTTTATACAAATAGGTAGGTATCCTAATAATATAAGAGCATAAATACTGTAGAGATTATGCCTCCATTACTGGCAGAGATATTATGCAGATCTAAGAGCAGGTGTAAATGCCTGTGCATAAGTTATTCAAGTACAGATGTAAACTTGCATATTTTATACTGTATGTGTGTACTTAGCAACTCTGCCCAAGCTTTTCCTAGACCGTGCTTCAAACGCCTACAGAAAAAGTATGCCAATGTGTATACTGTTATGCTTGGCACAATTTTATAGGAGCCATTTTCCATGCATGCATTGCCACAACAATGACTTTATAAAATTACCCCCATAGAGTACACTCACACACATTTGCTCTATTTGGAGTAGGTATACGTTTGTGCATGAGTATTTGTGAACTACTGGGGGAAGCTTATTTTGCATAGGCACATAAGCATTTATGATGCCTTTATAAAATTCCAAACCAAATAACCCTGCTTTCTACAGAAGGTGCAATATATACAGTATACAAAAACACTCACCCAACACACTTATTTCCAGCACAAAAAGTTTGTAAATAGTTACCCCTGTTATCCAAGTTTTGTTCCCTGTTATCTGTAAACTCATACATGTTAACTGTACTGAGCATTTTGTTCCATGTAAACCGCGCTGATGCCGAATAGTGCGGTATATAAGAGAATGTAAATAAATAAATAAATAAATAAAAATGAATAGCACTCAGATTGTTTTTTAATGTACAGAGAGCCTCAGTCAGATAGCCTTGATCAGCTTTACACAGACCTAAAACTGCCCAAATTTTATGAGCAAATTCATGTGTTAAAGGAGCTTTTGCTGCAATTTAATCATCGGCTCTCTATTTTTCTATATATATATTTCAAAGAATACAAAATAAATATTAACTTCACTGGAGCATTCAGCAAATTAATATCCAAAAACAACAGATTGCCAATAATTTGATAGTTCAAATGAGGTTCCAACAGTGACTTCCCCAACTCTTGCTCATTCTCTTACTCACTTGAAACCAGGGCCAGTGCAACCTTAGGCAAACTAGGTGGTTGCCTAGAGCTCCAGACCTCCAGGGGCAATCCACTGCCGCTGCTTATGACCCTCTCTGGGGCCTGTAGCAGTAGCATTGGCTCAAACCACGGAATAGTGCTTACCTCAACTTGACAGCGCTGCCCCGCGGTTTCTGCCTTCTACTATTTGTCTCTTACGCCCCCTCTGGCACAGACCTCAAACTGGAAGTCTGTTTGAGAGGGGGTGGAAGAAATATAGTAGAGGGAAGAAACCATGGGGCAGTGCGGGCAAGTTGTGGTAAGCACTGTCTTGCGGTTTCTGAGCCATTGCTGCAGATGCAGGCCCTGGAAAAAAGCAGCAGTGGAAGCAATGGGACGGCGGGATGTAGGGGCACCTCTAATTCTTGCACTGATCCTACATGTATCTAATTTCTCAAACTTCTCCCAACTTGAGTTTCATTGGTTCACATCCAACTGCATCAGGGGAAAAATGCTGCTCATTTCTTTTGCAAGCTTCTCACTATAAAGGAACTGTTCGCAACAAATACCAAATAAGTGCTCAATCTTCAATTTGTACCATGCATGAAAAGAATGCCATTACCTTCTGCTTCGTTAGCTGCGCAGTGGAAACAACTCCAGGTTATCAAATGCAATTACACACCACAGTACAATCTTAAAGAGATACTCGCAGGAATAAAAATCATAGTATTGAACAAAATCATAGTATTGAAAATTGATCTCTTCATTTAGACACTGTGGAGCCAGAATCTTAAATTCTAAGATCTACTTTTTCTCACACTAGCCAAATGGCTCTATTACCTTACATATTAGAAGGAATGGTACCTAAAATAAATCATATGGATGCAAAATTTGAATAGTGAAGAAGAAAGACAGGAAGAAAACTGATGCCTTTGAACTATAGTGCTGACAAAGAATACTCTGTATAAAAATGTATTGCTCGAAGAACCAATAAATAAGCACTAGAGAAGATCAAAGTTTTCCTTAAAAACTCAAATGACAAGAGCTCGACTTTCATACTTTGGACACATCATATAAAGAGAAAAATTGTTGTAGAAAGACATTATGCATGGCAAGGTTGAAAATCAATGTAAAAGAGGGAGACCAGCAATTTGATGGATCGATTTAATAGCATGTATGGATGCCACTCTATTATCAATTAGCTGTCCAACTTAAGATCAAACACAGTTTATGAAAACTATCAACAGGGTCGCACTTTAACAACAACAAAAATTAAGTATGTAATCATGCTAATCACCTGGTAGTTCTACTGTATGTGGGCAATAAGTGTAATGAGTGAAATGAAAAATGAAACATTATTATGCACGTCGCTTCTTTCTCTGCCTATTGGCACAGCTGCATGATTTACTGATCATCAGTTTTTTTGAACCACACAGCTATGGTACCTATTGTGCATTGCATGGTTCAAACAGCTACTGATCAGTGAACTGTTTGGCCATACTGACAGGGAAAAGAAGAAAAAGGCAGAGGTTGACTGGGAATGCTCCCAAATGTAACAGGGGCAAGCTGTGTGCCTCCCACTGACCTCCAAGACTTGACAGATGTCTTTATTTACCTGGCTGCTTTTCCTCCTGTTTAGAGCAAATGCTGCTAATCTGGAACATGCTCTTCCTGTAGCACTGTTGCCACCTCTTCCATCCCTGCTGTAAACTGTGTAGTTCCAACGACTATTTGGACCATTCAGATCTCCAAAGATACGGAGAGTCACATGGTTCAAAAACTAGTGCTGAACAGGAGGTGAAACCAGACAAAGAAAGAAGTTTATCAAGTCATGAAGGGGAGAAATCATGTAACAAGAACAGTATAAGCCTTAAGGAGAGGAGGTAGGAGGAGGAGGGGGGGGGGGAAGAAAATAAAAATTCAGGAACTGGAGATTTGAGGGACGGTAGGAGGAATGTAGATTCCTGGATTGATTGTAGAGCAGAAGTGTGACTTGGAGATCCAATGGTGGGGGAAGAAGAAAAATATGACACAAGAACTGGGTGGAGATTGAGGGGAAAGCAGGAGCATGGTGAACGGTAAGACAAGTAGAGTAAGAATGGGAATTCAGTTAGTGAAGGAGGAATGCGGATTCAGATACAATAAGTGAGCAAAGCTGAAATTTGGAGATGGGTTGCTGCATCTTATACTGAGTAGATATTTTGGGTAGTAAGTGAAAACTTGGCAGTTGGATGGATAAGAGCAGGGCTATGCTAGATGGGGTATGTGTAAGTATTAGTGTTAGAGAAGGGAGATGAAGTATAGAGAGGGTTTGAGAGGTGGTTGGAATGACCTGAAGGGCTGGGGAGAGAGAGAGAGAGAGAATCAGTGGAAAAGGATGGGAATGCTATGGAGAGGTGAGAAATGCAAGGGGTGAGTCTGAACATAGGGAGGGAGAGTGGGAATGAGGCTGTGATGAAAGAAGGGTTATAGGAGGTTGGGTAAAAGGTAAATGATAAGAATGAGAATAGATATGGAAAGGCATGAACAATGGGTAAAGTAAGGGCTGGAATGAGGATTAGAGGTAGATGAAAATATCTGAGAACTGTAAAGGAGGTGAGAAGAAAGAATGCATATGACGTAGAAGGAATTGGGGGACTAGGAGACTGGAGAAGTTGTGAGAGCATGGTGATGGAAAGCTGGAAAATATGTGACAGGTGAAAAAAGGGAGACTAAGAACTGGCAGATGAATAGTAGGAGAACTGATATCTAGCTATTAGTGTGTAAAGGTGAAAAAGAGTTATGAAAATGGAAGATCAATCTTAGAGAGTTTCAGAGGAGAAAATAAAGAAGAAAGGCAAAGGGGGAAGAAACAGAAAATGGAAAGGAAATCTTGGACATATTTTTAGGCGAAGACAGACAAGGAATGTATAAAAGAACAGTGGATTCAATATGATCAAAAAAATGTATAGACAACAAAGGTAGAAAAAAATCATTTTCTTTTCATTTTAATAATCAGAATTTGTCATTCTTCTTTTTTTGGGGGGGGGGAGGAGATGCATCTCCACCCGCTACGGACAGCCCTTAACACAACTGCCAGGATTATTTAAAGAGCAAAGAAGGATGACCACATCACCCCAGTACTGGAGCACCTCTACATCCTTCCATTGGAAGCGCGGATCAAGTACAAATCCTTATTACTGATTCACAAAGCACTATACCAACAACAAACATCACATTTACACACCCTCCTACCACAACCGAATTCTGGAAGATCCACGAGGCAGACCACCAACAATGTTCTGACCTACCACATGCAAGAACAAAACACAATCATCAAACATGTAATTGTGTATTCGACTGCTATACCCTGTCCCTATGAAACTGTCTCCCAACCAAGGAACAAGGACCTCTCCTCATTTCAAAAACAAATAAAGACCCACTTTGGCACAGACCCAAGCAGCACCCAATGAATAAAGGATCACGTTGTATACCAGATACATTTGAAGACGAGATATGAAGAAGAATTGTAAATAATTTAGGGAATCCCGATGCATACCAATTGGAATTATAAGTAAGTTGAGACCATGTAGAATGTATAACACCCTGTAAATACGTTATGACCTGATCGATGTATCTCTTGTTATTTAATGTAAAGCACAGTTACTTACCTGTAACAGGTGATCTCTGGGAACAGCAGGAATTAGTCTTCACATATGGGTACGTCGGTACCGACGGAGCCTGCACGGGAATGCTCCCCAGCATCCAATCAGAAAGCTTTTGGGAGCATCCCTCGCGCCTGCGCGCTGACTTCCCACCTTTCCCACTACCTCTCCTCAGTTGAGTTTCATAGCGGAGACAGAAGGAGAGAAAGAGGAAAGGAGATAGATAGATACAACTCCTCGGGGAGGTGGGTGGGTTGTGAAGACTAATTCCTGCTGTTCCCAGAGATCACCTGTTACAGGTAAGTAACTGTGCTATCTCCAGGAACAAGCAGGAATGAGTCTTCACATATGGGGACTCCATAGCTGTGGGTGCCAGGGGAGATCCCATAAAATGCGTATCCCTGAAACAGGACGGCATTTCCCAAACCTGGATCCCCGGCATCCCCTGAGGAATGGGGGGTAGGAGTTGAATAGAGAAGAGCTGTAGAGGAACAGCGAATCTAAAGACTACAGGAAAAATGAGTCTTTAGAATGTATGTCAAGTATCATTAAAATATTTAATGAACTAGTACAATATAGAGCTTACCTACTGGATTGTAGGAAGTAGAACTGTGATGGAGTGTACTGTAGATGCAGTAGCGGAATCCTCAAGGTAACTTCACAGCAGTGAGGATGAAGTTCCAAATATGGAATGGGCAGGTGACCCAGGTGTCAACTGGGGTAGGAGAAGAACGGCAGGTCTTCAATGGAAAGCTTTATGGGAAAAAGCTGAAAACTCTTTTAGGTACAGAGTTATTAACATTGAGCACTAAAAGAAGAAGACTGACCGATCTGGAGAATTAGCTCAGTACTGAAGGGAAGAGGGGGTATGGAAAAAAGCCCCTATTCCCAAGGAGAAGTGTACTCAGAAATACTGAAGATGGACACTGTCTTTCCTAGCTGGTAAGAGATAGGAAGACATTGAAGTTTGATACTTCATAGACAGGGAGATCTATAACAAAAATAGAAGCTGTTGACATCACAGCAGTAATTGTGTGTATAACCGCTCCCACTTACTGAGCCGTATGAGAATAGGCAAGTTGACTGTCTGGACCCCTTAAGAAGGTAAAAGCTTTATAGCACAGACAGTTAGGGAGATAGTAGGTAATACCTAGCATCCTATGGACATCTCCCAATGGGCACATATATATATATATATATATATATATATATATATATATATATATACGGAGATACATACATATCTATATATATGTGCATATATGTCTAGATATGTGTGATATATATAGATATAGATATATGTGCATATATGTCTAGATATGTGTGATATATATAGATATAGATATACATAGATGGGCATGACTTATACCCACACAGATTATAAAAATATGTATGTATAGGACATATACATACATGAATATAAGTCTTAGGATACATGCCTGCAACTGAGCCCCACAAAAACATTCACATGGGGAATGTGATGGGAAAAGATTCATCTAATAATAAGGGGGTGAAAACCACCTGAAGATATATAGAGAATCTATTTCTGCGGTGCAGGAATGTAGTTCAGTGGAATAACCAGTATGGTTGCGTGAAAAAACAGAGCACGTCAGGAGTACTTTAGGACTCTGACATGTCCAAAGGACAAAAAAACGCATACACTAAGACACCAGGATGACCCAGCCAAGGGACACAGGGGTATCATGTACACTAAAAGAGTATGCGTTGTCCGAGTGGAGCAGAAAAGCATAATGCCAAGCTGTAAGGAAAAAAGGGGTAGATTCCTGCAAGACTGGGAACTCCTTGGACATTCACGCAGAAAAAGCTTGTCATCTGTATCACAACAGGAGACAAGAGGGTATAAAGAACCTATATAGCCATGGAATGATTATATAAGCTTTTTCTACTATATGGTAAAACCCTCAGAGACAAAGTTCAATGCTCTGTAGCAAGGGCCCATAGTAGAAAGCTTCTCTGAAAATTGCAGAGAGCATTGTGCAGGAGAATTATAAGATAAAACTGACAGAAGTCAGGTGTGTTGCCACATCCTAGGAAAGGATATGGCTAGAAGAAGATAACCTGCAGTGAGTAGTATTATGCAAGATAGTTGAAAGTTGCTTGCAATGAGCATTAAAGTAATCACTGGAACTCCTGCATGCACAGCAACTGGACAAAACAGCAGAGGGGATTCTCCTGTATAAAAACAGAGAGAAAACAGACAAAGGGAGCGGAGATATTCCCGTCCCTGTCTGATGAGTTGTTCAGAGCATGCATTGAAGGATAACAAAAAGTCTACACTGGAAAGAAAGTGTTTCAGTATGGTACCAACTCAAGCAGGGGAAACCCTGGAAGAGAGGGGGTTGGAAGGTGACTTACCATATGGTAAGTCAGCTGAAGGAAAAGATGTCCATGTGGGGACAGAAACTATCATGGGATAGTTGAAACCTCCCTTCGCAGTAGTAAGAAGGGGAGAATTCTGTAACCCATGGACAAAAATATCCTAACAGCTTAGCATACTGAAAAAGAAAAAAACAGTGTAGAGTTTGAAGAATAAACTTCTGTTAAGAAGAAGTTAACTGTAGATTGCAACATACAGGAACCTATGGTTGCTGGTTATGATTAGACTGGTTAGAGTCTGGAGACTTCAGACTAGGATGAGATGTCCCTTGCTTGGGTACATCTGGAGGATGGGGAGGAGAAGGGTGAAACCTTCTTTTCTTAGGGAAAGAAGGTTTGGTAGGACATTTCCTACGTCCTGGGGAAAAAGAAGGCTTAGGATGGTTTCCAGAACCAGGGAAGTCAGTGGAGCAATGAGCAACCTGACGTAAAGCCTCTCTATTGAAGAGATTTTCTCCAGTACAAGGAGAATTACCCAGTGTATGTTGTGCCCATCTGCTCAAGTCTGAAGCTTGCAGCCAGGCTTTACAAAGTGCTCCAATGGCAATAGCAGAGGACCTGCTAACAGACTCAAAAGAGTCTAGAGAAGCACGAAAAAGAAACCAAGAGATATTCCTGCTATGATTAAGAAGCAAAGAATAGTCAGTGGCCTTAGGCTCTGACAAAAAAGGGGACAAAAGAGATAATTTCTCTGTGACCTCCTGAAGTGTCAGACTCATATAAAAAATATATGAAATAATTCTGGAAGCAAGCATAGAAGTTTGGAAGGTTTGACGTCCAAAGGCATCAAGTGCTTTAGATGCACGACCTGGCGGATAAGAACAATGCTTCTTCTTGCTTCTTACCTTCCTCATTGCTGATTCCACTACGATGGAATGATGTGGAAGTTGTTTTTTTTGAAACCCCGGAGAGGGAGGCACCTGATACAGAACATTAGTGGCTGTAGAAGGTGAGGGAACCTTTAAAGGTGATTCCCACATCCTCAGAAGAAGATCCTGCAAAGAATGATGTAAAGGAACCATTATATTTTCCTTTTCTGCAGGATCTTGGTTAAGAGTAGAGCCAGGAATAGGAATGGCAAGAAAGGTTGCCATGTCAAGGAGAAATTTCTGAAAAGAAGGATCTCCAATGGGAACTATTCCTGGGTAAGCTGAGGTTGAAGGAGCAGCTTGAGCACCAGAAGACCTACTGGACTGGTGCAGAAAAAGAATCCTGCTAGATGGACAGTGATACTGACAGTTCTGATTCGAGGCAGTTAGTACTGCATCGTCAGTGCCCGGTATCGATTCCAAGCTAGGCATAGAAAGGATCGATGGCACCGATGGAACTGCAGGAATCGACATCGATACCGATATCGGTATCGGAGACGATAATGTCATCGGAGCAGTAATCGGGGGCTGCTGAAGCGGTACCGAGGTAGCCAGAGAGCTTTGGTGAATATCCTCGGTACTGCGTAGTCGGAGACGATATGGATCGGTTTCGAAACGCGTCGGTACCAAGTCATCTAGACTGGATATCGATTCTAGACTTGGCATCGAAGGGAGCAAGTCTATCGATGCATGTCTAGAAGGTACCGACGCTGGTGGTGGTATCGGCGATGCCGATACAGGAAAGTCAATCGGAGTTGTATCGATCGGTTCTGAAGGTACCGAGGACGTCCGAAGACGATGCCTGGTGAAGAGAGGAACACTCGACACCGGCGCCGATGTCGGGGTATCGGTACCGCTCGAAGCCGATACCAACCCCGAGCATGGCGAAGATACAGGAAAGTCAATCTGGGTCGTATCGATCGGCCCCGAAGATACCGAGGATACCAGATGATGATCCCAGGTGAAGAGTGGAACACTCGACACCGATGCCGATGCCGAGGTATCGGTACCGCTCGAAGCCGGTACCAACCCCGAGCATGGCGGAGATACAGGAAAGCTAATCTGGGTCGTATCTATCGGCCCCGAAGGTACCGAGGACACCAGATGACGATCCCTGGTGAAGAGTGGAACACTCGACACCGGTGCCGATGCCGGGGTATCGGTACCGCTCGAAGCGGATACCACCCCCGAGCATGGCTCAGGTATGTTCTGTGAGGGGTGAGCCCCAGGAACAACCTGAAACCCCGTAAATGCTTTGGAGCCCGAAGACTCCCGCCAGGGTTTTATTGCCAATGGGGTCTTGAGGGCAAGGCCGGAGCCGTCATCATGCTGGGCATGAGACTTACCCTTCAAGAATTGGCTAGTCTTAACAGACTGTTTGTGGGTTACCTGATCCTGGAGAGAAGAATAAACCGGTGTCCTCACCTCAGGAGGAAAAACGGCATCGAGGGAAACTCGAAAAAGGGAAGGTCTTCTCCCAATAATACAGCCTGATGGATCAGGGAAAAAAGGGTCAGGACCCAAACAGGTTAGACACCAAGCATTGGAGTCTAAAAAGAAAACTATGTTTCCACAGTGAAGGCACTTCTTAGGGGAAGAAGGCTCCATGTTGGAGAGGCCTGGTAGGCCCAAAATGTTAAGACAAAAACTGAGGAGAAAAAATTTCTCTAAGTTTGGAAAAGAAAAGAATAAAGCACCGGCGGTACCGGTATCGGCGGGAAAGACAGCTGCGACCACAAGAAAACAAGGAAATAAGAATTTTAAAGAAAAAAGTTTCTGCGGTGACAGGAGGACGTCCTGTCAGCTCCGCGGAAAAACGAAAACTGAGGAGAGGCAGTGGGAAAGGCGGGAAGTCAGCGCGCAGGCACGAGGGATGCTCCCAAAAGCTTTCTGATTGGATGCTGGGGAGAATTCCCGTGCAGGCTCCGTCGGTACCGACGTACCCATATGTGAAGACTCATTCCTGCTTGTTCCTGGAGATACCGCTTTGACCCGGTGAAAAGCAATATATAAGCATGGTTAAATAAATAAATAAATAAATAAATAAAATACATTTATTGTATTTGACTAGCACAAGATAAAATACATTTCTGTTTGTGTTTTTACAGAGTTGTACTAAATGCAGATTCTCGTAGGGCTATCCAGATTAAATTTTGTCTACATATTTCTATTTCAAATGTATGGTCACTTTTTCTATATTTAGTGAAGGGTCCATCTGTTAATTCTGTTGGAATTCTGCAAACAAAATTCAAACTTCTGTGTCAAAAAGTCTGAATTATACAAAATTCTGCATGCTTCATTTGTCAAAATAACAAAGGGGGTTATTTTAAAAGTCTTAGTGTGACTTAGACATTTGAAGATGTGCACATGGACACTGAAATCATGGAGACGTCCCCTGAGTCATTTTACAAATGATGTTTAGAGATGTCTCTGGTGTAGGGATGTTGAAAAAGGCGGAGGGCATGCTGGAGGTGAGTTGGGGATGTCTCCATGAACTTAGATGTCCCATTTGATTCGAGAAACACCGGGGACATTTTCAGGCGCATCCACATATAGACCTGCTCTAGGCATGAATAGGCATCAGGAAAGTGCTTGTTTTGGCCTTAAAACATACAAAGGGTATAGAAAAGAGAGAATTAAGTGACTAGTCTAAGATCACACAGGCCCACACTGGGAATCAAACCCTGGCCATCCTGCTCATAAGCCACTACTTTGCTATTAGACATCTCTGTTCTAACATACTATCTTGGGAATGTCTACGTAGATGCCACCATCGACATTTATATGGGCATGTCCACGTTTCTGAAAAAGTGCCTGAACTTGCATATGCCTGCTTTGCTTTTTTTTTTCTAGATGTTCTGGCTTTAATGTCTCAGATTCTACTTGGTCCCATTGTAAAATGTGCCATAACCCCAATTGTTTCTGAGCGATGCTTAATTTATGTGCAAATCTGTTTATTAAATGCAAAACATGATACAGGTTCATGTCCAGAACATCTCATGTCCATGATGTTACATCTGGTACAACTAAATAACAAAGAAATTAGCAAATACCTCAATCCCCGTCAAATACTCCTCAACCAACTAAAGACCATAGGAACCAGTGCCAGAAAAAATACAAAATCTAACACACATTCAAGGTCATTAATATAAAAATTATTGACAGGAAACTCACTATATAGAGGACATATGTGCAGCTTTCTTATTTTTAGCCTTACCTCGGTAGCGGGAAAAGTAATGGAGGCGCTCCTGAAAGAGCGAATAGTTAACTTTCCCAAAACCAACAGGTTGCAAGATCTGAGGCAACGTGGTTTTACCGAAGGATGGTCTTGCCAGACAAATCTGATTGAGTTCTTTGACTGGGTGACCAAGGAACTAGATCAGGGGCATGCAATGGATGTCATCTACCTGGATTTCAGCAAAGCCTTTGATACTGTTCCTCATAGGAGGCTTGTCAATAAACTCAGTAGCTTGGGGATGGGTCCCAAGATGGTAAACTGGATTAGAAATTGGTTGACTGACAGATGACAGAAGGTGATGGTAAATGAAGGTGATTAGCGGGGTGCCCCAGGGTTCGGTACTGGGCCCGGCACTGTTCAATGTATTTGTGAGTGATAGTGCTGAAGGACTGAATGGAAAAGTCTGTCTTTTTGCAGATGACACAAAATTTGCATCAGAGAGGACTCCCACGAGGGAGTGGTTAACATGAGGAAAGATCTACAAAAGCTGGAAGAATGGTCTAATGCTTGGCAACTACGATTTAATGCAAAAATGTGCAGTGTCATGCACTTGGGTAGCAGAAATCCAAGGGAAATGAACGTGATAGGGGGTGAGAGGTTGGTATGCACGGTTCAGGAGAAAGACCTTGGTGTGATTATCTCTGATGATCTCAAGGTGGCAAAACAGTGCGGCAAGGTGGTGGCAAAAGCCAGGAGGATGTTTGGCTGCATATAAAGAGGGATTGCCAGCAGAAAGGAAGAGGTACTTATGCCACTGTACAAGTCACTGGTGAGGCCTCACTTGGAATACTGTGTTCAGTTTTGGAGACCATATATTGCAAAATATGTAAAAAGACTGGAAACTGTTCAGAGGAAGGCGGCCAAAATGATTTGGAGCCTGCATCAGAAGCATTATGAGAAGAGACTTGAAGACCTAAATATGTACACTTTGGAGGAGAGGAGGGACAGGGGAGATAGGGGAGTAGTAATAATAGTAGTAGTAATAATAATGGGTGATTTCAATTACCCCGGTATCGACTGGGTTAGTGTCACGTCAGGACATGCTAGGGAGATAAAGTTCCTAGATGAAATAAATGACTGCTTCTTGGAGCAGCAGGTTCATGAACCGACCAGAGGGAAAGCCATATTAGACTTAGTCCTTAGTGGAACACCAGATCTAGTGCAAGAGATAAGGGTGTTGGGGCCACTTGGCAATAGTGATCATAGCATGATCGCCTTTGATTTAATAAGTGGAGGAGGGATAGTAAGGAAATCCACAGTACTACCTTTTAACTTTCGAAAGGGAGACTATGATAAAATGAGGAAAACAGTTAAGAAAAAACTAAAAGGAGCAGTTGCAAAGGTTAAAGACGTACATCAAGCTTGGGTGTTGTTGAAAAATACTATCTTGGAAGCCCAGACCAGCTGTATTCCACGCTTTAAGAAAAGTGGAAGGAAGTCCAAAAAACTGCCAGCATGGTTTAAAGGTGAGGTCAGAGAGGCTGTTGTTGCCAAAAAAGCATCTTTCAGGAAATGGAAAAAAGAGCCAAACGACGAAACCTGGAAACAGCACAAGCACTGGCAAGTCAAATGCAAGGCATTGATAAGGCAGGCAAAGAGAGAATTTGAGAAGAAGCTTGCTGCGGAAGCAAAAACGCGAAATAAAGATTTTTTCAAGTACATTCGTAGCAAAACACCTGTGAGAGAGTCAGTTGGTCCATTAGATGATAAAGGGGTTAAAGGAGCACTAAGAGGCGACAAGGCGATAGCGGAGAGACTGAATGAATTCTTTGCTTCGGTCTTTACTGAGGAAGATGTAGGGATGTTACCCATGACTGAAGTGGTATTTAAAGGTGCGGAAGAATTGAAGGAAATATCGATACATCGGGAAGATGTATTACAACTCTTAGATAAACTGAAGAGTAGCAAATCACCTGGGCCAGATGGTATACATCCAAGGGTGTTGAAAGAACTGAAATATGAGATTGCAGACCTGCTATTAGTAATCTGTGAACTTATTTATTTATTTATTTATTACAAATTCTTATATACCGCGCTATTTGGCATCAGCGCGGTTTACATTATAACACAACAACCATAACAACATGCTGTTTGGTTTTACATCGAACTATCATTAAAATCATCTCTAATACCTGAAGATTGGAGGATCGCGAATGTAACACCAATTTTTAAAAAGGGTTCCAGGGGTGATCCGGGAAACTACAGACCGGTGAGCCTGACATCAATACCGGGAAAAATGGTAGAAACCATTATAAAGAATAAAATTACTCAGCATGTAGATAGTCATGACCTAATGGGAGACAGCCAACATGGCTTTAGACAAGGAAGATCTTGTCTTACTAATCTGTTATGTTTTTTTGAAGGAGTGAATAAACAGGTGGACAAAGGTGAGTCGGTTGATATAGTGTATCTGGACTTTCAGAAAGCCTTTGACAAGGTCCCTCATCAGAGACTTTTGGCAAAACTAAAGAGTCATGGGATAGGAGGCAGTGTACTATTGTGGATCAGGAACTGGTTAAAAGATAGAAAGCAGAGGGTAGGGCTAAATGGCCAATTTTCCCAATGGAGAAAGGTGAATAGTGGTGTACCCCAGGGATCTGTGCTGGGTCCGCTGCTTTTTGACATATTCATACATGACCTGGAAAGTGGAATAACGAGTGAGGTTATCAAATTTGCAGATGAGACAAAACTATTTAAAGTTGTTAAAACCCAAGAGGATTGTGGAAAATTGCAAGAGGATCTTGATAAATTAGAAGACTGGGCATCAAAATGGCAGATGAAATTTAATGTGGACAAGTGCAAGGTTATGCACCTAGGGAAGAACAACCCGATGCAAGGTTCCACATTAGGAACCACCACTCAGGAAAAAGATTTAGGCGTCATTGTGGATACCATGTTAAAACCCTCGGCCCAGTGTGCAGCGGCGGCCAAGAGAGCAATAGAATGCTCTAGTATGATAAGGAAAGGAATGGAAAATAAAACAAAAGATATTATAATGCCTCTATATCGTTCCATGGTGAGACCGCACCTTGAATATTGTGTGCAATTCTGGTCACCGTATCTTAAAAAGGATATAGCGATTTTAGAAAAGGTTCAGAGAAGAGCCACCAAAATGGTAAAGGGGATGGAAGGATACTCCTATGAAGAAAGGCTAAAAAGGTTAGGGCTCTTTAACCTGGAAAAGAGACGGCTGAGGGGAGATATGATAGAAGTCTATAAATTAATGAACGGAGTGGAACGGGTAAACGTAGATCGATTGTTTACCTTATCAGAATATAGAAAGACTAGGGGACATGCAATTAAGTTACAGGGTAAACTATTTAAGACTAATAAAAGAAATTATTTTTTCACTCAACGTGTAATCAAACTCTGAAATTTGTTACCAGAGGATGTAGTAAAGACTGTTAGTGTAGCTGTGTTTAAAAAAGGTTTGGACAAGTTCCTGGAGGAAAGGTCCATAAACCATTATTAAGAAGGGACCCAGGATATCAATGCTTGACCCAGTACAAGCATTGTGGAACCTGTGTCTTTTGGGGAAACTGCTAGGTACTTGTGACCTGGATTGGCCACTGTTGGAAACAGGATACTGGGCTTGATGGACCTTGGTCTGACCCAGTATGGCATATCTTATGTTCTTATGATTCAGACCTTTAAATATTTAAAGAGAAATGATGAACAAAGAAACCTCTTCCAAAGACGGGGACGCTGTAAAACTAGAGGGTATAACATGAAGCTGCAAGGTGGTAAATTGAAAGGCAATGTCAGGAAATATTTTTTCACTGAAAGGGTGGTGGATGCTTGGAATGCCCTCCCGATGGAAGTGGTGGTGGCAAACACCGTGACAGAATTCAAAACGGCATGGGACAAACACAGTGGATCCCTTTACAGCAACAAGATAAAAACAAAATAAACGGTACCATCTAACTTCTGAACCATCTAACGTCTCAACAAATAGGGGTGTCCTACATGGGGTGGTGGGTTCACCCCTAAACAAAGACATGGGGACGGGTGGCCTGCACAGAGCAGCAGGTGCACCTACTTTTGCCATCTTGCTGGGCAGACTAGAAGGACCATGCTGGTCTTTATCTGCCGTCATTTACTATGTTACTATGTAACCAGGTGGAAAAAAAATAAGAATTTACCTCCAAGAGGAGTCCAGACTCTGCTGGGGCTCCAGGGTTGCTTCCGGGTTGCCTTCTGCAGCCAGGAGGTCTTTGCCTCTTCCCCGCAGCTAGGGGGAAGGCAGGGGGGTACGATTAAAAAAAAAAAGAAAGCTTCGGGGTTGCATAGCTGCTGAAGATCCGGCAGCCACGTTTTTGTTTTAAAAAAAATAATAGAAGAAAAAGGCTGCGGAGGAGGCCGGAGACACGAGCCTGTGTTGGGCACGTTATCGCAGCTGTAGATAGGCATGGCCTGTTACACAGGGATCAGGAGGAAGGCCACGACTGAATATGACTATTTCCGATGTGGATAGGGGGGGGCCTTAGAATGAGGTATTTGGGACTAGGTAAGCCCAGGTTTTGAATTGTGGGGCCAAATGGCCTAAAATGGAATGGGGCCATTGGGCTGGCCTTAAGATCAATTGGGCAGCCGGGGCTTTGGCAAAGCTTCAGGCCCATGATAGGCCTAATGTAAGGAGGCAGTGCCAGTCTTAAATAAAAGTTTAAAATGTTTAAGTTTTGATGGTCCAGCAAGTCTGGACAAAGGCTGGGAAGCCCTGCAAAATAATTATTTTAATAAATGAATGTTAACCTATTGAGTTTTGCAGTATTTGAGAAAACGGGTTGGGGTCACCGGCAAAAAATGATCTGAGGGGTGGCGAAGTTACCTGCTTCATTTTTCTTCTGGAGATGCTCCACGCTAGTTGTCCTGCTTCATGCAGTAAGAGGAAACCCTGTGTGAACCACTGCTGGATTTAGCCAAAAGCATGCCGCTGAGACCATCTGGGCGATTTAAAACTGTGGCTGATCCTCCCTTACAATTGGTGGCAAAGTTACCTGCTTCATTTTTCTTCTGGAAGTGCTCCACACTGGCGGTCCTGCTGCAGGCAGTAAGAGGAAACCATGTGTAAACCGCTGCTGGATTTAGCCAACAGCGTGCTGCTGAGACCATCCGAGGGCCTACAAAGGGTCTTTGAATTCTGCAGGATGTGGCTGCAGGCGTTTCCAAAGGGGCGTATCCAAAGGGGCATGGCCTGCCCCTTTTAGAGCCCTTCGGAGCATGGTAAGCTGGCAATCTGATGATGGGGAAACATAAGAAAAAGGTGTTTACAGTGAGTACTGTTAATCCTACAAAAGTGGTTAAAACTGTTGGACTTATGGACAGACATATTGTTATGTTTGTCATGTCTTCAGAGGAGGCTTCATTACCCTTGTCGGGCAGCCTTAGTCTTCAATTGGCTCATCCTCATTTTGGGGGGATGGTGTCCTTACCCCACAGCCTGGTAATGGGGGAATGAATTCCGCAGCTCCCACTCCGTAGTTGAGTGAGGCGCAGCATGTTCATGGTAGTTCTCCACCTGCTGTGTCTACAGCGGAGCATGGGCGGGACTATGGAGAGATTGTTCCTCTCTCACAGACTGTTCAGGTCCCGCTTTTGGACAACTTAGCAGATGGGGTTTCGGGACTAGCTATTGCTGGACAACCAAAAGATGTTTCTTTAAATGATCTATGGATATGGATTTCCTGTATGGAGGCTTCCCTTAGTGGTACCTTGTTGCAGTTCTCTGCTTTTACTATAGAAACTGTAGCTAAACTAGCTCTACATGATACTTTGATTAGTAAATGTGGAGTCTTGAGTTCATAAAGTTGAAGTTCAGGCTACTCAGGCACATGAGGCTATTTCGTACTTTGTATATGATAATCTTGTTCTTCACTGACACTTGGAGATTTTGGAAAATGCCTCTAGGTCAAAAAAACTTAAATGCTTGAATTTTCCTATTACTAGATATTTATCTCCTTTAATACTGTTTTGGCAGTATTTGAAGGATATGTTGGGTTTTCAAGATCCCTTAACCCTCAGTTGCCTCAGGTACACATAGATTGTGAGCCCTTTGGAGACAAGGGAATGTATCCAGTACCTGCTTGTAGTGATTACATAATGCAAATCACTTTGATTGAAGGATAAGGCAGTATAGAAAACTGGTTAAATAAATAAATCATGCTACCTTGTCACGTAACAAAATTTATTATTTACCAAGAAGCCACGGTTTGTCCCCTGGGGTTACTGGGGAACAGACGGGAGAGACTATGCCTGAAAGCCTTGACAGATGAGATTTCCTCTAAGACAACTTTATTGGTATCGTTTCATTCTGAAATAGATAAAAGCACTATTTTGGGGTTATATTTCCTGAAAAAGAATGAATTATTCTGTGGACAAAAGATTAACATTTTTCCTGATGTTTCTAAGATCACCCAGCAAAGACAGAGGGTGTTTTTAAACTTGAAGCCCCGTGTCCAGGCATTGAATGCTTCCTTTTTCCTTAAATTTCATTGCAAATGTTTGGTTTCTTTGGGGTGTTCCAACTTTGTATTTTTGGATGTATCCCAATTGGAGGCATTACTCAATAGTCGTTTGGATGAGCAAAGTGGTATTGATACACAGTAGCATTGTTTTGTCAGGCAGTTTGTAAAAAAAGATAATATATTTTTGTTTTCTCCTCCATTAGGTATTGATTATTACTTGGGATGTTTTGTCCTTCTTACCATCCTTGATGTGGGCTTATTGAGTTCTAAGTATTGCAATTATCTTTGTGTTTTCTGTATCCTCATTTACTTTTTGTTTTCTCATTGTATAATGGAAATCTAAATAAAAAAAAAAGCAAGAAAAAAAAATGATCTGAGATGAAAAACTAAAGTTTTAAAGGTTGAAAAGTTTTCCTGATGTCTGTGGGGGAGTTAATGATCCCTATGGGGGGGGGGCGGGGGGGGGGGGGTTTGGAGTGTTTTTAGCCTCTAAGAGATCAAAAATGATAGTGATTTGCTAGTGTCATTAACTGCCCACTTTAAAGGTTTAAAAGTGACTCAAAAATATGCCAGAGTTGTGTGTTCATACATTTATGTGAAATTTGATCATAAATGTGTTTATAAAGCTTATAAATGTTTACTTAAAGATTGGCAAAGTACGTGGATGTAGGGGGGAGGAGGAGAAATTCCAACAATTATACTGTTGCAATCAGGCTTAGCTGATCTCCATATCGAAGTGGAGCAGTTTGAAGAAAATCTCTCTTGTGACAGGGAACAGATGACATCTGGGAAAAATTTGTTTTGGCTCCTGAAGGAAAGTGGTGTAGGATTTTTGTTGAAGAGAAAGTTTACAGGGTTTAAGGAGAGTAGCGCAAGAACTATTTGATGACATCAAGGAAGGGAAGGACACCTTTAGAATGCAGTATGGAATGGAAGTAAGGTGGACAGGAACAACCTTGCCTATCTTTAAGGCACAGAGGTCTAAACGGGTAGCATCGAAAATCGCTGCTGCCCACTTAGCCCTTTCCTCTGCCCTCGCTGCACCCCAGGACGCCCCAACATGCCCCGATGCTAACCTGATAGCATCTGGGCTCATTAGGGACTTATCTGGGTTTTTCCAAAGGTACTACCCATGTAGGTGCCTTTGGAAAATCCCGGAAAAGGCATTTACATGGGTAACTAGGGCAGTTAGCCGTGTAAATGCCTTCAAAAATGCCACCCTGGGAGGTTAGGGTGAGAGGTGAGAAAGTTAGGATTAGAGGCAGGAAAGAGCAGAGACTCGTTTAGGGAAAGCCAAGAGTGTTCAAAAACCCTATTAATTTTGGAAAATACTAAAGCAAAGGGAAGGTCTAGGAAAAGCAGTATTTAGAGAATTTGAGAAGTTCTGAGAGGAGAGGTGAGAACAGGGAGAGGGTGTTTGATTATTTGCTGGTGTATGAATAATTGAGAGTGAGAGGATTGTTAGGCAGCGTACTGACTGACATGTGAGGGAGTGATGACAGGTGAGAAGTGTCTAAAGTAAAACAAGGAAATAAACAAGCAAGCTTGCTTTGGTGATAAGTTTCACATTTGTTGCCATTCGCCTTTTAGATAAAGTTTATTTAACGAATGGAATAGTACTTCAGTAAAAGGGCTAGGGTGAGTGAGCTAGGGACATCATTTTTTTCCTGAGGTGCTGAAGACATCCTGAATTCCTCAGAAGAAATGCAACTTTGACAGATTTCTCTTAGGTCAGGTGCCATGGGGAAGAGAGAGAATTTCTACAACTGGGCCCCAATGAAGGATAAGTACTGTTTCAATTGTGCACATAACTCATATATTTGAGCTCAAATATCTTTAAGAACTGGGGTTTAAGAGATACAACACTGATGTTCAGGGTTCTGAGTTCTGTTAACAAAAGACAAGAATTGGAAACATTGCTTTGGAATGTTTATTGTTTCCACTAGGATTAAACATTATAATTCTTAATCCATATCACCAGAGTCAGGCCGCATATATCTAACTGATTATCATACTTAGCAAAGGTATACTTACCTGGGAATCATCTACCTTATACCATCTGAGACTCCTCATAGCCTTTATCCATTAGTAAAGCTTTATTTATGACTGTGTTTCCCTACAGGAGTATTCCAGCGAGAACATAGTATTCTGATACTTCTGCCACATCTTGAGAGGATTTGATAGTTGTAACATCCACACCAGCATCGGTGAAACACTCCTACTAAGGGGAAAAGCCTGTTCTATCTTGCCCTGCGGTGGGGATGGGAGGTTACATATATCAATTCCAAACCCGAAGCTCCCTCCTCCCTTCCTACAACCTTATTTGACCCCCTAACCCATAGGATATCAGAGTGAGTTTACTCTGCACCATTCTGGGATTGTGAACCAGGCTCGCGCCCCTCCTCCCAATCTCCCTCCCCTATTCCCCTCTTTACCACACCATACAGTGAACTAGGAGGATCAGGCCAGTCTCAGTTGAACCTATACCTCTCTCCTCTGTCACGCCCATCATTCCAGCACCTGGTTGGAAAGGGAGAGAAGCAGTCCCACCTTCACTCCAGGTCCTCTCACTAGTCCATTAGCGGGTCAGACAGCCCTAAGCCATAGAATGTACATCAACTCAGGGCCTAGAAAGTAAGCACATTGTTTTGAGCCCTTGAAGTCAGGCGAGAAATATAAGGATACCAGAGAGCCAAAAAGGCCGTCCTCCTCCCAATTTGTCCCCTGGAAACAATGTCACTAACTGACCAAGTATTCCCCTCAGAATCCACTGGATGTCCCCCCAGTACACCTGAATTTAACTACATCCCCAAAGCATATGTCCCATGTGGGCCGTGTCTTGATGGCAACAAGGGCAGGCCCCCGAGATAGAAAAACCTGCATGGTGAGCCCATAAGGGGGAAGAGTAATCCCTCACCAAAATGTAATATTGCACATCCCTTAACCAAGGTGAGAATGTGTGCCGCTGCACTGTGCCAAAGAAAGCCTGACAGGCTTACTCCCAGTTCAGTTGCCCACTTAGGGGGTTATTCTGTGCTATGAATAGCGGGGATGGACGGCCCGATGGGACGTCCATCCTCGCTATTCATGCCCCTGCCTGCCCCAGTTGTGCAAGGAAGTTCAGGAAGGCTTTAAAGACTCACCTTTTCAAACTGGCTTATGACCACATAACATAATAAGGACTCTCATAATGCTGATCACACAATGCTGACCTCTTCACTCACACAGACTGGACCTTGACTACACAATATGTACTTAGTTCTCCACCCTCACCCTATGTCCCCTCCTCGTTCCTCCTGTCCCTTCCCCTATCCCTCTCTCTCCCTCCCCCCTTCCCTTTCGTTGAGGCATCTGCTTGTCAGAGTTACCTGCCTCTGTTAACTAGATTTGCTGTTTATGCATGTTCTATGCAAAGTTGCTTGACTGTTCCCATTTCTTGTAAACCGCGCTAATACTAAATAGTACGGTATATAAAAGCTAGTAAATAAATTATAAATAAAAATAAAAGTGGCAGTCTGGGGGCAGAGTCTGGGTGGGCAGTGGGCGGTCGCCGGCCATGGATGTACAGGACCGATTCTAATGTAGGCATTGTACGTCCAGGGCTGGAAAAATGTCCGGGGAAGTTATTCCAACTCCGAGGTGGAATAACTTCCCTGGACGTTTTTTTTTTTTTTTAATGTCCCAGAGTGCAGATGGGGCAGGTGAGGCCAGGGTTTATTCTCTGCAGCCCGACCCTGGCCTTAGGAGGCCAGATCGGTGGTTGGGTTGCGGGGAATAAACCTTTTCTGCTGGCAGCCGGCATTGCGGCTTTTAAATGGAGCTGTGGTGCCATGGCAATATGACGCCACGGTTCCATTTAAAAGCCCTGACTGAATTAGCCGGGGACAGACCTGCACATGCAAGCCAGACTGAATCGCATTTCAGGCATGCACATGCAGGACTGTTCATGAATCTGATTTCGTGGGGCTAGACGTGCCCCGCGGGATCAGAATCTCAATACCCTTTGTGCATCCAGTTCAGACCTGATGCACAGAGGGGATCTACATCCGGGACGGAATTGGGCCCTTAATTTCTATATGAGCATATGAACGGGCATCCAATAAATTCCACAGCTTTTTATAGTACGTGGCAATAAATAGCATCAAACTCAAAAAAGCCCTCAATTCTCTCCATATTGCTCTTGATGAGGTTCTGGTTGTCTAACTTGGGGCAAAATGCCTCAACTGTAGAAATGCAAAAATATGGGCACTGGGATGAGCAAAGCGCTCTCTAATCTCCTGAAAGGACTGCACCCCTCCTCATCATCGAGAATCTGCCACAGTTGGGTCAGACTCACATCTTCCCACGTCTGGAATGGTCTAGAATCCATACTTGGAGACAGCACCCATTACCTTGCAATAGGAGAAAGCCGGAGGCTCTAGGGTTAATCCTCTATAAGTAACAAATGGAGTATCACCCTGCTCAAACCATGCGAATAAGAATATTGCCCCAAACATAGGATGACAAATGTCTTCTGTCCATATGTAGCACCCAGAGAGGGCTATAATGTGCCACAAGGGCAGATTCCGCCTCATAGGGAGTAAACGCGGATTGGCTGCTCATCAGTTCCTAATATGCCACAAAATACATGCCAAGGTTGTACCCATGCAAATTGGGGAGGCCCAGCCTGCCCTTATCCCACGAGCCCTTCATCTGACTCAGTGCTATATGGGCTTTCACCACAAGACACCCAGCAAAGCGCGTTCAAGAGCAGTCACATCTGCCTGTTGAAGCTTAAGCGGCAAGGTCTGGGGAACATATAAAATCTTCGGAAAGAGCATCATGCAGTAAGCATCTACCCGGCCCAGAAGGGACAACGGTAAAGGACGCCAGTCTCTGAGTTTGCCCTCTACTACAGAGATCACGGACTGCATACTCAACCAGTACAATTGCTTGGGATTAGCAAGCAACTAAATACCTAAGTATTGAAACTGTCCCTCCGCCCAGCATAATGGGAAGGGCTGAGGCCAAGTCCCCCGTAAACCCCCCAGCACATCCAGGGTGTCTGACTTACTCCTATTCAACTTCAAGCCACCAATCACATCAAATTGATCTATCTCCTCCAGTAAATTTGACAGAGACACCATTGGGTTTATTAAGTGTACAAGGAGGTCATCAGCAAAGGTAGAGACTTAAAAGTGGAGGCCCCCACGGCCACTCCCTCAATATCAGGACAGGCGTGGATAAGCCACAACAGAGGGTCCAATGAAAAGCACAAAAAGAAGGGGCGAGAGGTGGCAGCCCTGCCTTGTACCCTTTCTAAAGCAAACCACCTTGTGGAGCTGACCATTAACTACTATCGCAGCCAAAATCAGTCAGAGTAGCAAACAAGTATTACTGGCCACTCTGTCAAATGCTTTTTCAGCATCAAAAACTAATAAATAAAGAGGGCCTATTATGATAATGCGCCCACTCTAACACCATCAAAATTTGGTGTAAGATACCCGCAGGATACCGACCCTTGACAAAACCCACCTGGCTCGGATGGACCAGTCCAGGGAGCCACATCGCCAGCCAATCAGCAAGGATCTTAGCCAATGCCTTCAAATCAAAATTAATCAATGATATGGGATGGTAAGAGTCAGCCAAATAAGGATCCTTCCCTGCTTAGTTAGGACTGTTATATAGACCATGTTAACATCATATTTAAAAGACCCATACTCAAGCAGCACAATAAAGATATCTACCAGAGGTGGAATGGCCTATTCTTGCAACAATTTCTTTATAACACATTTTCAAAAATGGTCAATGGCTTAAAGAAAAAAACAAGGTACAACTCCCCCCAGCTCTCATAGAAGTTCTCAAAGACATGTACAGCTGAATCACTTATCTACATACCGCCTAATAACAGTATTCCACAAGGTTGCTCAACATGCAGGAGCATAACACACAACTGAACAAGAGCTTAGCAACTTAGGGAGTCTCATTATATCCGTTGTGTCCCTAAGGAAGCACAATCATCTAGTGGTTGCCATTTCAATACACTCATGGGGAAAGTAGAAGTGGTGGAAGCACTGTTGAAAGTCTAGCTCAGCGGATGTTTTCCAATGACTTGTAACTACCTTTAGGGCGATCCCTAAAATGAAATCTAACAACTGGGTGGGCTTACTTAATGGGATTAAATCCACGAGGGATCTATCGATACCAATCCTATAAGTTAAAGGAGTAGTGATTTTAAGGACCCACTTAATCCTTCTCCAAACTGATTGCCAGTAGTGTTGGACATTTGGACAATCAAAGATCATATGCGAAAGGATGCCTATTTCTTGTAGGCAAGACCAACACCCTGCTCGGGTTGCCACTTGTGCAAGGAAAAATAACATTTGGGTAACAGATGCCGCTTTTGAAGTGTGCACTAAGGGACCCCAAAAGTTGGACCAGGAGTGTGGTGATGTGAGTTCTTCTAGTTTTGATTCCCATAGCTTCTGGACTCCCTGCATGGATGTGAGGTCTTATCCCGGAGCAGTGTATAGAAGGAGGAAGCAATGCCCTTCTTTTCCAAAAGGGTATGGCAAATGTTTGACCTTCGCTCCTCTGGCAGAGCACTGATATCTGTGCCCTTCTCTTCTACTGCTAACTCCAGATTTTGATCCTTTCATCTTGCTGCTCCTTTTGCCTGGAATAAACTACCTGAGTCTGTCTGTCAGGCTTCATCTCTGGCCCTTTTCAAATCCAGGCTGAAAGCTCACCTCTTCAAGGCTGCTTTGGATCCTGATCCACTGAGTCTCCAATATGTTAATTTAACATTCTCGTAGATGTACCCTTGTCCTCAGCCGTTGTGCTGTTTGATTAGATTGTAAGCTCTGATGAGCAGGGATAGCATAGTTCCTCACCTGTAACAGGTGATCTCCGGGAACAGCAGGAATTTAGTCCTCACATATGGGTATCGTCGGTACCGACGGAGCCCACGCGGGAACGCTCCCCAGCGTCCCATCAGAACGCTTTTGGGAGCATCCCACAGCGCCTGCGTGCTGCCTTCCCGCCTTTCCCAACTGCTTCTCTCCAGTTGAGTTTTAAAGCTGAGACAGAGAGAGAGAGAGGGAAAGGAAAGAGAGAGAGAGATTCAACTCCTAGGGGAGGTGGGTGGGTTGTGAGGACTAAATTCCTGCTGTTCCCGGAGATCACCTGTTACAGGTGAGTAACTATGCTATCTCCAGGAACAAGCAGGAATGTAGTCATCACATATGGGGACTCCCTAGCTTTAGGTGCCAGGGAGAGACCCCAGAAGTTGTGTGTCCCTGAAAAGGGTTCTACTTCCCCCCATGGATCTCTGGCATCCTACCAGGGATGGTGGGCAGGAGTTGATTAGGTATGGAACAGGTGTTTGAGAACAGCCTGACCAAACAAGGCATCCCGGCGGGAGTCCTTGTCCAAGCAGTAATGGGCTGTGAAGGTATGAACTGAGGCCCAAGTGGCTGCTCGACAGATGTCGTCAATAGACAAAGAGTGCAGATGAGCCATTGAGGCTGCCATGGCTCTGACATTGTGAGCTGTGACATGGCCCTCCAGAGAAAGGTTCTTACTCTGATAGGCGAAGGAAATACATTGAGCAATCCAGTTAGATAGTGTTCTCTTGGATACTGGAAGTCTCAAATGAGAAGGATCAAAAGCAACAAAGAGTTGAGAGGACTTTCTATGTTGCTGTGTTCTTTGTAAGTAAAAAGCTAGAGCTCTTTTACAGTCCAAGGTATGAAGATGCCTTTCTGCATTTGATGCATGAGGTCCTGGAAAAAAGACAGGTAGGTAGGCCTCTTGGTTTAGATGAAAAGGTGAGACCACCTTAGGCATAAGGTGTGGATGAGTCCTAAGGACTACCTTGTCATGATGGAACCTTGTATAAGGTGGATTAGCTACTAGTGCTTGCAACTCACTAATGTGGCGTGCTGATGTGATTGCAATGAGAAAGATAACCTTCCAAGAAAGGAATTTTAAGGAGGTGGTAGCTAAAGGTTCGAAAGGTGGCTTCATGAGCTGCCCAAGAACCAGGTTTAAGTCCCATGCCACTGGAGGTAGTCTAATGGGAGGCTTAGTTAGAAGGAGGCCTCTCATAAATCTTGCTATGAGAGGATGAGAGGAAATAGGCTGTCCATTTAGAGGTTTAAGAGAAGCTGCAATAGCACTCAAATGGACTCTTACTGAATTTGTCTTAAGGCCTGCATTAGACAAATGGAGGAGATACTCCAGTAAAGATTCCAGAGGTATAGCAAGGGGGTTAAGACCCTTTTCTGAACACCAAATAATGAACCTTTTCCACTTGAAAGCATAAGAATGTCTAGTGGAAGGTTTTCTGGAAGCATAAAGAACATCTTTCACTTGCTGAGAAAGATGAAGATCTTGGAGATCTAGGCCTTCAGCAACCAAGCCCTGAGATGCAGGGACTTGGGATTGGGATACCATAACATCCCGTTCTCTTGAGATAGGAGATCTGGAGCAGACCCTAACTCCAGGGAGGAAGCTTGAGATGTAGAAGCAGAGGGTACCACACTTGCCATGGCCAATGTGGTGCTATGAGAATCATGTGGCCTCTGTCTCTCTGAAGCTTGAAGAGGGTTTTGGGAATTAGGGGAATGGGTGGAAAGGCATACAGGAAGTCTTGACCCCAGTAAAGGAGGAAAGCATCCCTGGCCTGAGCCCCCTGAGCCAGAATTCTGGAACAGAACCGGGGAAGTTTGGCATTCCACGGACTTGCAAAGAGGTCTATGTCCGGGGTTCCCCAAAGTTGAAATATCCTGGTCACCTGGTCTGCATGCAGAGACCACTCGTGTGGAAGCAGAACTCGACTGAGTCTGTCCGCCCAAGAGTTTAGAATGCCTGGAAGATATACTGCCAGCAGATGAATCTGATGCTCTCTGGCGAGGGCCCATAGTCGCAAAGTTTCGTTGCAAAGCGACAGAGAGCCCATTCCCCCCTGCTTGTTCACATAGAACATGGCTACTTAATTGTCCGTATGAATGAGGACTGTCTTGTAGTTGAGCAGGGAGTGGAACACTCGCAGAGCCAGGAAAATTGCTCTGAGTTCCAAGAGATTGATATGTAGACAACTCTCTTTTGGAGACCAGGTGCCCTGGGTGGAGATGTTTTGCAGATAAGCTCCCCAACCCTTTGGAGAAGCATCTGTTGTGAGAGTTGCTTGGGGTAAGGGTTGTTGAAAGGGGCACCCCAGCAACAGGTTTTGAGTAGACCTCCACCATTGGAGGGACAAAATGAGGCGACTTGTGTTTGCTATTTTGTCTGACAGGCACCCTGATGCCTGGGTCCATTGGGTGGATAAAGTCCACTGAACTGCCCTCATGTGGAGGCGAGCATATGGAATCACATGCACGGTGGATGCCATGTAGCCTAGTAATTGCAACATTTCTCAAGCAGTTAGATGGGGCTTTAGCACTGCTTGAGAAGCTAACTGCACCAAGTGAAGGCAACGGGCCTGGGAAAGATAAGCTCTTGCCCTTGTGGTATCCAGGAAAGCTCCTATGAACTCTAAAGACTGAGTGGGAGTTAGACTGGATTTTGGGATGTTTATTACTAGCCCTAAATACTAAAGGATACGCATTGTGCAGGATAGAGAAGTCTTGGCCTCTGACTGTGTTGGAGCTCGAATGAGCCAGTCGTCCAAGTAAGGGAAGACGACTATTCCTAGAGTGCGGAGAAATGCTGCTACCACAGCCATGCATTTCATGAACACCCTTGGTGCTGAGGCCAGACCAAAAGGAAGTACCCTGTATTGGTAGTGCTTTCCTTGAAAAAGGAACCGAAGGAACCTTCTGTGGGTTGGATGGATGAGGACATGGGTGTACGCATCCTTGAGATCTAAAGAACAAAGCCAATCCTGACTCTGAAGGTATGGTAGCAGAGCTACGAGAGAAATCATCTTGAATTTCTCCTTGACAAGGAATTTGTTCAATTCTCTGAGATCTAAGATAGGTCTGTAACCCCCTGTTTTCTTTGGAATAAGAAAATAAGAGGAATAGAACCCCATGCCCTGTTGATGAAGAGGTACTTCTTCTATTGCCCCTTGGGCAAGAAGGATGGCAACCTCCTGACCTAACAGGTCGATGAGAGAGGTCGTAGAATTGAACTGCTTCACTATTGTATGAGGGGGCATGCTTGAAAAATGAAGTTTGTACCCCTCCTTTATGATGGAGAGTGTCCAATGCTCTGCTGTTATTTGCCCCCATCTGGGGGCAAAATGACATAACCTTCCAGGAATGGTGGACGGTTCTGGTCCTTTCAGAACCAGAAAGGCTATGTTCTCTAGCTGAAAGTCAAAGGCCCTGAGGAGGCTGAGGCTGCTGGGCCGGTGGAGGCCTAGCAGCCTTTGCTTTCTTCTGTTTGGGTGGTTGCTGACGTTTGCTTGAAAACTGACCTGCAGAAGATGCCTGCTGACTATAAGCAGGATAAAATCTTTTCTTTTTAGAAAAAGATGTTTTCTTGAACAACTTCTTTCTAACAGGATCAGCAGTGGACTTGGATAGTCTATCCAAGGTGGAATTTTCAGCATCCATTTCATTGGCTTTTTCCTGCCAATCTTTGCCAAACAGGTTCTCACCAGTACAAGGGATATTTCCCAATTTATCTTGTAACCAGAGCTCTAAATCAGATGCCTGGAGCCAAGCAATTCTACGTGCACCTATGGCGATAGCCGAGGTTCTGCTTATACACTCAAAGCAGTCAAAGGCTGCATGGTTGGAGAATTTAGAGCATGTTTCACCCAAGTGAGAAAGTCCTGTCTTTTGTCCTCAGAAATGAAAGGACTTAAAGTCTGTAAATTATCTGTGACCTCCTTTAGGAACATTCCCATGTAGAGACTATAGGAACTGATTCTTGCAGCAAGCATGGAAGCTTGGAAGACTCTACGTCCAAAAGCATCCAGGGTTCTGCACTCACGTCCTGGAGGATTAGAGGCATGTCTTTTTGCACTTCTGATCCTTCTCAAAGCTGACTCCACCACAATAGAGTGGTGAGGAAGTTGAGTCTTATGGAACCCAGGACAAGGAGGGACTCGATACATAGTATCCAATCTACGAGAATGAGGAGAGGTGGTAAGAGGTGTTTCCCACATCCTCAACATGAGATCATACAGAATCTAATGAATGGGTAAGGTAGCTGCCTCCTTAGGAGTTTTGGGATATTGTAAACTTTCCAACTCCTTGGCCCTTGGCTCTGTTTCAGGGGCCACAGTAATGGACAGGCCCCGAGTCACCTCCCTGATGAAGTCTTGGAAGGACATGTCCTCTGGAGGAGACATCCTGCTTTTAGGGGAGGAGGACTCCTCTGGAAGAAGCATCGCTGCATCGACAGAACTTTCAGAATCCTCAGATTCTTCTGAGGACTCGAAGTATCGTCTGTCCGGATGCTCCTGTAGAGCCCGATACCCGTACCGACCAAGGTCGGTACCAGGAATAACCGGTACCGGAGGGCATCGGAGGACAGGGTACTGGCAGAGCAGACACCGATGCCGATGCTATCGGCACCGATACTGATACCGATGCCAGTGCCGGTGCCGGTACCGGTGGAGTTGTCTGTCGCGGTACCAAGGGCATCGATGCCGCAAGGAAAGCCGCCAGACTGCATTCCATAGTCAGAATTCTCTGGTCCATGGACGCTGCCAATTCCTGGATGTCGGTACCGGTGGAGACCACCGGTACCCCAGAGCATGGCACCAGGAGATCTGTCGAGGCCGAGCCATCGAGAACATCCTGGAACCCCGATAATGCTTTGGAAGCCGAAGCCTCCCGCCGGGGTAATTTTGCCTCGAGGGCAACGCCGGAGGCATCTCGATGCTTAGAAGGAGATCTACCCTTCGAGGACCGACTGGATTTATGTTTAGTTACCTGAGATTCACAGGAGAAAGAAGCAGCCCTGGAAGACGTCGATGCCACCGAAGCCGCATCAGAGGGAAACAGGGTACTGAGCTTGGCAGCTCGATTCTGCCGACCTCTTTTAGACATCATGGCACAGGACAAACAATCCGTGATGGAGTGGTCAGGACCTAAACATTTTAAACACTATTCATGGGTGTCAGTGACGGAAATGGTACCGCCACACTTGGTGCACTTTTAAAACCTGAGGCAGGTTTTTCCATGTTAAGGAAAATGTTTTTGGGCCTAAGGCCCAAAAAAAAAAGCACGTGCACCTGAAGAAAAGAAAAAAAAGTTTGTTGTTTTTTTTTTACAGAAATAGGAAGAGAAAGACCGGCGGTACCGGTAGAGCGCCAAAGAAGGCAGATGCGACCACAAAAAGAAATAAAGAAAAAAGAAATTCTTCTGCGGTGACAGGAAACACGACCTGCTGGCTCTGCGGAAAAAGAAGAACTGGAGAGAGGCAGTTGGGAAAGGCGGGAAGGCAGCACGCAGGCGCTGTGGGATGCTCCCAAAAGCGTTCTGATTGGACGCTGGGGAGCGTTCCCGCACGGGCTCCGTTGGTACCGACGATACCCATATGTGATGATTACATTCCTGCTTGTTCCTGGAGATTATCTCTTACATGTGTCTGTACAGCGCTGCATATGCCTTGTAGCACTTTACAAATGATCAGTAGTAGTAGTAGTAGTAGTAATAGTCCCCACTCAGTAGATACCAACAATCCCACATCAACAATCCCACCTCCAGGAATGCATACCATTAGATGGGCATAATCAGGAAGTTTAAACCTCTCCTCAGCCAAGATCACTTCCGAACAGTCTGCCAAGCTATAATTAAGTCTATCCTGGACTACTGCAATTCTCTATACCATAGCCTACCTAAACAGACAACCCGACCACTGCAGATGGCTCAAAACACCGCTGTTTGCATCATCACTGGCTCGGCAAAACACAAACACAAACACATTACTCTCCTCCTGAACCAGATTCATTGGCTCCCAGTTGCCTCCCGCACCAGATTCAAAACGGCCATGAATATTTTCAAAATCCAGCATATGTCCGCCAACATTCTGAAGAGCCTAATCAGAATGGACCCAAGCAATAATATAGACACTATCAAAACCCCCAGAGTCCAACAAGTCTACATCTGGGAGGGCATTTCCCTCGCAGCACCTGCCCTCTGGAACTCCCTTCCAGCCGACCTAAGAGCCACCATGGACTCTAAAGACTTTTGGAAAAAACTGAAAACCTATCTTTACATGAACCGCTTTGGGGACATTACCTAGGGTGTAGCTTCCTCCCTCCTCCCCAATGGTTTCACTGGCATGACACTCTTCCAACTCTCCCGCTAACCCCAAGCCTCAGACATCTCTCTGTACATATTGTAAATAGGTTACTATGTATATAGGTTAGCTTGCTAAGCAACTCATGCATGTTTCCCCTTTCACCTTTTTTACACTATAAACTTTTCAAGTTGCCCTGTGAACCACTTTGATTGAAGGAAAAGGTGATATAGAAAACCCGTTAATTAAATAAATAAAATAAATCTTAATTAGTTGGGGCCTGAAGGCGAGGAGCTGTTTGCAAAGTTCAACGGTTATTTAATTAAAGTTGGAGAAAAACAGCATTTTCTGACCCTCAAGCAAAACCAGAGCTTGCAGCTTCATCACTTGCATGATTTGCTGAACATGTGGGAATTGGAACACCTTAATAATGAACGGCCACAGGTACTTTCATTGAGTTGGTATTGTGTGGGCCCGTTCAATCTCAAATGGCCGCTCGAAGGTAAGGTGCAGCAGTGCAGGCAGCATGGATTCCATATAACGGATCGGGTGAGCTCCTCCAGCACCCTCTTGTATACCCACGATTCTTATATTATTTTGGCGGGCAAGGTTGTTGATTTCTTCTAAGCTCTTTTCTAGTTGGGTACCTGCTTGGCTGCTCCTCTGGCCTGTCGAAGTTGCTTGTTGTGGCATTTTAGAGTGATTTCCACAGTGTCCATATGGAGGGTGAGTGAATGCAGGTGTGATTTTAAGTCTGTGATGTTCGCTTCAACAATAGTGAGCGCATCTCTGTTAGCTGCAACAAGTTCTCTCACTGCTCGTATCTTGGACAAGATTTCCTGTAGGCCCGGATTTCCATCTCGAGCCGACGCCATCTTTTGAGGAGAGGGTGGTTTGGGTTTCGAACACTTTACATCTTGTTATTTTTATTTATTATTTTATTTATTTATTTATTTATTTTATTTATATTCTCTTATATACCGTGCTATTCTGCATCAGTGCGGTTTACATTGAACAAACTGAAATTACATTGAACAGGGTATTATAACTTGGAGATAACTATTTTACAGGGAACATGGAACTCCTTGTTGTTGTGGGGCCAGGTATTCTAACTTTGCCAGCTTGATAGAGGGCATGCCCGCTGTGGCACTGCAGACCTTCTGCAGGCAGAAGAAAATGTTTTAAACTCAGAAAAAAGAGGCAGACACCGGCTGCAGCATCACGAGGAGCCATATAGGGGGAGCAAGAGGGACCTCTGGAGGACTGAGGAACCACGCCCTAGAGCCAATGATGCAATACCGGCCTGCACCCAATCCAGAAAGGGAAGGATTCCTTTTAAAAGTCCAGATGACTGGAGAAAGTCAGACTGGCAGGAGTTGTGCAAGGAGTTCCAGATTCGCATGGAGATCCAGATCCAGATCCAGGAAGGAAGCTAACTTTGGAAGGAGAAAGGAGAGCTTTCCTGGAAGGAGAGGAGGACCCAGGAATAGGAGTCCTGACAGATGGAACCGGCCTAGCAGACTCAGCAGAGCCAGGTGAAGAAACTTGCTTTAGATATCTCAAAAGGGGAGAGGACACACTTTCCAGGAGGGAAAGATACCGTGTGGAAGCTAACCCTGGAAGGAGAAGGACTGTACCAGAGAGTCCAAAGCCTGAGTTTGGCAAAGGTCAGCAACTGTTGAAAGGCGCAACAAGGAGTAACCAGGAAAGGGGTGAAAGAGGAATTTTGAAAGGCAACTTTCAAGGCCCTGGGAGAAAGAAGCTGTGGTGTACGTGCGGCTTAACCCCAGCTGAAGGCCGACCTGAGAACCGGAGGCCTACCGGGGTGCCAGAGAAGCCAAGCCCCAGCAGGAACAGGCCTCAGCCCTCACCTCACTGTGATAACCTTAGAAGAAAAGGTAATTACTATTTTACTGACTATGATTTTACGAATGCTGTGATGCAGAAGGAGCAGGGCACTGGAGAATGCTGTCCTTCTAGATGCATTCATGCTACAAAATACAAACCTGTACCAAACAGGAGACTTTCTAGAGAAGGAACAGTGTGCAGGAGAGACTGTCCACATGCTAAAAGTGTACAAAGCAAAGGCTTACCTGTAGATGCTGAACATTGGGGCATCATACAAGCATTATACAAAAAGCCTGAAGGCGAGCCCCTAGACATTCCAGACTGCGAGCCAATGCAGGTGGAATTCCCGGATGATCCCTCGGACCTCCCGATGGATTGTAGCTATTGCCTGGCCGAAAGAATTGAGCCCTGAGCGGAGGAATAGCTGTGGTCTGGGGTAAAAGTTTGATTCTGTATTTCGTTTGGTATTGCTGTGAAGTTAACAGGTTTTCTTCAGTTCATGTTTCTTTTTCTTTTAACCTGGAGCAAGGACATTCTTTTGTGTTGATGTAAGCTGTGCTATTTGAACCTATTTGCAACACGGGAAATAAAAGCCTTTATTTTTCTCTACCCTCGGACTGTGATATTCTTGGGAGCTTTTAGTTACACAGAAGGCTACCGGGACTATAAAAACCTGGGCCCTGTAATTGAGCTAAACTCCTCCACAAACAAACTTTTCATGTCCACCCCCTTTCTGCTGTGACCCGCCATTGCCACCAGGGGGGCAGTGTGACACCGCCTACTATGGTGCAATGCCGGGAGGGAAATCCCAAAACTAGGAGAGGGCTGGAGGATTAGAGCAGGCATTCCTGGAGCACGGTTCTCAAGTGACCATCTGGGTTCTTTGCTGGCTCCACTTCCTCTTGTAACAATTTATAATATTCCGCTCAGTACCCATCAGGGCCAGGGGCCTTACAGGCCATCACTGCTGTAATAAACCATTGCACTTCCTCTGCTGTAACTGGCACCTCCAACTGCAACACCAAACATTGAAACTGCACTCTAGCCAAGTATTCGAGAAAGCAAAACTGCTTCACTTCTATATAGAGTTTTATAATAGTCCACCAAGATTTCCCCGATCTCCAGTGTTGTCCTCCACAGGGTGCCCTCTCTATCCTTGAGTGTTGCCACAAATCGTGACCCTTGACTTCTCTGCAAACAACGTGCTGGTAATTTTCCAGTTTTGTCAGCATATTGCTACAACTGGTAGTAAACCAAGGACTTTTTTGTTTTTTGATGCAAGAGATTGTTAAGGGCAACTTGTGAGGCCATCTGCCACCGTCAGCTGCCTAGCTAAAAGCCCATGTTCAAGACAAACCTGTTTTTCCAGGTGAAGCACTCATGAGTTCATGTCACTGCCTCAGAGTAGGCGATAATGTCTCCTTTCGCGATCACCTTGGATACTTCCCAAAATAATTCAGGGGTTATTAAGGTGCCCCTGGCTGTGGTGCAGGTAGTCTGCCCATCACTCTTTCCAATAGGCAATTACGTTTTAATCCTGGTATAGATCCAGAGGAAACCTCCACTGTCTGCTGGTACCTGTATTACTATACCTCAGCAAATCCACTCATAGAAGGGCATGATTAGAGATCTCATAAGGGCCAATGGCAGCATCCTCCACCTCAGAGAACACAGACAAAGAAAAAAATATATAGTCAATATGCGAACTAGTACTGTGGGTCTGCGAGAAATGGATATAGTCCTGTTCCTTGGGGTAGAGGATGTATCATACATCAAGCAACCTACAATGCTCCAAAAAGCACCAAAGATATTGGGCCATTGGCACTCAACCACAAGAAGATCCCAGTAATGTATCCAACAGTCTCCAACATGCCATTCAGGTCTATTTCCCAAAATAAGTGGGTTTTCAGGAAACTGGTCAATGTTTGCGGCCAAGCACGCAAAGATTTTGGGGTCCGCAATCTTAGGAGTATATACACTGCACAATAAAACTGATATCCCAAAGAGCTCCCCACCCACGATGATATATTGACCCTGTGGGTCCACCACTTCCTTCTAGGGTTGAAAACTGACGCCATAAAATATCAGTATCATGACTCTTCCCTTTTCCCAACAGTGTGTGCCCCAAAGACTTGGAACACCATCCCCTCCCCCCCCCCCCCCGGCTCAAATCTCAGCTGCTGATTGGTGTATCTCCAGTAACATAGCAATGTCCCTTTTGTGTTACGCTAAGGCCTGTAAAACCTTGTGCCTTTTAAGAGGGCTGTCCAAGTCACAAACATTCCGGGATATTATTCTCAGCCCGGGTCAAAGAATATAAGCAGGACTTGGATGATGTTTACATAGATAAACAGGTCTAAAAGGCTCTCCCAGCCTAGAGCCCCTTCTCCTCCGCTTCCCCCAACACAAGTCCTCAGTGCCCCAGCCCGCAGACCACCAGCCTGACCACCCCAAAAGACAGCTCTATCCCGTCTCCTATCAACCCCACCACTCCAGCTCCTCCCTGCCCCCTACTCCCCATTCTCTCAACTAATCACCAAAGCCCCCCATTCACACAGATCACAATTAATAGGTAGGGTCTCCCCCACCCCTCTCCCACCCCAGCTCAACCCACCATGTGTCCTCCATACACTCTCATATTTCACATATTTTTGAGCATCTTAAAATTCCCACACACAAATAGTACCCCTACCGTCAATCATGCTTCAACAGCAATCTCCCCAACATACATAAAACAATGTCCATATTCCTGATAACCGGAGGCACAAAGTCCCAATAGAGAGCCTCGGATCCCTCCACACTTCCAGGACCTCAGGATACCAGCCCCATTTCAGCAGGCAAATCAAAGAGACACCCATCCACACATAGGCGGAACACATGTCCCCATACAGCCAGCACACGACCCATGAAGGCTCCGCACATGTAGGCATTCACCAACACTTCTGTGTCTGGGACCGAGGCATGCAAGGTGTGAGAAGTCGGCCCGCTGCCATGATCCATGCCATCCACATTTCCCTGGCTCAAAACCTATCTTGTGTGGTCACCATGCGATCGTGCTTGCCCTACAAAATTGTTGTCCATGTCTAAAAAAGGCTCAATATGACACTCAGGACCTAGTATGACAACTCCAGGCCCTAGTGCAGGGTCGCTGTATATCCTAATGCCAATAATTTGTCCACAAAGCGTTCAGCTCCTGCTGTCCGTAAACATCTGCACAGTTCCATTATGCAAAATTCATAGACACGTTGAGTACTATAGAGTAAAACATATCTTTGCCTCAAACAGATGGCGGCAAATGGGATTAAAGACCTTTCAGCCCCAGCAACAGCTGGGTGAACCTCTTGAAATATTAGGATTCGCACCCCTTGGTGTGTTGGTTGAGACATCTGGGTCTTGGTGACTTGCAGCACCTTGTCTTTCTGGAGGTAATTCAAGAAATGGGCAATAACCACCTGCAGGCGGCCCTCGTCCTTCCTACATACCCCCAGGCAATGGTCACGCTCAATCACCAGAGGCCCACAGTCCATTCCTAGTTGTAAAGTGGCTGGTAGCAAGGTCTCCAGGAAACCCAGAAGTTCTGCCTCCTTTACTGCCTCTGAAATACCTACAAAACAGAGATTATTACACCTGCTTTGGTTCTCAAGCTCATCCATTTCTTCCTGCTGTTGCACCACCAGTTGTTTGAGCTCCTTTAAGACCGCTGCTGTACTCACCAAATTGGCTTCCATGGTATCTAGCTGCTTTTCAGCCCCACCCAGTCTTTTGCCGTATCCCTTCAGAGCCTGCAATACGCTCTACAATTTGGCAAAGACCATGTCAAACTTGCCTGAAAGCCCGGCCACCACTGATTCTGTCACTTCATAACCAACACATCTCACACAGGGGAACTAGGCCCTGCCATGAGGCCATCCGCCCTCTTATCCCCATGCACAATTTGTTATGGTCTTTTTGCACCGGTTTTGATGCCATATAGCATGGTTGAGGGAATATGGCAACACTAAAAGTTCCCCTTGCAGCAGCCTCTAAGGTATCTGGCAGAAAAAGGGCTTTAGATAAATACTGAGGGGAGAAATGGTGGGAGAGGCCCCAAAGAACTGCTCACACACATCCAGCTGCCCTCACTGCATCACGTGATCAGTGATACTTAATTTAAAATACAATACAGAAAAAATAACACAAAAAAGTACAACATTTTAAATTATTATGTGCAGACATGTGTTCTGCACACGTCGTTTCTGCATAGGGATTTTCTGTGTATAATAAGGCTGGAATATTGTTTGATAATCTGAGGTGTCAGGAATGAGAAAAATTATGGGTTAAAGATGAAGCCTTTGGTGGGTGGGGGGGGGAGTTACTAAGCTGTCATAAAATATTGCTTTTTACCACAGCTTTATTTACTATGAGAGTCACTAACTTGCTGTAACAGCCCAGGTTAATAACTTCCACAGTATTTGAATAACGCAACTTATGATCAACTATGCAAGCTGCAGTATTCTACTCCCAAGGGCATCTTAAAGGGGCCAATGTTAAAAAAGTCCTGTGCTGACACCCTACTACCCCCCCACACCCCCCCCCCCCCCCCCAGTTAAGCCTTGTGAGTGTATGTTTGTGCCATCAAGTCACTGCTGACTTCTGGCAATCAAGCAGCTCCTTGGTTTTCTTGGCAAGGTATGACTAGAAGTAAATTGCCAGGCCTTTCTTCCAAGGCAATGGAGGGTAAAGTGACATGCCCAAGGCTACAAGTACTGCCAGTGGGAACTGAGTCCCAGTCTTTGGGTCACCAGGTCACTGCTCTAACCACTATCCATACCACTCCTCAAAGACCCATCTGGACCACCAGGAAAGCTCCGCCATCCCCTAAGGCTACCCTGGCACCTAATGGAGTTTCCCCAATGTCTAGTGGGTGGGTGGGGCTTTATCATTTTAGTCAAAGTGGTTTACATTGTAACTTAAACTTGGTAATGTACATTAAACAGAGGCATTGATAACTTGGATTCTTCTGAGGCAATGGAGAGTTAAGTGACTTGCTCTGACAATGGGATCGATGGACGATGGAGCTGCAGAGAACATTGGTAAGAGACAGATTAAAATAAAGAGAAAGGTATACAGACCAAAAAAGTATATTGGAGAGAGGGATATGAAGAGAGGCAGGGTGCAGGAGTCTGATGATAGCAAGTTATAGAAAACATTATATAGATCTTCTATCTCTTGATGATTCTTGATGAAAACAGTGTGGCTTCCTTGAAATTAGCATATAACACTACCATCTGGGCTTTCAAGTTTCAAGGTGGTATAGTTGCAGCAGCGGACACTCACTCCTCCTGTGGCTCATACATCTCCAGCCTTGACTCACAGAACTTTATTCCTATCCACAGTCACCTCCTGGGCACCACCTCTGGCATAGCTGTGAACTGTGCCACCTGGGAGCACCTGCTGGCATGGGAGTTTCAGCTCTACCAGTTGTGCCATGGTTGAAAATTGAGCATAGTAGGGGCTATCAAGGTGTTTACATTTTGTAGATTATATCAAGCCCACAGTAAACAGTGTAAGAAATAAAGCACAACATGCCACTTACAATGTACTCACAAAACTCTAATTTGCAAATGATATTTCCTAGTCAGGTACACAGGGTTAGCATGTATGCTATACCACTTTAATGCACAGCCTACTATTCTGGGCCTTAGTCCACTTGCAAATTTTTAGCGCATAGGACACTACAGCCCTCGATGCAGAGATGCAAATAGCGGGCTTAGACGTCCTATTCGCCAGGATGCAGACTAAAGTGCTTCCCGCACGCATAGAGCTGCTGTGCAGGCAGTGCGGGGCAGGGATGGGGGAAAGGGCAGAGGGTGGGCAGAGCAAGAGTGGGCGACTCAATCAGATGTACAGGGCCGATTCTGGTCACGTCTGGCAAGGCCAAAATGGATAGGGGACTTATAACAACTCAGAAGTGGAATAAGTCCCCCTGAGGATGGCAATCGGGCCCGAAACCCCCTCTCCAGCACATGAGCCATGGCAGGTAGGTCCCCTCCACCTGATACCAGCCCTGGCAGGCTCCTCTGTGGGTTGGGCGGTGGAAAAATAGTGGTTGCGTCTGCGGCGGGCTGTGCGAGCTCCTGAATAAGAACATAAGATATGCCATACTAGGTCAGACCAAGGTCCATCAAGCCCAGTATCCTGTTTCCAACAGTGGCCAATCTAGGTCATACGAACCTAGCAGCATCCCCAAAAAACACAGGTTCCACAATGCTTGTATTGGGTCAAGCATTGATATCCTGGGTCCCTTTTTAATAATGGTTTATGGAACTTTCCTCCAGGAACTTGTCCAAACCTTTTTTAAACCCAGCTACACTAACAGCTCTTACTACATCCTCCGGTAACAAATTCCAGAGTTTGATTACACGTTGAGTGAAAAAATATTTTCTCTTATTGTCTTAAATAGTTTACCCTGTAGCTTCATTACATGTCCCCTAGTCTTTCTATATTCTGATAGCGTAAACAATCGATCTACGTTTACCCGTTCCACTCCATTCATTAATTTATAGAGCTCTATCATATCTCCCCTCAGCCGTCTCTTTTCCAGGTTGAAGAGCCCTAACCTTTGTAGCCTCTCTTCATAGGAGAAGCCTTCCATCCCCTTTACCATTTTGGTGTCTCTTCTCTGTACCTTTTCTAATAACGCTATATCCTTTTTAAGATACGGCGACCAGAATTGCACACAATATTCAAGGTGCGGTCGTACCATGGAACGATACAGAGGCATTATAATATCCTTTGTATTATTTTTCATTCCTTTCCTTATGATACCTAGCATTCTATTTGCTTTCTTGGCCGCCACTGCACACTGGGCGGAGGGTTTTGACATGTTATCCACGATGACTCCTAAATCTTTTTCCTGGGTGGTGGTTCCCAATGTGGAACCTTTCAGCGTGTTACCATAGTGTGGGTTGTTCTTTCCTAGGTGCATAACTTTGCACTTGTCCACATTAAATTTCATCTGCCATTTGGATGCCCAGTCTTCCAATTTATCCAGATCCTCCTGCAGTTTTCCACAGTCCTCTTGGGTTTTAACAACTTTAAATAGTTTTGTGTCATCTGCAAATTTTATAACCTCACTAGTCATTCCCTTTTCCAGGTCATTTATGAATATGTCAAAAAGTAGCAGACCCAGTACAGATCCCTGGGGTACTCCACTATTCACCTTTTTCCATTGGGAAAATTGGCCATTTAGCCCTACCCTCTGCTTTCTATCTTTTAATCAGTTCCCGATCCACAATAGTACACTGCCTCCTATTCCATGACTTTTTAGTTTTGCCAGAAGTCTCTGATGAGGGACCTTGTCAAAGGCTTTCTGAAAGTCCAGATACACTATATCAACCGACTCACTTTTGTCTACCTGTTTATTCACACCTTCAAAAAAACGTATCAGATTAGTAAGACAAGATCTTCCTTGTCTAAAGCCATGTTGGCTGTCTCCCATTAGGCCATGACTATCTACATGCTGTGTAATTTTGTTCTTTATGATGGTTTCTACCATTTTCCCCGGTACTGACGTCAGGCTCACTGGTCTGTAATTTCCCGGATCATCCCTGGAACCCTTTTTAAAAATTGGCGTTACATTGGCGACCCTCCAATCTTCAGGTATTACAGATGATTTTAATGAAAGTTCACAGATTACTAATAGCAGGTATGCAATCTCATATTTCAGTTCTTTCAACACTCTTGGATGTATACCATCCAGTCCAGGTGATTTGCTACTATTCAGTTTATCAAATAGTTGTAATACACCTTCCCGGTATAGCGATATTTCTCTCAATTCCTCTGCAGTATCACCTTTAAATACCACTTCAGTCTCAGGTAGCATCCCTACATCTTCCTCAGTAAAGACCGAAATAAAGAATTCATTCAGTCTCTCCACTATTCATTCAGTCTCCTCTTACTGCCCCCTTTACCCCTCTATCATCTAATGGTCCAATTGACTCTCACAGGCCTTTTGCTACGAATTTACATGAAAAAGTCTTTATTTTGTGTTTTTGCTTCCGTAGCAAGTTTCTTCTCAAATTCTCGCTTTGCCTGCCATATCAATGCTTTGCAATTAACTTGCCAGTGCTTGTGCTGTTTCCAGGTTTCGTCGTTTGGCTCTTTTTTCCATTTCCTGAAAGATGCTTTTTTTGGCAGCAACAGCCTCTCTGACCTCACCTTTAAACCATGCTGGCAGTTTTTTGGACTTTCTTCCACTTTTCTTAATGCATGGAATACTGCTGGTCTGGGCTTCCAGGATAGTATTTTTAAACAACACCCAAGCTTGATGTAAGTCTTTAACCTTTGCAACCGCTCCTTTTAGTTTTTTCTTAACTATATTCCTCATTGTATCATAGTCTCCCTTTCCAAAGTTAAAAGGTAGTACTGTGGATTTCTTTACTATCCCTCCTCCACTAATTAAATCAAACACGATCATGCTATGATCACTATTGCCTAGTAGTCCCAACACCCTTATTTCTTGCACCAGATCTGGTGTTCCATTAAGGACTAGGTCCAGAATGGCTTCACCTCTGGTCGGTTCATGAACCAGCTGCTCCAAGAAGCAGTCATTTATTTCATCTAGAAACTTTATCTCCCTAGCATGTCCTGCCGTGATACTGACCCAGTCGATACCAGGGTAATTGAAATCACCAATTATTACTACTCTGCTGTGACTTTTGTTAGCTTCCTTGATTTCTTTGAGCATTTCATCATCCATTTGTTCATTCTGGCCAGGCGGTCAATAGTACACCCCCACTGCCATCACCTTCCCCTTCATACATGGAATTTCAATCCATAAAGATTCTACAGCAAATTTTGTTTCCTGCAAAACTTTAATCCTTTCTGACTCAATGCCCTCTCTAACATAGAGCGCAACCCCTCCACCAATTTGATCAGTTCTATCATTACAATATAGTTTGTATCCAGGTATCACAGTGTCCCACTGGTTATCCTCCTTCCACCATACCTCTGAGATTGCAATCATATCTAACCTCTCATTTAGTGCTATATATTCTAACTCTCCCATCTTATTGTTTAGACTTCTAGCATTTGCATACAAGCATTTTAGAGACTGTATTTTATTAATATTAATCTGGCTATTGGAAGGCATGGGTAATTTGGAATCTTTACGCTCTGTCTGCACCATACTCAAGGGCATTTGGGCTACTTTACTCTTTTTTGGAACCTCACTGCTTTTGGTAGTATCCTTCAAGGATACCTTCTTCCGAACCATGCGCTCTTGGGCGACTGTCGGCTTTCCCCTATTTTCTAGTTTAAAAGCTTCTCTATCTCCTTTTTAAAGGTTAATGCCAGCAGTCTGGTTCCATCCTGGTTAAGGTGAAGCCAATCCCTTCAGAAGAGCCCTTCCTTTCCACAGAATGTTCCCCAGTTCCTAACAAATCCAAAACCCTCATCCTTGCACCATCGTCTCATCCACGCATTGAGACTCCGGAGCTCTGCCTGCCGTTTGGGTCCTGCACGTGGAACAGGAAGCATTTCGGAGAACGCTACCCTTGAAGCTCTGGATTTCAACTTCCTACCTAAAAGCTTAAATTTAGCCTCCAGAACCTCCCTACCACATTTTCCTATGTCATTGGTACCAACATGTACCAAGACAGCAGACGCCTCCCCAGCACTATCTAAGAGCCTATCTAGGCAGTGCGTGAGGTCCGCTACCTTTGCACCAGGCAGGCATGTTAGCAGGTGATCCTCATGTCCACCAGCCACCCAGCTATCTAGATGCCTAATGATCAAATCACCAACTATAACAGCTGTCCTAACCCTCCCCTCATGGGTACATGGCCCTGGAGAAACGTCCTCAGTGCGAGAGGGTTATACATCACCTGGAGGACAGGTCCTAGTTACAGGATCACGTCCTGCCACACCAGGGTGATGCTCTCCTGTCACGTGACCTCTCTCCTACATGGCAACAGGGATGCTGCCAGACTGGAGGTGGGACTTCAGGACTATATCCCTGTAGGTCTCGTCCATGTACTTCTCTGTCTTTCTTATGTCTTCCAGGTCTGCTACTCTAGCCTCTAGAGAACAGACTTGTTCCCTGAGAGCAGAGCTCCTTGCACTTAGTGCATACGTAAGACCTCTCACCAACTGGGAGAAAATCATACATGTGACACTCAATGCAAAAGACTGGAAAGCCCCCATCTCGCTGCTGGACTGTTGTCTGCATCTTAGTTTAAAGCTTGTGTTTAGGTCTTTAAATTCTATATTTACTAAGGGTTGGTGTAGATGCTTATACTAATAAAAGTGTATCTAATACCTCTAATATAACTTGTTCACCTGAAGCTTAATTAGTCTCAGGTCCTCAATGTATGACTGATTTGGATAAAGAGCTGCACCTGAGAGCAGCCTCTTTCCTCTAAGACGAGTAAGTACCTATAAAGCTACAATTATCCCAGGGGCGGGTGGGTGTTAGGGAGGGAGGGAGGAAAATAAGACCTATTAAATGAGGGCTGTTACAAGGTACCCTGTCCTGTACCCTCAGCAGGGGGGGAGGGGGTTAGTCCCTCAGGTAGGCTAGAGCAGGAAAAAAAGTTTAAAACGCAGCAGGTTCTGGGGACTGAGCAGGGAGAGATATTTAATTTAAAGATATTTTAATTTAATTTTACCACACAAAGGCCAGTTAGTTGAGAGAGGCAAGGTAAGTTATACAGCTGAGAAGCTGAAGTGCAAAACTAAAGGGAACAGGGAGGTAAAGTAGCACACTAATAAAGACAACAATAAATAATTAAATAGACAGCTAAAACTCACAGCAAATTTGTCAGAGGAGTTAAATATCCATCTCTCTAGCAGATGGCATCCTGGTGCCATGATGATGGGATGCCATGGCACCGGGACTCCAGTAGGAGCATATGGAGGGCTAGCCAAGGATTCTGAGGGGTGTTCAACACTGCGGGATTGGGGCCCATCCAATTCTGCACCCATTGGAATGTCTAGCTCCCACGGGTGCAGAATCGGGTACACAATCGGCCCATCCAGTTTTAGGATGGGCCGATGGCATGGACGTGCCCCGCTTGGAATGGGGCTCCAAGTGATTTAAGAAGTTTGGTATGTGTTTTATGGAGTCATTTATTTTATCTGATTTATGAGCTACAGTATGTTATAAAAAGTGTTAATATACCTAGTATCAATTGTATTTATAAACTATAACTAAGTTAAAAGTATGTGTTCCTCTGCCACAATTACTTCTGCATATGCATACATGAGGTTTCTCCATCGGTTTCCTGAAGTGTAAAATTTATAGAACTACAATATCCTTCTAATATTCATAACAGAATGTTCTTTATTAAACCTTTTATTTTTATAAACATAGTTTTTAGTTACTTTTGCTGTAGCTCTGAGTCATTTCTATTAGTTTGGACATGTTTCTTTTCATGTAATGCATTGTTATTCTGATATGACTTTGCCAGCTAAGAGACAAATATTACAGTTTTCAATGATTATAATTGGCATATTGCAAAGAGAAATTGTATTTGCCTTCAATGATATTTGGAAGTAACTTTCAATTGCCAATAAAAATTTTATGCAAATCACTCAGTGTTTATTGCAAAGAATTATTAAAGCTGAATATCATGAACACTTTTTGAATAATTCTTTTCTTATTCTATTTAATTGAAATATTGAGAAAAGGAAGTCAACAAAATCAGTTATTTATTATACTATACAGCTGAAATTTTAAAATATCCTACGTAATTATAAAGTATGTAGGCACCTCTAGCAGCTATGTACATTGAGCTTTCTCTTTTGTGTGAGCAGCAGACAGAAACATGTTCAAACATATTTCTTGGACTATCTTTTAGCAATCACTAAGTTATTTTAGCTAGGTAAGTGTCAAAAGCTGTCCTCATTACTTGGATTTTTTTGATGAACATAACAAAATAATGCAGACATTCACTTTATATTTCTAGCCCCTTCTTCACGACTTTGACCAAGAAGAGTGGATTAGAAATCTAAGCATTAAATATGGCTAAAAGCACCATAAGGGATTATTATTATTTTTGGTACCAAATGAAAATGTTCCTTTCCTACTGTGCTGAAACAACAAGATACTGGAAAAGTTACTGAACATTTAGAAAAATGTAAATAACATTGCGGCACTGAGATTTATGAATAAGCATCACCAGACATAATGGCTGCTCCGTTATAAAACTGGGGCACTAAGGGGAGAGATTGGCATCAGCCTCTACATTCCAGAGGGCTTCGGAACTGCCAGTGACTGCAGGGACATCTGGTCACAGCGGGGCAGCCATTGCCAACGTCATCCCTTAAGCCCCATAAAGTTGCTATGTTGCATTTGCTTCCTGGGAGAGAATGGCATCAGTCTCTACACGCCGAAGGGCTTTGGGACTGCCGGTAACTGACCCGAATGGGGCAGCAAGTGTTGATGTCACCCCTTAAAACCATAAAGCTCTGTGCTTTTACGGTGCTCAGCCGTTGGTGCATTTCCTGGTTGGCTCCTAAGGGGCTTATATGCCCCTTTGGAGCAACTTAGGAGCTAAAAATGGGGTCTTAAGATGCCTGGAGGTAAGCAGAAGAAGAAAGGTCAGCTTTCTGTGCCTGTGAATGGACCCAAGGATAAACACGAGGTATCAACTTCATCCGTGATGACGCCAGGTACTGTAACATCTAGCCCCCTTGAAGAGAGTGCGAGTCTTAGCTCTCCGGAGCGTACGCCTCCTTTGCCACCAGGTTTCTTAGAGATTTCCAGTTTGTCCACTCTTTGTGAACTGAGTTCTCGGGTGGGGGTGATGCTCCCACAAGTAGTATCCTGGAAAGTGTCTTCAGCCACTCCTTTGGACTCTCAAGTTACGGCAGTGTCATTCGTGGATATATGGCATGTTGTTAAATGTACTGAGCAAGTACTTCTGAGATGGTACCTCTTTTGTGTCAATTTTCCCTTGACACTGTAGTTAAACTGCAGGATATGGATTTAAAGATTGGGACTCTGGCTTCATGTTTAGTTAAAACCCTCAACTCTGTGCAAGTTACTAATATTAAGGATAGTTTATTGATGCATCAGAAGCTTGAGAATTTGGAAAATATATCCAGGAGTAAGAATTTAAGAATATTAGATTTTCCTTGTATTAGTTTATTGTCTCCTCAAATTTTACTTAGAAAATATTTGAAGGATGTGTTGCTCCTTCCCAAGGCAGATAATGTAGTCTTAAATAAGTGTTATTATCTTTCTTTAAAGACAACACGGGTAAATGCTGTAGAAGGGGAATTAGATGTCCTTGAGGATAAACATTCCTTTGATTTAACTGCTTTTTTAGAAGATACGCAAGATATCATTTCCACTAGATCTAAGTTGTTAGTAACTTTAGTTATAGAGAAAGACAAGATAACTATACTTAAGGCTTATTTTAGAAAGAAGGATATTGGCTACTGTGGGAAGGTAGTGTCCGTTTTTCCAGATGTCTCACAAGCAACACAAGTTTAGAGGAAATCTTTTTTAGCTCTTATGGCCAGGGTTCTTGCCTTGGGTGCAACTTTCTTTTTTGCGGTATCCATGTAAGTGTTTGGTTTCTCTGAGGCTAGATAAATATCTATTTTTATCTCATACTGATTTAGAGAAATTTTTGGCTGATAAGGAAAAGGGTTGAAGAGTGTTGTAGGCTGATTTGGTCTTCTTTTTATTGACTGTTGGACTTCCTGGTGGGTGGGGGTAAATGGTTTATTGGGCTAGAATGAGGACAAGGGTTATCTAGATCTCTTGTTTTGATTGCTTGTTTATTTATTGTGAAATTCACCTCGTAATGTGGGCTGAAGGTCTTGTTTTTGTATTGCTTTTATTAATTATTTTCAGATGTGCAGTATTGAGGTTTCTGTATACTACTTTGGTATGTAATAATTTGAAATTCTCAATAAAAAAAAATTGGGACACTAAACCATCTCCAGGATATTTTGGACATACCGATGAGCATTGCTCCCTTTTATACAATTCTCTCTAACATTCCATATAATGGAAAACATAAAAGTGACTCACCACCGAACAGTAGCAAATGTTGAGAAAAACATAGGGTTATGTCTACTAAAGTGAGTTAGCCGTTACTGTGGAGCTAACACAGGATTAACGCCCCACGCTAGCAGCTAACCCCCAAAAAAGCAATATCTGATTTTAACGCAGTACAGCTCACTTGGGACAGGATTGAGGCAGATCAGGATGGATAGTGGGGATGGCCATGGTTGGCAGTCACCACGCAAAAAATAATTTCCATGCTGGCTGCCAAAATCAGGCCCAATTGTGGCTGCGGATAATGACACCTCAAGAGGTGTCATTATCTGCCTGAAGGCCTGAAACGTGACCTATTCCCTCTAGGTGACTGGGCCCCCCCTTTCCACAATATTGTCAGTGCCGCAGTGCTGTAATACGTGGCACCAACAATACTAAAAAGAACTGTGGTGGCTCCCGCAGCACTGATCCCCCTGGACAGCTCCCAATCCCCATCGCAAGCTGCGCAGGGGGAATCGGTGTACCCCCCGAGGCTCCAACATTTCCTGATCAGCCAGTCAGTTAAGCCCTCCTCCCTCGCTCCCATTGGGGAATTGAAAGGTGGGGAGGGGGGCCCTACAGCCCCCATTCCTTCCCCTTCCACCTCCCCCTCCCCCTCCCCCTACAAAACAAAAATACTGGCTAGTTAGCCAGTAAGGGGAAGCCCCCACAGCCACCTGACCCTCCCTGGGGCCTCCCATACATACCCCCAAATCCCTGGTGTTCAGTAGAAGAATGGTACAAGAGCAATCTGAAATGCTCCTGCCCCATCAAGCAGCATGCACTCTAGCCTCTCGCTACATCGCGAGGTATCAAACACCTTGTTTGGCCCTATGAGTAGAGCATGTTAATCAATATTTTATGCTGTAGTTTTGCCTAATACTGAGGTCACTACATATAAAATGTTTCTGTGGATATTTTTGCTTTGACCCTAGACCTTATTTATGTGTTGGAGGGTAAATTAGTGTGTTTTTCTCTTTGTTTTTTTCTATTTTATTTCCAGCACATTTTCAGATTTGTCTTGCATTTTCAGATTTGTCTTACAAAATTTTGCCAGACATAAAGTGCACAGGATGTCCTGGGTGGAGTTGCAAAGTATGCAGATAGATTATGAAATACCTTAATTTATGTGTGTACTTCGATAATCTAGGCACAGAAATTTTCACTTGCTCTCAAGCAGGCATAGGGCATAATTTTATAAGGAGCCACCTGCATTTACATGGCTAGTATGCATGTAAGTGTTAGCATTTTAGTTATTTCCCCTTGTAAGTGGCCACTCATGTACATAAAATAGCTCTTATAAAATACTGACTAGTGTACAAGTATGCAGATTGTTCGCATCGCACGTCCTTTCACTGCGGGCATGCACAGGAGATCGAGTTTGGACAGAGCATGAGCGGGGAAAGCAAGTATATGGGGTATGTTTACTCTTTGGCGGTAGCGGCCCCATTGAAATATATGGGGCCGCGGCTCTGTTATCGCACGGAAGCCATTACCACTGAATAGTAAACATACCCTTATGTGTAAATTATAAAATTCCTTAATTTACATGCTTTATTGTAGAAAATCAAGTATGCATATACTTGACATTATAAAATAGGTATACAGTATGTGAGCAAAATGTGCATTAACTAAGCACTACTTTATAAAATGACCCTCCACAGGTCTGTGCCTATAACACAGGCATGATCTCTGCAGGATTTACACTAGTATTTTATAAAGACAAATAGGCACAAAATAACCATCTTATAAAATCATCTTCCACTTGTGTGGTTTCATATCTGATCACCTATTATCCCTCAAAAAAGGTCTCACTAAAATCTTACTGCCATTCATTCATGCCTCTTTCTTCCTCCTACTCCTACCCCATTATGTTACTTTCTGAAACCTAACCATATCATCAGCTTATAGCAGTGACTGTGTTTTGTCCTTGACCAGCTAAAATTACTAGGTCTATTTATATACTGAAAAATGCCAAGACGAATATGTCACTCTTCTGAATTGCTGTTATTGACTGATACATTTATTAATTTCTATATTAACCTATAGTGCATGACTGAATCATGTCAGGGAGATAAAATTACATTGAACAGCTTGTCACACACCAAGCACAAGTTGCTATAGCTGACTGAAGATCATAAAAATCAACAGAGCTCTGAAAAATGTTAATAATGCCACTTAATATTCTATACGTACATACATAGACTGAGATAGTAAATCTACAGGTTTATCTGTCTCCATTCATAATGTGCAATGCAAAATACTAAAAGCAATAAAACATAACTATTTTTAATGAGTTTGTTTCAGGTAGACAGAGCTGATAGCAGATGTTGCCTCTCCTGGTGTGTGAGTCTTTGAAAACTTAAAGAGTAAGAAAGACTAATGGAGGGGATATTTAAATCCATTTCAGCGGTCTGCAGACCTGCAAACCACCCAGATTGCTGTCAGTGGGCTATTCAGTGGCACTAACATGCTAAAAAATGCGGAGTCATGCATTTGGGTTGCAAAAATCCAAGGGAGCGGTGCAGTGTAGGGGATGAAGCATTTCTGTCCACGAAAGAACGCGACCTGGGCTTGATTGTTTCTGATGACCTTACAGTGGCTACACAAGTAGAAAAGGTGACGGCAAAAACTAGAAGGACACTTGGGTGCATAGGGAAAGGAATGGCCAGCAGAAAAAAGAAGGTGATAGTGTCTTTGTATAAGTCTCTGGTGCGACCTCATTTTGAGTATTGTGTGCAATTCTGGAGACCGCACCTTCAAAAAGATATAAACAGGTTGGAGTTGGTGCAGAGGGTGGCTACTAAAATGGTTAGTAATCTTCGTTATAAAGCATATGAGGACAGACTTAAAGATCTTAATTTGTATACATTAGAGGAAAGGCGGGATAGAGGAGATAAGATAGAGACTTTTAAATACCTCCATGGCATAAATGCACAGGAGGAGATCCTCTTTCGTTGAAAGCAAGCTCTGCTGAGGGGACATAGGATGACGGCATGGAAAGAGTGCAAGGAATAGTCAACCAATGGAGGTAGTAGAGACAAGGACAGTATCTGAATTCAAAAAAGCATGGGACAGTCACAGAAGATCTTTAAAGGAAAAGAAGGGGCTTTAGCATTTAACATGGAAGGGCAGACTAGATAGAAACATGATGGCAGAAAAAGACCACATGGCCTATGTTTCTATAATGGAAGTTTTAATTTACCTCAGTACTGGGTAAGTGCCCGATCAGGAGAGAATAGGGAGGTAAGGTTTCTAGATGAAATAAATGGTTGATTCATGGAATATCTGATCCTACAAGAGGAGAGAGAGAGGGAGCTACTCTAGTCAAGCTCTCACTGCAGCGCAGGACCTGGTAGAAGGTGTAATGATAATAGTGCCAATAGTGATCAGAACGCAATCTAATTACAGAAAATCACTGAAGGGAGGACATTAAAGAAAACTACTGCTGTTGCCTTTAACTATAAAAAATGGGGTATCTATAATAAAATGAGGAAATTAGTTTGAAAGAAGGCTAGAAATATGTATTAGGTGTGGGCACTGTTTTAAAGTACCAACTTAGAAGCCTAAATCAAATGTATTCCATACATTAGAAAAGGTCGCTGGAAGGACAAATCATCTATATGGTTAAAGGGGGAGGCAAAAGAGGCTATTAAAGCCAGAAAGATATCCCTTAAAGAATGGAATATGGTTCCAAATGAAGACAAAAGGAAACATCATAAAACATGGCAAGTTAGAAATAAAGTTTTAATAAAGGCAGGCCAAAACAGAATTAGAAAAGAAACTTGCCACAGAGGCAAAAGACAATCAGAGACCCTGGTTTTCTGTAGCAGGTTTGAAATATTCTGTGGCAAGAATTTGCAAATTCTACAGCATATTTTTCAAACTTACACAGCAATTATGTGATGAGGTAGCACATATAAAACAAATCAAAGAAAGTATTTTTTTTTGTTTTATGCATAATTAGACTACAGAATTCATTGCCAGATGGCAGTTACCACACCTGGATTTCAAAAGAATTTAGATAAGCTCTTGAAGGAAAAGTCTAGGGATGTGCATTCATAGGGCACATTTATTTATATTCTCTTATATACCGCGCTATTCTGCATTAGTGCAGTTTACATTGAACAAACTGAAATTACATTGAACAGGGCATTATAACTTGGAGATAACTATTTTACAGGGAACATGGGCTATGGAGGGTTAAGTGGCTTGCCCAAGACCACAAGGAGCACCTGTGGGACTAGAAACCCCAGTCCTTCCAGCCCAAGGTTGTTGTCCTCTAGTGGGATTTGAACCCCCAACCTTCTGGCCTGAAGTACCTTACCCCAACCACTAGGCCACTCCTCCACTCCTGATTTGATTCACTGATGTTTTTACTTCTAGAATTACTAGCATGTGCTACCATATGACCGTGTGCTAAGGTTATTAATGTTATTAGAAACAAGCCCCATTGCATAAAATGGGATCTGCAGTAAAAATGCACATTATTGGCACTGGTGTGCATCAATGCATTATTGCATGTTTGTAGCACTACATTTCAGTACAGACTAAATAAATTGAATGCATATTGGCCTATAAATTATTGCATATTAAGTCAACTAGCAAATGTTAAAACATTCTAACGATCCTAAAAAGGTTTTATTAAAAGAACTATGTGAAACAAAAAAGTCTGAAAATCTGGAAAAAAGCTCAAATGAACTGAAAGTTATTGACTTGTGCACATCTTTAGGAAAGACCATAAACCGTTATTAGCTAAGAAGGATTGGGAAAAGCACTATTTTTCTCTGGGTATGAATAATAACAATGGATCTATTTCTTGGGATCCTGCTGAGCATTTGTGTGCTGGCATGGCTACTGTCAGAGACAGGATTACTGGGCTTGATGGACCTTTATTTATTTATTTTATTTAAACAGTTTTTCTATACCACCCCTTCCATTGATCAGGGGTGGTTTACATCAAACAAAAACTCAGTAACAGAAAACATCTTGAGAACTGTGATACAAATAACTATTTACATACCAACTAATCACATATACCGTAGTATATTGATAGTTAGGTCTCTTTTGACTATTTACATGAATGCAAAGCAGCGAGTAAGAGTGATCTGACTCAGAAAGGCATATCTTATATTCTTATGCACTAAACAGTTTTTATACTGGTAAACAAAACACATTGTTGAAACTAATTCATTGTTTTATATCTGCTTTTTAAGTAATGTCATACACTGCAATGTTATTATTATTATTATTATTAAAGACTTATAAAGCGCTGCAACATATGAAGCGCTGTACAAATATAGAAGAGAGACAGTCCCTGCTCATCAGAGCTCACAATCTAATAAGACAGAAAACAAAATAAGTTACATAATACAAATAACAAAAAATTACAGGACAAAGTAAGCAAATGTTGATAGAGAGATCAAGATAGGGTAAGACAGGAATGGAAAGCAATAGTGAAGAGGTGGGATTTTAGTCTGGACTTGAAAATGGCCAGGGAGGATGCCTGGCGCACAGAGATAGGAAGACTATTCCAAGCAAAGGGTGCTGCCAGTTGGAAGGAGCGAAGTCTGGAATTGGCAGTATGAGTAAAGGGCACAGATAAATGAAGACTGTTAGAAGAGCGAAGCAACCGAGAGGGAGTGTAAGGAGAGATGAGAGATGAAAGGTACTGGGGGGCTGAAGAGTGAATATATTTATAGGTCAGGAGGAGAAGTTTAAATTGGATACGGAGACGGATGGGAAGCCAATGAAGCGACATGAGGAGAGGAGTGATGTGGGAAAAACGAGACTGGCGGAATATGAGTCGAGCAGCGGAGTGTTGAATTGACTGAAGAGGAAAGAGGTGGCTTGCAGGGAGGCCGGCAAGGAGAATGTTACAATAATCAAGACGGGAGGTGATTAAGGAGTGAACAATCAAATTAGTGGTGTCAACAGAGAGGAAGGGGTTAATTTTGGAAATATTGTATAGAAAGAAACGACAAGTTTTAGCAATGAGCTGGATATGTGAAGAGAAAGAGAGAGAGAGAGGAATTGAAGATAACACCAAGGTTACATGCTGAAGAAACAGGGAGGAGTACAGAGTTATCAACAGACAGAGAGAAAGGGGAAAGATGAGGGGAAGCATTCGGGGAAAAGATAAGAAGCTCAGTTTTGGCCATGTTCAGTTTTAAGCAGCAGTGGGACATCCAGGCAGCAATGTCAGAGAGGCAGAGTGAGATCTTAGACTGGATATCAGGAGAGATAACAGGTACAGAAAGATATATTTGAGAGTCATCGGCATAGAGATGATAGTGAAAGCCATGGGAAGAGATAAGGGTGCCAAGGGATTGGGTATAGAGAGAGAAGAGGAGTGGACCTAAGACGGAACCCTTAGGAGCTCCTACAGGTAGTGGGGTTGAAGAGGAGGAGGAGCCATCGAAGCACACACTGAAAGAGCGATGGGATAGATAGGAAGAGAACCAAGATAGTACAGAGTCTTTGAATCAAAGTGAGGATAGGGCGATAAGAAGAAAGTTATGGTCAACAGTGTCGAAGGCAGCAGAGAGATCAAGAAGAATGAGGACAGAGTAAAAGCCTTTGGACTTTGCCAAGAACAAATCATTCGAGACCTTAGTAAGAGCAGTTTCAGTGGAGTGTAAGGGACAGAAGCCTGACTGTAAAGGATCCAAGAGGGTATGAGAGGAGAGGAAATCAAGACAATGGTGATAGACTGCACACTCAAGTAGTTTAGAGACGAAAAGAAGGACAGAGATGGGACAAGCAACGTTTCCTCATCAGAGACCATAGGGAAGGAAGAAAGGGTGACAGAAGTTTGGGAAGGGAGGAATGGGAAATAGGGGGGGGGGGAGAGGGGGAGGAGGGGAACTAGAGGGTGATTGTGTGGATTTTGTAATGGAAGTAGTTAGCCAAGGTTTGGGCAGTAAGGGAGGGAGGAATCAGGGGTGGAGGCACACTGAGGAGAGAATTGAGTGTGCTAAAGAGATGACGAGGATTAGAGGAAAGAGAATAAGTCAGAATGAGGAAGTAAATTTGTTTGAAAAGTGCAATGGCTGATTGGAAGGAGGAGAGCATGAATTTAAAGTGGAGAAAGTAAGATAAGAGCGGGATTTGAGCCAGGTACGCTCAGCAGAGCGGACACAAGAGCGCAGAAAGCGGGCAATAGGGGAGAGCCAGGGCTGAGGACAGGAACGCCTAACAGGATGGGGGATGAGGGAGGCAAAAGTATCAAGGGTGGAGGATAGTGCAGTGTTTTAAGAGGTCACAGCCTCATCAATAGACTTGGAAAGCAGAGTGGATGAAAGAGATAAGGAGAGAGAGGAGGAGAGAGCTAAAGGATCAATGGCAAGAAGGTTTCTAAATAGGTTAGTGCAGACAGGACGAGGCTGGGGTGGGGGATGATGAATAGTAAGGCTTAAAAGATGGTGGTCAGATAAGGGAAGGACAGAGTTACAGAAATTGGAAGGTGAGCAGTAAGAAAATTAAGTCAAGGCAGTGACCATGTCAGTGAGTGGGGGGCAGTGGAACTGAGTTGAAGGTTATGTGAGGAGGTAAGGGAGATAAGCTTTAAAGCAGGGGGATCAGAATGCAAACTTAAATAAAAAGGAAAGCACTTATCAATATCAAATACACATAATGAAACTCTCATGTTTGATGTACTGCATGCAAAGGTTAAAGAGATAGTGCTGACAAGGTCAGATGTTGCTATGAACCTAGAGTTACCATAGGATAAATAGCAACACAAATGACTTTTCTAAGGTAGTTTTGTAACAAAATATGCAGTATGCACTTAAATAATGCTTATATTTATTTGTATGTTGAGCCTTCTACATGAATGACAGTTGTTTCCATTGAGTTGATTTAAAATATTTAATTGACTAAGGAGAGTAGATAGTGAACTGGGTTAAAATAATACTTTTAGGAGTCTATTTAATAAGGTGCACTAACATCAACGTGAGTTAATTCACCAGTAATAGATGTTGTTAATAACTAGGTCCCATTGAATAATATGGGACCTGAGCTAGGGTAACGTGTTAATGGTGAATTAATGCACGTTAACATTAGTGCACCTTAGTAACTAGACCTCTCAACTATAGAAATATTTGCTATGGGACTTACTAACCTACGGACATCAGTACAATAGGGAATTACTAACCTGTGGCACCTTAGTATCATAGGGTAGTACCTCCCATGGTAAATATAAGATGACATTTTACTTACCAGATAATGGCTTTTCCTTGAGTCCAACTAGACCAGTCCAGACAAGTGGGTTGTGCTCCCCTACCAGCAGATTGGTATGGACAGAGAACCAATGAAATGCCCAGGTTTCAATGACATCAATCCCATGCCTCTATCAGCCTGAGCCATTAGAAAGCAACTCAGTATTCATCCCACAGCATATGGAAAAGCATGGCAAACCTTACACAACCTCAACGAGGGCAACAATGATGAATCAAACAGTAAAGAAGCTATTTAAAGGACAGATTGAATGGAAGGTTTTAAGTAGGATATGTAGCTAAAGAGCCAAGCTTATACATCATAATGGACCAAGGTACTGCTGCAATATAATAGACCAAACACAGTTCCAGGAGCAGGTCCTGGAGCAGTATTCAAGGAAAGGATGTTATCTGTAAGTAAAATGTGACCTTTCGTATTGTCCTGCTAGACCAGTACAGACAAGTAGGATGTACCAAAGCTATGCCTCCATTGGGCAGGAAGAAGATACAGCAGCTCACAAAACCTTAAAGCCAAAGGCCGTGTCCGCCTGAGTGGACATGCAAACCCTCCGGAACTGGCCAGTTCCACAGCATATACACCAAGGCAATAGTCTCCTTGATCTAGCACCCTAAAGCAGACTTGGCTGCCACATCACTCTTATGTGGGCCAGCTAACAGCACAAAAAGATGTGAAGATTCTTATTCCTCCCCTGACACTACTCCTTAGAGAAGGTGGGCAGGCATACTACCTGGTTCACATGAAAGGGACAAAACACCTTAGGTAAGAAGAATAGCACATGCCAAATTGAAACGGCCTCCTCCAAAAAAGACAGATAAGCATCCCGGCAAGAAAAAGCCTGCAGCTCAGAAATCCTCCTTGCCGAACAACTGTGACCAAGCAAACCATCTTAAGCTTCAAATCCTTCAGAGCAGCATGCTTCAAAGGCTCAAAGGGCAGCAACATCAGGGCCCTGAACACCAGACATAGATCCCAAGAAGAAACAACTGACCGGAGGGGAAGACAAACACTGAACCCCCTGAAGAAAACATGAAACATCCAGGTACAAAGCTAGAGACTTATCAGCCACCAGACCTCTGAAAAAGGCCAGAGCTGCCACCTGAGCAAGGCCGTTTTCCAGACATTCCTGCAGAAAGGCCAACAGAGACAGCACCTTGGCTGCCTCAGGAACTAGCTTTCGTGTGCCTCAGCATTGTTCAAAGAGGCACCAGACCTGTATGCATGCAAGGCTGATAGACCCCCTCTGGGCTCTGAATAGAGTGGAAACCACCACTGGAGAGTAGCCCTTATGTGCTAGATGACTCCTTTCAAGAGCCATGCCATATGCAAGAAGTGAGCCGGTTCTTCCAGGACAATCGGTCCCTCATGCAACAGGCTCTGAAAAGGGGAAGACGAAGAGGAAGTTCCTGCAGGAGCTACATCAGGTCCTTGAACCTTGCTCTCCTTGGCCAATCTAGTACCATCAGAACAATCCTCCCGGATGGTGCTCTACATGCCGAAATACACGACCCAACAGTGGCCAAGGAGGAAACACATACTGTAGGCAATTGCCTTGGCCAGGGCTGAATCAGGGTATCAACATACTCGGATCCTGCCTCCATGCAGCAACTGAAGAAGTGGCACATCTTGGCATTGGGGCATGTCACCATAAAATCCATCTCAGGGCAACTCCAATGGTGGAGAATCATCTGAAACAGCTCCTGACTCAACTCCCACTCTCTGGGTTCCAAAGAGGGACGACTGAGGATGTCCACCTCTACATTGTCCTTCCTGGCAATGTGCTGGGCTGACAGAGCTAGGAGGTTCTCTGCCCAGGTAAACATTAAAACCATCTCCAGGGCCACTCCAGCACTCCTTGTGCCACCTTGCTGATTGACATATGCCACTGTCATGGCATTGTCTGAAAACACTTACACCACCCAAACCCTTGATCAAAGGTCAAAAATGCAAAAGGGCCAACTTGATGTCTCTTGCCTCAAGGCAGTTTATGGATCATACTGCCTCCCTACAGTTCCAGTGGTCCTGAGCCATTCGATCTTGGCAATGGGCTCCCCAGCCCAAAAGACTGGCATCCATCATCAAAAGGATCCTAAAGTGATCATTCAGTGGCATGCCCTTCTGCAGATGATGTGGCTGCTGCTACCACTGCACACAGCCCTTGACAATCAGTTGGAGTGGAAGCCTGAGCTGAGAACTTGGGGACCATCAAGCCTGAGAACTTGGGGACCATCAAGTCAGCAAAGACTGCTGGAGCAGCTGCATATGAGCATGCGCCAAGGAGCTGTAGATAATCCCAGGGGCCATCAATCCCAGGAGCTGTAGATAATCCCAAACTTTGGGAGCCTGCTGTGAACAGAACACTGCAAGGCCATCCAACAACCTTTCTACTTCCTCCTCCTGCAGGAAGTCTCTGCCCACTCCAGTACTGAACTATGCTCCCAGAAACTCCAGAAAAGACATCATTCGGATTGACACCCAAAATGCCTGCAACAGAGAAGGAGCTTGGATGAGCCAGTTGTCCAGATATGGGTGCACACAAATCCCTTGGTGCTGAAGCTCCGCATCCACTACCACCATGACCTAGGAGATCGTCCTCGCAGCAGTGGAGAGGCCAAAGAGAAGGGCAGCAAGCTGAAAGTGAGAGCCAAGCATGGCAAAACACAGATATCTTTACTGAGTCTCCTGGATCGGGATATGAAAATTACACTTCAGCCAAATCCAGAGATGCAAGGAGCTCCCCCGTCAGTGTGCTGTCTGAGTCACAGATCTCAGAGTTTCCATTCAGAAATGCAGAACTCACAAATGAGCGTTGATCCCCTTGGGGTCGAGAACTGACTGGAAGGAGTCATCCTTCTTTGGCACCACGAAATAAATGGATTATCTGCCCTCGCTCAGATTGGCCAGGGAAACAGGCACTATGCCTTCAGGTGAAGCAACTTCTCCAATTTGATTCGGACGACAGCTCTTTTGTTCACTGAACCACAGAGGGAGATGACAAATATCTCTGGGATTGGCTCTTTGCATTCCAGAACACAGCCATATTGAATGGTGTCCTGGGTCTAATCCTGAGAGAAAAAGTGAAGTCAGCCTCCAACCAGAGGTAACTGGGAAAGGATTCCCAAACCTTCATTGTGTGGACCAGAAGGACTCTCCTCTGGAGGGGCAAGAGTCTCTGGGCCCATCAGCTCATCAAAAAAACTGAGAATCGGTCTAAAATTCAGAAGCAGAGGGGAAGCAAGACTTTCCAAGATGATAACAATGGGAATCCCGAGACCCTTGGAAGTCCGTCCAGTGTATCCGCGAGGGATGAACAGAGGCCAAGGAAAGGGGGGCCCCTGCCTGTTTCCCAGGCCCTTTTGGCCTGGCCTCTGGAAGACAATAAGGGTTGGCCTCGCCCAAATATTTCACTAATATCTCCAAATCGGCCCCAAAAAGGAGCTTCCCCTTAAAGGTCAGTTAGGTCAAATGGGCTTTGGAAGATGTGTCCGCTGCTCAGTGGCAAAGCCAAATCCAGTGCCATATTATCACCCTTTATCAGGTCCTCCTCCATGCCCCAAAGACTCTTCAACCACCCTGCCACTCTCCTGGGATCCTACCCTGATGCTGCCTGGTGGTCTTCTTGGTGAATGGGTCTCCATAAGCTCCTGCCCCAGCTCCCTCTAGCCCTCAAAATAGTGCCAGTAATACCACATACTAGCCTCATGATCCCTAGTGGTAAAAACAGCAAGACTAACACTTGGGATTACCAGTGCCATTTTGAGGGCTGCAAGGGCTGGACAGGAGCATAAGGGGACCACTCCTTCCCCATTTACTACAAAGACCATCAGGGACTACACAGAGAGGAGCCATGGAGGGCAGCAGGGTAGGGGGAGGTCCAGGTGGACCTTGGAGTAGGGGCCTGATTGAGGTAGTGTGACTTGCATCAGGGCCTCTAGGGGTATTTTCTGGGCAGAGCACAGATGGAGTTTGCAGTATATATGTTTATGATAAAATACATTATTCTAAGCCTGTTCTAGAGTACTTTGTGTTCATTCCATGTACACCTGCTGTACAGCTGGTATAAACGAATGCAACTTCTTTTAAAGTGTGATCTCTGCCAATTACACCAGTATTTTATAAAAAACAAATAGGTGCCTATAAGAGGCATTTTAGGAAGGATGTGGAGAGCAGGAAGGATGTGGAGATCAGAAGGTAGATCTACTGACCATACTGCAAGATTACCATTAGGGATCAGCGGTGCCACTTTGAATATCTACCGTGTGCTGAGCAGAAGCAAGTGGTCTTTACTCCTGTTCCCACTATATGCCAATAATGCCAATAAGCCTCAGGGCCCTTATCAGGTCTGAGGTTTAGGTAGAGCTCCTGATCTGGTGGCAGGAAGAGGGGGTCACCATCTTGGGGTTTGCTTAGGGGGTATTCGGGAGGAGGGGAAGGAAAGCATAAGAATATAAGAAATGCCATACTGCCATACCAAAGTCCATCTAGCCCCATATCCTGCTTCTGTTACCTCAGTGAGAGAGAGGGAGGGAGGGAGGGGTGCTCTTCAATGTGCCTTGGGTAGGAGGGAAGGAAGGGGACAGATGTTGGCCGGTGGAGGAAGATTATACTTATATAAAATGGAGAATCCACCTCTGCACTGTAGGCCCTTCCCACACCACACCCACTCCCTTTTCCCACTATTCCCCCTGGCAAGATTGACGTGATGAGCAGTCCCACATCAACAAAATTAGGTTCTGAAATAGTATTGAGATATGTATTACAATTTACATGTCTCAATGCTGCTTTTTGGATGTGGAAATGCTTCTAAAATAACCCTTTATGGCCCCAATTCAGAAAAACTATTCGCAGGGCTGCCCTATTCCCCCTCAGGCCCTCCCCGCAAGGCTAGAGCAGCAGTACAGGGAGAGCTGGAAGGGGGTGGAGTCTGGGAAGAGCAGGGGTGGGCTGAGAATGCAGGATATGCAGGGCCAATTCAGGTCACGGCTCTGTTCGTCCTGCGGAGTCTGGGGGTACGTGCTGCTTATTCCACCTCAGAGCTGGAATAAGCAGCATCTACCGGGCAATCAAGCCAGAATTCCTGCCCCCCACACTCCTAGGACCGGAGCCATGGAGAGGTAGGTCACCACTGTCCGATCTGGGCTCCAGCTGCCCAGCCGTGGGTGTAGGCAGTGGGAAATAAGAGAATCAGCATTGCGGATGAGAGGGAAGCCTGCGGAGATGACATCCCTGCAAGCATATAGGGGCACACCGGGCCATCTCAGGAACTGATTCTGTATGTCACGGGAACCTTTTGCTCTTATGTTACAGAATCAGATCCTGATCGGCCCGTCTTGCTCGGGGCCATCCGGATGGTCTGGGCATGCCCCTTTCTGAATCGGGCTCCACGTGTCTCTAAAGAGTACTGATCCTTCTTACCTTTTATCCTGGGATAAAGTAGTGTGGCTGCCATGTTAGTTCACTTTAATGGTTGATAAATACAAATAAACAAAAAGGAGTATAAGGTGATACCTTTTTACAGGACTAACTTCAATGTTTTTACTAGCTTTCAAAGTCATAGGTGCCAATGCAGAAAGAATAACATGCTCTTTGCATGCAAATAACACAACTTATAAGCAGAAATTCCAACATGTCAAATGCAGAAAAGAGATCGACACGCACGTAAACAGCGAAGCAAAAACAAGTGCACAGCATAATGCCAAGGGTATTTAAATTATATGCAAATGAGCTGTACATATTAAAATGGCATGCTAATACTGTCTGCACCCAATGCAGGGAAACTCATAGAGGATTATGTAACCAGATGACGCGCAAATATCTATGCCTGGTCTGAGGTGGCTCAAACATCTTGCGCATGCCCCTGATAGTATTTTGATGGCATCAGGGGCTTTTCAGTGGGTGGTTTGGGGCCGCTGGGCCGCCAATTGTTTTTTTATTGGGTGGGCGAGGGGATCGGGGACGCTGGGCTACCAAGGATTTGGTTTCTGTTAGGGGGTCTGTGTCAGGCGCACCAGACCTCCGACAATATTTTGATAGCATTGGGAGCTTTCCTTGATGCCTGGATCATCTGAGGGGAAGTCGCATGCTATTGGTGTGCTGCATAGGGGCGTACATAGGTAATAGCACGCGACTTCAGTGCCAGCTTTCTGCATCAGCCCGATACTCTTTTTTTTTGTTTGTTTGTTTGTTTGTTTTATTAACACTCTGTTATAAAATTACCCTGCATGAGTCTACATTGGCCTCCAAAGGCACACAGAATGAATCTGAAGATTCCAATTTCTACTTTTATCTTAGAAACAAACTGAAGCTGCATGTGTTGAACAGATCTTCTCGGGGAAACCTGCTTAAGATTCTAGGGGATACAAGAAGGGAGGTTGTCATGAGGAAGGACTTTCTCAATGCTGGAACCACTACTGTGGTATTCTTTGCCAGCAAATGTGTGCTGCTTTTCAAACTATAGGCCTTAATGGCCTTTAATGAAAACACTTTGTTTACTAAGGCTTTTCAGGCTGGTGGAGGGAACAGAGTGGGCGGTAACAGTATTGATTTTAGCATATGAAAAATGAATGACATGTTTGTATCTTAATTCACTGTATTTAAAATATATTGTACATCACAGAAGGCAGTTTGATTCTACATTTTTTCTAAGTGGAAGATACAGTATAACCAAATAAATGAATACTCAAACACGTCTTCATGACCCCTCATCAAGTATTACGTCTGAATATACAGTACTATGATTTTTAATTAAACTTCAAACTTAACCCACTGAAGGAAAACTTGATGTCCTTAAACTGAAACTTAAAAATGAAAATATCACCTCCACCTAGCTTTTTTGAGGAAAGAAAAGAAAAGCAAGAGGAAAGATATATAAAACAGAATGCAGCAGGAAAAGTGACTACAAGGTAATTTACATTTCAAGATCAAATGTACTAATTTTCATATTTAAAAGTATTAGTGACTTTTTAAAACTTTCATGTATGATTGTTTTGTCAGTGCCTGCTCAATAAGAATAGCCTGTATATATCACTTAATGTGCTCTCTGTCATCTCCCCTGCTGATTCTTCTTTAAAAATCCAAGAAATTAATTATCTGGAATGAACGGTTTATTCATTACAAGAAATACTGCTGTTTGGTTCTAATCTAAGTCTGAAAATATCAGTAATAGGATCCAGCAGAAGAAAGTTCTTTATTAGCCACAGATGCTTAAGCTATAAATATTCATCGAGCAAAGAAATCACAGTTACTCATCTGTAACAGGTGATCTCTGGGATCAGCAGGAATCAGTCTTCACATATCAGTGACATCAGCACCGATGGAACCCGCACGGGAACGCTCTCCAGCATCCAACAGGAAAGCCTTTGGGAGCACTCCACAGCGCCTGCATGCCTGCTTTCCTGCTTTCCAAACTCCTCTCCTCAGTTGAGTTTGTAGCTGAGAGGAAGATAAAAAATAAACAAACCCTACAACTCCTAAGGGAGGAGGGCGGGTTGTGAAGACTGATTCCTGAGGTTCCCGAAAATCACCTGTTAGAGGTGAGCAATTACGCTGTCTCCAGGTACAAGCAGGAATGCAATCTTCACATATGGGACATACTTGCTCCCAGGTACCAGACTGGCACGGGGAGTGGGGGGGGGGGGAGAGCAGTGATCCCTGGGGCCAAAAACTTGTAGCTAAAGAGTCTGGAAGAGTTGTGGGCCATTGGACTCGATTCCAGGAGGTAATACTCCCCCAGTGATAGTCTGGTAACTTGTAGAAGTCCAGGCTGGAGGGTAGTAGGGGTTGAGTGTAAGTCCCAAAAAGGTGCTGGAGTTCATTTTGGCCAAAGACAGCATCCTGATGGGAGGCTCTGTCCAGACAGTAGTGTGGAGCAAAAGTATGAATGGAGGACAAGGTAGCTGACCAATACATCTCCTTAATGGATATTGAATGGAGATTGGCTACAGAGGTGCCATAGCCTGCACATTATGAGCAAAGACATGACACTCCAAAGAGAGCCCTGCCTTTGCATAAACAAAAGAAATGCAATCTGCTATCCATTTGGATAGAGTAAATTTCATCACCGGTAAGCCTAGGTGACTAGGATCAAAGGAAATGAATAATTGAGGGGACCTTCTGTGATCTTTAATTCTATCCAAGTAGTAAGCCAGCGCTCGCTTGCAGTCTAAGGTATGCAGCGTTGCTTCACCCAAGACACACATGGTCTCGGGAAGAAAAATCGGTAGGACTACCAACTGCTTTAGATGGAAGGAGGAGACTACCTTTGGAAGGAAATGCGGATGGGTACACCGAACCACCTTGTCATGGTGGAACTGGGTATAGGGCGGATCCGCCACCAGAGCCTGCAGTTCACTAATGTGGCGAGCTGACATGAGGGCAATGAGGAAGATTACCTTCCAAGACAGAAACCTCAGTGAAGTGGTGGCTAAAGGCACGAAAGGAGGTTTTTGAAGTTGAGCAAGGACCACATTAACATCCCAGGCCATCGGAGGCAGCTTAATGGGTGGCTTGGACAGCAGGAGGCCCCATATGAAGCGTGTCACTAAGGGGTGCGAGGAGCTAGGCTCTCCATCCAGTAGTTTGAGAGATGCCGCAATGGCACTGAGGTGAACTCTCATTGAGTTAGTCTTAAGACTTGTTAAGGATAAATGGAGAAGATAATGTAGAAGGGACTCCACTAGGCAAGAAAAAAGGTCAATGTCCTTTGGAGAACACCAAAGAGCAAATCTATGCCACTTGAAGGCATAAGATTGCCTGGTGGAATCTTTGCGTGAAGCAAGGAGGACATCTTTGACTACCTGTGGCAGATCAAGGTTGGCGAGCACTATCCCTTCAGCAGCCATGTTGTCAGGGATAGGACGTGAAGATTGGGATGGAAGAGTGTCCCATGGTCCTGAGAAAGGAGTTCAGGCACAAATCCCAGGCTGAGAGATTGAGTCTGTGCAAGGTGAAGAAGCAGAAGAAACCACAGTTGATGGGGCCAAAAAGGGGCTATGAGAATCATTAAGTCCCTATTGGCCTGTAGCTTCAAAAGCATTTTGGGTATCAAGGGGATGGGTGGGAATGCGTAGAGCAGTCCTTGTCCCCAATATAGAAGGAAGGCATGCTGAACCTGTTGGTGCAGCGATGGAACTCTAGAGCAGAAGAGTGGAAACTGTATATTTTGTGGAGTGGCAAAAAGATCTATGAGTGGGGGTTCCCCACTTCTGGAAAATCCAAACAGCCATCTCCCAATGTAATGTCCATTCGTGTGGATGAAGGATATGGCTTAGCCTGTCTGCAAGGATATTGAGTTCACCCAGGGCGTATACCGCTCTGAGGTGAATGCGTTGTGATATGGCAAAGGACCACAGGTGAAGCACTTCCTCGCAGAGAGGATGGGACCATGTCCCCGTTTGTTTACATAGAACATGGTGACTTTGTTGTCTGTCCTGACTAGAACAGGTTACCCCAAAAGTTGGGGTAGAAAAACCCGAAGAGCATTTGTCAATGCCTGTAGTTGTAGGAGGTTGATCTGCAGGGCAGATTCCTGCTGTGTCCATAGGCCCAATGTGGTTAGGTCATTCAGAGGTGCTCCCCAATCCAGCTGGGAAGCATCCGTTGTCAGAGTACATCGAATTGGAGGCATATGAAAAGTTGACCCGATGAACAGGTACTTTGGAGAGCACCACCACTGAAAAGACAGTGATGGTGATCTTGTCTCTGAGATGCCCCCTTGTTTGCGTCTTTTGGAAAGACAGAGTCCATTGCACCTGTTGCATGTGTAATTGAGCACAGGGGACAACATGGATCGTGGAGGCCATGTGTCTTAATAGCCGTAACATCTCTTGAGCTGTCACTCAGGTTTGCTCTTGTACTCCCCTTGCCAGCTTGATGAGGCGGGAACAGTGATCCTGTGGTAGAAATGTTTGGGCCTGTTGAGTGTCTGTCTAAGAGCACTCCAATTAATTCCACTTGTTGGGTTGGATCAAGATTTTTATTTATTATATTTTATTTATTTAACATTTCTTATATACCACCTTTCATGATATCAAGGTGATTTACATTGAACAAACTGAAATTACAATGAACAGGGCATTATAACTTGTCGATAACTATTTTACAGGGAACATGGGCAATGGAGGGCTAAGTGGCTTGCCCAAGACCACAAGGAGCACCTGTGGGACTAGAAACCCCAGTCCTTCCAGCCCAAGGTTGCTGTCCTCTAGTGGGATTTGAACCCCTGACCTTCCTGCCTGAGGTAACTTGCCCCAACCACTAGGCCATATTTTATGACAAAGCCCAAGTGTTGGAGCAATGTGATGATGCGATGAAGGGAGAGTCTTTCCTCTTGAGGGGAGTCTCCTCTGATCAGCCAGTCATCTAAGTAAAGAAAGATGAATATCCCCAAGTTGCATAAATAGACAGTGACTACTGCCATGCATTTCATGATGACCCTTGGGCCAGGACTATACCGAAGGGAAGAACCCGGTATTGATAATGGTCTCCTTGAAACCTGACGCGCAGATACTGTCTGTACAAGGATGGATCAGTAAATGCGTTTATGCCTCTTTTACATCTAGAGAACATAGCCAGTCGTGTCTTTGGAGGTATGATAGAAGACTTCCTAAAGAAATCATTTTGAATTTTTCTCGGACCATGAATTTGTTAAGGTCTCTAAGATCCAAGATGGACCTGATCACTCCTGTTTTCTTTGGAGGAGTGGCCTAGTGGTTGGGGCAAGGTACTTCAGGCTGGAAGGTCGGGGGTTCAAATCCCACTAGAGGACAGCGACCTTGGGCCGGAAGGACTGGGGTTTCTAGTCCCACAGGTGCTCCTTGTGGTCTTGGGCAAGCCACTTAACCCTCCATAGCCCATGTTCCCTGTAAAATAGTTATCTCCAAGTTATAATGCCCTGTTCAATGTAATTTCAGTTTGTTCAATGTAAACCGCACTGATGCAGAATAGCGCGGTATATAAGAGAACGTAAATAAATAAATAAATACAATAAGAAGAGTAGAAGCTCATCCCTTCTTGAGGAGTTGGAACTATTTCTATGGCACAATGAGAGAACAGGGTGGTCACGTCTTCTTTTAAGAGAGCGCTTTGAAAGGGTTGTGTGGGATAATCCCCTGTGAAGCTGATGGGGGATAAGGTTTCGAAGTGAAGCTGATAACTCCTTTGGACAATCTGGAGTGTCCATTGCTCTAATGTTATGAGGTGCTACCTGTGGGCATAGTGACAGAGTCTGCCAGCAATGTGGAGGGGCTGGGGACCCTCCAGGGGCAGATTGGCAATGCTCTCTAGGAAGGAGTCAAAAACTAGGTGCAGGTTGTGCTTGTGGAGCTGGTTGAGGCTTAGGAGCCTGGTCTTCTTGGGCTGGCAGGGGCCTTGTCTTTGCTGAGGATGCTGAGGCTGATAGGCGGCAGAGGGTGGGTAAGAAGGATAATATATTTTCTTTTTAGCATAGAACGATTTTTGGGATGAGCCTTCCTCTTGGACGGATCAGGTGTCTCCTGGAAAGGGGTTTCGGGGTGAGATCATCTGTCTCAATCTCACCTGCCTTTTCCCTCCAAGCATCTCCTTGATGTGGACTTGTGTTGATTATGCTATATGTTATGGATTGTGTATAATGTATGGTTTACCTCTTATTTTTCCTGTTATGAAAATGTTTATAAATGAAAAAATAAAAAAATATTATCAAATCTGTTAAATACAGTGCAATATAATTTATTTTTTCACTATAGCCCCCCCCCCCTACTTGTTCCCCCATAGATAACAAGGTCTATAATCATGCCCAGGATTTTATAAGAATTTCCTAGTGGAATATGCACACCATCCAATGATGGTGAAATTGTTGGAACCCGGGGTTACCTTTGTTTTACTGAAATTTGCATCTGAGCCCAGGCACTCTCTCTCTGGTACCTGACCTCCTGATACTGAGCCCCTGGCACCCTGACCCAGTACCTGCATCCCTCACCTCTTTTCGTGGTACTCCCCTTAAGTCAGAGGGGTCCCGTCAACAGGAGGGCAATGGCCTGACTCCCCCATAGAGAGAACCGAGCCAGGTACCCTACTCAGACCCTCAATGAATATGTCCAACCCAATTTCATTTAGGTGTATCCCATCCCCATTATACATCCCTCCCAGAGCCCGCACGAACTTCCCTACTTCCACGTTGAGTGTTCTGCTCCTCTTGATGCTTTCCGGATGTATTTCCATGCTCCATTTCTGCCAGGGGAATATCTGGGACCAGATGATGTCCACCCCAAGGATGGAGCTAATCCAAGCCTAGCCCTCTATTTTAATGATCAAGTCCATGCCCTTTGTCAATAATAAGTCATTGCCTCCCAAGTGCAGCATGATCACGACCGGGGGCAGGCCACAACTGGTCCCACAGCATCCCCTGTTTCCCCAGCCACTGTATTCTCATGGTGTCCAGAGGGAAGCCTAGCTGCTTGCTGAAACAGCTGCTTACCACTCTACTCTGGAGCCTAAAAGATGCATGAATGGCCAATTATCCAAACTGTACTTCTATGTTTGCCTGCCAAAAGAAAATGAGCAGAGTTAATACCGTTGGCAGTGTAAAGTCAGCTGGCCCCCTACCTTATGTACAGCCTGTACCTGTCCTAAGCCCATCTCCTGATTGCCTGTATCTGCTTTTCCTGGAAGTTCAATTTGTGTGCCGTAGTGGCAGCACCTGTTCTAAAGGAATGGAGGGTCAGGCCAGCAGAGCTGAAGCCCACTCTTTCCAGTGATCTTTGCCACATTGCCCTAAACTGGAACTGTGACAAACAGAAGCCATCCTGGTGCCACAGTAGCGCACCCCCACCCCCCAAGCCAGCTGCCTGTGCAAGTACTCATACATAGCCTTCACTGGGCATAGGTCACTGATCCCGGTGGAATGAAGCCAAACTGTTCTGTCAGTGTGGCTTCTATCGGTTTTGGACTCCTTTAACTTCAAACCAATTTTGTCCCTGCCCACTGAGACATCCTCGACCCCAAGAGCTAGGCCTGTGACATTCCACCAGGACTTGGAGATGGTCTCGCCCATCCTAAAGGTGCCAAAAAACATAATAAGCAGGGCTACCCTGAAGAGACTCCCCTCGAACTTGCCCCTCTCTATCTCCTTCGCCCTCCAGAGAACCACTCTCAGTATGTGCAGGGTGACAGGCCTGTATCCGTCCAGCCGGGGAGGCTTCTCCCTGGACCAGGTCTCCATTACCTTTCTGATCATGAACTCCTTCGTGGTGTCCCTCCTCCCCCTTAGCTTCAGAAAAATGCCACCCCTGACATAATCAGCTTTGTGTGCCTCGCTGAAGTCCCCTCCCTCTTCAGCCACATTATGAATTCCAGCAACTGGACCAGCATTAAGCCCTGCGCAGGGCTGAAGCCCCCGTCATTCAGCAAAGCTTCTGAGCCTTGCCCAGGCTCTCTGATATGCTTTCCAGGTGTTACTGGACAAGGATGCCATCAGCATTCCACTGGCAATATGAATCCAATTCTCCACATCTCCGCTGGCATAATGCTCACCTCGGGAGCATCCTCTGGGGCAAGGCACTTGAACCGTTGTAGCTGAAAATGAGAGAGCGTCAGCAACCTCATTAGTTTCCCCTAGATCATGGCTGGTTGTTTGTTAATTGTGTAAACTGCCACAGCATTGTCGGACAAGATTATCCTTCTGTTGGCCAACCGGGGGCCTGAGAGGAACAGCACTACCACTATCGGGAACAATTGCAGGTATCTGATATTTTTTATTATGCCCTGTGCACATCATTCCCCAAGTCCTCTCTCCTGGCACCACTACCCCCAGAAGTAGATGCGAAAGCCTATGCCACCGGTTGCGTCTGTAATGAGATCCAAATCGGCATTGCTAATAGGGAGGTCCCTCCAAATGTTTCTGCCGTAGTACTTCACAAGAAAATCCCACCAGACTACCAAATCCTGTTGCATGGCTGCACCCACTCTGATGAAGTTTTGTCCCTTGCGCACGTCTCTTGTGACATCGGACAACTGCCTTATAAAGGCCCTGCCCATTGTCATCACTCTGCATGCAAAATTCAAATGGCCTATTAGGAACTGCAGCTTCTTGAGAGTTACCTTCCTGGTCAAGGTGGTGGTTCGCACCGCCTCCCACAAGGCCATCAACTTTCGTTCAGGGAGTCACATGGCCATCTCCCTAATGTCTATCTCAATCCCCAAGGACAGGCACTGCACTGGCCCTTCTGTCTTCCTGTCGGTCAAGGGGACCCCTCAGCTTGGCCGCCTTCCACAAAAGAAAAACCTAGGCTGAGAGCACAAGACTGCTCGCTACTGCCTAGTGATAGAAAATCAAGATAGTGTATGATACCACCCTTGCCTATGTCTCTTTCAACTATCCATTGCATGGCAAAGCTGAACTCCTCAAAGAATGCACAGGACATTGCACAACCCATCAGTAGGCATTTGTCAAAGTGGTACTTCCCCTGAATCAAAAGCCCAGCAAATGGAAGCTTGATGGGTGAATCGGTAATAGCCAAAAGGCTGCCTCCATATCCACCTTCACTAACCACATCCCACGGCCGTGTGTCTGCTGCAGGCATGGCACTTGGTCTACCGACACGTATTTTCCCAAGCAGACCTCCTGCTCCAAATGGTCATTGACCAACCCCCCCTTCTGGAAAAGACAAATGATGAATGAGCCGGTACTCGCCAAGCTTCTTCTTTGGTACCAGGCCCAGCGGTGACATCATTAAGTTCAGCAGGGGTCTGCTAGTGAAGGGGCCTGCGACCCTCCCGAGAGCCCGTTGTTGGACTTCTTTAGCTTTGACTAAGGCTGACTTCAAGTTACCTGCTGCCCTGGGGTCCGAGGGGCCATTATAATGAATACGAAAGCCAAATTCAAACCTGAAAAGTAACCAGTCTGCTTTCCACACCTCATACCCGACAAGGTTTTGCCGCAAGTCTTCTGCATCGACCGGTGTAAAAGCCTGGGCAAAGGGACTTGACTCACCGCTCCCACGTGGGCTCCCCTCCCAGTCTTTTACTAATAGAATAGAGGGTGCGCATCACCACAGGTCACGCAGGCATGCTTGTACTTGCAATTCCGTTGAACAGCCTGCAGAGCCCCATACGGGCAACTGAGACCATAGAGGGCTGCTCATTGTTTTCCACTCAAAGAACTTAGGCTCCCTCTGAAAGGGCTGCTGCAGCCCCGCACTCCTGCCCAGCCATGGAGGCATCAAGGCAGAGCCCCCCCCTCATTCCCTTTCTGGGCCTGGGTCGTAAGCCAAATCCAGAGGTAAAAATCATTTCTGTTCCAACTGAACCCCTTGTTTTCCGCCATGTTCTGGCAAAACTGCTTATTGTGGCCTCCCCATTGTCTCCTTTTTAACCAGCATGGCTTAGCTTTCCCCTTCTGAGGCACTCCACAAAGCTGCAACCTATACTCTTGCAGTTCCCATTTGTTTCCTTTCCTGCGTGGGTATAGCTCCCATGCTGCCAAAGCTTCCCTTCCGCCCATGTGCAAGGCTGGCTGGCTCAGAGTCATGGCTTGCTATAGCCTGCAGCCCTCTCCTTTTGTCTCTGCCATGATGCTGCTGATCCCTTCACTCACCCCTGCATTGGCCGCTGTTCCTCTCACTTGCCATTGCCGCCGGTACTGCTTGTATCTTCCTTCGCCGCTACAGACAGGTTTGTCAAGTAAAGTTTGCCTCATTGCAGATGATACCAAAATCTGCAATAGAGTAGACACCCAAGAAGAAGAAGATAATTTGAGGAGAGATCTAGAGAAGCTTGAAGAATGGTCGAGAATTTGGCAGCTGAGATAAGAACATAGGAAGGTAAGATATGTCATACTGAGTCAGACCCAAGGTCCATCAAGTCCAGTATCCTGTTTCCTACAGTGCCCCATCCAGGACAGAACCTGTCAGATTCCCAAAAGGTATACAGATTCTTTGCTGCTTGTCTTAGGGGTAAGCACTGGATTTCCCCTGTCCTTCTTTAACAATGGTTTATGAAGATTTCCTCCAGGAACTCATGCAAATCTCTTCTAAATCCAGCTACACAACCGTTGATACTATATTCACTGGTAATGCATTCCAGAGTTTGTTACGTGCTGAGTGAAAAACTATTTTTTTCTGATTAGTCTTAAATGTGCTTCATTGTAATTTAATTGCATGTCCTCTGGTCTTTTTAATTTTTGAAGGCATAAACAACCGATCTATATTTACCCATTACACTCCATTCATTATATTATAGACTTCTATTATGGCTCCCCTCAGCTATCTCTTTTCCGAGGAAGAACCCTAACCTTTTAAAGCCTTTCCTCGTAGGGATATCCTTCCATTCATTTACCATTTTGGTTGCTCTTCTTTGTAGCTTTTCTAATTCTGCTACATCCTGTTTAAGATATGGCAACCAGAATTCCACACAATATTCAAGGTGTGGTTGCACCATGGAGCAATACAGAAGCATTATAATATCCTTGGTTTTATTCTCCATTCCTTTCCTTATGATTCCTAGCATTCTATTTGCTTTCTTGGCTACGATGATGCCCAGATCCTTTTCCTGGATGGTGATTCCTAATTGCATCGTGCATCGTAGTTTGGGTTGTTCTTCCCTAAGTGCATAACTTTGCACTTGTCTGCATTAAATTTCATTTGCAATTTTGATGCCCAGTCTCCCAATTTTTCAGGTCCTCTCACAATTTTTCACAATCCTCTAGCATTTTCACAACTTTGAATAATTTTGTGTTGTCTGCAAATTTGTCACTTGTTATTCCTATTTCCAGGTCATTTATAAATATGTTGAAAGGCAGTGGACCCAGCACAGATCTCTGGGGCTCTCCACTATTCACCTTTCTCCATTGAGAAAATTGTTTAGCCCTACTCTCTGTTTTCTATCTTTTAACCAGCTCCTAATACCCAATAGTACCTTGCCTCCTTTCCAATGTTTTTTTTTTCCACACAAGAGTCTCTCATGAGGCTTTCTGAAAATCCAGACTATATCAACCTTTATCTATCTGTTTATTCACACCTTCTCCAGTCCTTCGGAACCTCTCCCCTCTCCAAAGATCTATTAAAAACATCCTTTAAAGGCCTTGCCAGAATGTCTCTGAAGTCTTTCAGTATCCTGGGATGTATTCTATCTGGTCCCATGGCCCTGTCCATTTTCAGTTTTGCAAGCTGTTCAAAAACATCATCTTCTGTGAATGATGTGGTATTTACTCCATTCCCATTGTTATATTTTTCAATCATGGTGGCCTTCTACAGGATGTTCTTTCGTGAATACAGAACATAAGTATTTGTTTAGCATTTTTGCTTTTCAATGTCACTTTCCACAAATCTGCCCTCGGCACGTTTAAGTCTTGCAGTTCAACCTCTGATCTTATTCGTCTCCTGAATATATCTGAAAAGGTTTTGTCTCTACGCTTCATATCTTTAGACATCTTTTGTTCTGCCATTGCTTTTACTTTCAACTGTCTGACTTTTACTTAAAGGCACCTGGATTACTTTACCTTTATTGGAACCTCTTTATCAGGATGCTCTAACTTCCTTGTTTTGCTAGTATACTTCAAAGATACATCATTCTAAACCATGTGCTCTTGAGTGATTGTCAGCTTTCTCCTATTATCTAGTTTAAAAACTGCTCTGTTGTTGTTGTTGTTAAATGCTGTTGAATTGATGTCAACTCATGTCGCCCCTATCTATAGTTGACCTAAACTGTGTTAGGACTTCAATCAGATTGTTCCTTGTTCACAGAGTGGCACCCTTAGCTGCTTTTATTGTATCGATCCATCTCATTGCTGGCCTTCCTCTTTTGCATTGACCTTCTACCTTGCCAAGCATGATGTCTTTCTCTAATAATCTCTCTCTTCGCATGATGTGTCCAAAGTATGAAAGTCAAAGTCTTCTCATCTGAGTTTCTAAAGAAAGCTTAAGTTTCATCTCCTCTAATACTGACTGGTTTGTTCTTCATGCAGTCCATGGTATACACAATATTTGTCACCAGCACCATAATTCAAAGGTATCAATTTTCTTCCAATCTTTCTCACTGTCCAACTTTCGCATCCATATGATGTTATTGAAGATATCATGACCTGAACAACACAAATCTTTGTATGGAGAGAGACATCTCTGATCTTGAGAATCTTGTCTAGGTCCTTCATAGCCATTCTGCCAAGAACAATGCGTTGTCTGATTTCTGGACTGCTTGATATTTCTTTATTGATAATTGATCCAAGTAGATTAAAGTTGTCCACTATTTCAATTTCTTCTCCATCAATGATGAACTTGTTGATTTTGCCAGTTGTCAGGATCTTTGTCTTCTTTACATTAAGATGCAAGCCCATTTAAGGCTATGTTCCTTGATCTTGAGAAGCAAATATTTCAAATCATCTTCACTTTCAGCCAGTAATGTGGTATCATCAGCATAGCGAAGGTTGTCAATGAGCCTTCCACCAGTCTTCACACCTCTGTTGTCTTCATAAAGTCCTGCTTCTCTGATGATTTGTTCTGCATATAAATTAAATGGGTAAGGGGAAAGTATGCAGCATTGTCATACACCTTTGCTGATTTTAAGCCATTCTGTTTCTCCTTGCTCTGTTTGAACTCTTACTTCTTGATCAATGTAAAGGTTGTACAAGAAAATGATCAGAAGTTCTGGTATACCAATGCTTCTTAATGTGGCCCAGAGTTTCTCATGGTTTACACAATCAAATGCCATGCTGTGGTCAATAAAACACATAGATATTATTTTGGTGTACTTTCATCTTTTCAATGATCCACCTCACATCTGTGATGTTGTCTCTCATTTTTTCACCCTTTCCTGAACCCTGCTTGCATTTCAGGCAGTTTTCGTTCCAGATATGGCTGTAGTCTCTGCTGAATAATCTTGAGTAGAATCTTTCTGGCATTTGGGATCAGAGCTATTGTGCAATAATTTCCAGAGTCAGTTGGATCACCTTTCTTTAGTATTGGTAAAATCACAGAGATTTTTCCAGTCAGTTAGCCATGATGTTGTCTTCCAAATTTCCTGGCAGAGCCTTGTCTGTATATTAACAGCTGCATTTGATTGCTGTAATACTTAATGGGAATGCCATTAATGCCTGGTGCTTTATTCTTTGATAAGACTTTCAATGCTGCTTCGACTTCTTCATTCATCACCAATGGTACCTGATCATAAGCTAGATGTTGAAACAGCTGTTTGTCCACTTGATGTTTATTGTATAATGGCTGTATATATTCTTTCCCCCTTTTCTTGATCTTCTCAGAATCACTGAAAATGGATTCTTAAACATCTTGTAACATTGCAATTTGAGGCTGGAATTTTTTCTTTAACCCTCGTAGCTTTAGGAAAGTCGATCTTGTTCTTCCCCTAATAGTTTCAGATTCTATTTCCTTTCCTGCATCATTGTAGTACTACTCCTTGTCTTGTCTTGCTGCACGTTGGAAATCTGTTGAATTATGCAATTGCCTCTTTCTCCTCTGGCTTTCGCTTCTCTGGTTTCTGGGCAATTTTCAGAGTTTCTTTGGTCATCCATTTTGGCCATTTTTGCTTTTTCACCTTTTGTAGAGACTTCTCACTTTCTTCCTACACAGTCTTCTTGATATCATCCCATAACACTTCTGGAACTCCACTAATTGTATCTCAAGCAGCAAATTGATTTTGCAGGTAGTCTTTATATTCTGGTGGTATATTCTCAAAGTCATATTTTGCTACATTCATGAGTGACTTGCTCTTTTTCAACTTTAACTTTAGTTTGCATACTAGTAGTTGGTGATCTGTACCACAGTCAGCTCCAAGGTTTTGACTTTATTGATGTTATAGAGCTTTTCCATAGCTGACTTCCACAGATGTAGTTAATTTGATTCTTGTATAATCCTTTGGGTGATGTCCATTTGTACAGTCACCACTTCTGTTGCTGGAAGAAGGTGTTTGAGATGAATAGATTGTTGGTCTTGCAGAATTCTATCAGTCTTTCTCCAGCTTCCCTTCTGTTGCCAAATCCATATTTTCCAACCACTTTGCCTTCTTCTTTGTTGTCAACGTTTGCGTTCCAGTCACCGATGACTATCAGGATATCCTGTTTGCATGTTCTGTCAATTTCAGCTTGTACTTGTTCATAGAACTCATCAAATTCATCCTCTTCTGCAGCTGTTGTTGGGGAATATACTGTACTTGAATTATAGTTGTGTTGATAGGCATTCCTCGTAGATTAATAGAAATTAAGTATTCACTGCATTGTATTTCATTACAGTTCTTGCAAGTTTCTTCTTAATTATAAATGCAACACTATTTATTCTTTGTCTTTCATTTCCAGCATAGTAGACCATGAGGTCATCAGATGCAAAGTGCCCGATACCAGTCCATTTCAGTTCGCTGACACGCAACAGATCGAGTTGTATCCATTTCATTCTTGACCATCTCCAACTTCTCTTGGTTCATGCTTCGCACATTCCATGTCACAATATGCAAGACATCTTTGCAGCTTCTGACTCTCATCTGTAGACTAGCCTTGTACCTTGAAAAACTGGATATAAGAACAACAAAAGCTCCTGCATGTCCAGTGTATGCCATATCTGTATATTCTGAAAACTGAAGAAGGAATGGGTCTTAAAAAAGTATATTATGCTTACAAGGTTACAATCATAGGCCTCCCGACATAGTTAACAGCATCATTGGATGCAAATATGCCCAAATATAAAGTTCACAATCAGGCTCCGTCCATTGGCTAGGTGAAGTATTAAAATAATAGAAGGTATGAGGGTGACTCAATCAGCACACAGGGGGAAGAAAGCAAAAGAATTTCCAAACCAAGAGAAAATAACTGTGTCAAGAAACAGATCATCAAAGAAGTAAACACACAACAAATGCGTAAATATGTGGGAAATACAAAGTGTACTCCAGGAAGCATATACATTGATCAAAATCAGACACATGATGATTAAGGAAAGGTGAATGAGAGATTGATAGATGGAGCCCAGGACAGTGAATTATACATGAAATGATTCACATCAAGCATAGAAAAACAAACTGGCAGAGAGGCAAGACAGCCTCAGGAGCATTTGCAGTATAGGCCTTTGTTCTACAGCATCTGGTATTCCAAGGTGGTCTCCCATTCAAGAACTGACGAGGCCCAATCCTGCTTAGCTTCTTTTTCCCTATCTTAGGGATATATTAAGTGCCTGCATAAGTTTTTCTATATATTTTTGGCTGGATTGTTCTTGCTTTTCCTTTTTTTGGGGGGGGGGGGGCATAGAGTATCTCATTTCTAATTTAAAGGCTTCTTGAAATGTGTAATGTAAATATTTATAAATTATAAAAGAAGAACTAGTAAAACCGACAACTGCAGATTCTTTAAGAGCTGGAAGTGTTACTCATTTCATTGTTGGCTATGAATTTCTGACGGGAGAAAAGCTACATACAGAAAGTCAAATTAAGATGACACATCTTATCCACTGAAAACTATGTAAACACTAACGTTGCTATACCAGAAAAGCAGTGGATTCACAACCCTAAGAGAACTGTAGAGAACAAGGAAGTTGTGATTTCCAGGGACATTTTCATTTGGAACAATAAAAAGCTTGATGCACGGAAACCAGACATAGCGGTAAAGGAGACAAACACAAGAACAGCATTGACTGTGCTAAGTGATTGCTCTATTCAAGTGGAGAGACATAAGATCCTCAAGTACCAAGAAATGCAATCAGAGACTGTGACAGAAAGATACAAAAATATTCTCTATTTGCTGGGCAGTACAGGGATGATTAAAAACTATCTCCAAGCACACTTTGGTAGGTTATCCATTCATATTACATTCTATTAACACCAGAAGGAAGATCTCTTTGACATGACACATATGCAAGCATAAGCAGTAAATATGAGAAATCATTCTCTACATACACTGGCTTAGGAATAAGATGCATTACTCTTAAATGGCACTTTCAGAAGTACACATGCTACTTTACCCCTCTGCTGCCTAATTCCCTTTGAAAGCTAACCTTTTTGAACATAACATAAGAACATAAGATATGTCATACTGGGTCGGACCAAGGGTCCATCAAGCCCAGTATCCTGTTTCCAACAGTGACCCTTCCAGGTCTCAAGTGCCTGTCGGGTTCCCCAAGGTATACACATTCCATGCTGCTTGTCCCAGGAGTAAGGAGTGCATTTCCCCAGTCCTCTTTAATAATGGTTTATTGCCCCCATTATCATACCATGTACATATAAATGGCCACATCTGGAAGTTAAAGAATAACTGTTGCTTTTCTTTCTACCTGCCACTTCTCAAAGGGCTTTTGTTTATGGACATAAAAAAGCAGAGATTGTCTCTGGACAGCACAATAATACATGGAGGCAGTGTACTATTGTGGATCGGGAACTGGTTAAAAGATAGAAAGCAGAGGGTAGGGCTAAATGGCCAATTTTCCCAATGGAGAAAGGTGACTAGTGGTGTACCCCAGGGATCTGTGCTGGGTCCGCTGCTTTTTGACATATTCATAAATGACCTGGAAAGTGGAATAACGAGTGAGGTTATCAAATTTGCAGATGACACAAAACTATTTAAAGTTGTTAAAACCCAAGAGGATTGTGAAAAATTGCAAGAGGATCTTGATAAATTGGAAGACTGGGCATCAAAATGGCAGATGAAATTTAATGTGGACAAGTGCAAGGTTATGCACCTAGGGAAGAACAACACCTAGGGAAGAACAACCAATACAATAAGCCGCACGAGCTGTTCAACATTGTCAAATCCTTAGCAAAGGAACCCTCTACTGATCAATTAAACCAACCAAACCCACAGAAATATGCAGACTACCTGCAAACCAAAGCAAACCAAGCCACCCTATCCGCTAGCGATGAGCCCCCCGGCATTGTGATGGCCCTTCCTACCTCATCCTCACAAGCAGTGACAGCGACCCAATGCACCATCTCCACCTTTACTACCCCAACCGACAGAGAAATACAAGACATCATCATGAACATAAACACCACCACAGCACCAGGCGACCCATGTCCAGCATCCTGGATAAAAACCCTACGAACTGAACTCAGTACCTTCCTGGCAAAACTGATTGGGACCTCATTCCAAACAGGCGTCTTCCCCCGAAGCCTAAAACAAACCTCCATTAGACCGCTGCTCAAAAACAATAAACTTGACCCCACAAAGATGGAATCATACAGACCCATCTCTAGCATACCCCTCCTGGCGAAAATTGCAGAGAAAGTAGTCCACCGCCAATTGAGCCAACATATCGAGGATAACTCACCCCTCGATCCCTGTCAGCATGGATTTCGGGAACAACATGGCGTGGAAACATTATTAACAATCCTATTCAGCACTCTGATAACAGGGCTGGACAACCTCAAACAGGGATTTGCCCTCATCTTCCTCGACATTGCGGCTGCTTTTGACTCCGTCAACCATGATCTACTGCTCTCCCGCCTAGCCGAAAAAGGGCATCCACGGAACCGCCCTTGCATGGTGCACCTCATACCTAAATGACAGATGGCAACACGTCCGATCCGGTACCTCAACCTCCACACCATTCCCACTAACGAAGGGCGTCCCTCAAGGCTCCTCTCTCTCTGCCCTATTCTTCAACGTCTATATGCAGCCTATCTGCACTATCATCAGGTCCTTCGGTGTAAATTGCCTAATTTACGCCGACGATGTCCTCATGTTCACCCCAATACATACGGATCACCCAGACGTATCCCGGCTATCTTCATGCTTCAATGCAGTCACAGACTGGCTTCACTCTCAGATGCTCAAAATCAACCTCAAAAAGACAGAGGTGCTTTTCATCAGCAGAGACCAAGCATTCACCCCTCCATCTTCATTGAAAGTACGCGACGCCGAACTCCTCACGAAGACAACGATCCGTTACCTTGGAGTTATAATTGACCAACATCTCAACCTAAACGCCCAGATAGGACACATCTCAAAAGCGATCTACCATAAAATCCGGATGCTACGTCATATCAGACCGCTACTTGAGCCAGACGACTTTCGAACAGTCTTTCAGTCCCTGGTGATGCCCCACTTCGACTACGCGAACTCCATCCTCCTCGGCCTACCGAAGTGCACTCTACAACCTTTGCAGCTAGCAATGAATACCGCAGCTCGAACCCTCCAACAAGCATCTAGCAGACAGCACATCACCCTATCCTGAAGACACTGCACTGGCTCCCAATACGCTACAGAGTCACCTTCAAAATCCTAACAATAACTTTCAAAGCCATCAACAAATGCACGGCTAATGCTCTCACTGAACTCATCCAGCTTACCCCTCCCAACAGACTCAGAAGATCTGTCTCCACCAACTCCTTAATACTCCCGAAGACCATTACCAAATGCACCAATGCCTCTAGAAACCGTGCCTTCGTATTAGCTGCACCATCATGCTGGAACAACCTACCACCCAATATCCGTGCCATAAACAACCTTCTCCAGTTCAGAAAGGCTTTAAAACACTACCTTTTCCTTCAATGCTTTCCCAACCCTGAAGACATCACGTAGCCGCACCCCATCCATATCCACTTATTCCACCCTGACATATCCCCCACAACGACCTTTGCACAGCACACATAGATGGATTGAAGAGTTGTGTACATAGTTTATATTGAAAAGTTTGTACATAGTTGTTATCTGTTATCCAAGTTTGAATTCCTTGCTTAATGTAAGTCCAAGGTTTCCCCCCCCCCCCTTGGACATCTATGTTTCCTGTAAACCGTGCTGATGTTAAATAGTGCGGTATACAAACAATGTTAAATAAATAAAATAAATAAATGGTCCTTTATTAAGAATAATTTTCAGAAGCATTTTCCTGAACTGCAAGGAGGTGTTCCAAGAGCTGTGTTTAGAGTGGGGGATGAAAATTGCATAGGCATGTGGCACTCTCAGAAGTACACAGGCTACTTTACCTCTCTGCTGCCTAGTTTCTCTTTCAAAATGAATTACAAGGTACAAGGGTACAATGCACTTAAGAAAACAACTACAGAGGCTGTCCGAAAACCACTTCCAAAATGAACAATAGATTCATGCTGCAATTTCTTTTTTTAATTTACCATGTTATACAATTGTAGGAGTCCTGTTTGAAACATATTGTCTTGTTGACAAACTTTCTTGAATTATAGAATTTCTTTCCACTTCAGACAAGGGCACATGACATTTTGTTCCAGCACTTAACTTGTGCTATCAGAAAAGAGAACCTCTTATTTTTGTGAGCCCAGACAAGAATGATTAAATATCAAAAGTTGCATAGACACAAGAAGAGAAAGGCAACACTGGTCAACAAAGTTTTACAAAAGTCATGTTACTGAAATAAAAATAGTCATTTCTTATCAATTTTTATATGCTGAACACGAATATGACAGTGAAATTGCAAAGTTGGTTCTAGTTTTTTTGTAATCTACAAGAATTAATGTTTACATCATGAAATGCATGTCAATAGTAAATATAATATTCCTTTGGTTAATACCTGTAAAAAACCAAGTCATAGACTACTTCTTAGATTTTTTCGCCTGTCTCTTGTACAGCTGTTCGGGAGCTTCTCTGGGGAGTGTCCAGCAGTAGTCAGACAGCATTGTAGTGGACCACTTTCCGTGGTATCTTTGCTCCATCGTTGCGATAGCCTGGTGAAAACGTTCACCCTAAGAACATAAGATATGCCATACTGGGTCAGACCAAGGTCCATCAAGCCCAGTATTCTGTTTCCAACAGTGGCCAATCTAGGTCATATGTACCTAGCAGTTTCCCCAAGAGACACAAGTTCCACAAGGCTTGTACTGGGTCAAGCATTGATATCTTCGGTCACTTCTTAATAATGGTTAATGGACCTTTCCTCCAGGAACTTGTCCAAACCTTTTTTAAACCCAGCTACACTAACAGCCTTTACTACATCCTCCGGTAACAAATTCCAGAGTTTGATTACACGTTGAGTGAAAAAATATTTTCTTTTATTAGTCTTAAATAGTTTACCCTGTAGCTTCATTGCATGTCCCCTAGTCTTTCTATATTCTGATAAGGTAAACAATCGATCTACGTTTACCCGTTCCACCCTGTTCATTAATTTATAGACTTCTATCATATCTCCCCTCAGCTGTCTCTTTTCCAGGTTAAAGAGCCCTAACCTTTTTAGCCTTTCTTCATAGGAGTATCCTTCCATCCCCTTTACCATTTTGGTGGCTCTTCTCTGTACCTTTTCTAAAATCGCTATATCCTTTTTAAGATACGGCGACCAAAATTGTACACAATATTCAAGGTGCGGTCTCACCATGGAACGATATAGAGGCATTATAATATCTTTTGTTTTATTTTCCATTCCTTTCCTTATCATACCTAGCAGTCTATTTGCTCTCTTGGCCGCCGCTGCACACTGGGCCGATGGTTTTAACATGGTATCCACAATGACGCCTAAATCTTTTTCCTGGGTGGTGGTTCCTAATGTGGAACCTTGCATCATGTAACCATAGTTTGGGTTGATCTTCCCTAGGTGCATAACCTTGCACTTGTCCACATTAAATTTCATCTGCCATTTTGATGCCCAGTCTTCCAATTTATCAAGATCCTCTTGCAATTTTTCACAATCCTCTTGGGTTTTAACAACTTTAAATAGTTTTGTGTCATCTGCAAATTTGATAACCTCACTCGTTATTCCACTTTCCAGGTCATTTATGAATATGTCAAAAAGCAGCGGACCCAGCACAGATCCCTGGGGTACACCACTAGTCACCTTTCTCCATTGGGAAAATTGGCCATTTAGCCCTACCCTCTGCTTTCTATCTTTTAACCAGTTCCCGATCCACAATAGTACACTGCCTCCTATCCCATGACTCTTTAGTTTTACCAAAAGTCTCTGATGAGGGACCTTGTCAAAGGCTTTCTGAAAGTCCAGATACACAATATCAACCGACTCACCTTTGTCCACCTGTTTATTCACTCCTTCAAAAAAACATAACAGATTAGTAAGACAAGATCTTCCTTGTCTAAAGCCATGTTGGCTGTCTCCCATTAGGTTGTAACTATCTACATGCTGAGTAATTTTATTCTTTATGATGGTTTCTACCATTTTTCCCGGTACTGACGTCAGGCTCACCGGTCTGTAGTTTCCCGGATCACCCCTGGAACCCTTTTTAAAAATTGGTGTTACATTGGCGATCCTCCAATCTTCAGGTATTAGAGATGATTTTAATGATAGTTCACAGATTACTGATAGCAGTTCTGCAATCTCATATTTCAGTTCTTTCAACACTCTTGGATGTATACCATCCGGCCCAGGTGATTTGCTATTCTTCAGTTTATCTAATAGTTGTAATACATCTTCCCGATGTATCGATATTTCCTTCAATTCTTCCGCACCTTTAAATACCACTTCAGTCATGGGTAACATCCCTACATCTTCCTCAGTAAAGACCGACTCAAAGAATTCATTCAGTCTCTCCGCTATCGCCTTGTCGCCTCTTAGTGCTCCTTTAACCCCTTTATCATCTAATGGACCAACTGACTCTCTCACAGGTTTTTTGCTACGAATGTACTTGAAAAGGTCTTTATTTTGCGTTTTTGCTTCCGCAGCAAGCTTTTTCTCAAATTCTCTCTTTGCCTGCCTTATCAATGCCTTGCATTTGACTTGCCAGTGCTTGTGCTGTTTCCAGGTTTCGTCATTTGGCTCTTTTTTCCATTTCCTGAAAGATGTTTTTTTGGCAAAAGCAGCCTCTCTGACCTCACCTTTAAACCATGTTGGCAGTTTTTTGGACTTCCTTCCACTTTTCTTAAAGCGTGGAATACAGCTGGTCTGGGCTTCCAAGATAATAATTTTCAACAACACCCAAGCTTGATGTACGTCTTTAACCTTCGCAACTGCTCCTTTTAGTTTTTTCTTAACTGTTTTCCTCATTTTATCATAGTCTCCCTTTCGAAAGTTAAAAGGTAGTACTGTGGATTTCCTTACTATCCCTCCTCCACTAATTAAATCAAAGGCGATCATGCTATGATCACTATTTCCAAGTGGCCCCAACACCCTTATCTCTTGCACTAGATCTGGTGTTCCACTAAGGACTAGGTCTAATATGGCTTCCCCTCTGGTCGGTTCATGAACCAGCTGCTCCAAGAAGCAGTCATTTATTTCATCTAGGAACTTTATCTCCCTAGCAAGTCCTGACGTGACACTGACCCAGTTGATACCGGGGTAATTGAAATCACCCATTATTATTACTGCGCAGTAACTTTTGTTAGCTTCCTTGATTTCTTTGAGCATTTCATCATCCATTTGGTCATTCTGGCCAGATGCTCAATAGTACACCCCCACTGCCATCGCCTTCCCCCTTTTATATGGAATTTCAATCCATATAGATTCTACAGCAGATTTTGTTTCCTACAAAACTTTAATCTTTTCTGACTCAATGCCCTCTCTAACAGAGCGCAACCCCTCCACCAATTTGATCAGCTCTATCATTACGATATAGTTTGTACCCAGGTATCACAGTGTCCCACTGGTTGTCCTCCTTCCACCATGTCTCTGATATTCCAATCATTTCTAACCTTTCATTTAGTGCTATATATTCTAACTCTCCCATCTTATTCTTTAGACTTCTAGCATTTGCATACAAGCATTTTAGAGAATGTATTTTATTCATGTTAATTTGGCTATTGTTAGACATGGGTAAATTGGGATCTTTAAGCTCTGTCTGCTCCATACTTGAGAGCATTTGGGCTACTTTACTCTTTTGTGGAACCTCTCTGCTTTTGGTAGTATCCTTCAAGGATACATTCTTCCGAACCATCTGCTCTTTGGTGACTGTCGGCTTTCCCGTAATATCTAGTTTAAAAGCTGCTCTATCTCCTTTTTAAAGGTTAATGCCAGCAGCCTGGTTCCATCCCGGTTAAGGTGAAGCCCATCCCTTCGGAAGAGCCCCTCCTTTCCCCAGAATGTTCCCCAGTTCCTAACAAATCCAAAACCCTCATCTCTGCACCATTGTCTCATCCACGCATTGAGACTCCGGAGATCTGCCTGCCTTTTGGGTCCTGCGCGTGGAACAGGAAGCATTTCGGAGAATGCTACCCTGGAAGTTCTGGATTTCAACTTCCTACCTAAAAGCCTAAATTTAGCCTCCAGAACCTCCCTACCACATTTTCCTATGTCATTGGTACCGACATGTACCAAGACAGCAGACTCCTCCCCAGCACTATCTAAGATCTTATCTAGGTGGCGCGTGAGGTCCGCTACCTTCGCACCAGGCAGGCATGTTACCAGGCGATCCTCATGTCCAGCCACCCAGCTATCTACATGCCTAATGATCGAATCACCAACTATAACGGCTGTCCTAACCCTTCCCTCATGGGCACATGGCCCTGGAGAAACTTCCTCGGTGCGAGAGGGTTTTACATCACCTGGAGGACAGGTCCTAGTTACAGGATCACTTCCTGCCACACCAGGGTGATGCTCTCCTGTCACGTGACCTCTCTCCTCAATGGCAACAGGAGTGCTGCCAGACTGGAGGTGGGACTTCAGGACTATATCCCTGTAGGTCTCTTCTATGTACCTCTCTGTCTGTCTTATGCTTTCCAAGTCTGCTACTTTAGCCTCTAGAGAACGGACTTGTTCCCTGAGAGCAAAGAGCTCCTTGCACCTAGTGCACACGTAAGACCTCTCACCAACTGGGACAAAATCATACATGTGACACTCAATGCAAAAGACTGGAAAGCCCCATCCCGCTGCTGGACTGCTGTCTGCATCTTAGTTTTAAGTTTGTGTCTAGATCTTTAAGTTCTTACTTACTAGGGGTTGCTATGGGTATTTATACCAATAAAACTGTACCTAATACGTTTAATATACCTTGTTCACCTGAAGCTTAATTAATCTCAGGTCCTTAGTGTATGACTGATTTGGGTAATGAGCTTCACCTGAAAGCACCTCCTGTCTTTTAAGATGTGTAAGTACCTATAAAACTATGATTATCCCAGGAGAGGGTGGGTGTGGGGAGGGAGGGAGGGAAATAACACTTATTAAAAGAGGGCTGCTATACAGTACCTTTTCTTGTGCTGCTGATGTAAGCTAAATTCTGATTTGATTTAAATTATAGCTCTTAGCTGCTGCTAGGCTCTAACTTCTGTGCGTTAAATTTAAACTAAAAGTACTTTGCTGTTACTTGGCCCTGAGTGACTATTAAATTTAAACTACAAGCTCTCTGTTCATCACCCTCTCTGTTCATCACCCTGTTCATCACTAACCATACGACAGTTGTCAGGAAACAAATCGAGATGGGAATCAAGGAAATGGATCTTTAGAGACATATAGCAGCCAAGTTTCTGATACTGCATCAGCATGTCTTCTACTAGTTCCTTGTAGTTTTCTGCCCTAACATTCCCGAGAAAGTTTGTTGACACTAGGCGAAAAGCATACCATGCTTGTTTCGCATCACCCTGCAGCAAGTTGTTGAACTGGTCATCTTTGAAGAGCTCTCGAATCTGAGGACCCACAAAAACTCCCTCTTTAATCTTTGCTTCGCTGAGTCGAGGGACTTTTTCATGCTGGTATCGGAAAGCTGGCAAAGTGCGGTCCATGGCTTTCACAAAGTTTTTCATCAAACCTAGTTTGATGTGAAGGGGTGGTAGCGATTCCATTCCTTCCGCAAGTAGTGCCAATCACTTGCTCGGCTATCCCACTCACTAAGAAACACATGTATTTTATATATCCCTGCTGCAGTCCCATTAAAAGGGCAACTACCTTCAAGTCACCACAGAGGTGCCAGCTGTACTTGTTATAGTTAATGGAAGTCAGTAGATGTTTTAAGTTATCGTATGTCTCTTTCATGTGGATGGCATGCGCTACTGGAATAGATGGAAGACGGTTTCTATTGTTCAAAAGTACAGCCTTCAGACTCAGTTTCGAAGAGTCTATAAATAGTCTCCAGTCTTGTGTGTCATGAGTGATTTTTAAGGCACTCATGAGGCTTTCAATATTGGAACAGAATACCAGAATGCTTTCCTTTCCGAATGTGTATAGTACACTGCTGACGTCAGATGGTTTCAGCAGCCGTCTGGCAGTAGTATTGCATTGCATCAGAAAATGATGCAATCAACTCTGGATGATGTGTGCATGCTGGTATTATGCAATGTGATGCAATATTACATCATTAAAGGCTTATTTGGGATGTTGTTGATCTCCTACTGGATATATTTACATGGTGAAACGTCAAAAATGAACTACATGCAATATCTTCAAAATGAGAGCCAATAAATTTTTTTTTAATGTTATATTCGTGTTCAGCTCACCAAGATACTACAGATTAGGGCCTTTTAAAGTCATTAATGATTTCAATGTTGACCAGTGCAATATAACAGAAGTGATGCAGATTTTTTTTAAATTTATGATATATCAACAGAGTGAACAATTATCAAAAGAAAAACCGAGGAAGAAGGAAATATCCATAAAATGTAAAACTAGAGACAGATTTGCAGAATTGCTCTCAAACAAACCTGTTATATTCCCATTCTAATTAAGTGTATGTTAGAATGGAAGCATTTCAAATATAAAAGTATACACGGAATAACAGATATCAGGTTTTGTGTTCATACAACCACATACATGCAGTGTGGTTCAGCAGCTGCATCTTAGAAATGGAGATAAAGTGGTAGACATCCTAGAGTAAATGTATAAACCTTTTTCATACTTAAAACACCTCTTATAAAATGAGGTCATGACAAACTACACATGGTACAGGCCGGCCTATGCTTGTAAAGTAGATTTGCCTAGGGGACGAGTTAGACGGAGCAAGGGGCAGAGTGAAGATTTACTCACCTCTTTTATAAAATATGTTTGAAAGGTTTATGGATATATTTACACAGAAGTCTTCAAACCTATTATTCCTCCAGAGAGGGAGAGAATACACTCTTTTGTCAATACCCAAAGGGGGTTATTCTGTGCCATGAATAGCGGGGATGGACGGTTGTGCGAAGAAGTTAGACGGGGGCAGCTCAGGGGCGGAGTCTGGGCAGTCGCCAGTCTTGGATGTACAGGGCCAATTCTAATGTCAGACCTGTACGTCCAGGGCCGGAGACATGTGCGGGGAAGTTATTTCACCTCGGAGGTGAAATAACTTCCCTGGACGTTTCATTTTTGAAATGCCGGGGCGCAAAAGGGGCAGGTGGGCTGGAGGACATGCCCAGAAGCCCGACCCTAGCCATAGGAGGCCAGATCAGGGGTCAGGCTGTGGGGAATTAGTTTCAATTTCTGGCAACCAGCATCGCGGCACTTCAATGGAGCTGCGGTGCCCCCAGCAACATGATGCCATGGTGCCGTCACTCCACTGAAGAGCCTTGACTGAGTTAGCCAGGGACAGTCCTGCAATTGCAGGCCAGATTGAATTGCTTGACATGCCCCACGGGATCAGAATCACAATCCCCTCTGTATGTCCAGTTCAGATCGAACGTAGAGAGGGGATTGATGCCCGAGACAGAATCGGGCCCAAAGTGTTTTATATTTTGCCAAAATTACTTTCATCCTATTTCCCTGCAGCTATACTGCTGATGATCCAACTGACTGTGGAAATTATCGAACAATCGCTCTGATCCCACATGCCAGCAAGATTCTACTGAAGATTATTCAAAAGAGACTACAACCATGCCTGGAACAAGAACTACCTGAAGTGCAAGCAGGGTTCAGGAAAGGGCGAGGAACGAGAGACATCATTGCAGATGTGAGATGGATCCTTGAAAAGACTAAAGAATACCAAAAGGATATCTATTTGTGCTTTATCGACTATAGCAAGGCTTTTGACTGTGTAAACCATGAGAAACTCTGGGCCACATTAAGAAGCATGGGTATACCAGAACACCTGATCGTTCTCTTGCGCAATTTGTACATTGATCAAGAAGCAACAGTTCGAACGGAACAAGGAGAAACAGAATGGTTTAAAATAAGCAAAGGTGTAAGACAAGGCTGCATACTTTCCCCCTACCTGTTTAATTTATATGCAGAACAAATCATCAGAGAAGCAGGATTGTATGAAGACAACAGAGGTGTGAAGATTGGTGGAAGACTCATCAACAACCTTCGCTATGCTGATGATACTACATTATTGGCTGAAAGTGAAGATGATCTGAAACATTTGCTTCTCACAATCAAAGAACATAGTCTCAAAATGGGCCTGCACCTTAATGTAAAGAAGGCAAAGATCATGACAAATGGCATAATCAACAGGTTCATCATTGAAGGAGAAGAAATTGAAATTGTGAACAACTTTAACCTACTTGGATCAACTATCAATAAAGAAGCAACAAGCAGTCAAGAAATCAAATGACGCATTGCTCTTGGCAGAATGGCTATGAAAGACCTAGATAAGATTCTCAAGAGCAGAGATGTCTCTCTCCATACAAAGATTCGACTTGTTCAAGCCATGGTATTTTCAATAACATCATATGGATGTGAAAGCTGGACAGTGAAAAAGACAGACAGGAAGAAAATTGATGCTTTTGAATTTTGGTGCTGGCGGCGAATACTGTGTATACCATGGACTGCCCGAAGAACAAACCAGTTGGTACTAGAGGAGATCAAACCTAAGCTTTCTTTAGAAGCTCAGATGACAAGACTTCGACTTTCATACTTTGGACACATCATGCGAAGAGAGAGATCATTAGAGAAAGACATCATGCTTGGCAAGATAGAAGGTCAACGCAAAAGAGGAAGGCCAGCAATGAGATGGATCGATACAATAACAGCAGCTACGGGTAACCAGTCTGTCAACAATGAGCCGCCTGACTGAAGACCGAACACAATTTAGGATAGCTATCCAGAGGGTCGCCATGAGTCGACTCCGACTCGACGGCACTTAACAACAACATACTGCTCTTGGCTGATCTCTGAAACTAAGCAGGTTTGGACCTGGCTACTACTTGGATGGCTGACCACCTTGAAATAGCAGGGGCTGTAAACTCACTGTGTGGAAGAAAATCCTGGCAATCTACCTCCAGCCACACCATGCAAAGAAAATGCAGAGGCAGGGTCACCAGGAGTCAACACTGATTTGATGGAACACATTTCATTGCATACCCAGACTTGTTCCAAACAATCCTGCAGCCATTCTAACCCTTACTTCTGATCTGACTAAAATAAGTGCTAATGGAGGCAAATAAATACTAAAATGATTTTGTGACAAAACAGACCCCAATGAGATATTAAGTAACACCTTCACATTTGATGTAAAATGGGGTGTTCTAATTATAAATGACCTAGCTCATAAAAATGACTGAAACTACCTAAGAACCCCACCCTCATTTCCGTATCTTTTTAACACTGTATTAATAATGATCAAAGGTATCAGATGTAGCTATAAGATCTAAAATTACATTTAAGCAATATTTTCCTTGGTTACCCTGTAACTGAAGAAAATTATTGAAGGCCAGGAAAACTAATTGTATGCTATGATTCCATGAAATCCATCTATTATCCCAGTCCCTTGGTCAGACCATAGCCTGATCTTATTCCAGATTCCAACAAATTCAAACATACTCGCCCAGCCAGTCACCTCAACAACAAGCGCAGGGCGATTTAAGCCGTTAGACATAGAGACCCTCACTAAACAAGCGTTGCCAAAACTATCCAAGCCAATGGACAATCTGAACGTATTGATCTCTAACTGGAACGACACTCTCCATCAGTATGCCCATCAACCAAGCATGAACAAGAAACTCCCACCCAGGAATCGCTCCAATAAAAAACAGGATGCCCCTTGGTTCTCTCCAGAACTACGTACATCTCTACTCCAACTGAGGAAGTTAGAAAGAAAATGGAGACACACCCACAACAGCCAGGTACAAGAAGAGTATCTCACTCACCTCAAAAAGCATCGCGAACTAACTTGGACTACAAGGAAAGAATTCCACTCCAATCTTCTCAGCAAAACACTAAACAGACCACGTGATCTCTTCAATTTAGTAAAAACATTAACCAAAGAACCATCGCCACCGCATCAAGAATCCATACAACCACAACTATATGCTAACTTCATCCAATCCAAAATGGTCAAGGCGAACACAATATCACCACAAATACTAATCCAACTCCCGCAAGCTCAAGTCTCACTCGATAAATTTTCACCTCCATCAAGAAAAACCATCAAAGATATCATCGCCACCATTAACACCACCACGGCACCAAATGACCCATGTCCAGGACACTGGATCAAAACCTTACACGCTGAGCTTAGCCCTTACATAGCTAAGATCGCGAATATCTCCTATCTAACTGGGATTTTCCCTACTGCCCTTAAACAAACATCAATTCGCCCTCTGCTAAAAAACAACCAGATGGACCCAACGAAGGAAGAGTCTTACCGCCCAATTTCCAGTATTCCCTATCTAGCCAAGATACTTGAAAAGGAAACTCAGAGGCAGATCCAACACCACATTGACACAGCAGCCCCGTTGGACCCATGCCAACATGGATTCCGAGAAGCTCACGGAACAGAAACACTCATGACTTCACTACTTAACAAACTCATTTGTGGGATTGACAACATTCACATGGCCATTGCAATGATTTTTCTGGACATATCAGCGGCATTCGACTCAGTTGACCATAAGATTATGCTAGCTAGACTTCACGAAAAAGGCATCCGTAACCAAGCCTGGAACTGGTGCAAATCTTACTTAGATGAGCGCTGGCAACAGGTCCGTACAGGCAACATTACATCTGAACCCTTCAAACAGAAACAGGGAGTACCTCAAGGCTCATCTCTATCTGCGTTGCTTTTTAATATATTTACATGCAGCCAATCTGCCAAATCACCAGAGACTTCGGTATATCTTGCCTATTATACGCAGATGACGTGCTAATATTCACACCGATCAATATATCAAATCCTGACTACTCTCCACTAATCAACTGTTTCAATGCAATAACCGACTGGCTCCTCAATCAGAACATGAGAATAAACTTCAAGAAAACCGAAGTACTCATAGCCACAAGAAACAAGCAATTTTCTCCACCAACCACCCTCATAGTAAGAGATGCAGAACTCCCAATCAAGGCCTCCATAAAGTACCTTGGTGTGATACTCGATCAACAACTCAATCTTAAAGAGCACATAAAGAACACAGTAAGGTCAATTTACTACAAAATAAAAACACTGCGCCACCTGAAACCAATGATGGAGACCAAGGACTTCCGTACAGTTTTCCAAGCAATAGTCACACCGCACTTCGACTATGCGAATATCATCCTTCATGGCCTCCCCAAGAATACACTAAATCCACTTCAACTGGCGATGAACGCGGCAGCCCGCATCTTATCTGGAGCTTCTAAAAGAGATCATATAACACCAATACTGATCGATCTACACTGGCTTCTGATAAACTGCAGAATATTATACAAAACTCTCTTCATCACATTCAAAGCTATTAATAAATTATCTCCTGCATCGATCTCAAATCTCCTCACCCACACACCAAACAGACCCAGGAGACTAGTAGCAGAAAACACACTAGTTACTCCTAGTATCTCCACAAAATGGACACAACAAACTATTAACAGAGCTTTTGTGTCCTATGCTCCCAAGTGCTGGAACAAACTACCTCCCAACATCAGATCAATCAGGGATATCACCCAATTCAGAAAGTCCATCAAGCACTATTTATTCACTTTCCACTTCAGGCTACCATACACACAATAGAACCGGCTCCCGCCTCACACAGCTAACTCTTATACATAACAACAACCCAGAACAAAGGATCAAAATGTGAAAACACTGTATCTTGTCAAATATCAAATCCTGATGTAACCTATTCAATGTATATATAATTTGTCAGATGGCTGCCTGGGTGAGAATCTTCACACTCTTGGCAAGTGCATATATCTATATGATTTGCAAGGCATTGTGGGCAATGTAGTTCATTCACACCAGACACAGCTGCTGACAATAATTTAGTTGTGCTCCTGGGTAAAGCCAATAAGATATTTATTTATGGGGTTATTTCTCCCAACACAGATATGCTTGGTAGCACATAAAATCAGGTAACTTGCTTTCAGTGTTAACTTGGAAAAACAAAGTCAAAATCAGGAAAACAACAAATGAAAAGCCACAAAGCAAGAAACAAACTGTTCTTTTCAGATTAACTTCTGATTACTTCCCACACAGATTCAGAAGTGATTCTCTCCTAGCTCACAAGCAATTAGGTGAGGCTCAATTGCTATCAGTTACCAGCTGAAACCCCTTAGCTGGCTTGCTTTCTACTGTGTGGGTCAAACCCTGCTTCAGGAGCTTTTCTGAGTAGATTAAAGAACAAATTTGTATTTCTTTGTGATGGTTGCTGTACTTTATAACAGAAAGTTACCAACGGAGTTTAGATAGAGAGCAGTCCATATAAACAGGATCTTCATCTGCTATTATTCCCCCTTGTTCAACAAGCATGGGTTCAATATCATGGATTGGCACAGATGAATCTCTCAATGGAGCACTTTCAGGAGAATACTTGTTTCCCTGCTGTCTTTCAAGGTTATAGCTAGGGCATAGATCAGTGTTCATACCTGAGCTTCCATTGCTGTTAGAGTTCCTCTCTATATAGCCTGGCCAGTATGTAGTCCAGTTCTTATGTCCAGCCTTCCAATCCAGATCCCTGGACACTGGATCTCTCTTCACATACCTTCTGGCATAGGTCTTAGGGTCCCTTCCACGTGCAGCCGTCTCCCTCACAGGTAGCGTCTGGTGATTCCTAGCTCTGCAGCACCATTCCTCTGGCTTTCCCCAGTCCAATGGTATATGCTGGCCCTTGAAATGCCTCCCAGTATACGTACTGCTTTGGACTCTTCTAGACCTCTCAAAGGCTTTTCTCTTCCTTCTTCCAAAGGGTCTCTTTCCCTCTCTGTCCGTCCGGTTTGGCTTCTGCTTCTGATGATCCTTCAGATGAAACTGAGGATAATTCTCTGGATATCCAAGGTGATCATGAAGATGGTCATCTGTAGAATAAACGCTACTCTTATTCTGCTTAGATGAGTGCTCCTCCCTAACACAGCGCAGCTATGCTGAATCAGGCCCTGCCCTTTGAGATGAGTGCTTAGGGATTACCTCATAACCCTCCTGATTGAACACACGTTTCCCCACTTCAGCTCCTCTAATGGCTGTTGGAAACCTGGTGCATTCTGGGACTGGTAGTCTTTTATGGGAAAATTCTGTTTTCTTATTTCTACCAGAACTGACAGGTTGCTTGTTCAGAGACACTTCACCTTTTCTATAGCCCCTTCCTGAGCTATGATAAGCTTCCTTATCACAAATTATGTAGATAGTTATCCCCAGTTCACACCCAGTTTATCTTCCCTGTTATCTGTAAACCTAGATCAGTCATGTATTGACAGGTATATTGTTGTTTAATGTAAACCGCACTGATGATGAATAGTGCGGTATATAAAAAATGTTAAATAAATAAATAAAAATAAAATCCTGATTGATACAGATATAAGATCTTATTTTCCTCCAAATAATCAAATAGCAAACAATTTTTCAATAATTTTCCCCCAAAGCGGCAAACTTATCACATGCCAATGTGTTAAACATCTTACAGGATCCAAATTTAGTTGCTTTAAAATCAGAGTGCACTAGGGAAAATCCCTCTCTCAAAGACATATTTATAATGTAATAAAACAAGTAACAATGAGCACAAATAATTTAAATACCAAATGTTTCTGTAGAAAGAGTAAAAAAGTTTTGGAAATGATTATTAGTTGATGTCTAGGATATTTCAATATTACATAATCATTAACATACTGTGTTACATTTATAACAGCAATTTTACCATATCGCTCCCTCCCTGTCCTCAGGCTCAGCTATGGTCTGTAGAAAAGGTGGCTGCCTTAAAGAGGCCCCAGGTGTTGGTATCAAGAGGGGTGAAGACAACTTCATACTATGTCCCAAAGCAATCCTTGTGGCCTGTCCTAAGTCATGCCCATATAAGAGCAGAAACCTGCACAAACCCTACATTGCTGAGACAGCAACACAGATGTTGCAAAGAAGGCTGTGAACAGCTCGTGGCAGCAGGTTAAGTGCCAGGCATGCAAGAACAGGAAATATACCCACCATAGATTAGGATGGGGCGGGGGACTGATAAAGAAATTTAAAATTAGCAAAATCTAAAAAAGGTTATCACCAGGTGTGGAACAAGGAAGTTGGAAAATATGATGTGCTAGCATTCTTGGGAAATATGATGTGCAAGCATATGTGTATAAGAATGTATATAAGGACAGCACTTGGTATTATTCACGGGAAAGGGGGCAAATGGGACTTATACAGATAGAGTGGCATTCCATCCAGAATGTGCATGCTCCTGTGTGCCTAATCGGAATCGGACACAATTCTGATCCTGCAGTGCACATCTAAGAAAGCACAGTTACTTACCTGTAACAGGTGATCTCTGGGAACAACAGGAATAAGTCTTCACATATGGGTATCGTCGGTACCGACGGAGCCTGCGCGGGAACGCTCCCCAGCATCCTGAAAGAAAGCTTTTGGGAGCATCCCACAGCGCCTGCGCGCTGCCTTCCCGCCTTTCCTAACTGCCTCTCCAGTTCGAGTTTTAAAGCTGAGACAAAGAGAGAGAGAGGAAAGGAAAGATAGATAGAGAGATACAACTCCTAGGGGAGGTGGGTGGGTTGTGAAGACTTATTCCTGCTGTTCCCAGAGATCACCTGTTACAGGTAAGTAACTGTGCTATCTCCAGGAACAACCAGGAATGAGTCTTCACATATGGGGACTCCCCAGCTAGAGATGCCTGGGAGATCACCCAGATTGTGAGTCCCTGGGAAGGGCTCTACCTCTACCCATGAATCTCAGGCATCCAGTTCAGGGATGGAGGGTAGGAGTTGATTAGGTATGGAACAGGTGTTTGAGAACAGCCTGACCAAACAAGGCATCCCGGCGGGAGTCCTTGTCCAAGCAGTAATGGGCTGTGAAGGTATGAACCAATGCCCAAGTGGCCGCTCGACAGATCTGGTCGATGGACACAGAGTTTAGATGAGCCATAAAGGTTGCCATGGCCCTCACATTGTGAGCTGTGACATGGCCCTCCAGAGAAAGGTTCTTATTTTGGTAGGCGAAGGAAATACACTGAGCAATCCAATTGGACAGAGTTCTCTTAGAGACTGGAAGTCCTAAATGAGAAGGATCAAAAGCAACAAAAAGTTGAGAGGACTTTCTATGTTGCTGTGTCCTGTGTAAGTAGAAAGCAAGTGCTCATTTACAATCCAGGGTATGAAGATTCCTCTCTGCACTTGATGCATGAGGTCCTGGAAAAAAGACAGGTAAAAAGACCTCCTGGTTCAGATGAAAAGGTGAGACCACTTTAGGCATAAAGTGAGGATTAGTTCTGAGGACTACCTTGTCATGATGGAACCTTGTATAAGGAGGATTAGCCACTAAAGCTTGCAACTCACTGATACGGTGAGCTGAGGTGACTGCAATAAGAAAAATAACCTTCCAGGAAAGGAATTTCAAGGAGGTAGTGGCTAAGGGTTCAAAGGGTGGCTTCATAAGCTGGCCAAGAACCAGATTCAAGTCCCATGCCACTGGAGGTGGTCTAATGGGAGGTTTAGTCAAAAGAAGGCCTCTCATGAATCTTGCTATAAGAGGATGAGAGGAAATAGGTTGTCCATTGAGAGGTTTAAGGGATGCTGCAATAGCACTCAAATGGACTCTGATTGAATTTGTTTTAAGGCCTGCATGGGATAAATGCAGCAAATAGTCTAGTAAAGAATTCAAAGGTATTACAAGAGGGTTGAGACCCTTCTCTGCACACCAAATGGAAAACCTTTTCCATTTAAAAGCATATGAACGTCTGGTGGAAGGCTTTCTGGAAGCATGAAGGATATCCTTCACCTGCTGAGAAAGGTGTAAATCTTGAAGGTCTAGGCCTTCAGCAACCAGGCCCTGAGATGAAGAGACTGAGGATTTGGGTGCCAGAAGGTTCCCTCCTCCTGGAAGAGGAGATCTGGAGCAGACCCCAGGTCTAGGGAGGGAGCTTGAGAGAGATGCAGAAGTAAAGGGTACCACACTTGGCGTGGCCAAAGTGGTGCTATGAGGATCATAGTCCCTTTTTCTCTCTGAAGCTTGAACAGAGTCTTGGGGATTAGGGGAATAGGTGGAAAGGCAAAAAGGAAGTCTTGCCCCCAATGAAGGAGGAAGGCATCCCTGGCCTGAACTCCCTGACATGGAATCCTGGAACAGAACCGGGGAAGTTTGGCATTCCACGGACTTGCAAACAGGTCTATGTCTGGGGTACCCCAAATCTGAAAAATTCTGGCTATCTGGTCCCCATGGAGGGACCATTCGTGCTTAAGCATAACTCGACTGAGTCTGCCCAAGAGTTTTGAACTCCTGGAAGATATACTGCCATGAGATGGATTTGATGCTCTCTGGCGAAGGCCCACAATCTCAGAGCTTCGTTGCAAAGCGACAGAGAGCCAGTTCCCCCCTGCTTGTTCACGTAGAACATAGCTACCTGGTTGTCCGTGTGGATGAGGACTGTCTTGTAGCTGAGCAGGGTGTGGAAAACTCTGAGAGCCAGAAAGATTGCTCTGAGCTCTAAGAGGTTGATATGAAGATATGTCTCCTGTGGAGACCAGATGCCCTGGGTCGAGAGATCTTGTAGATGAGCCCCCCAACCCTCTGGAGAGGCATATGTTCTAAGGGTTGCTTGGGGTATCACCTGTTGAAAGGGGGACCCCAGCAACAGATTCTGAGTGGACTTCCACCAGTGGAGGGACGAAAATAGGCGACTGGAGGTTGCTATTTTGTCTGACAGGCAACTTGATGCCTGGGTCCATTGGGTGGATAGGGTCCACTGAGCTGCTCTCATGTGAAGGCGAGCATAGGGAACCACATGCACCGTGGATGCCATGTGGCCTAAAAGTTATAACATCTCTCGAGCAGTTAAATGGGATTTTAACTGAATCTGGGAGGCTAACTGCACCAAGCATAGGCAACGGGCCTGGGGAAGATAGGCCCTTGCAGTTGTGGTATCCAGTAAAGCCCCTATGAACTCTAGAGACTGAGTAGGGGTAAGATGGGATTTTGGAATGTTGATTACCAGTCCCAGATACTGAAGAACACGCCTTGTGCAGGCTAGAGAAGTCTGGGCCTCTGACTGGGATGGAGCTCGGATGAGCCAGTCGTCCAGATATGGGAATACAAATATTCCTAGAGTGCGTAGGAATGCAGCTACTACTGCCATGCATTTTGTGAACACTCTTGGAGCAGAGGCCAGACCGAAAGGAAGCACTTTGTATTGGTAGTGCTTTCCTTGGTACAGGAAGCGAAGGAATCTTCTGTGTGTTGGATGGATGAGAACATGGGTGTACACATCCTTGAGATCTAGAGAACAAAGCCAGTCCTGACTCTGGAGGTATGGAAGGAGAGTTCCGAGAGAAGTCATCTTGAATTTCTCCTTGCATAGAAACTTGTTCAATTCTCTGAGATCTAATATGGGTCTGTAGCCCCCTGTTTTCTTTGGGATGAGAAAATAGGGGGAGTAGAACCCTGAGCCCTGTTGAAGAAGGGGTACTTCTTCTATTGCCCCTTGGGCAAGAAGGGTAGCAATCTCCTGACCTAGAAGGTTGAGGAGAGATGTTGGAGAATTGAACTGTTTCACCATGGTGTGAGGAGGAAGGTTTAAGAAATGAAGTTTGTACCCTTCCCTTATGATGGAGAGGATCCACTGCTCTGCTGTGATTTGTTCCCATCTGGGAGCAAAGTGAGCTAACCTTCCTGGGATGGTGAGGGGCTCTGGATGTTCTAGAGCCAGAAAGGCTAAGTTCTCTAGTGGAAAGTCAAAGGCCCTGAGGAGGCTGAGGCTGTTGGGCCGTAGCAGTCCTCGCAGCCTGGGTTTTGGCCTGTTTTGGTTGTTGCTGCCTCTTTGTAGCAAAACGACCTTGAGAAGAGGCCTGACCATAAGAAGAAAATTTCCCTTTCTTTGGGAAAGATCCCTTTTTGAACAACCACTTTTTGAAAGGAGCAGTAGTAGACTTTGAAAGTCTATCTAAAGCAGAATTTTCAGCATCCATCTGGTTGGCCTTTGCTTGCTAATCTTTGCCAAACAGGTTTTCGCCTGTACAGGGAAGGTTACCTAGACCATCCTGTACCCACGATTCCAAATCAGAGGCTTGCAACCAAGCAACTCTGCGTGCACCTATGGCAATAGCCGAGACTCTACTGACCCCCTCAAAAGAGTCAAAGGCTGCACGGTTGGAAAACTTGGATACATCCTGTGCCTGTTTAAGCCAGGTGATATATTCTTCTCTCTTATCTTCTGATATAAAAGGAGATAAGGTTTGCAGATGATCTGTAACTTCTTTTAGAAACATCCCCATATAGAGACTATAGGAGTTGATTCTGGCTACAAGCATACTGGCCTGGAAGATTTTCCTGCAAAAGGCATCTAGGGTTCTGCATTCTCTTCCTGGAGGAGCAGAGGAGTGCCTTTTTGTACTCTTGATCTTTTTCATAGCAGACTCTACCACAATGGAGTGGTGAGGAAGCTGAGTCTTATGAAACCCAGGACAAGGAGGAACACGATACATGGTGTCCAACCTTCTGGAATGAGGGGAGGTGGAAAGAGGAGTCTCCCATATGCCCAACATGTGTTCATAAAGAATCTCATGTATTGGTAAGGTGGCTGCCTCTTTAGGAGCCTTAGGATATTGTAAGATATCTAATTTTTTGGCTCTAGGTTCAGTCTCAGAGGTCACTGAGATGGACAGGCCTTTGGCCACCTCCCTAATAAAATCCTGAAAAGACAAGTCTTCAGAAGGAGACATTCTCCTTTTTGGAGGAGAGGGTTCCTGAGGAAGGATCCCCGATGCTTCAATTGAGGCCTCTGAAGAGTCAGAGTCTTCAGAAGAATCGAAGTATCGACTGTCTGGATGCTCTTGTAGAGCCCGATACGTGTACTGGGAGGTATCGACATTGGGAGTAATTGGTACCGGGCCGGTACCGATAGGCATCACTGGATAGCATACCGCTGCCGTCGATGCTGATGTCGATGCAAGCGGTACTGGTATCGGAACCGGAATCGGTATGGGTACCGACAACGGGGTTTGTTGCGGTACCGTAGGCGTTGCAGCTTGAATGAATGCCGTGATGGCACGCTGCATAGTCAGAATATTCTGATCCATTGACGCCACCAATGTCTGGATATTGGTACCGGTAGAAACTGCCGGTACCCCAGAACATTGTAACAGGTGCCATCGATGTCAACCTGTGACCCCATAGGTAGTGCTTTGGAAGCCGGAGCCATCGATGTCAACCTGTGACCTCATAGGTAGTGCTTTGGAAGCCGGAGCCTCCCGCCGGGGTAATTTTGCCGGTGTGGTATCCTCAAGAGTAAGCCCGGGGGCATCTCGATACTTAGAGGGAGATGAACTCTTTGAGGACCGGCCAGATTTAAGTTTGGTTACCTGAGATCCATGGGATGAAGAAGAAGTCCTGGAAGACATCGATGCCACGGAAGCTGCATCGGAGGGAAACAGGGTACTGAGCTTAGCTGCCCGATTCTCTAATCCTCTTTTGGACATCATGGAACAGGACTCACAATCCGCAATGGAGTGGTCAGGACCTAAACATTTTAGACACCAGTCATGGGTGTCGGTGACCGAAATAGTGCTACTGCACTTTGTGCATTTTTTAAACCCGGAGGTGGGTTTTTCCATGAGGGAAAATATCTCTGTAGGCCTAAGGCCCCAGAAGAAAAATGCACTGAAAAAAATAAAAGTTTTTTAAAAAAAAAAAAAAAGAAAGAAAAAGAACCGGTGGTACCAGTGCGGAATCGAGAAGGCAGACACGCGACTAAAGAAAAATAAAAGAAAATAAGAAAATTCTTCAGCGGTGACAGGAAACACGACCTGCTGGCTCCGCGGAAAAGAAGAACTGGAGAGAGGCAGTTAGGAAAGGCGGGAAGGCAGCGCGCAGGCGCTGTGGGATGCTCCCAAAAGCTTTCTTTCAGTACGCTGGGGAGTGTTCCCGCGCAGGCTCCATCGGTACTGACGATACCCATATGTGAAGACTCATTCCTGCTTGTTCCTGGAGATCATAAGATATGCCATACTGGGTCAGAGCAAGGTCCATCAAGCCCAGTATCCTGTTTCCAACAGTGGCCAATCTAGGACATACGTACCTAGCAGTTTCCCCAAAAGACACAGGTTCCGCAATGCTTGTATTGGTTCAAGCACTGATATCCTGGGTCCCTTCTTAATAATGGTTTATGGACCTTTCCTCCAGGAACTTGTCCAAACCTTTTTAAAACCCAGCTACACTAACAGCCTTTATTACATCCTTCGGTAACAAATTCCAGAGTTTGATTACACGTTGAGTGAAAAAATATTTTCTTTTATTAGTCTTAAATAGTTTACCCTGTAGCTTCATTGCATGTCCCCTAGTCTTTCTATATTCAGAAAACGTAAACAATTGATCTACATTTACCCGTTCCACTCCGTTCATTAATTTATAGACTTCTATCATATCTCCCCTCAGCCGTCTCTTTTCCAGGTTAAAGAGCCCTAACCTTTTTAGCCTTTCTTCATAGAAGTATCCTTCCATCCCCTTTACCATTTTGGTGGCTCTTCTCTGAACCTTTTCTAATAATGCTATATCCTTTTTAAGATACGGCGACCAGAATTGCACACAATATTCAAGGTGCGGTCTCACCATGGAACAATATAGAGGCATTATAATATCTTTTGTTTTATTTTCCATTCCTTTCCTTATGATACCTAGCATTCTATTTGCTCTCTTGGCTGCCGCTGCACACTGGGCCGAGGGTTTTAACATGTTATCCACAATGACGCCTAAATTTTTTTCCTGGGTGGTGGCTCCTAATGTGGAACCTTGCATCTAGCCCCATGGGATCAGAATCGCGACTAGGCCTGCACATGTAGGCCCAGGACCAGATCTCGGTTGGCCTATACGTATAGGTCTCCACCCAGCTAACTCAGTCAGGGCTCCTAAATGGAGCCACAGCTCCATGGCATCCGGTTGCCATGGCATCTCGTCTCCATTTGGGAGCTGTGATCCCCGGCAGATGATGACTTGCTGCTTTTCCCACAGCTCGACCCCCTATCCAGCCTCCTGCAACTAGGGTCATGCTGCAGGGAATCCTCTGCACCCCCTCCACCCTTCAATGCACCTCAGGCCTGCTATTTCCCCCTGTCTAGGAGACCTTATTCCACTTTCGAGGTGGAATAAGTTACCCATACCTGTCTGCCGGTCCCAGACATAAATGGCCAACAGCTGAATTGGCCCTGTATGTCCAGGACCACAGTCCACCCACAGCCCACCCTGTGTCCACTTCCACGCCGCCCCTTTCCCACCCTCTTCTAGCCTCCCCATACAAACTCCCTGTTCATACGGGGAGGTTAGTCGGAAACGGCGGGGGGGGGGGGGGCAGCGCAAATAGCTGGGCTAGACTTCCCAATAGGATGTCCATCCCTGCTATTTACGGGACAGAATGACCCTGATAGTCTGTGGCTAGTAAGTTACCTGGCTTCTGTACCTCTTTGTTTCTTAGCCCATCTGACGCAGGCAAACTGTATTGCTAAGAAAATAATGCTACTTTAGCTAGTTGGCTAAGAATGTGACTGACTGGGCATAATACAAATCTCATTTCCTTACTGACCAAGTGTCTGAGTCTGATCTGAGTAATATGAAGTCTCCAACTTATCTTTGGGGTACAACACAGAAGCCTTAGTCCACCAAAATCCCAAAGATATTGGTGACCCTGACATGATGATATCACGGCTGATGATGTCATAAAAAGCGAAAATGTTAATCAGAGAAAAAGTGAACGGCTGGTTCACTGGTCTGCTGGACAGATGGAGCGGTGAAAGAAATAGAATTCCTGCAGAAGACTTCAAGTGGTGAAGTAAAATTTACTTCTAAACTTACAGTGTTAGGTCTGATAAGTTTTAGTAGTATTAGTAATAGTAGGAATAATAGAGATAGCATGTTTAAGCGTAAGGATAAAGATATGGAAGCAAGCAGATCTTTGCAAATCCAACTAGAATTAGCAGATAAGATCAGTCTATTGCAGCTGGTCTGTGCTGAATATCCATTATTGGCAAAAAGCATTTCTGTGTTCTCTGTGAAGTGGACAAAATTGTCCAAACAGAATGCCGAAATTAGCTGGCCAGCACAAGAGTCCCTGTCCAAAGAAAAAAATGGCTGAGCTGAGAAAATACATTGAAACCTGCAGCCTCCATTTAATAGTGACTTTACATAAAATTAAAGCAGATGATCCATTACAAGCATTCCAGCTTAACGAAAACTACCCAGACCAGATACCTAAATTGCTCAGTTCAAATGAAATCTCGTTAGAGCAGTTAGGATTGTTACCCCTGCATTCTATGCCAGATAGTTCTGAAACTTGGTTTACTGATGACTCAAGTAAAGAGTTTAAATCAGGTTTTGCAGCTATCCATCTCCAGCCAGATTCTCAAAATGTATTATTAGCCTCTTTGCAGTTTACATTGGCACCTGAGTATAGTGCACAGTTAGCAGAATTAGCTGCTGTTTTGGAAGTTCTCAGACAGAACCAAAATAGTTTTATTATTTTATACATGGATTCACATTGGGCCTGATTCTGTTCTGGACATGCCGCCCTCTGTACGTGCCAGCCCTCGGAACTGGGCACCGGCCCTCTGGATGTGCCGGCTCTCGGAACCAGATGCATAGAGTTAGCCAGGATTTGGATCCCACAGGGCACGTCTAGCCCTGTGGGATCAAAATTGCGTCCAGGCCTGTATCTGCAGGCCAGGGCCCCGATTCTGGTCGGGCTGCACATACAGGCTTTTCTTGGATAACTCAGTCAGGGCTCCTGAATGGAGATGCAGCACCATGGCGTCCGGTTGCCATGACACCGTGACTCCATTCAGGACCCATAATCACCGGCTGCCATACAAAACTCTTCATTCCCCGCAGCCCAACCCCCGATCTAGCCTCCCAAGGGTTGGGCTGTGGAGAATCCCTCTACCCCCTCCTAACTCTTCTGATGTCCGGACCTGCCGTCCCTGCTGACTAGGCAAACTTATTCCACCTAAGAGGTGGAATAAGTACCCTGTACAGTCTACTGGCCACAGATGTACCGGGCCGACATTGGAATCGGACCTGTACATCCAGGGCCACCGACTACCCACTGCCCGCCCTAACTCCATTCCCGCACCACCCCCTCTCCCGCCCCCATCTAACCTCCCCGTAAAACATGCGGGGAAGTTAATCAGGGTCTGAAGAGGGGCCGAATAGTCATCTGGAGATATTAGAAGATATCTTTGACATATTGTTAGAAAGAGCAGAAAGAAAAATCTACCTGTCTATGAGATTCCAGCTCATAGGGGGGTTAATTCATGGGAGCACTTTGGTAATTCTCTAGCAGATAAACTGTCTCAGGAGGTTACTGAGTCTACGCAGAATACAGCTAATGTAAATGTTGTGCAAACTAGAACCACTTCCGCTCAATCCTACGTCTCTAAATTTACTGCTCTGTGTGAGATTCACAAGCTCATGCATTACAATTTGAATTGGAATCCTGGAATACTGTGGGCTGTAAGGAAACCAAGGGAATCTGGGTACATCCCTCCATTAAAATAAGTTTACCAGAAAGCATGATCACCTCTTTAGCAACCAAATCACATTACCCTAATCATTTAGGAGTTAATGCCATTCTTGATCAGTTATCTGAGAACTTTTGGGCAATAGAAATGAAGAAGAAAATTCAATTAGTAATTACTGCATGCCAAATCTGTTTTACTTAAGTACCCCGTAAAAATGTACTGGTATCGAAAGGAGCTTGGTCTCGCCCACAGGGGCCTGCCCTTATGTGGCATCTGGATTTCACGAATATGCAAAAGAGAGTTAATGGTTTCCGGTTTCTACTTGTTTTTGTCTGTCCTTATTCACAATGGGTTGAAGCTGTCCCCTGCAGGAAGGAAACCACAAATGAAGTTGTAAAAACATTGCTAGCACATATTATACCCCAATTTGGTTTTCCAGCACAATTATTTTCTGACAATGGTTCACACTTTAGAAATCAATTAACTAAAGCTATAGCTCAATGCTCTGAAATTTAATGGAAATTTGTATGTGCTTACTCTTCCATTTCTAAAGGATTAGCTGAAAGTACTACTACTACTACTACTACTACTACTACTACTGTGATGAGGAAGCTGCCCAGAACCCAGAGAATAGTGATAAAGGAAGGGAATTTACCCTAATCAAGGGACCTGTTTTGCCAGGTCACAGGAAAAAAACTCCATATTTACTTAAAAGACAGGTTATTCCAGGCTTCAGTGGCCTGCAGAGAGCCTCTAGTGGAGATGAGGTGCAGCACTTTAAGCCAGGATTGAAAAACCCTTACGCCACTCCTAATTACTCAGCTGCCAGGAGAGACTTTGATCAGCAACACCTGAGGTTTGCAAGGGAGGGGTTGGAAACTGGGGACTTTAAAACTAGAACAGAATATGCAGAGAGAGGACAAGGAAGGCCTGGCAGAGAAGGAAGACCTGGAAGACAAGGAAGGCCTGGCAGAGAAGGAAGACCTGGAAGGGACGAGAGAAGCCTGGAAGACAAGGGAAGCTTAAGCCTAGACGAGGAGGAGAGCGAGGAGGAAATCCTGAGAGGAGGCTTGAAGGCAAGCATGACAGCAAGGAAAGAGGAGCTCTGTGAGGTTCAGGTTCTTGGAGAGATTCCTGGGAGAAGCCAGCTTCAAGGGATTGGGGAAATCCAAAGGCTTAAGAACATAAGATATGCCATACTGGGTCAGACCAAGGTCCATCAAGCCCAGTATTCTGTTTCCAACAGTGGCCAATCTAGGTCATATGTACCTAGCAGTTTCCCCAAGGGACACAGGTGCCACAATGTTTGTATTGGTTCAAGCATTGATATCCTGGGTCCCTTCTTAATAATGGTTTATGGACCTTTCGTCCAGGAACTTGTCCAAACCTTTTTTGAGCCCAGCTACACTAACAGCCTTTACTACATCCTCCGGTAACAAATTCCAGAGTTTGATTACACGTTGAGTGAAAAAATATTTTCTTTAATTAATCTTAAATAGTTTACCCTGTAGCTTCATTGCATGACACCTAGTCTTTCTATATTCTGATAAGGTAAACAATCGATCTACGTTTACCCGTTCCACTTTGTTCATTAATTTATAGACTTCTATCATATCTCCCATCAGCCGTCTCTTTTCCAGGTTAAAGAGCCCTAACCTTTTTAGCCTTTCTTCATAGGAGTATCCTTCCATCCCCTTTACCATTTTGGTGGCTCTTCTCTGAACCTTTTCTAAAATCGATATATCCTTTTTAAGATACGGCGACCAGAATTGCACACAATGTTCAAGGTGCGGTCTCACCATGGAACGATATAGAGGCATTATAATATCTTTTGTTTTATTTTCCATTTATTTCCTTATCATACCTAGCATTCTATTTGCTCTCTTGGCTGCTGCTGCACACTGGGCCGAGGGTTTTAACATGGTATCCACAATGACGCCTAAATCTTTTTCCTGGGTGGTAGTTCCTAATATGGAACCTTACATCATGTAACCATAGTTTGGGTTGTTCTTCCCTAGGTGCATAACCTTGCACTTGTCCACATTAAATTTCATCTGCCATTTTGATGCCCAGTCTTCCAATTTATCAAGATCCTCTTGCAATTTTCCACAGTCCTCTTGGGTTTTAACAACTTTAAATAGTTTTGTGTCATCTGCAAATTTGATAACCTCACTCGTTATTCCACTTTCCAGGTCATTTATGAATATGTCAAAAAGCAGCGGACCCAGCACAGATCCCTGGGGTACACCACTATTCACTTTTCTCCATTGGGAAAATTGGCCATTTAGCCCTACCCTCTGCTTTCTATGTTTTAACCAGTTCCTGATCCACAATAGTACACTGCCTCCTATCCCATGACTCTTTAGTTTTGCCAAACGTCTCTCATGAGGGACCTTGTCAAAGGCTTTCTGAAAGTACAGATACACAATATCAACCGACTCACCTTTGTCCACCTGATTATTCACTCCTTCAAAAAAACATAACAGATTAGTAAGACAAGATCTTCCTTGTCTAAAGCCATGTTGGCTGTCTCCCATTAGGTCATGACTATCTACATGCTGAGTAATTTTATTCTTTATGATGGTTTCTACCATTTTTCCCAGTACTGACGTCAGGCTCACCGGTCCGTAGTTTCCCGGATCACCCCTGGAACTCTTTTTAAAAATTGGTGTTACATTGGCGATCCTCCAATCTTCAGGTATTAGAGATGATTTTAATGATAGGTCACAGATTACTAATAGCAGGTCTGCAATCTCATATTTCAGTTCTTTCAACACCCTTGGATGTATACCATCCAGCCCAGGTGATTTGCTACTCTTCAGTTTATCTAATAGTTGTAATACATCTTCCCGATGTATCGATATTTCCTTCAATTCTTCCGCAACTTTAAATACCACTTCAGTCATGGGTAACATCCCTACATCTTCCTCATTAAAGACCGAAGCAAAGAATTCATTCAGTCTCTCCGCTATCGCCTTGTCGCCTCTTAGTGCTCCTTTAACCCCTTTATCATCTAATGGACCAACTGACTCTCTCACAGGTTTTTTGCTACGAATGTACTTGAAAAGGTCTTTACTTCGCGTTTTTGTTTCCGCAGCAAGCTTCTTCTCAAATTCTCCCTTTGCCTGCCTTATCAATGCCTTGCATTTGACTTGCCAGTGCTTGTGCTGTTTCCAGGTTTCGTCGTTTGGCTCTTTTTTCCATTTCCTGAAAGATGTTTTTTTGGCAACAACAGCCTCTCTGACCTCACCTTTAAACCATGCTGGCAGTTTTTTGGACTTTCTTCCAATTTTCTTAAAGCGTGGAATACAGCTGGTCTGGGCTTCAAAGACAGTATTTTTCAACAACAGCCAAGCTTGATGTATGTCTTTAACCATTGCAACCGCTCCTTTTAGTTTTTTCTTAACTGTTTTCGTCATTTTATCATAGTCTCCCTTTCGAAAGTTAAAAGGTAGTACTGTGGATTTCCTTACTATCCCTCCTCCACTAATTAAATCAAAGGCGATCATGCTATGATCACTATTGCCAAGTGGCCCCAACAACCTTATCTCTTGCACTAGATCTGGTGGTCCACTAAGGACTAGGTCTAATATGGCTTCCCCTCTGGTCGGTTCATGAACCAGCTGCTCCAAGAAGCAGTCATTTATTTCATCTAGGAACTTTATCTCCCTAGCATGTCCTGACGTGACACTGACCCAGTCGATACCGGGGTAGTTGAAATCACCCATTATTATTACTGCGCTGTAACGTTTGTTAGCTTCCTTGATTTATTTGAACATTTCATCATCCATTTGGTCATTCTGGCCAGGCGGTCGATAGTACACCCCGACTGCCATCGCCTTCCCCCTTTTACATGGAATTTCAATCCATATAGATTCTACAGCAGATTTTGTTTCCTGCAAAACTTTAATCCTTTCTGACTCAATGCCCTCTCTAACATAGAAAGCAACCCCTCCACCAATTTGATCAGCTCTATCATTACGATATAGTTTGTACCCATGTATCACAGTGTCCCACTGGTTGTCCTCCTTCCACCGTGTCTCTGATATTCTAATCATATCTAACCTTTCATTTAGTGCTATATATTCTAACTCTCACATCTTATTTTTTAGACTTCTAGCATTTGCATACAAGCATTTTAGAGAATGTATTTTATTCATATTAATTTGGCTATTGTTAGACATGGGTAATTTGGGATCTTTAAGCTCTGTCTGCTCCATACTTGAGGGCATTTGGGCTAGTTTACTCTTTTGTGGAACCTCTCTGCTTTTGGTAGTATCCTTCAAAGATACATTTTTCCGAACCATCCGCTCTTGGGCGACTGTCGGCTTTCCCCTAATATCTAGTTTAAAAGCTGCTCTATCTCCTTTTTAAAGGTTAATACCAGCAGCCTGGTTCCATCCCGGTTAAGGTGAAGCCCATCCCTTTGGAAGAGCCCCTCCTTTCTCCAGAATGTTCCCCAGTTCCTAACAAATCCATAACCCTCATCTCTGCACCATTGTCTCATCCACGCATTGAGACTCCGGAGCTCTGCCTGCCTTTTGGGTCCTGCGCGTGGAACAGGAAGCATTTCGGAGAACTTCAGCTGGGAACCCTAAGAAGAGGTATGGAGCAGATGCCCTGAGGTCCAGGAATATAGACTGGAGGACAGGATATAAAAGCTCCAATGCATACTGGCCAGAATATTTGAGAGGACAGTCTAATGCCATCTTTAACCCAGGTATGAACTATGAACGTTTGTCTAACCTAAAGCAAGGCAAAGTGTTTAGACACAGTTTCTGTCCTAATGAAGGTCAGTTAGTAAAGCCCTCTGATCCATCTCGATATTTCACTCCTTCTATGCAAATAGAAGAACAAGCTATACTTACAGAGGAGGATGATAATTTCATGGACTGTTCTTTATGCAAGGTTGCTAGCACAGAGAAATCCAGAAAGTGGGATCAAACATCAAAAGGGAAACGTTCTAGTAACTGGCACTAGAGGTTTGTGTAAATACTTGTGCAGAGAAGGAAAAGAGCTGTTGATTGGAGCTTGTTAGCCAGCTGGTAGCAGAGCAGCACACAGCTCAGGCTATGCACACGTTGGATACTGCCACAAGGTGTCGTGACACAAAGATTGCGCGCCACTATGTAGCACTATAAAGAACAATAAGACCTGAGTGAAGGGTAATAAAAGGCTTTATTCCCCGTTATAATGCATGGGTTCAAATTAGAGATACGTTGCTTAACAAAATAGTCCTTTGTTTCAAAAGGTGCCAAGGCTCTCTGGCTTGAGAACTGTTGCTTCACAGTTTATAGCAGGTTTTTCTTAAAGGTAATATTCTTCACAATAAACAACCAAAAGTATATTTACATTCATTCTTCGTTACAGCAGACACACTTGGGAGCGTAGGCCGTGCACCAATCGCACTCCATGTCCTCCGGCAAAGATGAGGGAATGGTATGGGGGAAATCCACCTCCATCATATCCTCTTCCTCATATTGGGTCAAAGGGGTTTCACTATCCCTGTCTATGTTAGCCTGACAATCTTCAGCATGGGAGTTTTGCTTTAGGTACGCAGGAACTCTTATGGCTGGTGGTAAATTAGAATACCAATCTTTATTCAGGTTGTTTTTAGAGAGAAGCTTTCTTTGCGGGCAGCTTCCAGCAGTGCAGTGCTTAGGGTTAAACCTTACTGTTTCAAACCTTGGCTCATGGAGTAAAAACCTCTTTTGTTTATACAACTGTTTTTCCTTCTGACTGGGTAAAACTGAGCAGTGCTTTTCTGGAGATAAACTCCTTACAGAACCTTCCCCTCTGGTTCTTAGCTTCCTTCTCCTTGTATCATAAACAGGCAGAGTAAAAGAACTAGGCGTGGCACCGCCTCTTACCTTGGAGCACCTTCTACCAAACTCTCCTTGCCCAATAGGCTTAGTTTGGATTCTATGGCTTCCCACCTCGTGTGGTCTGTTTCTGTTCCAACTTCCAGCTTGGCCTCTTTCACAGCAAACAGGTTTGTACCTCTGATAACTTCTAGGCTTTACTGTTGGTTCAGCTCCGGTTCCAGTTCCTTCCTTTCTCAGCTCCTGCTGTTGTTCCCACTGCTTATTTGTCCATGGCTTTCTTTGCAACTGCTGCCATCTCCATTGCTGTGTCTTTCGGTTCTGCTCCTGCCTTTGCCTCTCCTTCTCCTCCTGCCCTCCAAGAGCGTTCTGCTCTGGTTTATCAAGAGAACCTTTGTTACTGACTTCCTGGTTCTCTGTCAGCTGCAGGTCATTACTGTGATTAGATTCACTAGGATCAGTATGTCTGCTCCCGCTCCCTCTATGTATGCCAGGAGGTAACTGCACCTCTAGTTCCTCTAAATCAGGATTTCTTTTCATAAAATCAGCTTTATTAGTGCCCGCATCATGACACATCCCCCCTCTTAAAATATTACGGGCTGAATGACCGCCATTACAGCACGTAATCTTAGAGCTCGGTTGTGTTGAGGAAAATAAGGCGTGTGTCTCATTCCATCGCCTAAGGATATTTATGTGATAGACCTGTTCATGCCCTTTTTCATCCCTAATCAAATAGGATGCTGTACCTCGTGGTTGGGCCACTACATAAGGTCCTTTCCATCTGGCTTCAAATTTTGGAGTGGTGCCAGATACTAATACGATCACTTTTTCGCCTACAGTTAAGTGTCTAGGCTTGGTATTCCTATCATAATAATGTTTCTGCCTTTTTTGATTGGACTTCAGTTGTCCCTCGGCGAAACGTGAAGTTTTCCTTAATCGTGTTCTTAATCTTCTCAAGAATTGTGGGATCCCGATTTCTTTTTCTTCGGGCTCCACCCATTGCTCCTTCAGAATATCGAGCACTCCCCTGGGCGATCGCCCATACATTAGCTCATAAGGCGATGTGCCTAATGAAGCTTGTGTTCTTTCTCTGCAGGCATACAAAATAAACGGCAACATTGTGTCCCATTCTTCCATCTCTCCATCTAGCGCTCGCCGTAACATTTGTTTGATGGTCTGGTTTGTCCTCTCCACCAAACCATTGCATTGGGGGTGATATGCAGAGGTCTTGAGATGCCTGATGCCAAAGGCATCCCACACTTGGGCTAGATATTTGGACAAAAAGTTTGTTCCGCGGTCCGTTAACACTTCCTGAGGGAAGCCTACCTCACAGAATAGTTTTATAAGTTCGCCGGCAATGGACCTGGCTGATATGTTTCTCAGGGGTACAGCCCAAGGGAAACGAGTTGCTTGGTCAACAATGACCAATATATATTGGAACCCTCTCGGAGTCCTTAAAAGGGGGCCAACTATGTCCATAGCTATCCTTTTAATTGGCTCCGTGATCACGGGCATTGGTAGTAACGGCACTCCAGCCGGTTTTATGGCGGTCACCCTTTGACAGGAGGCGCAGGATTCGCAAAAACGTGCGACCTCCCTAAAAATTCCTGGCCAATAAAACCTGGCCAGTATCTGGTCAAGGGTCCCTTGTATCCCTTTGTGACCGCTCGTTGGATGATCGTGACCTATCCTTAGTACTGCTGCCCTGAAGGTATTTGGGACCACCAACTGTTTCCGAACATTCCCAGTCCGTGGGTCGGTACTCTCCCGGTACAAAAGTCCTTCCTCCTTTATGAAGCGAGGAAACTCATTCCTTTTTGTTGCAGCATATTCAAATGCGCGTGCTAGCGCAGGGTCCTGTCTTTGCTCTGCAGCAAATGAAGGGAACTTTTCTACTAGTTCCGCGGGGATCCATGGTAATTCTTCACCGGCTTCTAGACCGGTTCGGCCTCGGGCGCGTCCCTTCTTCTCCTTTCGCTTTTGTGCCCTAGTCTTTCTATCCCTATCTGAAGGAACATTGACCAAGTCATCATGGGATGGGAGATCGATTACGGTTTCCTCCCTAGAACAGGAGGGTTTTTCGGCCGCACTCGTCTGACCACGAGTGGAGACGAAAGCCTCTACTGGGTTTAAACCTTTTTCCAGGCCCTTTTTCAAATTGGGGCCAGTCCCTACCGAGAACTAGCTCTTTGGGCAATTTTGGGAGTACTGCTACGAGCATATTTTTCTCTATTCCCAGACCTTTGACCATGAGTTTGTACACCGGGTACAAGGTAGCAGCGCCATGTACGCACTTAATCCTTACATGGGCTTCTGGACGGTCTGGGGCGGACGCAGCTTGCTCTTGAATGGTAGACCAGAGCTTACGCGATATCATCGTCTGGTCCGCACCAGAGTCCAGCAAGGCTTTTGCAGCTACCCCTTGCACCGTGACATCAAGTACAAAACCCTCTGACAATAGATTATTATTCTCTCCCATGAGAGCAGTACGCATCCTACATTCTTTCATGACATGCCCTATTCTACCGCAGTTAAAACATCTTTTGACAAGACTTTTCTCTGTCTTTTTATCATATTTCATACTAGATGTTTTAGCCTGATAGAGACTTCCTGAGACTGGGTTGAACGTCGCTATGGCAGTCTTATCTACCCCCTCCCTAGGCTGAGTAATTAATTCGGCCTCTAAATACCTCTCGGTTAAGGCAACTGCCTCCATAGTTGAGCGACAATTCTGGAGAATAAGGAAGCTCTTAATGCTAGCAGGTACTGCAGTCATGAATTGCTCTAAAACAATCATATCCATCAATGTATCAATGGATCTCTCACTGGGCCTTAGCCACATCTCAGCCAAGCGCCTCAGGCGGTGACCCAACGACTTAGGTGTTTCACTACCTCAAGTTGCGCTGCTCGCAGCCTACGATTATAGGTAAGTGGGGTTAAGCCGAGGCGTTCCCTGATGGCTTTCGTCACTTCTCTATAATTCGTAGCCAATGCAGCAGGCATTGCCCTGTAGGCTGACAGTGCCTCTCCCGTCAGGGACACTGCCAGTCGGATGGACCATTGGTCCTCTGGCCAACCCACTGAAAGGGCTATCCTTTCGAAGGCCTCCAGAAATTCATCTGGATCATCTTTCTCCCCCAGCTTCCCAAAAGTCAGAGCCTCACATGATCCCAGTCCTACCAGACCATGGCTCAGTCCTGAGCTCTGTTTTTTGAGTCCAGCTGGTGCTTCTTGCGTCTTGGCTTGATGACTCATCCAGGTCTCCAACATCCGCAAGACTGGCTTTTGCTGCTCCTGCATCGCCAGGACAGCACGCTCCTGCGTCTGCGTAGCCTGTTCAGCTTGCCTGCTGAATTGGGAGGCCATCCAGTCCAATATTTTGCGTTGCTCCATGGCGAAATCCGCTGTAAAAGAAACAAACAAAAAAAAACAAGTGTGGCTGTACACACAGACAGGCCTAACACTTCCTGGTGTTTTTTTTTTTTTTTCTTCAAATTCTCTTTCTACTGCCAAACCACTTGTATCCCCACAAGTTAGGCCTTTCTACCCATTACCTGGTAGAAGTGTAGACTCAGGCTCTCAGCAACGGGGGTGCGACTCCTCGTCGTAGCACGTTCCAGGAACTCGCCTTCCGCTCCGGAATTCTGCTGCTGTCCGGTCCACGTTTTTGGGTTTTTCAATCCGATCCACTTTTCTTCCGAAATCCAGTCCGGGTTTTCTTTTTCTGGAACTCCGGTCCAGGTTTTGTGTGACTCCGGTCCGCTTTTCTAATAATCCGGTTCGGGTTTTCTTTGACTCCGATCTGCTTTTTTCTCTGGAGTCCGGTCCGGGTTTTTCTTTTTTTCCAGTTGAACAATGGCAAATTTTGTTTCAATAGTTCTTACTGTATCTCTTATGCAGAATCCTTAAAACTATGCCATTTATGCCACAAGGTGTCGTGACACAAAGATTGCGCGCCACTATGTAGCGCTATAAAGAACAATAAGACCTGAGTGAAGGGTAATAAAAGGCTTTATTCCCCGTTATAATGCATGGGTTCAAATTAGAGATACGTTGCTTAACAAAATAGTCCTTTGTTTCAAAAGGTGCCAAGGCTCTCTGGCTTGAGAACTGTTGCTTCACAGTTTATAGCAGGTTTTTCTTAAAGGTAATATTCTTCACAATAAACAACCAAAAGTATATTTACATTCATTCTTCGTTACAGCAGACACACTTGGGAGCGTAGGCCGTGCACCAATCGCACTCCATGTCCTCCGGCAAAGATGAGGGAATGGTATGGGGGAAATCCACCTCCATCATATCCTCTTCCTCATATTGGGTCAAAGGGGTTTCACTATCCCTGTCTATGTTAGCCTGACAATCTTCAGCATGGGAGTTTTGCTTTAGGTACGCAGGAACTCTTATGGCTGGTGGTAAATTAGAATACCAATCTTTATTCAGGTTGTTTTTAGAGAGAAGCTTTCTTTGCGGGCGGCTTCCAGCAGTGCAGTGCTTAGGGTTAAACCTTACTGTTTCAAACCTTGGCTCATGGAGTAAAAACCTCTGTTGTTTATACAACTGTTTTTCCTTCTGACTGGGTAAAACTGAGCAGTGCTTTTCTGGAGATAAACTCCTTACAGAACCTTCCCCTCTGGTTCTTAGCTTCCTTCTCCTTGTATCATAAACAGGCAGAGTAAAAGAACTAGGCATGGCACCGCCTCTTACCTTGGAGCACCTTCTACCAAACTCTCCTTGCCCAATAGGCTTAGTTTGGATTCTATGGCTTCCCACCTCGTGTGGTCTGTTTCTGTTCCAACTTCCAGCTTGGCCTCTTTCACAGCAAACAGGTTTGTACCTCTGATAACTTCTAGGCTTTACTGTTGGTTCAGCTTCTAGTTCAGCTCCGGTTCCAGTTCCTTCCTTTCTCAGCTCCTGCTGTTGTTCCCACTGCTTATTTGTCCATGGCTTTCTTTGCAACTGCTGCCATCTCCATTGCTGTGTCTTTCGGTTCTGCTCCTGCCTTTGCCTCTCCTTCTCCTCCTGCCTTTGCCTCTCCTTCTCCTCCTGCCCTCCAAGAGCGTTCTGCTCTGGTTTATAAAGAGAACCTTTGTTACTGACTTCCTGGTTCTCTGTCAGCTGCAGGTCATTACTGTGATTAGATTCACTAGGATCAGTATGTCTGCTCCCGCTCCCTCTATGTGTGCCAGGAGGTAACTGCACCTCTAGTTCCTCTAAATCAGGATTTCTTTTCATAAAATCAGCTTTATTAGTGCCCGCATCATGACAATACAAAGTGCTTTGAATGGGAAAAGAAAAGCTGTTTTTGTTTTGTGAAGAAGCTTTTACTTTTGTTGGTTTCCTTTAAGGCAGCACGGCTGAGCAGCTTTGTCAGCAGTGGCTGAGAGAGAGACTTTCTGTTGTTAATGGACTTTACAAGCTACTTGCTTTACCTTTCAGTTGTATTATTATTTTGAATATAAAATCCTGGAAAATACATCCTAAGGTGTTACCAAGTAGAATCTGCGTGCATCTGGATTTACCTCATAAATAAATATTCTGTTACTGCCTTACACTCGAGCCAACTACATTGTCTTTATTTACCTCAAAGGCAAGCACCGCATGACTGGACTACCAGTACCATAATCCTTTGCAAGATAGCCAGTCTGGAACATTGCTTAATTGAGGAACTCTATCTAACAAGCACGCCCCTCCATACACATGTAAGGGGCTATGGGCGTGACACTACTACTATTCAGCACTTATATAGCGCCACGCATGCAGTGCTGTACAGACATACATACAAGAGATAGTCCCTGCTCGTCAGATTCCTGCTCATTTGAGCTTATAATCTAGTTGAGACAATACAGAGCATTAGTTCATTTGGTGCAAAACACAATATACAGAGCATTAGTCAATTTGGTGCAAAACACAATATGGTCTTTATAATTCGGTCATGAAAATTGATGGGAGTCAGGTTAAGATAAAGAATAGAAGTCAGGATCTGAAAGTGACAGTGAAGAGGTGGGTCTTCAACTTGGATTTGAAGAGGGCCAGGGAGGGTGCTTGGCGTATGGACACAGGTAGGCTGTTCCAGGCGTAAGGTGCAGCAAGGTGAAAGGAGTGAAGTCGGGAGTTAGCGGTGCGAGTGAAAGGCCTAGATAGAAGTAATTTGTTAGAGGAGCGAAAGACTAACCTTAGGAAAATTCTGGCTAGCCACACTGCTATGAATTGGTATAAAGCTTTGCCTCTGTGTCTTTACAGTCTTAGAAGCACCTCTACAAAACAGCTTGGTCTAATGTGTCATGAGATTCTGACAGGAAGAATCCGACATCCATGGCTCGAGTCTAACCACCCTCCAGTACCTGACACCTACCAAGCCTATTTTACTGCCCTCACTCAAATTGCCCATCTTCTACAGAGCAGCTTAACTAATCAAACTCAGACAGCTCTCCCAGTTTCAAGTTCATTTTGGACAACCAGTTTATCAGTGTTCCCAATCCAGATCTTCCTGGACATTGCCTTTATATAATGGCCCCCATATTGTTACTGCTGTAACACCTACGGCTGTACAACTGGACAGTTTACCTGGCTGGGTGCACTTGAGAAACATTTTTCCAGCTCCTACCATACTTGATCATCCTCAAAACAATGACTATCCCCATACCTGAGACTGTACCTAAAAGAAAATGCATTTCTATTTGCACTGCTCCCATTGTTTTAACTTGTGTTATTTTGCTATGCTTTGTAATTTTCATATTGCACTTGTTCTTTCCTATGCACTTTTCCTCTTTGTCTTTGTACAGGCACACTCGTTCACTCCCAGATTTAGGGATATGTCCTGTAAATTACATCAGTAATTGGGAATCTATGGTTATGAATTATCTTATCATGAACCAACTGACACCTAATGGATACAGTCTGGACAACTGCTCCCGAGCTCATGCCAGAGGAGGAGGAGTAGCCATCACTGCGAAATCAGACCTCCACCTCGGAAACCACGCATCAGAAACAACCAATGAAGCAGACATACTCACTCTCACCAACAAACACCTCTCCATATGCCTAATCTACCGAGCACCCACTGCACATACTGATCTATCAGACATACTAAAACATGTATCGGAGAGTACCACCACCACCAAAGAACAACTAATCCTCGGAGACTTCAACCTCCCCTCACTGCAAGATAAACATGCGGAAGCCTTCATCAGTTCTATGGAAGCAATGGACCTGACTCAGATCATACATGAACCAACACACAAAAAAGGGAATGCTCTTGACCTGATATTCCTGAACTCCCAAAGTGCCATCTCATGCAAGAACCCTAAGATCACATGCGTACCATGGTCTGACCACCAACTCATTAACCTTACCTACAACTACCGGCACACAAATGTCAAAGAGACCAATCATCTTGCAAGGAGATTTAAGCCATTTAACATAGAGGACTTCCTAGCACAAATATTACCTAAACTCCAAACAAACTCCTCCAAAATTGAAGACCTGATCAACATCTGGAATACTGCAATCTCTTCTGCATCATGTACAACGACAAACAGCACCAAAACCAGAGATACTACAACCCCCGACTACGGAGACTAAAGACCCAACTCAGGAGAACCGAGAGAAAATGGAGAAAGACCAAAAAAGAAGCCGACAAAGCAAAATACATGAATGAACTAGATACTTACCGCACAGAAACAGATAAAGCAAAAAGGACCTACCACTCAAAAATCATAAATACTTCAATAAACAGACCACGTGAGCTCTTTGAGATTGTCAAGAAGCTAACAAAGGCACCCAACCACTCCAACCAGCTCTCGAACATCCCACCGGAACTACTAGCACGCCAATATAAAACAGCTCCAACAACCACCCAAACCACAATCGAATGCAATGACAACGACCACAACCTACCCTACTACTAAAGGCACAGACTGGAGTACAATAGAAACAGTCACCAAAGAAAAGATAGAATCCACTATCTCCTGCCTAAACACCGATGCCTCTCCATTAGATCCCTGCCCTGTGGAATGGATAAAGAAATCTAAAGAGGACATAAGCACAGCCCTAACCCACATTGTCAACGAATCTCTCAAACAAGGACACATGCCAGACATTCTCAAAACCTCCGTCATTCGCCCAACGCTAAAAAAAACCACAACCTGGACCCCCTCGACCCCACCTTCTTCAGGCCAATAGCAAGTCTCCCATTCACTGCCATAGTCATCGAGAAGATAGTTCAACAGCAGCTCCAAGACCACCTGGATACCAACAACTTTCTGGACCCACAACATCATGGATTCTGCCCATTGCATGGAGTTGTGACCCTCATGATATCACTACTGAACACCCTAATCAAAGGTATGCAGACCAAACACTCTGGATATGCTATGATCTTCCTAGACATATCCACAGCTTTTGACACCATCTCCCACAACACCCTCCTACACAGACTACAGGAAATTGGCATCAAGGACATTGTGCTACAATGGTTCGGCTCCTACCTGACTAATAGACAACAACTGATCCGCACAAGCATGGCAACCTCCCCCCCCCCACCACCACTTTCGACAGCACCAAGGAGTACCCCAGGGCTACACACTATCCGCCATGCTCTTCAATATCTACCTGCAGCCACTCTGCTCGATAATACGCACTCATAACATCAACTACCATATCTACACAGACGACATAATGCTTTATGGACCCATCACTCACCTGTCAGACTGCTTCATTGAGGTCTCCAGCTGGCAACAAGAGAACAACCTATCCATCAACATAAAAAAAAACAGAAGTCCTCATGGTGACCAAGGACCCTAACTTCACCCTGTCACCACACCTCATCTTGGGAACCACCCAAATACAAATTCAACCCCACATAAAATATTTGGGAATCATCATTGATCAAGCGCTTACATTTAATCAACAGATTAAAAAGACTACCAGAACAATATTCCACAAAGCAAAGACGGTACAATGGCTCAGACCACTCATCGACCCATAGGACTTCAGAACAGTCATGCAGGCTATGACGCTCCCCCACCTGGACTACTGTAATGCAATTTATCAAGGACTACCCACCACCAACACCAACCCCCTACAAACTGCCTTATACACCACCGCAAGAATCATCCAGAAAGCAAAAAAACATGATCACATCACCCCAGTCCTGAGAGAACTTCACAACCTGCCCCTCAAAGCAAGGATTAAATACAAATCTCTCCTAATCATCCATAAAGCCCTCCATCAAACGCAATCTTCTCAACTCCAGACTCTACTACCCCATCCTACCCTCAACAGACCAACCTGACAGATTGCCAGCAACACTCTCACTATCCCCCACGAATGAACTAAGTTCAATCAACAAACCTCTAAGAGAGCATTCGAACTGTACGCACCCTCCCTCTGGAACTCCCTTCTGAGCCAGATCCGAAGCAACAGAGAGATCTCCACATTCTGGAAATAGTTAAAAACCATCCTATTTCATGAATATCTTGGACCTGAAACAGACATCTCTCACTGACTGCACATCCAGATCTTCTGACCTAACCCCTCTGCTACCAACTAAGAGACTTATGTCAACTGTCTAATTCTGTTACTTTCAATGCTGGCCCTCATGGTGACGCCCCCCCCCCCTTCTCTGTTGAATTTATTATTGCCCCCCCCCCCCCTTTTTTGTTAAACCGCTTTGACCCGGTGAAAAGCGGGATGCAAATGTAGCTAAATAAATAAATCTTAAAGGGTATAATGATATTTCTTGTATTTTTTGTATTAAGGTTCCTATTTCTTCTGAAGAAGCCCCCCTCCTTATTCAATTGAATCCCCAGCAGCCTTAGTCCACCAAAATCCCCAAGACAGGCCAGAATATTCAGAGGAGATGTTGTTTCTGACACCAAGCTTCTTTCTTGGCCCTGAACAACGTAGTGATTATCATCACAGAATAACCTATCCTCCTCAGCCTTGCCTTCTCAAAAGCCAGGCTGTAAGCAAATATGGCACAGGGTCTTCCATCTCTATTGATCCCTGCCAGAGCCAGCGCAACCCACTGTGAAAACTGTGTTCTCGCACAGGGCAGGAGCCTCAGAAGGGCAGCACAGGCAGCACAATGAGCCACCCAAGCCCAGCTGTGAGGCAAGCACGCAGCAGGTGGCACAGTCAACTAGTCCCGGCGGCAGGTAGTGGGCAGCAGACAGGCAGTAAAAATCAGCACGGGGCTTTAAAGCACATGTGCATGCGTCCATGCAGCACATGCACATTCTTCAAAGCCCTGTGCTGATTTTTAAGGACTTTTAGCTAAATGGTCAGCAGCATTTCCAGCACCGTGATCGGCTTTCAGAATAGTGGTCTTGCAGTTTGAGAGATAAGTGTGAAATTCCTGTCCCGTACATCTCTACCATTCAAGGAGTCTATCATGGGGCAGGAAGCTGCTCAATCACAGCAGTCTGAACTCTGAAGGAGCACAATGAGTAAGATGGTTTAATTTAGTTGAGTTTAGTTTATTAAAAATTTGATATACCGCCTAATCAAAGCAATGAGTCGGTTCACAGAATGGCAATAAAATTAAGTTAAAAATTAGAGAGGAAAAGGGACTACAATTAAGATAGGAAAATCATTCACACAGGAAAGAAGGAAACCAAGAGAGAACAGGGGATTAGGGGGAGAGTCAGGCAATTGCAGAGTCAAGGGAAATAGAAAAAGTAATCTGAAACAGGTGAGTCTTTAGGGAAGACTTAAACCGGAGGATTCAAGACAAAGGTCAGTGGGTAAATCATTCCAGCGTTTGGGGGCCAAGAAGTAAAATACAGAGTGCTGAATGGATTCTAATTGAGCCTGAGAAGCAGAGGGAAGGTGAAGGCGATTATGGTGAAGGGACTGAAGAAATGTGTGAAAAGTATGTAGAAAGTTAAGAGAAGCAAGGTAGGAAGGGAGTCTTGAAGGACTACCAAAAGGGACTGCTACTGCTGGAAGAAATCTGCACTTGTACTTACTTCTGGGAAATTCTCTAAATATTGGGGAAAAGGGAATTCTTTGGGTTAAAATTGATAAATCTGTGTATTTCAGAATCTACTCTATTTGTTAACCCAGTTGGGGCCTAGTAGCAGAGAGCTTTTAATTTAAATTTAAAACTCAGTCAGGTCCTAGTATCAGCAGAGAGCTTTTAGTTTAAATCTGGTCCAACAAATTAACCTCAGAAGGCACATAATTAGTTGATTAAGCCTCAACTGTGTACAATCAGTATCACATGATTTATCACATGATCCCTGTATAAATATACCTTTTCTGAAAGGCCCCTGACTCTGCAACATCATTCAGCAGGCAACATGAAGACCAAAGAGCACTCAAAATAGGTCAGAGGCCCAGCTGGAGAAGTGCAGATCAGGTTTGGGTTCTACAAAATATTTCAAATCCTGAATATTTGATGGAGCACCATTCAATTCATTTGAACAAAATGGAAAGGATATGGTGCCACTACAAACCTGAAAAGAGAAGACTGACCAGCAAAACTCACAGATAGGGCAAGGAGGGGACTAAGCAGAGATGCCACAAAGATACCATGGATAACACTGAAGGAGCTGCTAAGATCCACTGTGGAGATGGGAGTATCTGTCCATAGGACAACTTTAAGCCATAGACTCCACAGAGCGGAGCGTTATGGAAGAGTGGCCAGAAAAAAAACATTGCCTAAAGAAGGAAATATGCAAACGCCACACATGTTTTCTTAACAGCATGTGGCGGACCCCCAAACACATGGAAGAAGGTTCTCTGGTCAATGAGACCAAAAATGATCCTTTGGGCCATCATGGGAATTGCCATCTGTGGCGCAAAGCCAACACTTCCCGTCACCCCAAGAATACCATTCCCACAGTGAAACATGGTGGTGGCAGCATCATGCTGTGGGGATGTTTTTCATCGGCAGGGACAGGAAAACTGGACAAGACTGAAGGAATGATGGATGCCACTAAATACAGGGAAATTCTTGAGGAAAAGCTGTTTCAATCTGCCAGAGATTAGAGCACTTTCCAGCAGCACAATGATCCTAAACATACTGCTAATGCTACACTGGAGTGGTTTAAAGGGAAACATTTAAATGTCCTGGAATGGCCTAGTCAAAGCCCACACCTCAATCCAATTGAGAATCTGTGGCAGGACTTAAAGATTGCTGTACATCAATGCAACCCATCTAACTTGAAGGAGTTGCAGCAGTTTTGCCCTGAGGAATGGGTACAAATCCAAGTGTCTAGATGTGCTAAGGTAATAGAGACATATCCCAAGAGACTTGCAGCTCTAATTGCAGCAACAGATGGCTCTACAAATTATTGACTTTAGGGGGAGGGGGGGTAACATATGCACACTCCTGATGTCCATGTTCTTTCTTGTCTGAATTATTTCTTGTGTTTCAATAAAGGATATTTTGCATCTTCAAAGTCATGGGCATGTTATGTATATAACATGGTTCTAACCCCCAAAACCCCACTGGTATTCCAGGTTGTAAATGTGACAAAACAGGACAAAGACCAAGGGGATGAAAACTTTCACAAGGCACTGTAAGCATTAAAAAGTTATATACAAGACATTGATACGGCAGGCAAAGAAAGAATTTGAAAAGAAGCTTGCCATGGAAGCAAAAACACATAATAAAACTTTTTCAAGTACATTCAAAGCGAAAAACCTTTGAGAGTGTCAGATGGAACATTGGATAATAGAGGGGTAAAAGGGGTGTAAAGTGAGGATAAGGCCATAGTGGTGAGACTAAATGAATTCTTTGCTTCAGTCTTTAGAAGACTAGGGAAGTTACCCATGCCTGAAATGGTATATTAAGGTGATGTATCAGAAGAACTGAAAAAAATATTGATAAACCGGGAAGATGTATTACAACTATTTGATAAACTGAAGAGTAGCAAATCACCTGGACCGGATGGTATATATCCAAGGGTGTTGAAAAAACTGAAATATGAATTGCAGACCTATTATTAGTAATCTGTGAACTATCATTTAAATCATCTGTAGTACCGGAAGATTGAAGAATGGCCACTGTAATGACAATTTTTAAAAAGGATTCCAGGGGTGATCTGGGAAATTACAGACCGATGAGCCTGATGTCAGAAACCATTACAAAGTATAGAATTACTAAATATGTAGATATTTATGGTTTAATGGGAGAAAGACAACATGGATTTAGCCAAGGAAAGACTTGTGTTACTAATCTTATAAATGTTAAATAGTAATCTGTTAAATTTTTTTGAAGATGTGAATAAACAGGTGGAGGTCGATTCTGCTTCCCGCATACCTGGCTGCACTGCCTGACCAGAACAGACGGATCCGAGATAGACCCGATTCCACCACCGCGGGGTCCGGACATAGTGGAATCTGGGAGATGCATGTTGGGGCGCTCCTCGAATACTGATGAGATTGGCGTATGGGAAGCTGCACATCCCCATGCCTGAATACCACTGCTGGGGTGTGGCAGCAGTGGCATCCTTGCACCATGACAATGAGTCATCTACATTACGACTCAGAATGCCATGCCCCACAATGGCCCCTGCAGATCACTTATCAGTCTGCACCATCGGCCCCTGTGGCCCAGATCAAAACACACACATATAAATGAAGCCCTCAACATTCCCCATGACACACACACACAAAGCCCTCAACATTCCCCATGACATACACACAGAGGAAAAGCCATCGACAGTCCCCATGACACACACATGCATGCGCAAAGCCCTCGGCACTCCTACAGCTCTTAGTACTGCCTATGACAAACACAAATACATACACAAACATGAAGCCACAACTCAGTAATATCTTGCACAGGACAACAAAAAGTCCTCAGAGCTGGAGAAGCCTCAGCAGTTCCTCTACCACCACCACCCTCTAAAGATCTCCATACCATGATGATCTCAACTAGTCTGAGACTATGAGAATGAAAGGGTGTGACTGGTTGCCTCTGGCATCACCCTGTCTATTAGTAGCCAGGATGGAATGCATACAACAAGTTGCTTATAAAAACATAAGATATGCCATACTGGGGCAGACCAATGGTCCATCAAGCTCAATATCCTGTTTCCAACAGTTTCTAACTAACGTCACAAATATCTGTCAGGTTCCAAAAAGGTATATTCCATGCTCCTTATCCCAGGAATAAGCAATGGATGTCCCCAGTCCACTTTAGTTTATGGACTTTTCCTTCAGGAACTTATCCAAACCTCTTTTAGGACCTGTTGGGGTGTGGTTTATCCAAGATGGGTGCGTGAGGGTAGAGCTCCTTTCCTAAGCCCCATGCCAAAGAGAAAAGGCAAGGCTAAGGTTTACCCTGCTGAGCCTAAACCTGCAGTTCTTGGTCCAATGGATCGTTTCATGGATGTCTCGTAGACCAGTAGACAGGAAATTCAAGCAGGCTTTGCTGTGGTGGTGTTGGAAGAACCTGTGCAGCATATTGATTTGGACATCACCCTCTCTCCTGATGAATGGGAAATGCCTCCACCTCCAGGAGTGATTGCGCCCTCGCCAGTAGTCTGTGCCCCAATGGTGTGAATGGAGAGACAGTGTGGGGAGACACACTGGTTCAGAAAGGTGTGGATGCCTTGGCGGCTGCTGGTGGCTCACCTGGAGTAGTGCCAGTGATGAAAGACACCAGGCCTGAGGGGACTAGCACTGACAGAGGTTTGGAAGATCCCTTGTCTATATCGCCACCAATTTCCTTTGCTCTTTCTCATCTGATGATCACATTGGACAGTATCTGGGACACAATTACAAGTTTGTCGGACGCCATTTTTCAATAGACTGCTGGAATCTCTGAAATCTCCAGCGTCTCCGAATGGTGGAGAATCTGGAGAGCCATGTGAGTTTGTCTGACAATTTGAAACTAAAAATGGAAGATTGTGACCAGAAACTGAATTCTGTGTTTGACATTACATCGACTCTGGTTAAAGACAATATTGCACTTTGTGCCAAAATAGAGGTGCTTGAGAATTCAGCTCGGTCTGCAAAACTTGTGTGTTATAAACTTTCCTATATTTCTTGGCATGTCACCTGCTGATACATTCAAGAAATATCTTACTGAAGTCCTTGGTGTACCATCAGACTTAATGCCACCACTTGCTAGAGCATATTATTTGCCACTTGGAAAGAAGGAGCCAAGTCCTGCAAATGTGGACACAAATATGGATATACATGTACTTAATATGTTAGATGGCACAGGTTCTCTTAGTTTAGAAACTATACTGTTCTCTATGCTTTTGGCAACCTGCGCTTTGGCATCCGACAGGGATTGACTGCTTAAGCTTTATTATAAGAAATGGTCCCAGTTCTTTTTTGGTGTAAAAATCTCCATGTTCCCAGATATTGCATGGGAAAACCACAAAAAAGAAAGAAATAGTTCCCTCTTCTTTTTTTTTCCATTTTATTTTTTTATTAACCGTTTCAAAGAAGTTACATATCTCTGCATTGCCAACTTTATGCAATTTCCATAACATTTACATTTGTTACCATATATCATCCCTTTTTGTTTGTTTTTGCTTACTCCCTTCTTTGTGCCCCTCCTTTTCCATCCTCTCTCCCCCCCTTCCCTCCCCCTCCCCTCTCTCGCTCTGTAGTCATCCATTCTTCTCTTGCTCAACCATTCCCATGTCAGTATCACCTCCCATTTCATCCACTCACCGTTCAGTCTGCATGACAGCCTGTATCTCTAGCCCCTCCCTCCTTCTTCCACTGCCCTCCCCCGCCCTCCTCCTTCCATGCTTCCAACCACTTACCCACTCTCTGCCATTGTTCCGCACTTGTCCCCCCTTTCCCTCCTCCTCATCTCCGTCAAATAGTGCATCAGACACACCTCTGTCACCCTTCTAACAAAGCCCGCCAAATGTGGTACGCCCGACCCCACCCAGTGCTGTGCTATCTCACAGTGTGCTGCTACAATACAATGATGAAGCACGCCACTATCTCTTTTTGGAATGTCCTCCTTTAGTTGATGCAGTAAACAGATCTCTGGATTCCTTTGCAATCGATATCCTGTCATGTTATAAATCATGTCTAAAATCTCCATCCAGTAAGCTTGTATGCATTCACACTTCCACCAGATATGCAACCAATCCCCTCTTCTCCTGACATCCCCTCCAACAATGGTCATTATCTCCCCTTCCAGCCCTCGTGTTACGTACTGGAGTCCAATACCAGCGGAACAACACTTTATAAGCATTCTCTTTTACCAGCGTGGCAATAGAAATACTTGCCACCGTCTGTATTATCTTGTCCAATACCTCATCGTTCCAGCTCATCCCCAAATCTTCCTCCAATTTTAACATATACCCCAATTTACCCTCCCCACTCTCCATCAATCCTTTGTAAATCCTGGACAAAACTCCTTTTTGCCCTATGGTTCCAGTGCACAGCGCTTCAAACCACCCTTATTCTCCCAAAGATCCTTCCACACCTTCTGTTGTCGCACAAAATGACTCAATTGTAAATAGGCATAATAATCACTGTCCCTCAATCTATATATATCCTTAATGCCCTCAAACTCTAGAATGCCCTCCTTACTCACTATTTGAGAGACGTGTGCTAGCCCCGCCTGAGCCCATCGACGCAAAATATGTTCCCCTGGTCACTGTCCCCTCTCAAAACAGGCCGCCAATGGCATGGCCTGGGTATATCTTTTATCCTGTACTAATATTTTTATGGGTTGTTTCCACACTCGCAAACTATGCACTATGAAGGGATTTTGGCATGTATTTTCTGAAATATTACTCCCCCTCAACACTAGTTGGACCAGGCTCTCTCCCCTTATTAAATCTTCTTCCATTTGGACCCATTGTTTCTGTGTTCCTCGGTGCCACTCATATATTGTCTTCAGTTGAGCTGCCTCATAGTATTTCCTAAAATTAGGCACCCCAATCCTCCCTCTCCTTTAGCTCTTTGCATTACGATCCTAGCTACTCTCGCCCATCTATTTTGCCAGATGAATCTAGTAACGATTCGTTGTCACTGTTTTAGCTTGCTAGGCGGTACCTTTATTGGTAGTGTCGGGAACAAAAATAAGAATCGTGGCAAGAGCATCATCTTTATTGTGGCAATCCATCCAAACCGTGAAAGGTATCCCCACCCCCACCCATCCAACAATCTCTCCACCTGCCCAAATAGCTTTTGGTAATTCAGCTTATATAATGCTTCTATCCTATTATTTATTTGAATACCGAGATATCTAATACTTTCTCTCGCCCACTTAAATAGGGATTTCTCTTGTAGTATTCCCCGTGTGTCCCCGTGTACTGTCAAATTTAATATTTCTGATTTGGTCCAATTGATAGTAAAACCCGATAGTTTGCCAAATTCTTCTAATTCCCACATTAAAATTGGGATAGAAATGTGAGGCCAGACCATGCTCAAGATTATGTCATCTGCAAATAATGATATTTTGTGTTCTCCCTGTCCTATTTTTATTCCCTGTACATCAGCCCTCTCCCGCACACACTCTACAAATGGTTCCAGGGAGATGGCAAAAAGCAGCGGTGACAGTGGGCAACTCTGCCTCGACCCACTCCCCTGCCCAAAGAACTCCGAATATCCACCATTTACCCTCACGCAAGCTTTCGGATTGCTGTATAACGCTATTACCCAGTTTATGAATTCTGCCCCCAAACCCATTCGTTCCATTACCTGGAAGAGAAATGACCAGGACACCTGGTCAAAAGCCTTTTCTGCATCTACAGACATCAATAAGGCCTCTTCCCTCTGGTGTTCCATTGACCAAATAATATTCAAGATCTTCCTTATATTGTCAGCTACTTGTCTACCGGGAATGAATCCCACTTGATCAGGATGTATCAACTTCCCTATCAACTTATTTAGATGCATAGCTAATATTTTAGCTAGTAATTTGGCGTCTAGGTTGAGTAGCGAGATAGGGCAATAGGATGAACACTCCTGTGGGTCCTTTCCCTCCTTATGTATTATGGTTATGCCCGCCCACCCCATAGTGTCTGCTAACCCCCCTCCCTCCCTTGAAGAGATTGAAGAGCCGCAGGAGCGGAGCTGTTAATATCTCTCCAAAGCGCCTACAAAATTGTGCTGTAAGCCCATCTAAACCCGGAGCCTTATCTACCTTTAATTGTTTGATTGCTCTCTGCACGTCTTCTACGCTTATGGCCTTTTTTAATTCTCGTGGCTCCCCCTCGTCTAATTTCGACAACTTCAGTGAGTCAAGATAAAGCACAGTTACTTACCTGTAACAGGTGATCTCTGGGAACAGCAGGAATAAGTCTTCACATATGGGTACGTCGGTACCGACGGAGCCTGCGCGGGAACGCTCCCCAGCGTCCAATCAGAAAGCTTTTGGGAGCATCCCTCAGCGCCTGCGTGCTGCCTTCCCACCTTTCCAACTGTCTCTCCTCAGTTGAGTTTTATAGCTGAGACAAAGAGAGAGAAAGAGGAAAGGAAGATAGATAGAGAGATACAACTCCTAGGGGAGGTGGGTGGGTTGTGAAGACTTATTCCTGCTGTTCCCAGAGATCACCTGTTACAGGTAAGTAACTGTGCTATCTCCAGGAACAAGCAGGAATGAGTCTTCACATAGCACAGTTACTTACCTGTAACAGGTGATCTCTGGGAACAGCAGGAATTAGTCCTCACATATGGGTACGTCGGTACTGACGGAGCCCGAGCGGGAAAGCTCCCCAGCTTCCCAGAAGGAAAGCTTTTGGGGCCTCCCACTGCGCATGCGTGCTGCCTTCCCGCCTTCCTGACCAACTCTCCTCAGTTCGAGTTTATAGCTGAGACAATAGAGAGAGGAAAGGAAGAGAGAGAGAGAGATACAACTCCTAGGGGAGGTGGGTGGGTTGTGAGGACTAATTCCTGCTGTTCCCAGAGATCACCTGTTACAGGTAAGTAACTGTGCTATCTCCAGGAACAAGCAGGAATAAGTCCTCACATATGGGGACTCCCTAGCTAAGATGCCCGGGAGATCCCCTAAAGGGTATGAGACCCTGAAAGGTTCTTCATCTTCCTATGGATCTCAGGCATCCATTCAGGGAAGGTGGGCTGGAGTTGTTCAAGAATGGAACAGGTGTCTGAGGACAGCCTGACCAAACAAGGCATCCCAGCGGGAGTCCTTGTCCAAACAGTAATGGGCTGTAAAGGTATGAACCGAGGCCCAGGTGGCTGCTCGACAGATCTGGTCAATGGACACAGAGTTTAGATGAGCCATAGAGGTGGCCATGGCCCTCACGTTGTGAGCGGTGACATGGCCCTCCAGAGAAAGGTTCTTACTCTGGTAAGCAAAAGAGATACACTGAGCAATCCAATTGGAGAGTGTTCTTTTGGAGACTGGAAGTCCTAAATGAGAAGGATCAAAAGCAACAAAAAGCTGAGAAGACTTTTGATGTTGCTGTGTCCTGTGGAGGTAAAAGGCAAGAGCTCTTTTACAGTCTAGAGTATGAAGGTTCCTCTCTGCATTGGATGCATGAGGAGCTGGAAAAAAGACAGGTAAATAAACCTCTTGATTAAGATGAAAAGGTGAGACCACTTTAGGCATAAAGTGAGGATTTGTCCTAAGGACTACCTAATCATGATGGAACCTTGTGTAAGGTGGATTAGCCACTAAGGCCTGCAGTTCACTGATGCGGCGAGCTGAAGTGACTGCAATGAGGAAAATAACCTTCCAGGAAAGAAATTTCAAGGAGGTAGTGGATAAGGGTTCAAAAGGTGGCTTCATAAGCTGACCAAGAACCAAGTTTAAGTCCCATGCCACCGGAGGAGGTCGAATGGGAGGTTTAGTTAAAGTTAAGCCTCTCATGAATCTTGCAATAAGAGGATGAGAGGAAACAGGTTGTCCATTGATGGGCTTAAGTGACGCCGCAATAGCACTCAAATGGACTCTTACTGAATTTGTTTTGAGTCCTGCATTGGAAAGATGCAGGAGATATTCCAAAAGAGAATTCAATGGGAGTGCCAGAGGGTTAAGACCCTTTTGAGCACACCAAATGGAAAATCTTTTCCATTTAAAATCGTAAGAACGCCTAGTGGAAGGTTTCCTAGAGGCATCTAGGATATCCTTCACTTGCTGCGAAAGATTGAAGTGTTGAAGGTCTAGGCCTTCAGTAACCAAGCTCTGAGGTGAAGGGACTTGGGGTTTGGGTGCCACAAAGTCCCCTCCTCTTGAGACAGAAGGTCTGGAGCCGCTCCCAAGTCCAGGGAGGGGGCTTGGGAGAGATGCAGAAGTAGAGGGTACCACACTTGGCGTGGCCAGCGTGGAGCTATGAGTATCATGGACCCTTGATCCCTTTGAAGTTTGAACAGAGTCTTGGGAATCAAAGGAATGGGTGGAAAGGCATACAGGAAACCCTGACCCCAATGCAGGAGGAAGGCATCCTTGGTCTGAACTCCCTGACACGGAATTCTGGAACAGAACCAGGGAAGTTTGGCATTCCACGGACTTGCAAAGAGGTCTATGTCCGGGGTTCCCCATTTCTGGAAGATTCTGAGTACCTGATCCATGTGCAGGGACCATTCGTGTGGAAGCAGAACTCGACTGAGTCTGTCTGCCCAAGAGTTTTGGATTCCTGGAAGATATACTGCCAGGAGATGGATTTGATGCTCTCTGGCGAAGGCCCATAATCTTAGAGCTTCGTTGCAAAGCGACAGAGAGCCAGTCCCTCCTTGTTTGTTTATGTAAAACATGGCTACTTGATTGTCCATGTGAATAAGGACTGTCATGTTGCTGAGGAGGGTATGAAAAACTTTGAGAGCTAGAAAGATTGCTCGAAGTTCCAAGTGGTTGATATGAAGGGTGGTCTCCTGTGGAGACCAAGTGCCCTGAGTGGAGAGATCTTGGAGATGAGCCCCCCAACCTGTTTGGGAGGCATCTGTTGTGAGGGTTGCTTGTGGCAACAATGGTTGAAAGGGGGCCCCCAACAACAGATTTTGAGTGGATATCCACCATTGGAGAGACCAAAAGAGACGATTGGAGTTTGCTATTTGGTCTGAGAGAGCTCCTGATGCTTGAGTCCACTGGGTGTATAAAGTCCATTGAGCTGCTCTCATATGTAGGCGAGCATAAGGCACCACATGCACTGTGGAGGCCATGTGGCCTAATAGTGGTAGCATCTCTCTGGCAGTCAAGTGGCTTCTGGACTGAGTCTGAGAGGCTAAGTGCACTAGACGTTGGCAACGGGCCTGAGGTAGATAGGCCCTTGCGGTGGTGGTATCCAACCAGGCCCCTATGAATTCTAGGGATTGAGTAGAGGTGAGTTGGGACTTTGGCAGATTGATCACAAGTCCCAGATACTGTAGAATTCGCCTGGTGCGATCCAGGGAAGTCTGAGCCTCGGACTGAGACGGAGCTCGGATGAGCCAGTCGTCCAGGTATGGGAAGACAAAAATTCCCAGGGTGCGTAGGAATGCAGCTACTATTGCCATGCATTTGGTAAATACCCTTGGAGCAGAGGCTAGACCGAAGGGAAGTACTCTGTATTGGAAGTGTTTTCCCTGGAACAGAAACCGTAGGAATTTTCTGTGGGATGGATGGATGAGTATATGTGTGTACGCATCCTTGAGATCTAGAGAACAAAGCCAGTCCTGACTCTGTAGGTATGGAAGGAGAGTGCCTAGAGAAAGCATCTTGAATTTCTCCCTGTATAGAAATTTGTTCAATTCTCTGAGATCCAAAATGGGTCTGTACCCCCCTGTTTTCTTGGGAATGAGAAAATAAGGGGAGTAAAAACCTGACCCTTGTTGAGGAAGAGGAACCTCTTCTATTGCCTTTTGGGCGAGAAGAGTGGTCACCTCCTGACCCAACAGGTCTAGGAGAGATGGGGGAGAATTGAAACTTCTCACCATGGTATGGGGAGGAAGGTTGGAGAAATGTAGTTTGTAGCCCTCTCTGATGATAGAGAGGGTCCATTGCTCTGATGTGATTTGCTCCCATCTGGGAGCAAAATGAGTTAACCTTCCTGGAATGGTGAGAGGTTCTGGATGTTTTAGAGCCAGAAAGGTTAAGTTCTCTAGTTTTAAGTCAAAAACCCTGAGGGGGTTGGGACTGTTGGGCTGTAGCAGCCCCTGCAGGTTTTGCCCTGGCCTGTTTAGGCTGCTGACGCTTAGGAGCAAAGCGAGCTGCAGAAGATTGTTGGCCAGTATTTGTGGCAAATCTGGCCTTCTTGTAGAAAGGCTTTTTGAAAGATTTCTTCTTGACAGGGGTAGAGGTAGACTTAGAAAGTCTATCTAAAGCAGCATTTTCTGCATCCATTTGAGTGGCTTTGATTTGCCACTCCTTACCAAACAGATTCTCACCCATACAGGGCAAATTTCCCAACCCATCTTGGACCCAGGGTTCAAGGTTAGAGGCCTGGAGCCAAGCAATTCTGCGAGCCGCTATGGCAATACCTGAGGCTCTGCTAGCACCTTCAAAGGAGTCAAAGGCTGCTCTGTTGGAGAACTTTGAAATATCTTGGGTATGCTTCAGCAGAAGAAGGAACTCCTCCTTTCTATCCTCTGGGATAAAGGGGAGAAAATGGCGTATTTTTAATGCAATTTCCTTCAGAAACATGCCCATATAGAGGCTGTATGAGTTGATTCTGGCAATAAGCATACTTGCTTGGAAGATTTTTCTTCCAAAAGCATCCAGAGTCCTACATTCTCTTCCTGGGGGAGTAGAAGAGTGTCTTTTAGTACTCTTGATCCTTTTCATAGCTGACTGCACCACAATGGAGTGGTGTGGGAGCTGAGGTTTTTGAAACCCAGGAGAAGGGGGGACACGATACATGGTGTCCAGACGACGAGAATGTGGAGATAGGGTGAGAGGAGTCTCCCATAAGTCCATCATGTGATCTTGAAGAATTTCATGGATGGGCAGGGTGACTGCCTCTTTGGGAACCTTAGAGTATCCTAAAATGTCTAACTTTTTTGCTCTAGGTACTTTTTCAGAGGATACAGAAATAGAAAGACCTTTAGCTACTTCAATGATGAAGTCTTGAAAGGATAAATCCTCTGGAGGAGACATTCTCCTCTTTGGAGAAGAGGGCTCCTCAGGTAGAGTAAGGGATACTTCAGCAGAGTCATCTGATGAATCAGGATCATCAGAAGACTCAAAGTATCGTCTGTTTGCTTCCAGGGATCGATAAGCGTATCGACCGGTATCGACATCGGGGGTACCCGGAACCGGATCGGTATCGGGAAAAACCCCTGAACCGGGAACCGGAATCGGTATCCTGGTCAATGTGGAAGGCATGGGTACCGGTATCGGTTGTGGTACCGGAACCGGAGTCGGTACCGCAGGGTGCGGTACCGAGGGCGTCGCAGCCTTAATAAAAGCCAAAATGGCCTGCTGCATGGATTGAACTGTATGATCCATGGACGCCACGACTGTCTGGATGTCGGTACCGGATGATTGAGCCTGTACCCCAGAACAGTCTAACAGGTGATCGGTCGAGGCCGTGCCATCGATGTCAACCTGTAACCCCATAGGAGGAGCTTTGGAAGCCGGAGCTTCCTGCCGGGGTTGTTTGGCTGGGGCAGGGTCCTCAGGGTCAAGCCCAGGGGTATCTCGATACTTAGAGGGAGATTTGCCCTTTGAGGACCTGCCAGAGGAATGTTTGGTTACCTGAGATCCATCAGGAGAGGAAGACCTGGAAGATGTCGATGCTGGAGTATCTGTAGAAAACAGCATGTGAAACTTGGCTGCCCGGTTCTGTAAGCCACGTTTAGACATCAAAGAACAGGATGGGCAATCCGGAATGGAATGGTCAGGCCCCAAACATTTAAGACACCATTCATGGGTGTCTGTGACTGAAATAGTACCGCTGCACTTGGTGCATTTTTTAAACCCAGAGGCTTGTTTCTCCATGAGGGAGAATTAGTGAAGGCCTAAAGGCCTCACAGAACTAACACACCAAGTGAGGAAAAAAAAAAGTTTTGTTTTTTTTTTTAAATAAAGGAAAAAAGACCGGCGGTACCGGTCTGGAATCGGGGAAGGCAGACACGCGGCCAAAGAAATAAATTAAAATAACAACTTCTTCAGCGGTGACAGGAACACGACCTGCTGGCTCCGCGGAAAAAGAAGAAGAACTGAGGAGAGTTGGTCAGGAAGGCGGGAAGGCAGCGCGCATGCGCAGTGGGAGGCCCCAAAAGCTTTCCTTCTGGGAAGCTGGGGAGCTTTCCCGCTCGGGCTCCGTCGGTACCGACATACCCATATGTGAGGACTTATTCCTGCTTGTTCCTGGAGATATGGGGACTCCCAAGCTAAGATGCCTGGAGCCCTAGCATGGTGGGGATTGGAACATGCTACACCTCATATGGCCAGGCATCCTGAGTATGGAGGGTAGGAGTTGAAAAGAGAGGAGCTGTAGAAAAACAGCTAACCTAAAATAGGACTACAGGTAAGGAGTCCTTGTATGTATGATAATTATCATGAAAAATATTGAAATGAACAATCACAATATGGACCTCACCTACTGGATTGCAGGAAGTAGAGAGGCTGATGGAGTCTACTGGGGATCCAGTAGAGGAATCTTCAAGGTGACCTCACTGAAGTGAAGGTGAAGGTCCAAATCTGGAATTGACAGGTGACCCAGGTGTCAACTGGGGTAGTACAAAAACGGTAGGTCTTTAGTGGAAAGCTTTATGGAAAAAGCTGGGAACTCTTTTGGCTACAGAGTTACTCACATTTAGGAGCAAAAGAGGAAGACTGACCGATTTGGACAAACTAGCCCAGTCCTGGAGGGAAGAAGGGGTATGGGAAAAAAGCCCATATTCCCAAGGAGGACAGATGTCTGAAGGGTTGAAACCTCAGATCTACTGAAGATCCACCCTGTCCTTCCTAACTGGTGAGAGATAGGAAAGATATTGGAGCATGGAGCTTCAGGGATACCTAAACCTAGGGTTAAGGTAGGAGCTGTCAGTACCACAGTAGTGGTTGTGTGCATAATCCCCGAGACATACTGTGGGACAGTATGAACATATGCAAGCCCACTGTCTGGAACCTATAGGAAGGTAAAACCTTTATAAGCATAGACAGTTAGAGAGATAAGTATGTAAATACATATCTACCTATAAGGAAGCATCTCGACAGATACACACACACATATATATATATATATATATATATATATATATATGTGTATATATATATGTCTATAGTGAGATCTGGAGGGGCATAACATATGCACACGCAGCTTACAGACATATGTATCTATAGAGAAGTATATAGAGATATATACATACATGAATATATATGTCTAAAGATAAATGTCTGCAATTAAGCAGATAGAGATATGCCCATAAGAACATTCACATGGGAGATGTGAAGAGGAAAGATTCATCTAATAACAAGAAGGTGGGACCTACTTGAGAAGATATATAGAGAATCTATTCCCCCTGGCTAAGATGGTGCAGGAATGCTATCCAATGAAATAACCAGGATGGTTGCGTGAAAAAACAGAGGATAATATCAGTCTGTAAACAGCAAGTCCTGAGTCCTGTAGAACTCTCGCATGGTAAATGGACAGAAAACGCATAGGATGAGATACCAGGTTGACCCACTGGAGGGACACAATGGGGTATCATGCGTTATTAGTTAAATATGTGCTGTCCATGAAGGAGTAGGATACCATGAGGACAAGCTGCAAGGAAAAAAAAGAGCATATTCCTTGTAGGAATTGGAGAACTCTTTAGACGTTCACGTAGAAAAGGCTTATGTCCTGTATTATAACAGGAGATAGTAGGGTGTGGAGAACCCTCACAGTCATGGAAAATGACTGAGGAAGCCTTTTCCAACCATATAGGATAGTCATCAGAGACAAAACCCCATGCTCTCTAGCAAGGGCCCATAGTAGAAAGCTTCTCTGTAAGATTGCAGAGAGCATTATGCAGGAGAATTGGGAAATAAAACTGGCTGTTGGAAAAAAAACAGCTGCACGTCAACTATGCTGCCAAATCCAAAGGAATTGGAGATGGCAAGAAAAGAAGATAGTGTGATAAGCCTGAAGTGATTAGGATTATCCAAGATAGATGAAAGCACTATCTTGGAATCACTACTAAGGCCAGACAGAAAGTAGTGGAAGACAAGACTGGAAACTTGTGGAAAAGTACCAGTAGTCCAATCACTGGAACTCCTGCATGGGCAGCTGCTGAATAAGACAGCAGAGAGAATCTTTCTGTGTAAAACAGAGAGAACAGACAGAATAAGAGGAGAAATTCCTGTCCCTGTCTGATGAGCTGCCCAGAGAAAAGAAGGGAGTTTATTCAAGAGAAAAAACTCCACACTGGAATGAAAGAAATGACTAGAAAGGCTAAAGAAGCCCTGCAGTGGTATGGTACCACTCTTTCAGGGGAAACCCTGGATAAGAGGGTAGAGAAACAGGAGCTGAAGGGTGACTTACCATATGGTAAGTCTGTGGAAGGAAAAAATTCATGTTGGAACAGAAAACTATCATGGGATAGTTGTTAAACCTCTCTTCTTGGTAGGAAGAAGAGGAGAAACCTGTGACCCATAGACATGAATATCCTGACAGCTCAGCATACCTAGGAGCAAATGGATGTCCTGAGAAAAGGAATTCATGTGTAGAGTTTTGAATGAAAAAACAGTGAAAAAACTTCTACTGAGAAGAAGTCAATTGTAGGTTGTAAACTTCAGGACCCTATGGTTGCTGGGTTTGTTCAGCCTGGCTAGAGTTTGGATTCTTCAGACCAGGGCGAGGTTTCCCCTGCTTGGAAACATCTGTATGATGGGCAGGAGAAGAGTGAAACCTTCTTCTCCTAGGGAAAGAAGGTTTGGTAGGGCATTTCCTACCTACTGGGGAAGGAGAAGGCTTAGAATAGCCTCCAGAAACAGGGAAGTCTGACCCTGAGCAACGTGATGTAAAGACTCCTTATTGAAGAGATTTTCCCCAGTGCAAGGAGTTTTACCCAGTCTTTGTTGTGCCCATCTGCTTAAGTCTGAAGCTTGGAGCCAGGCTCTACGTCGTGCCCCTATGGCTATAGCAGAAGTTCTGCTAACAGACTCAAAGGAGTCTAGGGAAGCACGAGTAAGAAACCAAGAGATACTTTGAATATGACTAAGTAGTAAGGAATAGTCTGCAGTCTTGGGCTCTGAAAGAAAAGGAATCAAAAGATATAATTTCTTTGTGACCTCCTGAAGGGATTTCCTCTGCTTCAGTTTCTGCACCATGTATCTTCCCTCCTTATTTCCTCCCTCGAAGAAGTCCTGTCTCAAAATCTGCATTTGGTACCTTATCTTGGCAGCCTGCATTTCATTTAACTGTGCTCTTACTGCTAGCACCTGACCTCTATAGGCCCCTGACTGACCTTGCGCATCTAAATCTTCCAGCTCCAACAATTTTGCTCACAACTCTCTCTCTCCCCTCCCTTTCCTTCTTTTTCCGTGCCCCCCATTTAATTAGTACTCCTCTCACCACTGCCTTATACCCATCCCATTCTCCTCCCCATGCTACCTCCCCATTATCATTCCATTTAAAGTATTCCCTGGTTTCCCTCTCTATTTCCTCTCTTACCTTTCTATCCTCTAATAAGGATTCATTAAGTCTCCAGAATTGTGTACCTTTTCCCTCCTCCTCTAGTGCCAATCGAACCTGCACAGGTGCATGGTCTGACCATGTAATCGAATCCATCTCTGCCCCCTTGATCCATCCCCCCATCTCCCTTGAAACCCAAATAGCATCTATTCTAGAGTATGATCCATGGACTGGAGAAAAATAAGAGAATTGTTGCTTCCCTGGATGATGGGATCTCCAAGCATCGATCAAGCAATGTTGTATGACAAAACTACTGTACCTTCTCCTATCCGCCCTCTTACCCTCTCTTTTCCCTGTGGCATCTCTTGCGGGATTCCACGTTAAATTGAAATCTCCTCCACAAATTAATTTTCCCTCCCCCAATTTCCCCACCTCCTCATTCAGTTTTGTCCAGAATTCACTTTGCACCCCTGTTGATGCTTATACATTTACTATACAATACCATTCATTTCCCACTTTTAACCACATTAACACATATCTCCCTTCTTTATCCCTTACTACAGTATGCAATAACATCTTCAACTTAGTATCTACGAAAATAGCCACCCCTCCTTTTTTCTTTTCCACCCTGTTAGAAGCATATACACAGACTCCATATCCCCTGGGTTTGACCAGGTACTCAGTCGCTCTCGTTAAGTGTGTTTCTTGTAAAAGCACTACCACTGCCCTCTGGCGTATTATTTCTTTATACAATTTTTTCGTTTAAATGGTGAATTAAGCCCCTTGACATTTAGTGATACTATTGTTAGCTCGCCTGTAAATTTGTTACCCCCCTTCTCCCTTAGCACTTGACCCCCCTATACATCCCCTCCCTTCCCCCCTCTCATTGCTAAACTAATCTCCCCTCCTACCCCTTTCTCCCCTCCCTTCCCCCCTTATCCCCCCGTCTCCCATCTCCCTCCCTCTTTCCCCCCTCCCACCCTGCCTCCCTTCCCCTTCCCCCATCTCCTCGGGGAGCCACCCCCTCTTAAGAGACTTGTCCTCCATAATTAGTGACGTACTATCGAGCCACCACCTGCCTTCTCCCTTCTATTCCACTTCCCCCCAATATTTCTCCCCACCTTTTGGCCTACTCTGCCCCTCTCCTATCTCCCCCCCCCCAACTAATCCTCCCCCCACCAATCCACTCCATTACCCACTATTCACTCTAACCATCCCCTATACTAGCTCTCCTCTCCCCTGCCCCCCACCTCCCTTCCCCACTAAACTATATAAATACCTCCTTACTACCCATACCCCTCCTTCCTTCATCTTCTCCTGCTTCATCCCCCCCTTTCCTCCCATGCCCTACTAGCTATTTTCATACAAGCCTCTTATCAATATCCCACACTTCTAGGGAACTGTTGGTTCTTCTATGCCAGGCTGCCAGGGGTCTTCCAACTCAGGCGCTGTCTCTCGCTGCATCTTTCTCTCTCTGGCTTCCCTTGGTCAATCTCGCTGGCCGCCGACTATTGGCTGGTGCTCTCTGCCATCTCATACTTGCTGCCCTAGCCCCTACCGATGCATCTTGTCACACCTGTCCCACTGGAAGATGATACCAAAGTGATAAATTCAGTTTTAGAAACAGGAAAAGTCATAGGGTGTGAGGTTAGGTGAGTATGGAGGCTGACAGACTTGCGCGATTTGGTGGTTGGCCAAGAACTGCTGGACAACATGTGATGTTTGAGCTGGGGCATTATCGTGATGAAGCAACCATTCACCATTCCTGTGCAACTCTGGCCTCATATGATGAACTGCATCTCTCAAATGAATCAGAACTTGGATGTAGTACTCCTTATTGATGGTTTGGCCTTTTGAAGCATACTCTCATGATGAACAATACCCTGGTAATCAAAGAAAACTGTGAGCATGACCTTGACATTGCTCCTCACCTGATGGGCTTTCTTGGATCCGAGAGAGTGTGGAGTTTTCCAACGTGAGGATTGAGCCTTAGTTTCTGGGTCATAACCATAAACCCATGGTTCATCATCAGAATAATCTTTTTGATAAAATCTGAGTCATTTTCAACGCATTGCCCGGACTTTGTTTTAATTATGCATCAGGCATTTTGTTTGCGGAGGCAAGGTAAGCTTCTGGAACCGTTGCCAGTGTCTACCATGCTACAACAGTCAGGAACGGCGGAAGCGGGTACTAGTTCCGCCAGGCCCTTAAAGCGATCCAGGCCACGGGAGCTTTCGCCTTCTGAATTAGAGTGGCAAGAGGCGGAAGAAAACGAGATGGATCTGGAAGCCGGAATAGAAGAACTGGAGGAAGGAGAAATTCCAGAGCCAGAGGATCAGGCCAAAATTATTCGAATATTCCGGAAGGATGAGTTGACAACGCTTGTCACTGAATCTCTTCAAACACCGAAGCTGGCCACAGACCAGCCGGTGAAGGAAGATAATGGAGAGGACCCAATCATTCAGGCGGTGAGGCAGACCCAAATAGTGTTTCCCCTTCACAAAGTGGTAGATAGGATGACACAGGATGAGTGGGATCAGCCAGAAGCCGGACTCAGAGGCGGTCGGATTATGAATAGGTTGTATCCCCTAGCAAGTGTACCTCCTCCTGCAGCTTGGAGACTGGGCATGTCCAAAAACATCACATCACTGGATGTAGTCTGCTGACATCTCCCATCAGCCACAGTGAACTATTGACAAAGCACACTTAAAGGAGCAATAAATAAGTAGCCAACCTTAAACAATGAATTGCATGTAAAAAACTGACCTCAAAACTACTACTATATACAAGTGAATTTCTTGCCTGGCAGCTAGGCCTCATTCCTCATGCCAGTTCCTTCCGCCTCATCCAAAGCGCCAGACTAGCAAGGACAAGAAGAAACAGAAAAATTAGTGAAATAAACATACCTACCGGTCATCGTATCCCTTCTGCGACTGAACCTGAAATGCTACCGTACTATCCCAGGCGGGAATGAGGACTAAATTGGAGTTCCTCCAGGAACATCAATTACCAGGTAAGTGTAATTTCTATTTCCTTATCATTCCTCCAGTTTAGTCCACACTTCTGGGATGTAACAGAGCAGTACTCATTGAGAGGGACCTTTCCAACCAGCCTGCAACACCGCTGACCCAAACACAGCGTCTTTCGCTGATAACTCATCGAGGTGGTAGTGCTTACTGAAAGTGTGAAGGGACGACCAAGTAGCCGCCCTACAAATTTCCACAGGCAGAACCAAACTGTGCTCTGCCCAAGAAGCCGCTTGCACTCTAGTAGAATGCGCCCGTAACCCAGTTGGTACCTGTCGACCCAACAGATTTATTTATTTATTTTATTTTATTTTACATTCTCTTATATACCGCGCTATTCTGCATCAGTGTGGTTTACATTGAACAAACTGAAATTACATTGAACAGGGCATTATAACTTGGAGATAACTATTTTACAGGGAACATGGGCTATGGAGGGTTAAGTGGCTTACCCAAGACCACAAGGAGCACCTGTGGGACTAGAAACCACAGTCCTTCTGGCCCAAGGTTGCTGTCCTCTAGTGGGATTTGAACACCCCACCTTCTGGCCTGAAGTACCTTGCCCCAACCACTAGGCCACTCCTCCACTCCAGGTACGCCGAAGCAATCAATTCTCTAATCCACCTAGAAATAGAAACTTCCGCGGCTGCTTCGCCCTTACGGGAACCTCCGAACAAAACAAATAGGCAGTCCGACTTGCAATAGTACTCGGGCATCTTTAAATACAGTTGTAGTACTCGCAGTACGTCCAAACGACGAAGCCCCCGGTCTACTTTATCGCCCTCGAACGACCCGAGCACCGGCAGAGTAACCGTCTGATTTAAATGAAACGGAGAAACCACCTTAGGCAAAAAGGAAGGAATGGGCTGAAGAACCACCTTTTCTCTAGAAAAGGACAAAAACGGCCCCCTGCAAGATAACGCTTGCAACTCTGAAATACGCCTTGCTGAACAAATGGCCACCTAAAATACTGTCTTCAGAGTCAAATCCTTCACTGACGCCCGCTGTAACGGTTCGAAAGACTCCTTAGCAAGCACTCCCAAAACCAAATTAAGATCCCACGGAGGCACCACGACTCTACGAGAAGGGTGCAGCCTGGAAACTGCCTTCAGAAACCGCAATAAGTCCGCATGAGCGCTGAGCGCTACTCCTTGAACCTTGCCTCTATAGTAGGCCAGCGTCGCTAACTGAACTCTCAAGGAACTGGCCGCCAGACCTTTCTCAAAACCCTCTTGAAGAAAACTTAAGACTATCGGCATGGACACCTTTGCTGCCCACACCTGCCTCCTTGAACACCAATCCTCGAAAATACGCTATATACGAACATACGCCAGAGACGTAGACTGCTTTCGAGCTTTAAGTAAAGTCGCGATATCTGCTCCAGAGTAGCATTTTTTCCTTAGCCTCACCCTTTCAATGGCCAGACCGTAAGCGAGAATCGATCCACTTGAGGCATCCGCAGAGGCCCTTGAAGCAACAGACTCTCCGACGCCGGTAACCTCCATGGCTCCCCATCGAGAAGACGCATGAGATCGGCGTACCAAGGATGTCTTGGCCAATCCAGAGCCACCAGCAACACTCTCCCCTGATGCGCCTCTATACACTGAACCACTCGGCCTATCAGCACCCACGGGGGAAACACATAGAGAAGACCCGACACCAGCCACCTCTGTATCAGTGCGTCGATCCCCTCTGACATCCTTTCTCATCGTCTGCTGAAAAACTGACTCACCTTTGCCGACTGAAACATCGCCATGAGGTCCATGATTGGAGGACCCCATCTCTGCACCAGCTGCGCAAACACTTCCGGATGTAACTCCCATTCTCCGGGATCCACTTGCACCCTGCTGAGGAAGTCCGCCGTCACGTTGTCCTTCCCAGCAATGTGTGCTGCCGAAATTGCCGACAGACGAGGTTCTACCCAAGAGAACAGCGCTTCCGCTTCTTCCTCCATTGCAGAACTTCCGGTACCGCCCTGCTGATTGATTACGCCACCGTAGTGGAGTTGTACGAGAGCACTCATACCGCTTGACCCTTACCGTCGCCTCAAATGCTCGCAGTGCCACTGCCACCACTCTGAGTTCTAACCTGTTGATGGACCATGCACTCTCCTGAACTGACCACCGGCCTTGCGTGAAGAGCTCCCCCTAATGAGCTCCCCACCCTGTAAGGCTTGCGTCCGTTAACACCAGTAGCCACTCCGGTTGCTCCAGGGGCATCCCGACCGAGAACGAACTCGGAATCAGCCACCACTTCAGCGCCTGCTTGACCCCGAGAGGACAGGTTAGGCATCTGCTCAGTGAGTCAGACTGATGAGACCATCGGCGCAGTAGCGCCCATTGCAAAGGCCGCATATGAAACCTGGTCCAAGGCACCACTTCCAAGGTTGCCACCATCGTGCCCAGCACCCTGAGGTAACTCCATGCCGAAGGTGCCGGCGTGGCTCTGAATTGACTTACCACCTGCCGGACAATTTGGACTCGACGATGCAGTAGAAAAATTGCACCCCGCTGGATGTAGAATCGCAACCCCAGATATTCGAGGTCCTGGGTCGGGTTCAGGCGACTCTTGGACAAACTGACCACCCAGCCGAGTCCCTCCAAGAACTTCACTACTTTTTTCATAACCTGTATGCTTTCGGCCTTGGATTTTACTCGAATCAACCAGTCATCAAGATAGGGATACTGGATGTAGTCTGTTGACATCTCCCATCAGCCCCAGTGAACTATTGACAAAGCACACTTAAAGGAGCAACAAATAAGTAGCCAACCTTAAACAATGAATTGCATGCAAAAAACTGACCTCAAAACTACTACTATATACAAGTGAATTTCTTGCCTGGCAGCTAGGCCTCATTCCTCATGCCAGCTCCTTCCACCTCATCCAAAGCGCCAGACTAGCAAGGACAAGTAGAGGCAGAAAAATAAGTGAAATAAACATACTTACCGGTCATCGTATCCCTTCTCCGACTGAACCTGAAACGCTACCATACTATCCCGGACGGGAAAAAATGTGACATCACTGGATGTAGTCTCCTATCAGCCCCAGTGTGTCCAGTCTCCATGCAGCAGGAGGACGTAGTGAGCCTAGTTACTGGGCTCACTAGAGGAACAGCTAAGGAGCTGTTAGAATAGAGTAGAGAGGTTTTATTTGATTTGGAAGCGCTGCCTTAAAAGATGCGCAGGATAGAAAGGTGGATGGGTTGTTGAAACAATCCTTTGAAGCCAACACCTTGTCCTTACAAGCTTCACTGGTCTCAAGGTTTGCGGCAGTCTACTCAGCTGGAACAAGAGAGTCTACGGGAGCTTGATCGTCTGGAGTCAGGATCCGCCTATTTGTCGGACGTGCATTATGATTTGATCAGAGCTCTGGCTAATAGTACGGCATCTTTAGCAGCCGCCCGCAGATCTTTATGGTTAAGAAATTGGGCGGCAGACGGTTCTTCCAAAGCACGCCTTAGTAAGCTTCCGTTCAAAGCAAGGTTGTTATTCGGAGAGGATCTTGATAAGCTGGTGAAAGACTTAGGGGAGTCCAATGGGGGAAGACTCCCAGAAGATAAACCTAAGCAGGGGAAGTCCTCGGCAGCCTTTAGGGGTCCCTTTAGAGATTTTAGAAGATTTTGGACTTCTCGCTTGGGTGGTTTTCAACAAGAAAGGTTTCCTTCTCGGGCCAAGGGATAGTTTTAAATAATTTCAGACACACCACAATGTCTCTTGGTCGGTGGTCTCTTATGGGCCCCAGCCCTCTATGGGCTCTCTCAATTTCCAGAGACGCACCTCCCCCACTCTTTTCCAGGGCAGCCGCTAGTAGTAATGCTCCAAACACTTTGATAATAACTTCTTCACAATTTTTATATTGGGGGCCCTCTGGTATACCTCTCACTCTTATATTACTTCTCCTTGATCTATCTTCTAGATGTTCCGCTTTCTCTTTCAATTCTTCTTGAACTTGCTTTAGCTCTGCCCAGCCTTTTTGTAGCTCCTCCATTACTTCCCCCTGTTGTTCCAACTGATTTTCTGTTTCTTCAACCCGGGTTCCTAGGTCCACTATATCCTGTCTCAGGGATTGCAGTATCTCTTTTAACTTATTTTTTGACTCCACTAATTTCCACTTTAAGTTCTTCTTTCAACTCATTCAGCCACAACTTAATCATGTCAGCTACCCCCGGATTCCAGACGCCCTCCATCTCCTCCAGTGATTCAGTATCCTTCTCCGCTGTCTGTTTCTCTTACTTCTCCCCCTCTTTCCCTCCTCTCGCGGGGGCATAAGATGATCTAAATTCCGCAATTTTTTTCTTCGCCAAAAGTCCTCCTTTGGATTTTTCCATCTTCCACTTGTCCTCCCTCTTGGATATCCCAAGGACTCTCTATGTGTTCTGTCCCCTGTGAGCCCTCCTGCTTCACAGCCTATAGGCGATCCTCCTTCTCTGTGCTGCCCTGCTGCCAAGCTCCCCTTTATAATCCTGAATTGGATGAAGCAGCCAGAACTTAGCTTTATTTATGCTGGGGCCTGCCAATGGGCTCTGAATCATCCAACAGCCTCCTGCCTTGCCTGCAGCCACGTCTGCCTTCCCAGTGCTGCGCTCTCTCCTCCGTCCCCCTGATTCAGCTCCTTGTGTGCTGTCTCACTGGTCTTGCTCCGCTTTTTCTCCCCTTCTTCTTAGCCAGCTTCGCTGTATCTCGCGGTGCCCAGGTCTCCTACCTGCACCACCTCGAGCTCCACTACACAGGCCACTGGGCCGCACTTTCTCTCCTCTGACCTGCCAGTAGTCACGGCTCTCTCCTCCACTCACTTCCCATCAGGTTCATGCTCCACTGCTGCTGCTGCATTTCTTTAATGAAGCGCTTTCGCTCGCCAGCCCATATGTCACGGCTTCACTCTCCTCCGCTTCCCCGCCACATGGTGCTGCAATTGGCCTCCTTTCTCCTCCTGCATGTGGTGTTCCGATGTGTGGAGGACCCAGCTCGCTCTATCTTCCCGCTCTCTCTCACTGGGGTACCTCCGCTCAGTTCCTGCTTCTGACGGCTGTCCTGTGCTATACCTCGTGCTTTCTCCGGTTCTCCTGTCGGGATCACTCACAGCAGGGTTCCCTCCTCTGCTGCACACATCCACTCCGATCACCTCAGCGAGGCTCTGCACTCCCCCTGTGCTTGCGGATCCGAAAGGTGCTTCTTCTCGCTCTAACTTTCACAATTTAATTTTTAGGATGACTTATTTTATTGCCCCTACATTCCACCTTTCTCCCTCTAACTAGGGGTATTTACACCTGTTATTGCAGGTGTTGGCGGCGGAGCACGGTCACTTTCCCTCCATTCGGCTCAGTGATGTCACCGGAAGTCTAGTTCCTTCTTCTTAACCTTGGTGTTCTTCACTCAGAGGCCACCTACTACTTGTGCTTTCAACGCAAGCGTGTAGTTATGCTTAAAGCACATAGATATATATATTTTTTTTACCCCAGTGATCTTTCTGCATTTATTAGTGCCAGATTATCAGTGACATCGACTTCCCCTGAACAAGCTGGGGAGTCATAGTCGTGTGTATGTATGGATAGGTCTTAGACCCTCTGTAGCGCTCTTGTAGTTCTTTTGATGATGTAATATTTTTAGTGTAATCAGCTGAGTTTATTCCAGCCCAGCTGGGTATCTAAACGTCCCTACAACCTTCCCCTTATTTATGGAGTATAGTTGTTTTCACTGTGTTTTTCCAATAGGGAATATGTTTTCCCCGTTTTTTTCCTTCCTTTTTTGTATGTTTCTTGGTTATTCTTCTTTCTTCGTAAGTTTTGTTCTTGTTAAAATGTAAACTTCAATAATTTTCTTTAAAAAACCTATTTTAAAATCCAATTACACTAACAACTTTTACTACATCCTCCAGCAATAAATTCCAGAGTTTGATTATGTGTTGAGTAAAAAAAATATTTTCTCTGTTAGTCTTAAATGCGCTACATTGTAATTTCATTGTGTGTCCCATAGTCTTTCTACTTCTTGAAGGAGTAAACGACTGATCTACATTTACCTGTTCCACTCCAATCATAATTGTACAGACCTCTATCATATCTCCCCTCAGCTTTCATGTTTCCTTCTCAGACATTCCTGTACTAACAAATTTATTTATGTCCATGGATTTGGCTGCCTTTCTGCAGCTAAAGAAGAGATCTTAGAAGTTTTCTTAGTGGCCAACAGGCCCATGTGGGGCATACTCCATCTGTTTATGGCAAAATTCCCACAGGCAAGCTCCCATTCTCTTTAGTCTAAGGAGTGCTGACACAGGTAATCTGCTTCTATATTCTCCGAGTCCAAAATTTGGCTCACTGATAGAGTTAATTCAATCTTGCAAAACACCTTAAAAAAAGTGAAGCTTATACAAACTAATCTAAGTTTGCTTACACTCAATGATTATAAAGTGAGTTCACTCTGTAAAGGTCCAAAAGGAGGAGGAAGACAAAAATAGAGAGAAATAGGAGGAAAAGACCTCAGTGTTACGCAAGCCAAGAATTTTCTTGATTTTCCTAAAATCATGCGAGTCTTGTGCACATCACCGGTCAAAAAACCCCCTGCTATAAACACTTATTCTCTTGTGGACAATATAATGTTTTGTTGTTGTTGTTAATTGCCATTGAGTCGGTATTCAACTGATGGTGACCCTTTGAATAGCTGACCTAAACTGTGTTCTGTCTTCAGTCAGACAACTCATTGTCGATAGAACTTCAAAATTGTATCACAGGCAGTGCTTGTTTTAAAACCCTCTTATCCAGTGAAAATAACAATTCAGTTAGCATTCCCATAAATACAAGTTGCTTTATCTCCTATATGTATTGATTATGTTCCAAACAGTGTTGTTGTACTGCCTCTGTCATTCCAACACTATTAGCATTTCGCTATGGGACTGCATCAGAGAGTTATCAGGAGACACAGAAGAATATATATTATTAGATTTCCCTTTCTTTTAAAGACGCTTTCACCTACAGAATGTTTAACACTCCTAATAGTTATAAACAAATATATAAGGAAGAACTAAGACTGAGCTCATTAGCTTATCTTCAGAAAGCATATTCGTGTTGATATAGTGTATCTGGACTTTAAGAAAGCCAAGGTCCCTCATCAGAGACTTTTGGCAAAACTAAAAATTCATGGGAAAAGAGGCAGTGTACTATTGTGGATCAGGAACTGGTTAAAAGATAGAAAGCAGAGGGTAGGGCTAAATAGACAATTTTCCCAATGGATAAAGGTGAATAGTGGTGTACCCCAGGGATCTGTGCTGGGTCCGCTGCTTTTTGACATATTCATAAATGACCTGGAAAAGGGAATAAAGAGTAAGGTTATCAAATGTGCAGATGAAACAAAACTATTTAAAGTTGTTAAAACCCAAGAGGATTTTTGAAATTTGCAAGAGGATCTTGATAAATTGGAAGACTGGGCATCCAAATGGCAGATGAAATTTAATGTGGACAAGTGCAAAGTTATGCACCTAGGAAAGAACAATCCAAACTATGGTTACACGATGCAAGGTTCCACATTGGGATCCACCACCCAGGAAAAAGATTTAGGCGTCATCGTGGATAACATGTTAAAACCCTCCGCCCAGTGTGCAGTGGCAGCCAAGGGAGCAAATAGAATGCTAGGTATCATAAGGAAAGGAATGGAAAATAAAACAAAGGATATTATAATGCCTCTGTATCGTTCCATGGTGCGACCGCAACTTGAATATTGTGTGCAATTCTGGTCGCCATATCTTAAAAAGGATATAGCGTTATTAGAAAAGGTACAGAGAAGAGCCACCAAAATGGTAAAGGGGATGGAAGGCTACTCCTATGAGTAGAGGCTACAAAGGTTAGGGCTCTTCAACCTGGATAAGAGACGGCTGAGGGGAGATATGATAGAGGTCTATAAATTAATGAATGGAGTGTGTGACACAGTAGCCAGTATAGAGCACATGGAGGTAAGAGAAAATGAGGAACTTACCTCAGATTTAGCTGAGCAGCAAATAAACTCAGTACACGTAGGAACAGCTGAGCAGCAAATACATTCAGCACAGGAGAAGCCAAAAGGCATTAGAATGAATTTTCCTGGTGATAGTCCTGACGTAGTTAGAAACAGAAAGCCTCATCAGGAACACCTGTTCACAAAGACCACATAGCGTGCAGAGAAGAGAAGCATATAAGTTGCTGGCTAGAACCAGGAAAGGCCAGCAGGGGCAGCGACTCAGGAGGACTGAGCAAGCAATCAGTGAGCACGTGTCATGCTGAAGGAAGTTTGCCGGGAGAAGGAAACAGTAGGTCTGACCCCAGAGCAGGAAGCAGCCAGGGACGTGGCCAGGAGCCTGCTAGGTTTGATGCTGGTTGGAGAGTCCGGGAGAGAGCTGTCAGGAGCCCAGAAACAAGAACCAGAAACACAGTTAAAAGGTGGGAACCTTGCTTTTCTGAGGAAAAGGCTAAAAGCTCTGTGTGTTTTAAAGGGCAAGGGCGTGGCACTGGAAGTGACTTTGATGTTGAAAGATATCCAGTGATTCCACCAGGTTGGAAGAGAAAGGAAAGCCAGAAAGAAGCTATCACCATACCAGGCATTCAGAGCCCTAGGTTTGAAGACCACTTTTTGGGAAAAGTAATCCATGCACCACAGGAGGGTTTTCAGGAAGCCAGCACATGTAAAGAGTGTGACAATTATGCTATCGGGAGTGAATCCGAATTAATGCAGTGGGAGAATAAAGCCCTGACATTATTTTGCCTTACCATTTGACTGCAAGACTCTTTTTGGTAGAAAGGCATCGTGAACTTTAAAGCCCTAGGAAGCCGCCTAATAGGGTTCAGAGAAGGTCTATCTTACAGACCCCATCACAAATGGCGTATTTGTTGCGGATTATTCAAAAAGGAGTGTAAAACCGCGACGCAGCAGAGGACAGCGCAGAGGAATTGGACGTTGGGACACGCCCGGAAGGTTCCAGACCCTGAAGGAAAGACAAGCACCTTCTCAAAGTGCGAATCTCCACCTGGCTCAGGTAAAGGTATATGGGCACAGCCTGGGAGCATTTGTGTGAGAAGGAGTAACTTAAAAAGGGAAATAATATTAGGAACAAAAAACACTAGTAGTGCCACACTTGGTGGTTGTTCTCTGTTTGTTTTCTAGAGTGTGTGAGCCTGGAAATGGAGGTCCAGGAAGTCCTGCGATGGATGAGCTTACAGTTCGACAAGCAGAGGGAGCTAGCCCAGCTAAGCCAAGAGCAGGCCATGGCAGCCTTACAGGCCCAGCAGAAGCCCCTGACAGAACTGTTGCAAGCTCTGCTAGAAAAATGGGAAAAGGAAGAAGCACCGCCAGAGCACTTCTGTGGGGTAGGCCCACAGAACTGTGGGGTACTGACATTTGGACAAATGACTAAGGATGATAACTTTGATGATTATATTGAGGCATTCGAGAGGGTAGCTCTCAATGCACGTTGGCCTAAAGAGCATTGGGCAGTTAGGCTGGCCTCCTCCCTAACAGGAGAAGCCTTATCAGCTTACAGAGCTATGCCCGCTGCTCTGGCAACAGAGTACAAAGAAGTGAAGAGAGCAATACATGACAGGCTAGGCCTAACACCTGCTGTATATAGGCGTATGCTAAGGTCAACCAAACTCCAAACAGGTGAAACACCTAAGGCACTGTGCCATAGGGTACGCAGTCTGGTTTGAAAGTGGCTTGAGCCAGAGGGGAAGACTCTGGAAGGTATAATAGATGCAATTGTATTAGAACAGTATTATGAGGCAGTTCCTGCAGAGGTGAAAACCTTCTTAACCCTGCAAAATTGCCAGACCTCAACCGAAGCAGCGCACTTAACAGAACGGTTCCTGGAAGCCGAATGGGCTAAAAGGCCACGAGGAGGCGCTGAGAGTAAGTTGGGGATGGTTAATTTTGGAAAGGCAGATAAAGAGCCTCGGATGGGTGCTCGGAATGTGAATGAGTGTTTGCCCAAGAGGGATGGTAGGAATGCTTTGTTGAAATGTTTTAAATGTGGGGAAATAGGACTCATGAGAAAAAATTGCATCTGGCGGACAGCACTGATAACAGGTGATAAAAGAAATATACAGGAAGGATTCCGTATAGATGTGGAAGTGCAAGGAGTCCCCGCAAAAGCTTTGCTTGACTCGGGAGCAGACCAAATTATGGTTTCAAGAAAATTCTGGCAAACCATACAGGCCCGCAATGGTTCCACCCAGAGTCAAACAGAAGGAAGGACCAGGATAAAATGTGTACATGGGGCCTCAACATATTATCCTCTTTATAGACTGAAGGTTAAGGGATTAGGAACCCGGAAGGAAATCCTAGTGGCTATAATCCCCAGATTACCATACGATATTGTACTGGGGAGAGATTGGCCACCTTTCTATAGGGGGATAGAGGAGGGCACACACCTAAAGGGGGGCATGGTTTCCACCCGATCCCAGGCCCAAAGCTCGGAGGCACGAGCGGAGCTTCCAGAGGAGGATCCTGACCCTCTAGGAGAGGAAGAGGAACCTTTAGAAGAAGGGGGTAGGACCGCAGATGAAAGCCTAGGAGAGCTTCCCCAGCATGAGGATTTAATCAGTGTCCCTTCTAAGGCTAAGAAAAAGGTAAGGGCAAAAAGCGCCAAGAGAGACACCATAGAGCTCAACTGAGGGCAGGAGTAGAAGATGGGCAGGGTTTGCCCTGGGTACCTGCCGACCTTGTTAAAAAATTCCCGTCCTTTCCAAAGGAACAGAAGGCAGATCCAGTGATAAAGCATGCCTTTGAATTCGCCCAGACGGGTAGGGACGTGCTCCCCAGATTCCTAATGGAGGAAGACATATTGTATAGGGAGAGCAACAATCCCAGGACCGGTGCTGTTAGGAAGCAATTAGTGGTTCCCACTACTTTTAAGGCCGTCGTCTTGAGACTGGCCCACGACCACCCTGTTGGGGGACATAAAGGAGTTCAGGGTACGCTCGATCAGATACTGGACCGTTTTTATTGGCCAGGGGTGTTCAGAGAAACAAAACGGTTCTGTGAGGCCTGTCCTTCTTGTCAGCGGGTAAGTGCCGCCAAGCCCATAGGAGTTCCTATGGTACAGACCCCTGCAATAACTGAACCAGTACGCCGGTTGGCGATGGATATCGTGGGACCCCTCGTAAAGACCCCTAGGGGATTCCAGTACATCTTGGTAATAATGGACCATACCACCAGGTTCCCCTGGGCGATCCCTTTAAGAAATATCTCAGCTAGGTCCATAGCATCAGAACTAATCAAGTTATTTTGCGAGGTGGGATTCCCAAAGGAAATGCTGACCGATAGGGGGAGTAATTTTGTGTCAAAATACCTAGCTCAGGTATGAGATGCTTTCGGCATCCACAATATAAAGACCGCTGCTTATCATCCACAGACCAATGGTCTTGTGGAGCGCTTCAACCAGACCCTCAAACAGATGTTAAGACGGGGGCTGGATGGAAAAATGGCTGACTGGGACGTTATGCTCCCGTTTGCCTTATATGCCAGTAGGGAACGTACCCAAGCCTCATTAGGAGCTTCTCCTTATGAGATGATGTTTGGCCGTACCCCAAGGGGAGTCTTGGATATTTTAAGGGACCAGTGGGTCGAACCTGAAGGGGAAGTAATGGGGGTACCTCAGTTCCTTTGCGAGCTCAGAAGTCGCCTACAGAGGGCTTCTCAAGCTGCAGAAGGGCATTTGCAAAATAGTCAGCGATATCAGAAGCGATATTATGACAGGGGCAAGAAACCACGGCAAGTGGCCATAGGCGACAGAGTGGTGGTAATGGTTGCAGACCCTGGGCCAAAGTTCGAGGCCCAGTGGAAAGGTCCTTATATGGTTGTAGAGCGTAAAGGGCCAGTATCATATATGGTAGAGAATGACAGGGGACGTTCTCAGGTGTACCATATAAATGTGCTAAAACCTTGGCAGGAGAGAACGGCAGCAGCTAGCCACTCCAGCGTAAAAGTCAAGAGTAGATCAGTGATTGCGTGCTGTAAGGAACCTTGGCAGGGGAGCGAAGCAGCAGGTAGACGATCCAGCAGAAAGGTCAAGTGTCCAGCAGAGATTACGTGCTGGGTGAACGGCTGTTCCCCATCCCGTAATATCTTAAGGGGGGGGGGATATGTGACACAGTAGCCAGTATAGAGCACATGGAGGTAAGAGAAAATGAGGAACTTACCTCAGATTTAGCTGAGCAGCAAATAAACTCAGTACACGTAGGAACAGCTGAGCAGCAAATACATTCAGCACAGGAGAAGCCAAAAGGCATTAGAATGAATTTTACTGGTGATAGTCCTGACGTAGTTAGAAACAGAAAGCCTCATCAGGAACACCTGTTCACAAAGACCCACGTAGCGTGCAGAGAAGGGAAGCATATAAGTTGCTGGCTAGAACTAGGAAAGGCCAGCAGGGGCAGCGACTCAGGAGGACTGAGCAAGCAACCAGTGAGCACGTGTCATGCTGAAGGAAGTTTGCCGGGAGAAGGAAACAGTAGGTCTGACCCCAGAGCAGGAAGCAGCCAGGGACGTGGCCAGGAGCCTGCTAGGTTTGATGGTGGTCGAAGAGTCCGGGAGAGAGCTGTCAGGAGCCCAGAAACAAGAACCAGAAACACAGTTAAAAGGTGGGAACCTTGCTTTTCTGAGGAAAAGGCTAAAAGCTCTGTGTGTTTTAAAGGGCAAGGGCGTGGCACTGGAAGTGACTTTGATATTGAAAGATATCCAGTGATTCCACCAGGTTGGAAGAGAAAGGAAAGCCAGAAAGAAGCTATCACCATACCAGGCATTCAGAGCCCTAGGTTTGAAGACCACTTTTTGGGAAATGTAATCCATGCACCACAGGAGGGTTTTCAGGAAGCCGGCACATGTAAAGAGTGTGACCCTTATGCTATCGGGAGTGAATCCGAATTAATGCAGTGGGAGAATAACAGCTGTACTCCTGACCCGGTCCCTATGGATTGCACAATATGTTTTTCAGATGATGTCATAACTTTATGTTAAGCCTGTGGAAAGCAGCCATGTGCTAGTGTCAAAGGAAAAGAATATATTTTTCTTTGTAGCAGTTTCTTTTTGTTTTTCTGCTGTTTTGTTTGTGTTGTATCCAAAGAATATCCGTTTGGGAAGGGGAATAAATCCCTGACATTATTTTGCCTTACCATTTGACTGCAAGACTCTTTTTGGTAGAAAGGCATCGTGAACTTTAAAGCCATAGGCAGCCGCCTAATAGGGTTCAGAGAAGGTCTATCTTACAGACCCCATCACAAGTGGAACGGGTAAACGTAGATCGATCGTTTACGTTATCAGAATATAGAAAGACTAGGGGACATGCAATGAAGCTACAGGGTAAACTATTTAAGACAAATAAGAGAAAATATTTTTTCACTCAACGTGCAATCAAACTATGGAATTTGTTACCGCAGGTTGTAGTAAAGGCTGTTAGTGTAGCTGGGTTTAAAAAAGGTTTGGACAAGTTCCTGGAGGAAAGGTCCATAAACCATATTAAAAAGGGAGCAAGGATATCAATGCTTGACCCAATACAAGTTTTGTGGAACTTGTGTCTTTTGGGGAAACTGCTAGGTACATATGACCTAGACTGGCCACTGTTGGAATCAGGATACTGGGCTTGATGGAACTTGGTCTGACCCAGTATGGCATATCTTATGTTCTTATGTGTGAAAGCAATATAGCAAACGATCTCTCTCTTTCGTAAAGATACAATGTTGCCATTATAACTCTTTTTCAAGATCTAGCCAATCACTCTCTCCACACTAACAACCAGATCACACAGCAGTCTCAACTATCAACCCTACAATGTCATTCCCAACAAGGCTAACATGGAGCTGCACTACATCCCGATGTGATCAATACAACCAGGATGCCGCACCTGTGCTCTATAAATAGTGATTTTTTATGTCAGTGTTAAAGGGGCCAGCCTCAATTGGGCACCTTATAAAAACAGCCATGGGGAAATATTTTCACTGTAGATGTGCAGATCTGAAATCACAAAAGGCTACTCTCCCTCATTTTCTCCCAAGCCTTGACAACACCAAAGACCCATCATCTGCTCCGCTTCAACTTGAATTTTTTAACAAACAGCAATGGTCTCAAATGATTGGAAAATGGCAAGATCCAAAATGGACTTTACCAACATATACTCCAATCTATACAGCTATCTGTATCGTTCTATGGTGCGACAGCACCTTGAATATTGTGTGCAATTCTGGTCGCCATATCTTTTTTTTTTTTTTTTTTTCATTTTACTATTTTATTGAGTAATCAAACAAACGTTATACAACAGACACATACAGCCAACTTCACGATCACCTCAAAACCTTTTCCCCTTAACCCTTCCCCCCCCCCCATCCCAATCCTTTTATAGTGACACCTTCCCAAAGGGTCTGGTTCTCCTTTTTTTTTTTCCTTCTCCACTCTCCGCCACCATGCCATCAAATCACCTCCTTCCTCCCTTCCATCTGTTAACACTACCTTTGTGCCGCCTAATTTCCAAGTGCCCACACTGACCATAGTTACTACATTTCTTAATTTTTATTTATTTAAGTTTTAAGTTTCAAGGGATTTGCACCCACATCCTGGCACTCCCTTCTATACACTTCACTCTACGTTCCCACAGAGACACAATTAATAGTAAAAAGTGCTCCCCACCTCTTACCCCTCTTCACCGCCCACCTTCATCCCTCAGGGGGGTCCCTCCACCGGAGGTACGGACCCCACGTTCTCTGAAAACTCAGCAAACTATTTTGATGCCCCGCAGTAAGGCAGTACATCAAACAAAGCCGCCCCACTCTCTCCTGCACCTCCGCCAATGTAGGGGTACATACGGAGCGCCACTTTATTTATTTTTATTTATTTTATTTAGCTGTATTTGTATCCCGCTTTTCACCGGGTCAAAGTGTGCACAGCAACCAGGCAACTTATATGCTATCAGTTGCCTGGTTGCTGTGCACACTATTCCACACCACCCCTTCCCCTCCTGGTTCATCCCCACATCCGCTACATTAAGTAAAGCTAATCAGGGCCCCAAATGGACTACTTCCCCGCTCACCATTTGCAACCATTGCGTGACGCCATGCCATAGAGGCCCTAATATAGGACATTCCCACCAAATGTGTAAAAAGGATCCCACTGCCCCACAGCCCCTCCAACACTCTGCACCCCCCACCCCCCACTTGCCATTTCTGTAGTCTCTGTGGTGTCAGGTACGAGCGGTACAACATTTTATAATTGTGTTCTAAGATGTTGCTAGAGATCACACCTTTAAACAGCCCCTTACAGGCTCGTTCCCATTGGTCTCCATCCCAAGTTTTATGGAGGTCCAACTCCCATGCCTTATGATGGGCCCACCCCTCACCGCTCTCCAAGTCCATCGCCCTATATAGCTGGGAGATAAGACCTTTGACCTCTCTCCGCTCGAAAAGCTCATCTATCTCTGCTCCCTTGGGCCCATTCCCCCGCTGTGCAACTAGCTTACAGTACTGCAGAGCTTGAGTATATCTAAAACGGTCTGTGTCAGCCAGATGATACTCCTCTTGTAGCTCTGCAAACTGTGCCCACTCCCCATTCACTTAAAATTGCCCCACCTCTCGCAGCCCCAACTCCATCCAACGCTTATAACCTGGGTCGGGTCAGACCCGGCTGGAAGTCTAAATTCCCCAATAGCAGTATAAACTTAGATCCCCCCAAGTTGTCATACCATTTCCTCTTCCATTTCCACCAAATAACGCAGTGTGAACAGTACATAAGGGTTCCCCTGCCCCCCTCTCCTGGCCTCTCCACCATGGATCCACATCCGTCATCTCGGGTCTCTCTCATCCTGCCGCCCCTCTCTTTCTATATGCACCTGATCCACTGAGCCCCTCACATCCCATTCAAACACTGCCCACACTCTCGCAGTCTCCTAGTACCTAGATAACAGAGGTACGCCCATTCCCCCAATGTGCTCACCGGCACACAGGATTTTCCCCCCTACTCTTAGCCTCCGACCCTTCCAGATAAACTTCATCCCCTATTTGCAGCTGCTTCAAAAACACCCCAGTACTTCCACCGGCAGGTTCATAAACAAATACAGTAATCTAGGGGGCGCTCTCATCTTGATCAGGTCCCGTCGACCCAGCCAGTACACTTCATATCTACCCCAGTCATCCAGCTCCCTAAACAATTTATTCTTGGCTGGGAGATAATTTTCCCAGAACAACCCTTCCCTAGTCTTTGTAAGCTGTACACCCAGGTAGCGAATACCCTTGTCAGCATATCTGAAGGGAAACCTCTGCCTCAACTGGTTCTCTTCCTCGCTGCTTATAGTTAAATTCAAAATTTCGGACTTAGTGGCATTCATATGAAAGCCTGACATGGCCCCATACTCTCCAAGTTCTTCTTGAATGGCCCCCAGAGACCTTTGCAGATCTGATAGGAAAAATAACACATCATCCGCAAAAAGCGAGATCTTATGTTCGCTATGGCCCCCCCTCACCCCCACTATATCCCCCCGTTCCCTTATCCGTTGCGCCATTGGTTCCAGTGACAGAATAAATAACATCGGCGACAAAGGGCAACCCTGTCATGTGCCTCGACACAGTTCAAACCCCCTGGATAGCATACCATTTATTTTTAAACGAGGCATTGGTTTTTGATAAATACTCTTGACCCAAATCAAAAAATTCCCCTGTATTCCCATTTTCTCAAGCACTCCAAATAGGAACCTCCAATTCACCCTATCAAATGCTTTCTCAGCATCTACCACCAATAAAGCTATTCCCTCCCCTCGCGTCTCTCCCTCCCACACTACATTTAAAGCCCTTCTAATATTATCCGATGTGTAACATCCCAGCACAAATCCCAACTGGTTGGGATGTATTAATTTCCCAAAACAAAGTCCCAAACGGTCTGCCATAACTCTAGTAAACATTTTGAAATCCCCCCCCCCCCCCAACAAGGAGATAAGCCTATAGGATCCACATTCAGCGGAGTCCTTCCCCTCCTTATGCAAAATACTAACACCCGCCATGCGCACTGAGGATGGCATCTCTCCCTCGCTGCTAAAGGAGTTAGACATTCGCACCAATGGCCCCACTAAAACGCCTGCAAAAACCTTATAGAATTGATTCGTGAATCCATCTAACCCTGGGGCTTTATACTTCTGCAATCCTTTAATCACTGCCATCACTTCCTGCTCTCTGATGGGCTCAGACAGCTCCTACGCCTCCTCCTCACTAAGTTTAGGGAGCTGGGTCTTCCCCAGGTAAGCCTGGATATCCTTCTCCTCAGTTTGCCTCTCTGGGGTGTATAACTGTTGCTAAAATTGGATAAATCTCTCCTCAATGTCCCCTCCTCCCCATAGAGCTTCCCCCTTTGCATCTTTAATGCTAACTATTGTATTCCTGGCCCTTAATTTATGGACCTTCCGTGCTAACATCCTCCCAGCCTTGTTGCTAAATTCGAAGCTCCGCTGCTTCAACATATTAAGTGTGCACCTAATATCTTGCATATGCAGCTCATTTAAATCCCCTCTCAGCTTCCCGACCTCCTGCTTTAGCTGAACATCCCGTGGGTTCACTTTTAGACGCTTCTCCACCTCCCCAATCCTACTCAGCAGGAACTCTTGCTGCCGCAACTTCATCCGTTTCCGATACGCCCCCACTGCAATAAGTTTACCCCTTACTACGGCCTTTAAACAGTCCCAGACCATTCCTGCAGAGCATTCCCCCGTATCATTCAACATAATGTACTCTTTGATATCCACTGTTATCTGTTGCACCACTTTATCTTCCAAAAGGGTTTCAATTGATTTCCACCACCCCTTATTTGTTTTAAACCCCCCTAGCTGAAGGGTACACGTCCACTGGGGCATGATCGGACCATGTGCGTTCCCTAATGTCACACGTCCTTACCACTGATACTAGTGTACGATCCACCAGGATCATATCTATTTGGGAGTACACTTTGTGCACCGCAGAAAAGAAGGGGTAATCCCTCGCCCCTCTATTTAGTTCCCTCCATAGGTCCATCAAACCCGCTCCCAAGATCAAGCTCTTCAAACCATTCCTATGTTGCCTAGCTGTGGACGATTCCCCTTTAGAAGTATCCACTCGGGGGGTCCAGTGTTACATTGAAATCTCCCCCATAATAACACATCCCTCTGCTGTCCCCATTAGTTTACTGTGGAGTTCCTTGAAGAATTGAGCCTGTTTGTTATTCGGGGCATAAACACACACCAGAGTGTACATCTTCTGGTAAAATTTTAATTTCACCATGACAAACCTCCCTCTGCTATCCCTCACTACCTCCCCCACTTGCCCCGTGACCCTAGCCGACAATAGTATGCCTACCCCCCCCCCTTCTTTTTTTCTATCTTTTTTGATGCAAAGAATTTTGAGGGGTAATGAGGATGACTCACTCGGTGCTCATCCTTTGTCATGAGTCTCCTGGAGAAAAACAAAATCCCCTTGCAGGCATCTACATTTTTTCATGAGGTATTGTCTTTTTACAAAGGAATTAAGGACTCGAACATTCATAGTCACTATATTATTTTCCGGAATGGTGACGGTCTACTACACCCCCTGCTACGCCCACCCTTAAACATTAAAACCCCCGCCCTCCCTACCCCCCCCCCACCCCCGTCCCCTCCCAGCCCTCCTCTCCCCTCACCACCCTCCCACCTCCCCTTTCCTCTGCCGGTCCCATTGGACCCCTTCGAGTGACTACAGACTACCCGTTCCTCCCTTTCAGGATCCCCCGCCAAACCGGCGATGGGCTTCCACCTTCTCTTCCACCCCCAACTCCTCAGCACAACCCTGCAGTTAAACTCCACAGAAAACCCCTCCATTTTAAACCCAAAACAGCGTCCCCACTTTTATCCAATTACTCCCCAAGTTTTCATAGCACATTATACAACCACATCATGTCCAATGTTCATTTCAGCAGTCTCTGATGCCTCAAGCTTTTTGCCCCGCCAGGTGCTCTGCTCCACTGGTGCTGAGGCTCTCTCTCTCGGCCGCCTTTCTCCTGCTGCTCCTGGGTACTCGTCTCCATTACCGGTAACTCAGTCCAGCCAGCTTGTTTCATACCAAGTAATGCTGCATCCACTGAGTGAGACGTCGTTGTCTTTGTATTGGTAGTGTCACATGTGTGATTTTCTCCCAGTTGGTGAGAGGTCTTACGTGTGCACTAGGTGCAAGGAGCTCTTTGCTCTCAGGGAATGAGTCCGTTCTCTAGAGGCTAGAGTAGCAGACTTGGAAAACATAAGAAAGACAGAGAGGTACATAGACGAGACCTACAGGGATATAGTCCTGAAGTCCCACCTCCAGTCTGGCAGCATCCCTGTTGCCATGGAGGAGAAAGGTCACGTGACAGGAGAGAATCACCCTGGTGTGGCAGGAAGTGATCCTCTAACTAGGGCCTGTCCTCCAGGTGATGTAAAACCCTCTCGCACCGAGGAGGTTTCTCCAGGGCCATGTGCCCATTAGGGAAGGGTTAGAACAGCCGTTATAGTTGGTGATTCGATCATTAGGCATGTAGATAACTGGGTGGCTGGTGGTCATGAGCAATGTTCCCTCTAATTTTCTGTAGGCTGTGTGCGCATAAAATATCAGCTGTGCAGCTTTTGAAGGAAGGTTAAATTTTTGTGCGGCACATAACGACACTCGGAGTTCCATACTTTAAAATTTGACTACACGTCAGAATACAGTATGTACACCACATTGATTGCACTAGATAATATTGTAGAACTTGTGAAAACCGTAAATACACAGCAACTTTTAAATTTTAAAATGTCTGTGTTGTTTTCTATCAGAATCAGAACCGTAATTTTTGTGCGCTCTGTTATAAAGTATGTGCGCTCGCTCGGCGAGGTGTGTGCACGCGCACACGCGCACAGCTTAGAGGGAACAGTGGTCATGAGGATCGCCTGGTAACATGCCTGCCTGGTGCGAAGGTAGCGGACCTCACGCGCCACCTAGATAAGGTCTTAGATATTGCTGGGGAGGAGTCTGCTGTCTTGGTACATGTCAGTACCAATGACATAGGAAAATGTGGTAGGGAGGTTCTGGAGGCTAAATTTAGGCTTTTAGGTAGGAAGTTGAAATCCAGAACTTCCAGGGTAGCATTCTCCGAAATGCTTCCCGTTCCACATGCAGGACCCAAAAGGCAGGCAGAGCTCCGGAGTCTCAATGCGTGGATGAGACAATGGTGCAGAGATGAGGGGTTTGGATTTGTTAGGAACTGGGGTACATTCTGGGGAAAGGAGGGTCTCTTCCGAAGGGATGGGCTTCACCTTAACCGGGATGGAACCAGGCTGCTGGCATTAACCTTTAAAAAGGAGATAGAGCAGCTTTTAAACTAGATAATAGGGGAAGGCCGACAGTCGCCCAAGAGGGGATGGTTCAGAAGAATGTATCCTTGAAGGATACTACCAAAAGCAGAGAGTTTCCAAAAAAGAGTAAAGTAGCCCAAATGCCCTCGAGTATGGAACAGACACAGCTTAAAGATCCCAAATTACCCATGTCTACCAATAACCAAATTAATATAAAATACAGTCTCTAAAATGCTTGTATGCAAATGCTAGAAGTCTAAAAAATAAGATGGGAGAGTTAGAATATATAGCACTAAATGAGAGGTTAGATGTGATTGGAATATCAGAGACATGGTGGAAAGAGAACAACCAGTGGGACACTGTGATACCTGGGTACAAACTATATCATAATGATAGAGCTGATCAAATTGGTGGAGGGGTGGCGCTCTATGTTAGAGAGGGCATTGAGTCAAAAAGGATTAAAGTTTTGCAGGAAACAAAATTTGCTGTAGAATCTCTATGGATTGAAATTCCATGTAAAAAGGGGAAGGCGGTGGGGGTGTACTATCGACCGACTGGCCAGAATGAACAAATGGATGATGAAATGCTGAAAGAAATCAAGGCAGCTAACAAACGTTACAGCGCGGTAATAATAATGGGTGATTTAAATTACCCCAGTATCGACTGGGTCAGTGTCACGGCAGGACATGCTAGGGAGATAAAGTTCCTAGATGACATAAATGACTGCTTCTTGGAGCAGCTGGATCATGAACCGACCAGAGGGGAAGCCATATTAGACCTAGTCCTTAGTGGAACACCAGATCTAGTGCAAGAGATAAGGGTGTTGGGGCCACTTGGCAATAGTGATCATAGCATGATCGCCTTTGATTTAATTAGTGGAGGAGGGATAGTAAGGAAATCCACAGTACTACCTTTTAACTTTCGAAAGGGAGACTATGATAAAATGAGGAAAATAGTTAAGAAAAAACTAAAAGGAGCAGTTGCAAAGGTTAAAGACTTACATCAAGCTTGGGTGTTGTTGAAAAATACTATCTTGGAAGCCCAGACCAGCTGTATTCCACGCTTTAAGAAAAGTGGAAGGAAGTCCAAAAAACTGCCAGCATGGTTTAAAGGTAAGGTCAGAGAGGTTGTTGTTGCCAAGAAAGCATCTTTCAGGAAATGGAAAAAGAGCCAAACGATGAAACCAGGAAACAGCACAAGCACTGGCAGGTCAAATGCAAGGCATTGATAAAGAAGGCAAAGAGAGAATTTCAGAAGAAGCTTGCTGCGGAAGCAAAAACGCGAAATAAAGATTTTTTTCAAGTACATTCGTAGCAAAAAACCTGTGAGAGAGTCAGTTGGTCCATTAGATGATAGAGGAGTTAAAGGGGCACTAAGAGGCGACAAGGCGATAGCGGAGAGACTGAATGAATTTTTTGCTTCGGTCTTTACTGAGGAAGATGTAGGGATGTTACCCATGACTGAAGTGGTATTTAAAGGTGCGGAAGAATTGAAGGAAATATCGATACATCGGGAAGATGTATTACAACTATTAGAAAAATTGAAGAGTAGCAAATCACCTGGGCCGGATGGTATACATCCAAGGGTGCTGAAAGAACTGAAATATGAGATTGCAGACCTGCTATTAGTAATCTGTGAACTATCATTAAAATCATCTCTTATACCTGAAGATTGGCGGATAGCCAATATAACACCAATTTTTAAAAAGGGTTCAAGGGGTGATCCGGGAAACTACAGACCGGTGAGCCTCACGTCAGTACTGGGAGAAATGGTAGAAACCATCAAAGAATAAAATTACTCAGCATGTAGATAGTCATGGCATAATGGGAGAAGGCCAACATGGCTTTAGACAAGGAAGATTTTGTCTTACTAATCAGTTATGTTTTTTTGAAAGTGTGAATAAACATGTGGACAAAGGTGAGTCGGTTGATATAGTGTATCTGGACTTTCAGAAAGCCTTTGACAAGGTCCCTCATCAGAGACTTTTGGCAAAACTAAAGAGTCATGGGATAGGAGGCAGTGTGCTATTGTGGATCAGGAACTGGTTAAAAGATAGAAAGCAGAGGGTTGGTCTAAATGGCCAATTTTCCCAATGGAGAAAGGTAAATAGTGGTGTACCCCAGGGATCTGTGCTGGGTCCGCTGCTTTTTGACATATTCATAAATGACCTGGAAAGTGGAATAACGAATGAGGTTATCAAATTTGCAGATGACACAAAACTATTTAAAGTTGTTAAAACCCAAGAGGATTGTGGAAAATTGCAAGAGGATCTTGATAAATTTGAAGACTGGGCATCAAAATGGCAGATGAAATTTAATGTGGACAAGTGCAAAGTTATGCACCTAGGGAAGAACAACCCAAACTATGGTTACACGATGCAAGGTTCCACATTAGGAACTACCACCCAGGAAAAAGATTTAAGCGTCTTTGTGGATAACATTTTAAAACCCTCGGCCCAGTGTGCAGCGGCAGCCAAGAGAGCAAATAGAATGCTAGGTATCATAAGGAAAGGAATGGAAAATAAAACAAAAGATATTATAATGCCTCTATACCATTCCATGGTGAGACCGCACCTTGAATATTGTGTGCAATTCTGGTCACCGTATCTTAAAAAGGATATAGTGTTATTAGAAAAGGTTCAGAGAAGAGCCACCAAAATGGTAAAGGGGATGGAAGGATACTCCTATGAAGAAAGGCTAAAAAGGTTAGGTCTCTTTAACCTGGAAAAGAGACGGCTGAGGGGAGATATGATAGAAGTCTATAAATTAATGAACGGAGTGGAACGGGTAAACGTAGATCGACTGTTTACGTTATCAGAATATAGGAAGACTAGGGGCTATGCAAAGAAGCTACAGGGTAAACGATTTAAGACTAATAAAAGAAAATATTTTTTCACTCAACGTGTAATCAAACTCTGGAATTTGTTACCGGAGGATGTAGTAAAGGCTGTTAGTGTAGCTAGGTTTAAAAAAGGTTTGGACAAGTTCCTGGAGGAAAGGTCCATAAACCATTATTAAGAAGGGACCCAGGATATCAATGCTTGACCTAGTACAAGCATTGCAGAACCTGTGTCTTTTGGGGAAACTGCTAGGTACGTATGACCTAGATTGGCCACTGCTGCAAACAGGATACTAGGCTTGATGGACCTTGTTCTGACCCAGTATGGCATATCTTATGTTCTTAGGGACAAAATAAGGTGATCTTAATTTGCTATTTTATCTGACAGGCAACCTGACGCCTGAGTCCACTGAGTGGATAAGGTCCACTGGGTTGCCCTCATATGGAGGCAAGCATAAGGAACCACATGCATGGTGGATGCCATGTGGCCTAGCAACTAACATTTCACGAGCAGTGAGATGAGATTTGAGCACTCCTTGGGAAGCTAACTGTACAATGTGAAGACAGCGGGGCTGTGGAAGGAAGGCCCTTGTCTGTCTGGTATCCAGATGAGCTCCTATAAATTCTAGGGATTGAGTGGGAGCAAGGTTGGATTTTTGGAAGTTTATGACAAGTCCCAAATACTGAAGGATGTACATTGTGCGAGACAGAGCAAAACTGGCTTCTGGCCCTGAAGGGGCTCAAATGAGCCAGTCGTCTAAGTAAGGGAATACAAATATTCCCAGGGTGCGGAGAAATGCTGCTACCACAGCCATGCATTCTGTGAACACTCTTGGTGCATAAGCCAGGCCAAAAGGAAGAACCCTGTATTGGTAGTGCCTTCCTTGAAACAGGAATCAAAGGAACTTCCTGTGACTTGGACGGATGAGAACATGAGTGTACGCATCCTTGAGATCTAGAGAAGAAAGCCAATCCTGACCCCGAAGGTATGGCAACAGAGTTCCTAGAGAAATCATTTTGAACTTCTCTCTGAACAGGAATTTGTTCAATTCTCTGAGGTCTAGAATGGGTCTGTGTCCTCCTGTTTTCTTTGGAATAAGGAAATAGGGGGAGTAGAACCCTGTACCCCGTTGGGGAATGGGTACCTCTTTTATTGCTCCTTGAGCAAGGAGCATTGTGAATTCTTGATCTAACCTGTCGTTGAGAGAGGTCTGAGAATTGAACTGTCTTACTATTGTAGGAGGGGGCATGCTGAGGAAATGAAGTTTATACCCCTCTCGTACAATGGACAGAGTCCAATTTTCTGCTGTTATCTGACACCATCTGAGGGCAAAATGACATAACCTTCCTGGGATGGTAGAGGGTTCTGGTCCGTTCAGGGCCAGGAAGGCAAAGTTCTCTAGACAGGAGTCAAAGCCCCTGTGGAGGATGAGTCTGCTGAACCGGTTGAGGCTTAGCAGCTTTTGGCCTCCTTTGTTGTCTAGGTTGCTGTTGCTGTCCCTTTTGGGCAGACTGACCTGGATGATGTCCCTGCTGGATATAGGAGGGATAAAACCTCCTCTTCTTGCTGAAGAACGCTTTCTTAGAGGATTTTTTACTCGCAGGATCAGCTGTGGATTTGGACAAGCTATCCAAAGTGATATTGTCAGAATCTATCTCATTGGTTTTTCCTGCCAATTCTTGCCAAAGAGATTCTCTCCTGTGCAAGGTATGTTTCCCAATTTGTCCTGTACCCAGATTTCCAAGTCATATGCCTGGAGCCAGGCAATCCTACGTGCACCTATGGCAATAACAGAGGTTCTGCTTATGCATTCAAAGCAGTCAAAGACTGCATGATTCACAAACTTGGAAACATCCTGAGAATGTTTAACAAGAGCAAGATAATCTTGCCTTTTATCATCAGGAAGAAGAGGGCTCATAATCTCTAAGTCTCCTGTGACTTCCTTAAGGAACATCCTCATATACAAGATATAGGAACTGATCCTAGCAGAAAGCATGGAAGCCTGGAAGATCGACGCCCAAAGGCGTCAAGAATTCTACACTCAAGTCCTGGAGGATTAGATGCATGCCTTTTTGCACTCTTGATCTGTCTCATAGCTGATTCCACCACCATGGAATGGTGTGGTAATTGAGTCTTTTGAAACCCAGGACAAGGAGGAACTCAATACATGGTGTCGAGTCTTCGGGAATGAGGAGATGTGGTTAGAGGTGTTTCCCACATCCTTAACATAAGATCATGCAAGATCTCATGAATAGGTAAGGTAGCTGCCTCCTTGGAAGATTTAGGGTACTGAAGGATTTCTAATTCCTTTGCCCTAGGCTCTTTTTCAGGAGCCACTGTGATGGAAAGACCTCGGGCCACATCTCGGATAAAATCCTGAAAGGACATATCCTCTGGCGGAGACATCCTACGCTGAGAAGAGGAATCCTCGGGAAGAAGTACTCTGGTATTGGCAGAGTCTTCGGAGTCTTCAGACTCATCTGAGGATTGGAAGTATCTCCGATCCCGTAATCTTGCAAGGCACAGTACCGGTACCGATCGAAGTTGGTATCGAAGTGATCCGGTACCGACATATCGATGCCGGATAGAGATGCATGACTCGGTCCGGGTGGCATACCCGCCAAAGTCGATGCAGTCGGTGCCAGTACCGGTGTTGGTGCCGGTACCGGTTGAAGTGTCTGAAGCGGTTTCAGGGGCATCGAGGCCATAAGAAGAGCCACCAGACTGCGTTCAGTAGTCAAGAATCTCTGGTCTATTGATGCTACCGATGCATGGGTATCGGTGCTGGTTGAAGCGGCCGGAACCCCAGAGCATGGCACCAGTAGTTCTGTTGAGGTTGAGGCCTCAAGAACATCCTGGAGCCCCGTTAGTGCTTTGGAAGCCAAAGCCTCCCGCCGGGGCAATTTTGCTGGTGAAGATCCCTCAAGGACATGTTGGCCTGTATGGGTGTCATAGGATTATTTATTTTGCTTGTATCTTGTTCAAATTTATGCTCCTATGTAATCATCTCATTTTCTCGCAAGACTGTGTTTTGCTTTTCTTGTTTGTTTACGTGAAATCCATAAATAAATAATAAAAAAAAAAAAAAAAGATCCAAGGACAATGCCAGAGGCATCTCAATGCTTGGAAGGAGATCTACCCTTTGAGGACCGGCTAGATTTATGTTTAGTTACCTGAGATCCATGGGAGGAAGATGAAGCCCTGGAGGACGTCAATGCCACAGACGCCACATCGAAGGGAAAAAGGGTGCTAAGTTTAGCAGCCCGGTTTTGCCGGCCCCTTTTAGACATCATTCCACAGGCGAGGCACTCTGAAATAGAGTGGTCAAGACCTAAACATATGAGGCACCACTCATGGGTGTCGGTGACAGAGATGGTACCACCACACTTAAAACATTTTTTAAAACCCGAAGCAAATTTTTCCATGTTTAAGGAAAAATTGGGCCTAGTGCCCAAAATGGCGCGTGGCACCCAAGAAGAAATTTACTGGAGAAAGACTCCAGAAACAAAGTTTGTTTGTTTTTTTTTAGAAAAAAAAAAAAGAACCACCGGCGGTACCGGTATAGTGGCGAGGGAAGGTAGACGCGACCACAAAAAAAGAAGAAGAAGAAGGGAAATTTTCTGCGGTGACAGGATGTGCGACCTGTCGGCTCCGCGGAAAATGAAGAACTGGAGAGGGACAGTTGGGAAAGGTGGGAAGGCAGCACACAGGCGCTGTGGGATGCTGCCAAAAGCTTTCCTATTGGCCGCTGGGGAGCGTTTCCGCGCAGGCTCCGTCGGTACCGACGATACACATATGTGAAGACTACATTCCTGCTTGTTCCTGGAGATATAAAATACAATGCTTACCATAAAAAAGGATGTCCTATATTATGGAAATGAAGTTGGGGTACTTCTAATGCATAGATTTAAGAATTAGTATTCAAGTGAATGTATGTGCATTTTAAAAGTTGTTAGTGGAAAACTATCCACATATATCTGCACCTATTAAGTTGCAGATAGATTTCCTGAGGAAAAATGTGTGTATATTTTTTGAAAATTATTGATGTGATTTGAAAATTCAAAAGTTTACATGGAAGTACAAGCACCTCTCTAAATCTGTCTCTATTCTCTTCTCACTGTGGGTAAAAGTCTGTGTGTTGTGGTCTTATACACTTAAATATACCCATACAAAGAGCAGGCAATTTTCAAAAAGTACATATGCACTATCAACACATCATTTTACTGGTAGAAATGTTGTTGGTTTTTCTAATTACTATCCCTTTGTTGCTGGGAATGTTGCATCAGTCTACAGAAATAATATCATCCTACTTTTTGATATCAGAAACAAGGAAAATAAAAAGGGATGTGTTTTAAAAACATTCAGTCTTTCTGTCTCCATATAAATATATCAAATGTCTTATGATCGCTCAAGCCATGCTCTTTTGTGGGTAGTGCATGCAGTTCTCCCTTATACACACAAGGCCAGTCCCAGCACTAGGCAGATTACAGGCTATCTCGGGCACTATAATTCATAGGGCAACAGTATGGTGCCGGCAAGGCAAGACAGCAGTACTTGAAAGGGCTGTCAGCATGGAAGTGGACCTTTGAGTACCTACACTTATTCAAGCCCTACCACATCTCACCCCCTCCAACAGAAACTTTTAATCGGAAGGGATGGGGCATGAGAGGCCTTGAGTGTCTGCTTATGCTCGAAGGCCCTGTGCTGCGCTGCATTTCCTATTGATGCAGCCTTGGGTTTTGATGGAGGTAGGTTGGGAATGATGATGGGGGAAGGGAAAGATGTTGAACTACAGGGGTGGTAGGGAAGGGCAGATGCTGGACTATGGGAGGGGCACATGGATGAAGGTTTGCTGAGGATATCATATACCCTTTGGCCAGTGCTGTATACAAATCTTTTAATTGTTGATATCACTCCTTTGGAACAATGTGTGCAGGAAAGAAAAGATGGGTGCTGCTGCTGCAGACTTTTTGCAGATGACACAAAAATCTGCAACAGCGTGGACTCCCCCGAGGGAATGGTTAACATGAGGAAAGATCTACAAAAGCTGGAAGAATGGTCTAATGCTTGGCAACTACGATTTAATTCGAAGAAGTGCAGTGTCATGCACTTGGGTAGCAGAAATCCAAGGGAAATGTACGTGATAGGGGGTGAGAGGTTGGTATACACGGTTCAGGAGAAAGATCTTGGTGTGATTATCTCTGATGATCTCAAGGTGGCAAAACAGTGCGACAAGTTGGGCTGCATACAAAGAGGAATTGCCAGCAGAAAGGAAGAGGTACTAATGCCACTGTGTAAGTCACTGGTGAGGCCTCACTTGGAATACTGTGTTCAGTTTTGGAGACCATATCTTGCAAAAGATGTAAAAAGACTGGAAACAGTTCAGAGGAAGGCGACCAAAATGATTTGGAGCCTACGTCAGAAGCCTTATGAGAAGAGACTTCAAGACCTAAATATGTACACTTTGGAGGAGAGGAGGGACAGGGGAGATATGATTCAGACCTTTAAATACTTAAAGAGAAATGATGAACAAACAAACCTCTTCCAAAGACGGGGAAGCTGTAAAACTAGAGGGCATAACATGAAGTTGCAAGGTGGTAAATTGAAAGGCAATGTCAGGAAATATTTTTTCACTGAAAGGGTGGTAGATGCTTGGAATGCCCTCCTGATGGAAGTGGTGGGGGCAAACACGGTGACGGAATTCAAAACGGCATGGGACAAACATAGTGGATCCCTTTACAGCAACAGGATAAAAACAAAATAAACTGAAACATATAACTTCTGAACCATCTAACGTCTCAACAAATAAGGGTGTCCTACATGGAGTGGTGGGTTCACCCCTAAACAAAGACATGGAGAGGGGTGGCCTGCACCTACTCTTGCCATCTTGCTGGGCAGACTAGATGGACCATGCTGGTCTTTATCTGCCGTTACTACTATGTTACTATGACTTGTGTTTCTACGTATTATCTGCATGTCACAGTTGTAGGTGTTGCAAAAAAGGGCATTTATGCAGTGTTTGGGAGGAGGAGTGGGCTCTGTTTATTCTGCTATACCTAATTACACAATGGCAAAAGAAAACTAAGCTTAATGGTTCTAAAAAAATTATATATTTGAGTACATAGTATATAAACTGAGCTCATCAGACTGGGAATTAAATAAGGAGCAATAAAATATTTAATTTAGGTTTGTTAACATTTTATTTTTGTATAGGGAGTATATGATCTGTTGTCTCAATCCCATTTGAAAATGTATAATGTCAGCATGCTAACAAATTATTTAACAAGTCAAATATTTAGGGGCATGTTTACCAAAATGTACGTAAGCACTTAGCATGGGTTTTACCACGCGTTAACCAATAAAAACATTGCTGAGGTAAAAAACCCATGTTAAATGCTTAGTGATGGTTTGAGTGGGGGTGATGGGCACTCACAGCTAATGTGTAGGATTGCCCTGCTTGCTAGCTGTTACGAACAAATGCCAGTACTTAATGCCTCCTTGAGGTGGCGCTACATGCAGCAGTGCTATTGGCAATCCAGAATAGCAAAAAGAAAACCAAACCAAAAATACAACGACCTATTAGTAGTTAACAAAAAAACTTTTTTTGTCGGAGCTGGCCGGAAGAGGGTCGAAATGAGAAAATGACCCACACCAGGCGGTCAGCTACTTTTTTTCTCATAAGGTTCTTCACCCTAATGATAAAATCTAAAAAACCCTTTATTTCACTTATCTTAATTTATAGTTCAATCCCAAGTTGCTAGTAGAGAAAAATCTTTCTGCACTTTTTTCTCTACTAGCAACTTGGGATTGAACTATAAATTAAGATAAGTGAAATAAAGGTTTTTTTGGGATGAAGTACCTTATGAGAAAAAAAGTAGCTGACCGCCTGGTGTGGGTCGTTTTCTCATTTCGACCCTCCTCCGGCCAGCTCCGACAAAAAACGTTTTTTTGTTAACTACTAATAGGTCGCTGTATTTTTGGTTTAATTTTCTTTTTGCTATTTTATATGTCCGAACCAATTAAGGTTTCCTTTTGTGTGATTTACTGGCAATCCAGAGGCATAGCTTCAACCCATATCTCCCATGGAAGATTTTGCATTTGAATTAGGCAGATTGACACTCAGATAGTACTGTGAGACTCCTTCTCCCTCTGTCTCATACCCCCTCCCCCTCATCCAGCCAGGGGCAGCTCTATAATGAGGTGGATTGAGGCGGTTGCCTCAGGCAGCAAGTTTTGAGGATGGCAAAAATGCCCCCAAAACAGTCGCCTCACTCCACCTTCAGAACTTAAAAAACAAAACAAAACGCCCAAGTTGCTGCTGCTGCCAAGTCTGCTTCTTGGCAGCAGCAGACTCACCCTCTCCTTTCCCTGGCAGCCGCGGCTCCTGCTTCTCAGTTTAAATAAAAAGCCAAACCAGTGCGGAGCCTTCCTGCCTCTGTGAAAGAACTGTGCATCTGCGTCCCATCCCCAAAGGAAGTTAGCACCAGTTTAAACTGAATATCGCTAGCACAGCCACAGTTCTCTAAGAGGCAGGTACCGCAGCTGCCAGGGAAAGGAGAAGGTGAGTCTGCAGGAGAGCTAAAATAGGGGAAGGTGGGGGCTGAAAGGGGCTAACATGGGGAGGAGGGGATTGGAAGGGAACTGACATGGGAAGTTGGGGTCTGCAAGGGAGCTGATATGGGGGAAAGGTGGGGGCTGGAAGGGAGCTTACACAGCAGAAAGTGGGGGCTGGAGGGGGGCTGACATGGGGGGGAGGAAGAGGAGGCTGGAAAGGAGCTGATATCTGGGGTTGGTACTGGAGGGGACTAGAAGGGTGATGACACTAGGGAAGGGAGGAGACGGATGGAAGGGAGCTGACACCTGAGGATGGGACTGGAAGGGAGCTAACACTTGGGGATGGGACTAGTAGGTGGATGGGTAATGGGGATGGAGGCTGGAAGGGAGTGGGCACTGGCACTGGGATGGTATTTGGACTAGAAGGGGCTGGACAGTGGGGAAGGAGGGGGACTGGAAGGGAATGGACACCACTGGCAGTCCTGGGAATGCAAGGGGGTTGACATTTGAAGGTACAGGGAGGGGAGGACTGGAAAAGGGGGCTGATACTGGGGAGGGTTACTAGGACTGGAAATAGGCTGATAGAAGGAAGTGAAGAAAACAAAACAAGACAAGAAATGGCAGAAGGACTATAGACCATAGAAAAAGAGCTAAGAGAAGACAGGAAAGCAGAAGCCTCAGATCAGGACCAGCATGATCAGAGAATAAAATGGTTGGACAACAAAGGTAGAAACATAATTTTATTTCAATTTAGTGATTGTACTTTGCACAGTCTTTGTGGGGAACTGCATCTCTTATTTATCTGATGTTGCACTGCATATGAAGTCTGGTTTCTTGGGGATTCAGTTTAATTTTTGTCTACATATTTTTATTTTTACTTTAGGTTGTAGTCACTTATTCTGTACTTGGTGAGGGTCTGTGTCTGAGTGTGTGATTGAGGCCATGTGTTTTGTTAACATGGAGTTTGTACACAGGGATCTATACTATACTGTAGTAATTTGACTTGCTCAGCTTTTCAATTAGGTGTATGGATGTTCTAGGGATTACAGTAGTATTTATAGTGCGTCATTTTTCTGGGTAGGCCCCTTATGTGAGTTTTTGAAGTTTATCCTGGTATAGTATGTTAGATTTGGCCTTGTAGAGCTTTGGTGACTTTTGTAGGGTTTTATATTAGTTCCCAAAATGCCTATTACTGGAGAATGTTTGTTAGATGACCAGAAATAGATGGTCCTACTTCTGCTCTGCAAACATTGTTGAGGGAGAGGTTTTTGTGGATGCAAAATACATATTCAAAAAGAAAAAACGAGAACTGTAACATAGTTTATATCAAAATAAAATGAGTTATAATTTTAAAATTTTGTTCTATAAACTGTGCCACGGTTCTCATTTTTTCTTTTAGCTCCTTGGTGTGCGTGGATCTTGCATTTCCTTTTTTTTGCAGAATATATATTTACGTTAACACCATGCTGGTCCATTGTGCAGTTTCAGGAGTTATGCTGGGGTTGCCAAGCCCTTCTAGGTCACATTCTCTCTTATTTTTCAGAGGGTGGGAAGTGCTGTATTGGGGTGCCAAGTTGCTCCTGTTTGTATGGAAGTGGGAGGTGCTGCAATGGGTGCTATTGAGCCCCTCTTGTTTGGCATATTTAGCAGCATGTTTCCTAGGCTCTAGGCTATGCTGGGTCAGACCAAGGTCTCTCAAGCCCAGTATCCTGTTTCAAACAGTGACCAATCCAGGTCACAAGTACCTGACAGATTCCCAAAAAGGCACACAGGTTCTGCAATGTTTTTATGGACCTTTCCTCCAGGAACTTGTCCAAACCATTTTTTAAACCCAGCCACACTAACAGCTTTGCTTCATCCTCTGGTAACTAATTCCAGAATTTGATTATGCAGGGCCATAGGCTAACTGCAGGGAGGCAGTTACATCCTCCTGCAGTTACTGCATTTCAGTGTGGCAAAACAGCTGCAAGTGCAACTAAGACCACACACTGAGGTGGCATTAGTTGAATTTGCGCTACTTGCGCTGAGCCATTATGTTGGTTTCTGCCGACAATGCAGATGCCTGTGCGTAAGAGTTCTTTCACTCACCTCACTCTGCAGTAAAGTATAATTTTGGGAAATAAATCCTCTAAACCTAAAGAATACTGGGTAAAAGCATTTTTGGAAGTTAGTGTTAGCAGATTTGCTCTATGGATCCTGTACTCTGGGTTCTTGGTAAGGTCAACTTTAGGGTGTTGGTTGGGGGTGGGGGGACTGGAATATATATTGTCTTTGAGATTTGTAGTTTTGTGTTCTTTATGCTGCCAGACTGAAATTTAAAATATTTTGTTAGGGCAGATTAAAGAAAATTTAAAAATTTAAGGGAACGTTTCAGTTTAATTTTGTTAGTAGCCTGATAGTTTCACTCCTGCTGAGTTCCGGACTTTTCCAGCTCTAGCACAATCCAATCCAGCATTTGAATTCATGGCTACCAGGATTAGTTTCTCATTTTATAATCTTCCCTCCCCATCAATAATCTGGTCATAGCAAAATAAATCTGATGTGCAGATTGATGATGCTCTTATTGGTGGGGGGGGGGGGACTGTGTAAGTGGCTTTTCATTAATCCGATTTAATGTTTTTTTATTATGTTTGTTTTATTGTAACATCTGTTTTACAAAATTGAATATATATGTTTGGAAGCCACCCAGAAATTTAGATTGGTGGCATATACATTCTAAAATAAAGTATACTCATTTTTTGCAAATAATGTTGCAATGAATCTTAGCACATGGCTCTGCATCACCCTCATGTTGCCCCTGGGAGGAAGTAGACAGAGGGGGGAGTACTAGGAGATGGAGGAAAGCCGAAATCTCAGATTGGGACCAGCATGATCAAGAATGAAATGGTCAAAGGTAGAAGAAAATTTTTATTTTCAATTTAATGGTGCTATCTTTATATTTTATAAAGTACAAGGAAATGCACCCTCACTTGGTTTGCAGCTTGTCGTGCTGTGAGGGCTTGTGTGCATCAGTGATGCTGAGAACTAAACTATCGGTAGTTTAACTACTGGCAGGGTCTCCCAAGATGGACAGGTCTCATCTGAGGTGCCAGACCAAGACAAACCACCCATCTGAGCAGCAGCAGAATGGGATAGTGTTGACGGTGGAGGATCACATTTCTGTGACAACGGCAACAACATCAAACTTAAACGGCACGGAAGAAAGGCCCGGCAATCTACTTCTGTATCTTGCCATGAAAACCCAATGGATAGTTACAACAAAACAAATTGTGCTATAGTGCTGGAAGATGAGACCCCCAGGTCGAAAGGCACTCAACTAGCTAATGGGGAAGAGCTGAAGACTTTTCAGAGTAAAGCCAGCATTTATGATGTGGTTGGATCAAAGCCCTCGAGATGTCTGACTGCTGATGTAGCTGCACATGAAATGAGAGTCAGAAGCTGTAAAGATGTCTTACACATTGGAACATGGAATGTACAAAGCATGAACCAAGGGAAGTTGGAGGTGGTCAAGAATGAAATGGAACGTGTACAACTTGATCTGTTGGGTGTCAGTGACCTGAAATGGACTGGCATCGGGCACTTTGCATACAGAAGATCACATGGTCTACTATGCTTGAAATGAAAGACAAAGAAGAAATGGTGTCGCATTTATATTAAAGAAGAAACTTGCAAGAAATGTAATGAAATACAATGCAGTCAACGAACGCTTAATCTCTATTCCTCTACGAGGAATGCCTATCAACACAACTATAATTCAAGTATATGCCCCAACAACAGCTGCAGAAGAGAATGAAATTGAAGAGTTCTATGAACAAGTACAAGCTGAAATTGACAGAACATGCAAACAGGATATCCTGATAGTCATGGGTGACTGGAACGCAAAGGTTGGCAACAAAGAAGACGACAAAGTAGTTGGAAAATATGGACTTGGCAACAGAAATGAAGCTGGAGAAAGACTGATAGAATTCTGCAAGACCAACAATCTATTCATCTCAAACACCTTCTTCCAGCAACACAAGCGACGACTGTACACATGGACTTCACCCAAAGGATTGTATAAAAATCAAATTGATTACATCTGTGGAAGTCAATGATGGAAAAGTTCTATAACATCAACAACGACAAAATCTGGAGCTGACTGTGGTACAGATCATCAACTACTAGTATGCAAACTCAAGCTAAAGTTGAAAAAGAGCAAACCACTCATCAATGCAGCAAAATATGACACTGAGAATATACCACTGGAATTTAAAGACTGCCTGCAAAATTGATTTGCTGCTTTAGATACAAATGACAGAGCTCCAGAAGAGTTATGGAATGACATCAAGAAGGTTGTGTTGGAAGAAAGCGAGAAGTCTCTACAAAAGGTGAAAACGAAAAAACGGCCAAAATGGATGACGGAAGAAACTCTAAAAATTTCCCAGAAAAGCAGAGAAACTAAAGCAGGAGGAGAAAGAAAGACAATGACAGAACTCAACAGGGATTTCCAACGTACAGCAAGACAGGACAAGGAAAAGTACTACAATGACGCATGCAAGGAAATAGAAGCAGAAACTATTAGAGGAAGAACAAGATCGGCTTTCCTAAAGCTACGAGAGTTAAAGAAAAAATTCCAGCCTTGAATTGGAATGTTACAAGGTGTTCAAGGTTCTATGTTGAATGATGCTGAGAAGATCAAGAAAAGATGGAAGGAATATGCAGAGTTTTTATATGATAAAGATCAAGTGGACCAACAGCCGTTTCAAC